>CM029435.1:15781450-16998701 GCA_017140255.1 Eucalyptus paniculata subsp. matutina
AGACTTTAAATCTTAAGTCTGGAGGTCTTCAAACTTTGACGATAGAGTCTGCAAGTCTTCATATTAGACTGATGGAAACGTTTTGTCAACTTCAAAACAAATAAGGAAGTTTTCTCCAACACTGGTGAGCTATACTATCTATTATTAGCTTAGGTTGAGCAGTCCTGATTATGATCAGACTTTATAGATAATATTGATTGAGATGACCGGAGGATGGTCTTGTTGACATGGAACCGACTGAGTCGATTGATCGATGATTCGATCGATTGGTTGAAATGATTGAATGGTTGTTTGAATTGTACTAACTTGCAGGAAGAGACTAAGGCTAAGGTAAGTTCTCTGACTTTTGTTTGTGCTTAGGCAACCCTCGGGGCGTATTTTCTTCCTTGTTAGGTCTTAGAGGTTGAACTTGCTGAGACATCATCTCACCCCGTTGTGAGATAATATTCCAGGCGCATAGATGGTAGCTCCTCTTGAGCATTTTGGACGGTCAAAGAATGTCACAGAACATAGGTCTTACATTCTGCTACATGGGAACCCTAGGGGTTGGACCTATGAGCTAGTAAGGTCCATAGTCCGGGTCGATGCGGGTCTATCCAAAAAGGTACCCCACCGATACCGATCATGGTACCGCGAGGCTCAAGATGGCCAGAGAAAGGGTCCCATACCAGAATATAAGATATTTCTGTATGTGCTAGAGGTTGCTTTTGAGGAAGTCACAGCAAATCCTCCTGAAGGCTCTGTCATAAACGCGGTAGACTTGGATCTTGAAGACCCTAGAAGTCCGATGTACTCAGCTATAGGCTCCAATGTTAGTGAGGATGTGGAGCAGGAGGAAGATTAGTAGCTGTTTGAAAACCCCCTTGTTTTGTAGACCTTGTTTCTATATATAAGCTTGTATTATATATGACATGGGTTACTATATATATATGTGTGTGATTTGATTTTGAAAAATTATGGCCCTACTTTCCTATCCCATTTTTTTGTTCTTTGGGGATTATTTATTTGCTTCCGCATGCGTATTAAAATGAATAGGTCGGCAATGCATCCTGGGACGTCGCTATTTACTCGACCGCAGGGGGGTGGACACACGCTCAGAGGATCGGGGGGTGACATGGTTAGCTCAGAAGAAATGTAGCACTTCAAAAAGTAATGAGCAACCTACTCTAATACCAATTGTTGTGGTTAAAATTATCACCTAAAGTGGGGGTGAATAGGTGATTATATACATTCTAGACAACTACATCCTTGGCAATTTAACTGACGGAAGGAATGATAGAGGACATTGAGTTGAGATTGGAGCAAAATGAAAAGGTGAATTATCATGAATAAGTGAGACGTCGTACTAAAGTTGAAACCATGAAGTTTCTCTTAATCATCAGCAACGACTGATGGTGCTTTGCGGTTTATCATCTTATGAGCAAAAGTAAGGCACAATCTTTGTGATTCAAACTTTGGAGCGGAATGAGAAGATTGGGTTACCGTAATAAGTATGAAAGATCATATCCTGAGTAAATGCACGTAAGAAACGTGTGGAGCATTTTTTTTCCTTTTTTTTCCCCTAATAGATTCTAGGTCAGAATATAATTTCAAAAACCTTCTGACCTAACGAAATTATTCGAAGAAGTTCATGTCATCGTGGGGAGTTGATTGGCAAAAGCATCAAATGTGGGGGGCCCTTATTGAACAAATTTAAGTGGTGAAAAAGAAGAAGCACACGAGCCATGAAAATCTCTTGGGTTGAGTCTTGTCAAGGAGTCGGCGCCACCCGACAAAGCAAATCTCAGTGAAACATCTTCTGATTTTCGAAGTGAACAAGTTGAGCATGAATTGATCTGCAAGCTGTTGGGCCTTCACCATCAGACGACTGCCATGCATCACCTAACATGCAATCATTCAGATCTCTGTCTTTCTATCTCTCTTACCCATGTTTTGAGTCCAAGAGTTTCTATACGGAAAGAGACATAACCAGCCTTAGTTTTTGTGGTCTCTGCGTGTTCCGTGGCTTATCATGTTTTTTGGGTAATTCACGTGAAATTATTTCAGGACAACAAATCAAACCTCGATTCCGTCGGCTCTCAACTATGGGGTGACAATGCAGTTTTTCAAACCTAACACTCTTTTGGAACCACTGTGCTTGGCTTTGTTGCATCTTTTTTTCGTGTTTGTATGATCCTCCTTTCACCTTCCTTCTGTGTCCGAAGACTTTGAATTAGAAAAGTTTTCAGAAGGCTAAGCCGATTTTCTTGAAATGTTTTTTTCTTTGGTCAAATAAAAAAATAAAAAAAGCAAAACCCAAGCAGCAAGTTAGAACAATAAAGCACAAGGAGCAGTGACAAGCACACTTTCATATCATAAGGACAAATATGTCTTAGCATCAAAACAAAACAAACGGCGGCCAATCACTAGATCTCACATCATCATAAGTGATGGGCACCCATCGTAATCACCTTTTTAATAAATACGGCTTGCCCAGTGAGTAACCCCCACTTAAGTTTAGCATTCTCAGTACCATCACTATACGAAGACACCAAAACAATTTGAATAGCTTCCATTTAGATCTAGATAAAAAGAGACTGAACAAGCATAAAAATACCTCTAGGGAGCTCCTAGATCTAAATCTAGATCAGTAGAGAAGTGCTCCCAAATCTAAATCTAGATCAAGATATGAGAGCTTTCAAAACTCGATAAAATTGTATAACCACTTCCAGTATAGTATAAACTCATCGTATTCCTCCTTGATCCTATTGGACTTCTTAATTTGGAGGATCTAAAGCAGTGGTTTGATTTCTAACGATGGAACCCAAAGATAGCGAGTAGAGAAAAAAATCAATAGTAAGCAAAGAAAAGAACAAAACAAAACTAGATAAAAATAAAATACTCTCAAATCAGGTCGGGAAAGAAAATCTCAATTTGAATTGAGAAGATTGAGCCTCCTTCGATCAGGAGTTATTTCTTAGTTGAAAAAGCTTTAAGTGGAAGAGAAAAAAGTACTAAAAAGAGGTGGGTGAGGAGACAAACCGGCTAGGGTTTTTACTCCTTGTGGAATTTAAAGGCCGATTTTCTTGAAGTCCTAGGCACCCAAGCGCCTCCTGGTTGGATCCAGCTGTTTGGTGTGACTGGTCTTGCAATACTATGTAGATGTAACAGTTATGCATGTAATTTGTTTTTGAATCATTAGCACTTGCGAGTATGTATTACGGATGAATCTCACCCTGAGGGATGGAAGTATATAATATACTTAGCCCATTCATAACAAGGCACAATATATATATATATATGTCCTGGATAAATACGAACCGGAAATGCGAGAGAGGATTTGAACTCGGTATCCGAAGATGGGATCGAAGCAGCATCCCCATACACATCTCAGTTCGTCGCATATAGAGAGGACGCGAAGGATTGAATCGCCAAAGATTGTAGTCACAATTGAAGAATCAAGATCTCGTAGGGGAAGGCTCCACTAATATGCAACTCATAAGCTATATGTACAATTTCGGAGGGAGCATTGCATATTTTAAGCTGAGTTTGAACAGAAGTAGTGCCTTGGTATAAAAGCTGATCTAAATCATAGTACAATGCTTCCACCAAAAAGAAAAATTCATCATATGATCAGTACCAATTTAGTTTTATAAGAGTTTTGTTCTAAAAATTCATCCTATGATCAGTATTAGTCTTATAAGAGTTTTGTTCCATTTTGTTGGAAGTTTTAAACTTATTATACTTGTACCAAATTAGTCCTAAATTTTTATTTTGCCAATTTAATCCCAAAATTTTTAATGATTTACCAATATAGTCATCCTAGCCGATTTTGACCGAACAATGATGACATGAATACTAATAATCCTATGTGGCACTGTCAGTATTGATGCAGATAACTTTTAAATTTTTTTAATATTTTTAATATTTTTTAATTATTCTTTTTATTTTTTCTTTTCTTTTGAATTCTTCTTTTCTTTCTTTTTCTTTTTTCTCTACTTAGTCTAGCGAGGGCTCTGCTAGGGTCGTGCAATGGTCGATAAGGGCCGTCGGCCCTTGCCTTGTGACCAACAAGGATCAGTCAATGACCCTTGTTAGACTAAGTAGAGAAAAAATTTATCAAAAAAAAAATGCAAAAATGATCCATATTAGTGCGGTTGTGCTATGTAGGATAGCAACGTCCACATTATCGCCAAAATTAGCCAAAATAACTATAATGGTAAATTCGCAAAAGGTTTAAGAGTCAATTGGTAAAATTTAAAGGTCTATAACACAAATCGGTACATATGCAATAGATTTATGATTTTTTTGGTAAATTTTTCCTATTTTGATCATGCACCAAACCATTGTGGACCACCAAATAATGACAAAAAACCGTACAATGCATTATTAGCTCGGAATATGTAAGTGAGCCCCTTCATGATTTTTAAATCGCAAGATAAAGTTGTCTTCATAAAAGCGTCTCCGTGTGGGCTCTCGGCGGTCCTCCACAACTTATAAATAGATGTGTCCAACTTGGCCAAAATATGGCTATTATAATTGAAAATTTCTTGGACTATTTCCCAAATTAAAAGATAGCTAGGGAACTATTATTAACAGGCCTATCTGATCTTGGAGGATTCAATTTGATCTCTATCTGGTGAATGCGAGAAAACGATCAACGAAAAAAGTCCATGCTTGATTATGTAGATGTAAGGCCTTGGGTATCCAGGGGCGGAAGAATAGCCCAAGTGCCATAACTTGGCACGGGATGACACTTAAGTGCCATAACTTCGAAAATGTACACTTAAGTGCCAGTTTCGAAGTTAAATGAAACACTTAGGTGCCACTCCGGCAAAAATCCGGCCAAATGGCTAACGTGGCAATTTTCCAACGAGTTTGGTCCAAAACGGCGTCGTTTTGTACGCTGACGTGGCGAGAAAATGCAAAAACGACGCTATTTCATGTCTAATGTGTAAATAATAATATTAAAATTAATTAAATTTAATTTAAACTTAATTTTATTTAAAATATTCTAAAATTTTAAAAACTAAAAATTAAAATTAAAATAAAAAGAAAGGGGAGGCCAAAGGGGTGGCAGAGGGCTCAGCCCTCGCCGCCGCCGCCTCCTTGTCGTCGCTGGGAAGGGTTGGCGACGGCGGGAGGCGGCGACGGCGAGGGCTCGGCCCTCGCCTGCCCTTTCAGCCTCTTTTTCTTTTTTTTTTTAAATTTTTAGTTTTTAAATTTTTTAGAATAGTTTAAATAAAATTAATTTTTAATTTAATTTAATTTAATTTTATATTATTATTTACACATCAGACATGAAACGGCGCCGTTTTTGCATTTTCTCGCCACGTCAGCGTGCAAATAACGCCATTTTAGACCCAACTCACCGGAAAATTGCCACATCAGCTATTTTGCCGGATTTTCGTCAAAGCGGCACTTAAGTGTTCCATTTAACTTTGAAACTGGCACTTAAGTGTACATTTTTAAAGTTATGGCACTTAAGTGTCCCCACGTGCCAAGTTATGGCACTCCGAGTGTCCCAAACTCATATCCAGGGTACACATATCGTCCGCTTTGGATACTGAGCCCTCACAGTTTTGTTCTTCTTAGAGCGGCTCATATTACCTCAGGAAAACGCGTGTATATAGTTAGAAAAACCCAAGCCCTATAAGCTAGCCCAAGACTCCTCCTAAATGATGTGGGACAGGAGACATGCACTTAGCCTCACCCGCATACTTTTGAGACGATCTTAGTCCGTCCCTCCGTACTGCCCCAGGTCTGGGTCGCCATAGTAGATAACTAATTATTATAACATGCAAATGCCTGACTACCAGGAACCATTACTTGAGATTGCGACCATGTGGCACTTGGCCCCCTTTGACTTGTTCATCTCTTACTTGGTTCGCCTAAGCTTCACCTCCTCCTATATACTAGATTGTAGGGAGAAACTTGAGAAATATATTAGAAGGTTTTCTCAACACATAAAAGTTCTAAACTAGCAACTTATTACACCTGATTAAGGAAATTCTATGATTGGATGATTTGAGAAGGACTTGATGCCGTCACTATATCAAATAGGTACTAACTTGGATTCTTGCCTCTCCTATATACGTTTTTGACATAGAAGAGGGAGGGATCGGCCATTCCCTGAACATTGCCACAGCCATTGCTCGTTTGAGCAAGCCCAACTTCAACCGTCATCGAGTCAAATACCTTAGAATTAGGGTCTTCAGTGATTGATAAATATTTTGATTTAGCTTATACCAATTGCATTTGAGTTGACCTGCCTATCGACTGGGTAGCTTGTTTGAGCCTAGAATGGTGGTTATGTCTAGTTTCATTGTCTAGCTCTTTTCTTGGTGTGCTTAATTCCGTACTTAGCACTTCTCTGCTGGGAAAATTGTCCAGAAAGTCCCAAACCTATTGCACTTTTACCAATTCAGTCCTAAACCTTTTAACTTTGCCAATTGAATCCTAAATCTTTTCACTTTTTGTCGATTTAGTCCATCCGGCTAATTTTGGTCGAAAAATGCTGACATGGACGCCGGCAATGCCACGTAGAACTGTCAGCACTAACGTGGACAATTTTTCATAATGTTTTAATATTTTTTTAAAAAAAATTGAATTTTTTTGAATTTTTTTCTGTTTTTTTCTTTTTTTTTTTTTCTTTTTGGCTTTTTCCTTGGCTTTTTCCGGTGACCGGCCACTGGCCACAGGTGACGGTCGGCTCACCATAGGCAAGGCCCAGCCGGGCGAGGAGGAGCACCGGCAAGAGGAGCCCTCGCCCAGGTGACCCTAGTGCAGCCTAGCAAGGGTCGCTTGGGTGGGGCCGACCCTCCCTAGGCCAAGGCGGCCTCGCTGGGCGTCGGCCGGGTGACGGCGAGGCTTCCTAGGCCCCTGCGAGGGTCAGCCTCGCCAGATCTGGCGAGGGGAGCCCTCACCGAGGCTCGCCCTCACCTAGGCAAGCGTCGGCCTCACCCTTGGCCGGGCGGGTGACGGCGACCACTGGCCACAGGCCGATGCCCGCCCAACTAGGGGTGAGGGCTGGCCTTGCCAGATCTGGTCTGGGTGAGACCAACACTCGCCCAGGCGAGGGCGAGCCCCAGCGAGGGCTTCCCTCGCCCAGGCGAGGGCGAGCCCCAGCAAGGGGACCCCTCGCCGGGGCCAGGGCGACCTCGCTTGGTGTCGCCATCACTCGGCCGATGCCCGGCGAGGCCGTCCTAGCCTGGGGGAGGGTTGGCCTTGCCCAAGCAACCCTTATCGGGCCGCGCCAGGGTCACTTGGGTGAGGGCTCCCCTCGCCGGTGCTCCTCCTCGCCGACCGGGCCTCGCCTGTGGCGGGCGAGGCCAACTAACCGGCTGTGGCCAATGGCCGGCCGCACTGTGGCCGGTAGCTGGCCATTGGAAAAAGCCAAGGAAAATAAAAATAAGAAAATAAAAAAAAAAGGGAAAAAAACAGAAAAAAATAAAAATTCCAAAATTCCAAAAAATTAAAATATTATTAAAAATTGTCACGTCAAGCCCGGCAATCCTACGTGGTACCGCCGGTGTCCACGTCAGCATTTTCCGGCCAAAATTGGCTAGATGGACTGAATCGGCAAAAAGTGAAAATGTTTAGAACTCAATTGGCAAAGTTAAAAGGTTTATGACTGAATTAGCAAAAATGCAATAGGTTTAGAACTTTTTGGACAATTTTCCCCTCCCCTGCCTAACTCTTCGAAAGCAAGTTAGAAAGGGTAAGCCCAATGGAACCTAGAAACCTTTCATCAATCTAATTTGAATAGCTCCACAGATTAAACCCCAGCAGAAAACTGGAGTAACGTGAACAAGTGATTGAATAGCATAGTGTCGAGTCTCAGAGAATTAAACCATTCATTTCAATTAAGACGCAAGATTAAAATCCTTTCGATTTCTTCTATTTCTTCGATCATTGACTAAGGAAAGAACTTGAGTTTAATTTGAATTGATCACATTGAAAAACTATTTTTACGTATACTATAAGTAAAAGGGCAGTAGAACTTAGAATGTGCAGTACCAATAAGTGTGAGAATATTTACTTTCATACTCTCATTATTTGCTTATTTGGATATAACTCTGGATTTAATCCTATAAGGATGATGAATTCTTTGCCTATGAATTAGACGGGATGAATTACATCTTGATGATACTTTATATCATGTAAAAAATTATCAGACCTAACAGACTCCACTGGATGAAATTTGGAATAGAAGAAGAGTTTTAATACATCTGGCATAAGCTGCACCAACACCTCATAAGAGTTATCCATTTATGAGATTGAGGGACGATTGAAAGATTTGAGGACATGATTGGGTGACTCCAATCCACATAGGAGTAAGTCTTAACCATCTAAGCAAACACCTAGATCATAAGTGACTTTTTTTAAAACTTTTTATTATCTTTAAAAACTGTTGACTCCTCAATTTGACTATTAATTAATGTGAAACACCAGAAACCTTTCAAATTATACAAACATTGACAAGTGAATTTGCGTACGATGTTTTTCCCAAATTTTTTTCTCTATGTGGATCAAATGCACGTTTAGGTTTGGTTTATGCATTGAGTACGCTTGTCAAAATAGAACATAGACCTATTTCTTACCTCATTTGATGGTTAAGTTGTTATGTGTTATATTTAGTAAATGGGTCATGAATGAGTTTATAATGATGAAGCCCTAAATAATATGGATATTAAATGGGTTCACAGCTTACTTACATTCAACCTACTTCTATGGTTTTCTCTTCGCTCTTTTTTGCTCTCACTCATTCTCACGCTCTTTCCTTAGTCTAGATATGAGTTTTCCTAAATTGAGTTAAATATGTAATTATTTCAGCAATATGGGTCAAGTTGGGTCGGGTCAACTATGAGTACGGCTTGTGTATTGGCTAGGTCAAGCATGGATCACTAGACTTGTATTGTGTGAAAATCGCTTAAAATTGGTCAATTTGGATCGGAGTATTTTTCACTCAACCTAGCCCATTCATTTGACAAGTCTAGCGTCTAGTGGTGACAAGTTTAGATTTGTGTCACCCATGCTTGGGCTTTAGCTCACATCCTACAAGCTAATCAATTGATTAGTGGGAAAATTTCACGTACCCAAGGTTCTTTTATCTAAACAGGCTTCTCGTCATGAAGGAAAGAAGAAATTCTGAATAGATTATCCTTTTGACTATTAAAACGGTCTGGAGCAAATATAATGACAATATGGTTAACTAATAGGATAACAAGTTTCTTATTTATCATCTAATACTACGATGATTTTCCAAGGGGCATCCCCGATTTTAATTAAGTTTCTAGTCATGATGATAATCTCTAATGACCAAAAGGAGTGGTCAAGCAACCTTTGTCGCTGCCGCTCAGAAACAATTCTCCTGATAAAGCAAAGACTTACTAGACAACATTTGTATAGTAAACATTCCAAGGCCATTCGTCTTGCCGGTACTCATCCTCTTGTGGTGGATGAAATCGAACACTTGATACTAGTCATGAAGGTTATAATCATAAAGGTAAATTTGTTGTCAATTTCTTGGATGAAAAGGTCAAGAAAAACAAATCTTGGAAATCCACCCACTATCATTTTGTATATGTCACTGAATACAGACATGATCGTCGTTGGCATTGTCTTACTTGTACATTTAGTATGACGTGTAAATAAAGAGCGAACAAACTCAATAGCCGACAAGATATGAAGTGGAATGTTCTCTTTGCACATTTATCAGGTTTGGGAGCATGCAAAATTATCAAGTTCATTCCAGACAATAATAGAAACACCCCATTTCGCTTTCTCTCTTGCCAAGCAGCCCAAGATGGTGAATAGACGGGAGGAATAAAGGAATAAAGAAGCTATTATATTTCCTCTGTCTATGCATGGCCACTTCAGAAAGAAAAGAGCAAGAAAATTGACTAGTGACCAACCATTTTGAAGTAGAATAATTCTTACATGCTCACAAACAGTGCATGTGAGTTTAATGCATCTTAATTTTTTATTCTGATGGATCCCATGTGGACGACTAAGGATTAAGATGCACTTGACTCATATGTAGTCGTGTACTCGACGTTATTAAATTGAGTTGGCCAGAGATTAAACACCAAACATGTTGAGCGGATTTCGCACATTACAAAAAGCATAACAGTTCGATTTCGCATGCAGCACCAAGTGTAAACAACTTGATATTAGAGTTACCCACTTGGATTTTGGCTCACTTTGGATCTAGCTTGTGAAATTAACGAGTTACTTTTGTTGAAGAAACCCCGATTGTGTTTTAAAAATAACAGAACTATCCATGGGTTATGTCCACCTTGATAAATGCAAGTTGCTTGTTTTTCAGGTTATATCTGCATTGGAAAAAGGACTTTGACATAATTGGTAAAAGGATTCTGATGGACTTAAAGAACATATGTGGATCACACTTAGTCTTGTATACACCAAATTATTGAGTCTACAGGATCTTCATCAATATCGTAATCTAAGTATATCCAGAGGAACGGTTGAATATTTTCAGGAAGCTAGGTGCGTATATGGCTTAAATATCAACAGGGTAATATTTGTATATTAATAGGGGTATCGCATAAAAAACCACAGTATACTAGGTGGATATGGACAGAGCACTGTCTAAATATAAGCAGATTACTAATTGGATATCAGTAGAGTTAGTAGAGTCTACACTGGAAATTAGTAGCTAGATATAAGCAATGATTGTGAATATAACCAGTGGATGTATACACCTACGCTGACAACTTTTATTATAAATATTATCTTGAAATATTTTGTCCCCTAACAAATTGTGATCTAGTAAAGATTCCTTATCTAGAAGATTTTGATTGATCAAGATTATCTACATGAAAATAAACAATCATGCTAGATACCTTGATTAATTATCATCCCAAAGGCAAGGTATATTCCATAGACAAGCTACTCTATTTCTGGAAACCAAGATTTGATTGTATGTGTGACCAAATCTATGAGAATTCCAATTGATCGACTTCAACACCTAACTGATCTTCTCAACAATTGTCTAACAGCTAGTTTGGATAATGATCCTCTTGAAGATTGTTTGACAAGAAGCTTGGACATTGAGGAGTACAAAAGAAGACCTAGGCTCCGAAATGAGAGATAGATCAAGAATTCAAAATTCCATATATCGATAGAGCTTTAAATCTATTTTGAACTGTCTTCTAAGAGTTGAATATTGTAATTTTTAGAGAAGTGTTGAGTGTGAAAATCTGTGCTTAGGTGTAAAGTAATGAGTTCTATCTATTTGGATATTAGCAGCAACAGCTTTGAGGATAAGTGTCTGTATATAAATAGCACAAACTACTGTAACTTCTTTATAATTATCTAGTGGAAACTAGCCAATAGGATGTTAATTGGGAGAGTGGAAATAGGATTACTCTAAGTCGAACTACTATAAACATGCTCATATCATCATTCCATCTTTCAGTCACACTTTTATCTTGACACCTTTTAATTTCATAATACTTTGTCAAGTTCTTTTCAAATCGCCTGTTCAACCTTCTCTAGATGATACTTTTAGTCACTTCAACTATTTGAATCGGGATCGCCATTTCTTAAGTGAATTTTCTGCCACAATGAAGACAAATTTTTTGGGGTGGGGTTCCCCGGGGGGAGGGGGGAGGTGTTGGAGAGAGAGACCGATGTCAAGAAACCCTACAAGCGGCAGAATGGTCATTTCCTCGAGAAATGACTAATTATGTTTTAGGGTCCATCTGGTTCTGGTGCGGTGCCCAGAAGGGCATTGAATTCAGAGTTGTATTATTGTGGGAGCCATGAGCTCTTGCTTGGCATCAAGTGTGGCACAAAGGACATCCTCATCTCTGGAGCAAGAAGTGACGGACTGATCTTCCAAGTCATCACCACCACGAATCACCACCGTTGATCTCTGACTAATCAGCAGAGTGGGTCCCAATCTCTTCTTCCTCTCCCAGTTTCATGCTATAAGTAGGTTCACCACTAGGCCTATAGTGCAATACCAAGACCAACGCTCACAAGCAAAGAAAACAAGCCACAATCCCTACAAAATCCATCCCACTGGTCTTTTAGCTTGTAGAGCATTCTCTATCGCTTTACGTTTCTTCATTTATAACCCAAAATGGCAGCCGATGACCTTAAACCTACCACGCCGGCATCCGACCAAAACAAAGCAACCATCGAGGCCCTTTACTCGGCATTGGCTCTCGGCGACTCCGACATGGTTGCCAAGCTCCTGGCTAGCGATCTTGAATGGTGGTTCCATGGGCCGCCCCGTTGCCAACACATGATGCGGGTGCTCACTGGGGAATCAGACTACTCCGAGTTCACATTCCATCCGCGTAGCATAACGGCTATAGGCGACGACTGTGTGATCGCCGAGGGGTGGGAAGGGGCGCAGTCATATTGGGTCCATGCATGGACGCTGAAGAACGGGCTGATCACGCAGTTCAGGGAGTATTTCAACACGTGGCTCACCGTGAGAGAAGTGTCGCCGCCGCGTTGGGAGGTAAGGCGGGCAAGCCATACCCTATGGCAGAGCCGGAAAAGAGAGCTCTTTGACCAGTCGTTGCCGGGGCTTTTGCTCGCCATATGAGGGGGGTTAAGCATCCATTCAGGTGGTTGGGAATGACAATTTGGGGGATGGTGCGTGTGTCTGTCTGTCTGTCCTCTATGTTTGATAAGAAAATCAGGACCACTAATGACAAGTTGGAAGATGGTGAAAGAATTGTAGTCAATGGTCCATTACGTGAATGTTAAAATCATGGGATGTGTCGGACTATGAATCTTTTTCTGATGGACACTTCCTACAGGGCTCACACGTAAGCAAAATGATGGAAATTACTTGAAGGACCACCACCGGTCGATCGATTAATTTCAATTTTATCGATAAGCTTTCACATCTTATGAAGGAGAGTTTAATGATCAGGCTACGATTATCAAGAACCTGAACATGCAAAAAAATGCCATCCTCTGTTAGAAGACATGTCTATCTCCTTTTACTGAGATAAAAATCATATATCGTCTTCTTGTATCTTAAGACAAAATCCATGTCTCCAAGTCTCTTACATGGGATGACAAAATATACCTTTTGAAATCAAAACCACATTAAGTGCAAAAACCTTTCCTCTCCCAACCCCCTCTCTCCCTTTCTGTCTTTCTCTCTCTCTCCCTCTTTGAACCTTTCTTCGTCTCTTCCACCTTTGGAGGGGAGGGATTTGACCTAGATCTTCTCCTCCCCTCCAAGTTGTTTTTCCTTTTTATTTCCTTATATCTCTTTCCTTACTCTCCCGATTTAATTTTAGATCTAGGAGCTTTGCTCTCTTGATCTTTTATCGGGGAGATTTTTCTCTTCAATCTAATTATAGATTTTAGAGTTTTAATGAATAAGTACTCCACCTCCAATTTCAATGGTGTTCACAGCAGTTTTGGTGTCAAATCTGTTCTTGTTCAATGTGTTTTTTTATTAAAAGCTTTGGCACTTCTTATTGGCTATAGGACCCGTTCTCATAGTTGTCACATTTGAGCTTCTTCAACATGTTTATGTTGTCTTCATACGGTGATGGTGTTGGAGAAGGGAGAAGGCAAAGCCGTAGCTATAGATGAAAATCCTAACATGTGCTTATCACTAATGTTGCTGTATAATTCGGTGATCACCACCAATTATTTTTCTTGGATGCAATCGTAAATCTGTCATTGAAGGACAAGCCCATGATTATCCCTGCCAACCATGCTATGATGATATGCCTTGATTCCTAGTTTATGGATTGTTTTGGAGTTTTTTTAGCTTGTTTTGTTTTATGACTTCCGAGATTTTCTATCACATATCATTTTGGAAATGAATGAAAATTTCTTTTGATTAAAAAAAAATAATAATCCACATTGATCAATGTCAAGCTTCCATATGCGTAACATTCGTAATAGAGAATATGGTATGAGAAGTTCACAAACCAAGGTGTGAGAAGGGCATTTCTAGGTCACGGGATGGTGAAACCTAGGAGAATTCCACGCATCCAGGAGGTCACCAACCTCTGATTTGGATCGCTTGAGGATAGTGATGTTTGATATGAGGTCACGACTATCAACTGTAATTGCAAATAGATCTTGCGTGTGCGCGAAGAGAGAGAGAGAGAGGGTGGTGAAGAAAAGGGAACATTATACCCAGTTTGGATGGAGTGATTAGAAAGGAAGACAAAGAATTTAAATAATTATAAGGAATTGAAAAAATTAAAGAAATTTATGACGTCGTTTGGATGCTCGGATGGGAAAAAAAGAAAGGAAAAGAACTTATAATAATATGAATATCATTGTATATATTTATAAATAAATGTAAATGGTATAAGAGAGAAAGAAGAATAGGGTTCTTTATTATTACACAAATTCATCCAAATTCCTTCTTATTTAGAAAATTTCGGAGGGATTAAAAATGTTGACCATACCAATCCCTCTTAATCATTTCACTCTATTTGTTCTTCTTTTTAATGCGATTGTGAATTTAAAACCATTTCTCTTCGCTTCTAATCACTCCTAGCAAGTAGTGTTAGTCATTGATATCAATTAAATGTGTCGATGTAACCTTCTCTTAAAGAGTTAAATTTGGAAAGTAAATTCATTACATAGAAGGTCCCAATCCGGAGCCATGCTTCTTAAACATTACATAAAAGCCAAATGCGGGCTAGTAGGGACAGATTAATCTCCATCGTATAGGATGGAACTCAAACCCGATTTTGTACTTTTATACAGGTTCGGGGTCTTGATATACAAACCTTCGAGGATTGACTTGGTTGGGACGTTATGGGACTAGCTTATTAATAAAGTGGTCACTTTTCCCAATTTTACCAACTACATGCAAATTGCTCTTTTTAAGACATCCTACATAGGCCAAATGCCTGAATTTAGCAAGTTCACGGAGCTTACAAGATATCTTATGAAATTTCAAGTAATTTAGCCTTTGCGTCCATGCCCCTAGGTTATAAAAAAAAGATCTTAATAAATACAGGTGCACACACATGTACTTTGTAATGCATACCTATTGGTATCCATTGTTACACATGTCATTCTAAGACGTGGCTAATGTAAACATTGCCGCGACCTTCCCAAGGTAAACTTGAGGGAATCTAGCAGGTTACTAAGCAAGCACGAATGACTCTACTTACGAAATGACACTTATGATTAGCACAGGCCCACCCAAGCCTTATGATGGCAGCTTGATTTTCTCATACAATTATTCATTTAATTTTGAATTTAAGAGTCGCTTCCAATTCAGGGGTTGAGTAAGAAGCGAGAGCTACATCTTACTCTTGTGAAGTAAAAGATTCATAAGTCCCAAAATTTGGTTACTCTAGATAAGTCTAGTGCATATTATTTGTATCTTTCCTCTTCCATAAAAACGTTTTGCATGTGATCTTTTCAATTTTACTGACATGTACTAAGCACCCTTGCATAAGTACTCAAGCAATAAAAATTACTTCCGTTGATAAATAAGATAAATAAAATATGAGGACTGGAAGACGTCTAGCTACATAAGCAGTTTGGAATACTAGTGTCTAATCAATCGGACGTAGGTCTCATGTTGATTGACACTTTTGTGCCATATATAAGCAAAAGAGAAAAATGGACACTCATGTCAGTGGACCATCTTCTGATTTTCCAAATGAACATGTCGACAGAAAGGAATGAACATGAATTGATTTGCAAGCTGTCGTGACTTCACCGTCAGAGGATTGCCATTCATCACCTAACATACAATCCATTCATCTCTCTCTCTCTCTCTCTCTCTCTCTCTCTCTCTCTCCGACCCGTGTTTTGAGTCCAAGAGTTTTTGCACGGAAAGGCCTGAATTAGTCTCAGTTTTTGTGGTCTCTGTGTGTTCCGCGGCTTGTCATGTTTTTTGGGTACAATCCGTCAAATCGCATCTGTTCAGCAGATCGAATGACGATTCTCTCGAACGCCCCTCGGAACCGGACAGCAATGCGGCTCGGAACCGGACGTGCCTGGCTTTGTGGTATCTGTTTTTCACATTGTCAAAATAGTATGGCGTAATGTGTCAGCTGTCCGTTTGATCCTCCTTTCGCCTTCCCTACGTGTCGAAAGACTTTAAATTCGAAAAGTTTTCTCTAGGCACGATCGATTTTCTTGAAGTTGTATTGCCATTTTGTTGCCCTCTTGAATATCGCTGTTAAATCAATGTACGATATATAACTCTTTTTTCGATTAGGTCTTGGTGGGCTTGTTCTCATTTTACACATGCGTGTGTCCATATCCATTGAATAACATGAGAGTTTTAGTTGGATCATTCCCAAAATGAAGAAAAAGAAGAAGAAAACTCCAAGTACAGGGTATGTAAGAACTTTTACCCCTAGTGCATTTATATCCTATGTAGCACGGACACTTTCCGGAAGCCTTCGAGTCGTGTCCGACACTCCGACACGTGTCCGACACGCTCCGACACGTCCCGACACGCTCCGACACGCGGTCAACGAGTGTCGAAAAATCCGACACGTGGTCAACTCTCTCCGACACGCTCTGACACGCGAGTCCAAAATTCCGACACGTGATTCCGACACGCACGGGGTCAATTTTAAAAATTTCTAATACTTGAGGGGTCAAAATATAAATATACAAAAAAGAAGTAATAAAAGAAGTAATAAAATTTCTATAAATATACACGCATAGGGTTAATTTTTTTTTCAGTTTTTTTTAATTGTTTTAGTTTTTTTTAAAAGTCTTTTACTATGAAAGAAGTAATAAAAAATGCTTTATATGATAAATAAATAAATATAAAAATATAATTTCAGTATTTTTCTTTAAACAATGTTTTTTTCCTCTAAGTTTCATGTATTATTGTAACAAATTAAAATAATGAATGATATTATTTAATATTTTTCGTGTAAATTAATTCTAGGCTATTATTATTATTATTATTATTATTTATGTATTTATATATTTAATGTATAACGTGTCGGAACGTGTCGAAATTCTCTATTTTTAAGAAATGACGTGTCGGCGTGTCGTGTCGTGTCGTGTCGCGTGTCGCGTGTCCGTGTCGGTGCTACATAGTTTATATCACGGTGATAAGCACGAAAGCGATCTACCTCCTACCAAGAAGATCTCTCTCTCTCTCTCTCTCTCTCTCTCTCTGAAAAGGTTAGGTATCATTCATTATCTCATGGTCCATGTGCAATGGATCGACGCTGTCATGTTGGAATCGGAAATTGGGGACGCAAGAAAAGTCGATCGAAACACAATAATGAGGAGCCCCACGCATTCGGGTTTGCAGATGATTGTACAGAGTAAATTATTCGCTCTCATCCGTGTAGATTCATGTCTTTTGAGGATGTATGTTCCGAGCACACGTGCGCCCCCGGGTTTGATCCAACTGTCGGTAGTCTTAATTGCTGGCTTTATTGGCTGGTCATAGGATGTGACTATGTAGCAACAATGCATGTACTTTGTTTTAGAATTATTAGTATGTTAATATAGAATCTTGACTATGTATTAAGGATGAATCCTTCGCTTCGGGGAACTTGACGAGGAATTTCTGTATTGAAATCAAGATGTTTCTAATTCATATTAACATTGGGAGGCATTCCCTAGTACTTTGGGTGGAGTCTTAGGCTATGAGCGTTGGTAGGGCGGTTAATGTGTTTTTTTTGGGAGTGGTTGAAACAAAAAGTTCGGCAGACTTGTGTCAACATGACAAGTTCTAGATATATTCGAACAAATTAGTATGCATGAAAACATACTTTTATACGTGTATATAAGAGAAAAACGACACGATTAAGATATGAAGGCACCGACCACTAGCCCCATAAGAAAACTGATCTAATTAAATACAACTAAGAAAAAATAAACAACAGGCGACGGCTATTTAAGAATGGGCAGCGAATTCATCCTCAATGATGCCTTTTGGCAATAGCTATGTTTGTCCCTAGCGATTATCCTCGTTCCAAGTCCAGTGAAATACAAAAATTTTGGAATAAGGACACCATAAATGCCATAATATTTTTCGGTGCTCACTTGATTGTTTTAATATTTTTTACTATTTAAAGACTCATTGGATAATTTTTTCACCAACTAATAGGTATTAGTTCGTGGACATCACCAAACTTTATCTAGAAGGTTTTTGCGGACCACCGAATAGTGTCGAAAAAACGAACTATGCATTAATGGCTTGAAGAGTCTGAGCGAGCCCCTTCGTGATTTTTATATGGCAAGAAAGAGTTGTCTTCGTCGTCTTCATGTGGACTTTCTATGGTCCTCCGCAACTTGCAATTCCTTGGGCTTCTTTCCAAATTGGCGGATTTAATTTGATTTCTATCTGGTAAATCTAAGAACTGATCAGTGAAAAAGGTCCTTGCTTGATTCTATAGATAATTTGACATTACAATGAGCAGACACATGATTTACTATAAGTTGACACTTAGGCTCCGTTCGTTTCGTGGAAAATAATTTTCGGGAAAATATTTTCCGAATTTTCCAACGTTCGTTTCATACAAAATGAATTCATTGGGGAAAATGTTTTCCATGAAAGGAAAAAAGTCTTTTAAATTGGGAGAAAATGTTTTCCACTTTTGAAAAGTGGAAAACATTTTCCTCACTTGATCTTTCTTATCTCATACCTCTACAAATTCTCACTTCCTCCTCCCCTTTCTTCTTCTTCTTTTTTTTTTATTCAAATTATTTTTAAATTTTCTTTTTTTCTTTTTAATTAGAATTATTTTTTTCTTTTTTTCTTTTTCTTTTCTTTGTTTCCTATCTTCTTCTTTCTTGGCTAGTTGTCGGCCGTCACTAGGTGAAACTCAAACTCGTCGATCTTAAGCTTGCGCTAGTCGATCTGGCGAGCCTCAAGCTTGACGCTCGTGCTCACCAATCTGGGGAGCGAAAAATATTTTCCTTACCAAACACCAGAAAATAATATCCGAAACATTTTCAGGTTTTAGCCGAACACCAGAAAATATTATCATTTTCCTGGAAAATGATTTCTGGGAAAATATTTTCCGAAAATGGCCCATTTTCCACAAAACAAATGGACCCTTAAAAGATCACGATCGTGTAGAGAGAAGTTCAAAACTCATTACACTTGTACCAATTCAATTATAAATATTTTAATTTAACCAATTTAGTCCTAAATTTTTTAGCAATTTGCCAATGTAGTCATCTGCCCAATTTTCTCCAAAAATTACTAACATGGACACCAACTATCTTAAATAGTACGATCAATGTTGACGTGAATTATTTTTGAATTTTATTTAAAATTTATTTCACCTTTTTTGTTGTTTTTCCTTTCTTTTTCCCCCTCTTCTTCTGTATATTAGTAGTTGGCCACAAGCGGTGGCCAACGAGGATTGGTCTTGCTTAAGCAAGGGCCACCACCCTCCCGGGCCACAAGCGAGGGTTGGTCTAATAGGGCCTCGCCTTCACGAGGGCAAACGTTGATGAGAGCCCCCCTTGCCCACCGTAGGCGATAGTCAGCCTCGCCCAAGCAAAGGCTAGGCCAGGCCCAATGAAGTTACCCTAGCCTCGAGGGTCAACCTCATCAAATTTGGCAAGGGTGGCTCTCACCCTCACCTAGGTGAGGCTGCCCTAGCCTGGTCGAGGGTTGGCCTCACCAAATCTTGCGAGGGGGGCCCTCGCCATTGCCCGATGAGGCTGACCCTCACCTAGGTGAGAACAACCGGCCACTAGTGAAAAGGAACAAAATTTAGTTAAAATTTACAAAATTTGTCAACATTAGCACTGGCCATGCTATATCAAATTTCCAACCAAAAGTGGCTGAAAGGACTACATTGGCAAATCATCAAAGGACTTAGGACTAAATCGGCCAAATTGAAATATTAAGGACTATATTGGCATAAATGCAATAATTTTAGGAATCTCTTGGTAATTTTCCCTAACTGTGCGCTACTTAAATGCCCTTGACTATTTCACTCCTTACTTTAGTCACTTGGCCCCTTGTATTGTGGAGGAGAGGGGGGGAGGGAGAGAGAGGAGCGTAGCAAATTAAAACCGTAGATGTCCGCTTGATTTTATGATAGAGATACAATCTTTCCATCTTCCAACTACTTTCATTGACTACAAGAATGCTTTAGAAGACAAGTGTAAAATTCCCATAATTACTCTAAGAACACTTTACAATTCAAGAAAATCCTTCACTTCTAGGAGTTTCGAGACAAGCTTGGTTATCTCAGCTATCTTTGGTCTTTTTTGCCTCAAGAACCTCCGGTCAATAACATGTGTTACTTTTGTTAGGATATGTCACGAGTTTGAGCCTAAAAAGAAAAATTTTGTAATTCAAGTAGTTTTCTTAATTGGAGTTGGTTTCCTATTTGAGTAGGTTTCGTATTTTGGATCCAACTATTGTATATAATAAGAAGTGTATTCATTGTGAAGAGCATCCAAGAAGAGACTTCTTCGTGAATTACACCCGGAGAGCTTTTTAGTGTTGAAGCAATTAAATATTATGAGTAAGATTTGTGAATTCCTTCATGGGAATGAGAGATTATTTAGTGGGTGATTATGAGCTAAACACTGTAAGAGTGATTGAGTATACTTAGGGGCCACAAAACACTAAGAGTATTTGAGTTACTCATATAAAATTGTAATCTCTAATGTATCGCTTGATTTATAATGGAATTCTTGGTGCTTTCCCCATAAACATATGTCACCCTAATTGAATCACGTAGTTATGATGTTCAATTTAATTTCTTTTTCTATCTATTTTACTTTTGATCGCTTGCTCCCGCATAACTTTTGTTCCTCACCAATCTCATTGAGTTTTGCAAAATTACAAGTTTATGGAATACCTTTACCAAATGATATAGCGGACGATTATTTTGGACGACAAGTATTATGATTCAATATGACCATTAACGGCTGCCAAAGTTTTTATGGCTAGAGAAGGATTTATGCTCCAAGGATTTTGTTGTAATTGAGTAGATCCTTGTTTCACTAAATAAAATTGATGTTATAATCATTTATGTTTTTTTCAAATGAAACATTTTTAATGGGAAAATTACTAAAAAAAGTTTTAAACTTATTGTAATTATATAAATTCAGTCTTAAACCATTTTTCACTAAATGAATCCATTTGCTCAATTTTGATCGACTGACCTCGATATGGATGCCAACCATCCTACATGACACAACCAACGTAGATATGAACAATTTTTAACAACATTTCAATAAATTTAGGGAATTTTTATTTTTTTTACTTTTCCTTTTTTTCTATTCTTTTTCTTTCTTTTCTTTTTCCTTTCCCTTTCTTTTTCCTCCAGCTAGTCACTGAACCTTGGCCATCGACCAAAGGCACCTCTCACTAGCCACTAGCAAACGTTGCCCTCACTAGCGACTGAAAAGGTGAGGCTTGCCATGGCTAGGCCTCACCAAGCCCCTAACAACCATGAGGGTGGCCTTACACTAGGTTGGCAAGGCTCACCCAACCTCAAGGATTGCCTTGAGCTAGGCTGGCTAGGCTTAGGCCTCATTGGCCCTTACCTCTAACCAATTATCGATCCAATAACCGATTAGAGGAAGAAGGTAAGGAAGGGGAAAAAATAAAATCTCAAAATAATATTAAAATATTTTAAAAATTATCTACATCAGGGTCAGTCACCCACGTAGGACGGCTGGTATCCACTTCAGCATTAACTAGCCAAGATTGGCCGATTGATTAAATTAGCATAAATACAAAAAATTTAAAACTCAATTGGTAAATATATATATATATATAAGGCTAAATTAACATAATTACAACAAGTTTATGGCTTTCTTGGTAATTTTCCTCATTTTTAATTAATGATTGTAATTCTTTTTTTTTCTTTCACCAGGTTATATCAGTGACATATGTAGAGAAGGGATAAAACAGGGCAATTAGTTGTCAATGACTACATTAGAGCAGATATTTTTTCTTTTATGATTGGTTCCTAACTCTTTTGTTAGGACCTCAACAAAGCGGGGACGGGACATCCCTAATAATTCTTAGTGAGGATAATCAGTGGCGGGAAAGATTGCTACCCTATAATTGACCCGAAATGTAGTGTTGTATGCGATTTCACTCGTCCACATGGGCATCCGCATTTCCTCATCCCGAAGGGAGCGAGTAAAGTCGATTTGTCATGAGTTGCCTGATAAAGATAGTGAAGTTTTAATTCCTCAATTATTTCCTCAAACACTCACCTTCAACCGATTTTTTATTCCTTATCCATTTATGTCAGTTCAATCTCCATAATAATTGTAAACATTAGATAAGGAAACCCCAAATTCTCTCAACATACAGAGTTCCTTCCTCTCAACATGCAGAGTTCTTTTACCCATGGCCACCCATGGCAATTGAAACCCTAACCCCAAATTACATTCCGACTTTTCTCCGCACCCTATAATTTTCCTCTAATCTTCATCCATGGCGGTTTTATTCTGTTTCTCTTCCGAATTACAGTGTTCGTGACAGCTGCGATTGTATCCAGCAGTGATGGTGGTCCGCACTTGACGAAGATGTTCCCCTTCGTGCCTCCGCCCTCAATCTCACTTGGTTTGTTTCACTGTACAGTTATCTTCCCCTGTTTTCTTGTCAAATCCTGAGAATTCCAATAGAAATTGATTTTGCATGTGGGGTCTTCGCATCTCCGAGACTTTACCTGAATGTACATCATAGTGCAATTCCAGTTAGTTTGCCCCTAATTTCGTTAAATGTTGTTCTCTCTGCGTCATGGACTCCGAAGAACATAGTGACTCTAATCGCCTTGCTACTCTATGTTCAAGATTGGGGAGAATTACAACAGAGAAGAATATAGATTGCTGGAATGAACAACCATCACTTGCAAAACTGGTGGAATGTAGCTTAATTTTGGTGTGCAAAATTTTGTCAAACCCTCTTGTAAATTTCCATGCATTCCAGAGTACACTTAAGAAAGCATGGAGGACTGACCGAGTTGATATTACACAACATGAAGAGGGCCTATACGTAGCTAAATTCCATTCTCTTGCCGATAAACAGCATGTTCTTGATGGTGGTCCTTGGCTCTTTTCGGGTCATCTAGTAATTGTAAAGTCATGGCAGTCTACTACTCCCTTGCATTGTTATAATTTTTCCAATTGTGCTTTCTGGGTACAAATATTTGGTTTGCCTTTGGAATGGACTACTGAATAGACGATTATTAAGGCCGTGCAAGATCTTGAACGGGTAATTGAAATGCGAGTTGATACTAAAGAGGGCATGATTTCTAGGACTGCTAGGGCAAGGGTTGTACTGAAACTACAGGATCCCTTATGGACAGGTAAACTAATTCATATAGAGGGCAAAGTCTTCTAGCTTGACTTTTGCTATTAGAGACTTTCTCATTTTTGTTACTCCTATGGGAGGTTGGGTCATTATGCTATGTCTTGCAAAGAAATCCCCTATGATGAGTCAAAATTTGAAGAACGGGATACTATGGTCTATGGTCCATGGCTTAAAGCTGAAGTTAAACAAGCTAATCCTTACTGGCAAACATTTTATAACCCTCCACACTCCACGGATCAGTCAGAAGATAGTATGTATACCTAAGACGCCTCCTTCCCAAATCCTGCTCTTGCCCCTACCACTCGTTACTGATGTTGCACCAGAGACTACCTTAGCACTTCCTTCAGACTAGCGAGCTACAGCACCTGCATATCAGGAAAATCAAGTGATCATGAAAGGGACCCATCATCATACAGCACTTATTCCAGCAAGAGCTAAATTGAAGGGGATTTCTACCTTGCCTGGTGCTGTATCTAGCTGTCATATCCCATCTACTCTCATACCTGACACAACAAAATTAACAGGCCTTTAGGCTCAGGAATCTCTGTCTCTTCAAGTTAAGAAGTCCAAGGTTTCTCGTCCTGCTCCAAAGATAGGTCGTGCCGTTCCTCCTGATTTTGATGAATTTGTGCTTCTTGATACTCCTATTTTGGAAGCACCTCAAGCTAATCTATGGGCGAAGGTGGCTGGCCCTCAACAGCCACAACCTCATCGATGAAAATTCTGAGTTGGAACTATCAGGGGTTGGGCAATCTCCTGACAGTTCAAGCGCTTAAAGCCCTGGTGGCTAAAGAAAAGCCTAACCTTCTTTTTTTGATGGAGACTAAACAGAGTGAGGTCTTTCTCCGACGTCTAAACCGCAACCTCCATTTTGGAAATCTTCGGGTGGTCAGTTCAGTGGGTTCAGCTGGGGGTTTGGCTCTTTTTTGGAATGCCAGCCTCTGTTTGCATTAGATTCAGTCGACCCCTTCTTTTTTTGACTTATTCTGTCATGATACTGAGGATGACAGCACCTGCTGTATTACTTGTCTTCATGCTCCAGCAGTATATCCCCTTCGGAGGCTATTATGGCAAGAGCTGCGCATGATCAGCTGTGAGAATCGTGCTTCATGGGTTTGCCTAGGTGACTTCAACAACATCCTTTACCCATGGGAGAAGATGGTTAAAAGACCAGCAGATTTCTCCCATATGTCTTCATTTCGTGCTGTCTTAACTGACTGCGCTCTCATGGACATTGAATCGAAAGGCTGTGCCTTCACTTGGCAGAACAATCGAGATGGGGATGAACTTGTTAGAGAACGCCTAGACAAGGTTCTTTGTACTTTGGAATGGCATTTAAAGTTTCCTTCGACTATGCTCTCCCTGCTATTGCCTCTAATCACAGTCCTCTTCTATTATCTACTATTGCTTCTAAAAAGAAAAGTCGACGGTTTTTTAGATACGAAGCCTTTTGGAACGAGGACAGTGACTGCCGCCAAATCATCGGCTCTTCATGGCATTTGAGTTCGCTGGTGAAATCGAGCCTTTCTACGAAATTACGCCATGTTGCCAATGCTTTGCTTCAGTGGAGTCGTCTTAAATTCGAGAATAACCATACTCGCATAGCTGAAATTCAGCAGCACCTTCTACAAATCACTAACCAGTCTATGCCTACTTATGACAGATCCAAAGTTATGGCTTTGAAAATAAAATTACATAATGCATGGCAGCGTGAAGAAAAGTTATGGGCCATGAGATCTATAATACATTGGCTGAAATGGGGGGATCGCTGTCGCGACCAAATTTTTTCGGGGATGAACCACCTAAGGTTTGGCTAATGGATTACTAAGTCTTTAAGCTTAGCTCGAGCTCTCCCGAGCCCATACCAATTCACGACTTAGGTTTGAATTCTTAACATGCAAATGATTTTCAATCAGGAGTCGCCACTAATCTATTTTTGGTGGGTCGATTAGAAACCCAAGTAAAGTAACGGGAGATTTACTTTACTTCTACGAACCAGAGATTTATGAATTCGGGGACATGGTTACGCTAGATTAGTCTAACGCCCTTTCGGTACCTTTTATTTTAATTTTTTTTAAAAATATTTTACAGGCAATGTTGATTAATTTTAATATAAGCTACTAACATGCAAATGGTGATCATGCAGGTGCACAATCAATAAAATAACATTCAAATAAATAAATAAATAATGCTAATAAAATGCATGTCCTAAACATGATTTCTAAATGACAGGATACCTACTTTTTTTTTTTTAAAAAAATATTAATTATATGCAATCTTAATTTAAACTTAATATGCATGAATTTTACTTTAATGACATATGAGATGCAATTCATATGGCATAATTCAAATCATTACAATATATGTGCAATCTAATTTACATAACCCTAAATATGCATATGTTGTATGATATGAAATGTATGACGTGATAATTTTATATGCATGTTCTTTTTATGATTTTTAATATATTTTTTTATTACACATATGCAACCTGCACTAACAATGATGACATGAAATATGATCAACTATAAACTAATTTATTAACTAACCAAGAAAATGACTTTTGTGTTTTCTTTTTCAAATGACTTAATGATTCTTATTAAAAAGAAAATAATGATGCAATATTAATCTTCGGCCTTTTTATTAAAAACAACTACATGACGGGAATATTAAAACATTAACCTATGACCCACTAATTAAAGCGCAACATATGGTGTGCACATTATGAAATCTATATAACCTAAATAACATTTTTTGTTCTTTTTTTGTTTTATTAAAGGAAAATTAACCTAATCCTATATGAATCTAAAAAATCGAAACGCAAAGCTTTAAATATGAAATGCATATGAACCTAAGTACTTAAATTCTAGATATGTGATGTGCAAATAACAATGATGCATCAAAATACATGTACTATTGAAAATTCATCTATGTAAATCAATGACATTTCAGTGATGCAAAGCAAATCATGAATTTTCCATGAAAAGTCGAAATAATCAAAAATCTAACCCGCCGTCTCGCGGTTCAATATTTTTGATTATTATGGCTTAATATGACAAATTTCTTGATGGGGGTAATGGTAAAATAAATCAGAACAAATCAAGTCGAATTCATAGATTACGAAAACGAATATTTGATCTAAATTGAGTCTATAGGAATTACCTAGTCAAGGGTACAGCTTCTTGTCACTAATAACAGCACCTGCACAAAGAGAAATTAGAGAACACCCCCAAGGAAAAATCACGTCTCGATGCGGGGGGTGTAATTTAGCCGAGTATGAATGATGGGAGAGAACCAGTATCGAAACAGCCACGTCAAACTCACAGCAACACTTGTTCCTCCAGTAAGAAAAGTGATAAAAACCAGTCAACAAAACCGTCGAGTTGACATAACGTTGGACGGTAACTCAAAGGCAACGGGAACCAACAAGTGACCTCCGGAAAACAGCGGTGGCGAGCGGTGGAGGTGCAGGCACAGCGGAGGGCAGGTGTCGCGGTAGTCGGAGCGAGATGCCGGCGTTCGGAGTCTCAATGGTGCAGCGAGGTGCGGGGATGTGGGCTAGCGGGCAAGGGTTCCTGGCGAGATGGGACGGTGACAACTTCGCGGATGTAGCTTTGGCGGAGGCGTGTCGACTGGCTCGGGATCTACTGGCGTCGGGGCAAGAGCGTCGGTCGAGAGTATTGCAGCAGCGGTGGATCGCGGTGAGGTAGGGCGCGACGGTGCTGGGTTGAGGGTTGCAAAGGCGTGGTCATCGGGCGTCAGGCACCGGGTGGTCGTGGACGGAACAGGAGCGGCGATACTGGTGCAGTGGGCCGCGGAGCGATGGTGGGCGACAGTAGCAGCGCGGCGATCAGGGGGGTTCGGGGACCGGCGGTGCTCGGGGAGATGCAAGGACGTTGGCTGCTCAGGGTTGCAGCGGAGGTGCTGGATCAACGGCGTCGGGGCAAACTCGCGGGTGCAGAGGTGCGGCGGGGCATAATGCGGTGGCCGAGCAGCAGGTGGTGCCTCGCGACAGTCGGCGCAATGGAGAAGATGAACAGTTCTCTGCTCTGCTTTTCTTTTTGCTTTTTGTTTCTTCTTTTCCACTGCTGCACGTCCTCTTTCTCTCACGTCATTTTCATGTCTCCTCCTTATGTCTCTCTCTGCATTTTCTGCAGCTTCTTTTCTTTTGACTTTGCTTTTTTTCAATTCCCGGAGAATCCCAGAGCAACTCTCGAGAAACCCCTTTTTCCCTTCTTTTCTGACTTTTCTTTCCTTCAACGAAGACGAAGAGAAAAACCCCCCGAAAGGTGAAGAGGAGCCCCCTTATTTATAAAACGAAAACTCGAGTTCGTTTCGCCGGTGGAGATTTTCGCTCAACCTCTCAACAACAAAGCGGCTCCAAAATCAAACGGTTAATTTTTTTTTTTTTTAAATTTTGAAATGAGAATATATTTTCAACAACAAAGATTTTCAAAAACCGAATTTTATTTAATTTATTATTTTTTTTAAATATTAGGTGTCAACAACTGCCCCTCTTTGAAGGGAAGCTCGTAGAGGTTTCCTTCAAAGATAAATGACACCTAAATTTAAATCATGCAAAATGAATATGCAAATGCTAATTGTAATGACCCTTTTAAAAAAAAAATGGACTCAAATAAATGCAATGTCATACAATAAAGAATGCCATGTAAATACAATGATTTGGTCAAGAACATATATTTCAATGTGTCTATGCTCAATGAAATGCAAATGCAAAATGAATGCAAAATGAATATGGAATGTATATGCAAATGTTAATGACCTCTTTTTCAAATAAATTTAATTCTTTTTGAAATGCAAGGTCATGCAATAATGCAATGTAAATGCAATGATTTTATCGAGAGCATATATTTCTATGTCTCCATGCTTAATGAAATGTAAATGCAGAGAAGAACATGTACCTGTCATACTTATCTGGAGATTCAGAAAAGTATTATTAGGTGTGAAATGATTCCTATAAGACCTTACCAACATCTGGAAATCTCTTCAGATAATTGAAAGGCTCAAAGTCTTTAGAGATCTGGAACTCTCATCAGATCCTAAGCACTTGGAAATCACATTCAGATGTTTGAAAATACAAATACTTAGAAGTCACATCAAGCATTTAAAGATTCAAATTCTGGAATTCATGCTGGACATTTGAAAACATTTACTAAACATCTGGAAATCACATCAGACGTTTTAGAAGGACAAACACTTGGTATCACATCAAGCGTTTAAAGGTTCAAATATCTGGGGTTTTTACTAAACATCTGGAAGTCACATCAGACGTTTGGAAAGACAAACACTTGGTATCACATCAAGCGTTTAAGGGTTCAAATATCTGGGGTTCACACTAGACATTTGAAAATATTTTACTAAACATCTGGAAATCACATCAGATGTTTGAAAAGACAAGCACTTGGAAATCACATCAAGTGTTTAAAGGTTCAAACATCTGGAACTCAAACTAGACATTTGAAAACATTTTATAAATGGGTACTTGGAATTCTCATCAAGCACCAAGATGACTTAACAAACTCAGGATTTCAAAGACAAATCCTTTGGTCTTTGAGAAAAAATTCATTCATTTTTTTTTTCATTTTAATTCAATGAAGGACCATACATGATGGTTTTTTTTCTTTTTTTTCTTTTTTCAAACTTCCACTGGAAAAATTATCATTAAGACAATTTTCACTAAGCTGTGAATTTCTTGAACATGCTAAATGAGACACTTTTGGTGTGAAAAAGGCTTTTTCACTCGCTCTCATTTAGGAGGGGTTATTTGTCCCGACCATTGATGCGGGAATATATCACTCAATCTTATCATCATCTTGTCAACAAGAGTTCGAATTTTCTTGCAATCAGTACGACCTTACCAATCTGAGAGGTCTTTGACAAGGATTATAATGTGGGTTTGGTCAATGGCTTAGCAAAAGGGACTCTTTAAGTCAAGGCTATTGAAAGAACCATTCTGTAATCATCTCCGGGTTTACAAGTCAAGAACCCTGCAAAATGAGAAAGAAATAATCTTGCTCGCACTTCTTCGAGCAATGCTCAAAACATATGAATTCCTATGTTAATTCAAATGCCCTAATTTGAAGAGACTTTGTAAGGGACATAACATAGGCTGGGTTCATGGGTTGAGAGACGAAAGGATTATTAGGCTCAAAGATGTGTGTAATGGGTAAGAGTTGGTGATCATCTTGACATTACCACCAGTTTTCTTCGCCACGGATCTTCTTCTTGACAAATTTCTTTATTGGCTCAAGAGTTTATCACTGATGCCAATAATTATTCAACTGGAGATCTTTTCTCAACATTTTTTCTTTTTAAAAATTATTTTCTTTGATGATGGGCATCAATCAGGCACACCGCTTTTTTTCATGCCCCACAATTCATCAGTCATTTCTCTCTTCTTTTCATGGACATTGGCCTTGCTTTTACTAGGCACACTGCTTTTTCATGCCCCTTAGTTCTATGCGTGTGTCAAGTATACTTTAAATGACACCCGAACCTTCAAGGGTCTTTATCCGTCTCTTGCTTTGCCCCAGTGTGGGGTATGATCACCAACTGGGTTTAAAAAGAAATGAAATTGTAGGCTCAAGTGGGCTACGCAAATGGTATAAGTGTGTAGGGTAGTGAAAGAAATGCTCTTCATCATCCTAAGGCACTTAAATTACCACATGAATTTAATGTAATAGCATGACTTGAAGATTGATGCAAGTGAGAGCAATAAAATTTCTATCCATTTCACTCTCCTTTAATGTCAACTTACCACCATTTGCCCCGATGTGGGTTGGTCCTTGACAGGGGTAGTATGAAAGAAATTCTTCAAGTATTTGGGCTCAAAAGGGTTAAGCAATGGATTATCTGTAGTGTTTGGGACAGAAAAATGAACTGCCTCTCGTCATTTCAGCTGCCGTACTTCTTGCAAGAAAACTCTTCACCTTGAAACACAAAACGTTTCCATACTCACCTCACAATGTGTAAACAAGGGACTGTATATGGGATAAGGCTTGCCTTTCACACCTCATTTAGCATCATTTAGCATGTTCAAGTAACTCAACATCCTTCACTAAATTATCCATTTTGATAACTTTCAAGTGGAATTGGTGAATTGCTCAATATCATGTGAAAGCATTCTATAATGATAAAAAGGCCATGCTCTATTCTAGCACATCAAATCATAAAGTCAAAACTGTTAAATGTTTGTGTCTTGCCCCTCTTTGCAAGAGAGCTCATAGAGGTTCCTTAAATGTGCGCAGGGCTACACCTGAAACATAAAGCAAATAATTGAAAGAAACAAACAGAGTAAATTGGATGCATGCTGGAAAATTATTTTATTTTGAAAATTTTTTCAAAGGAACATGAAGAAGCCCAGCCTTCAAAATTAGCTCCTTACCGTTTTCTTTTGGTAGGATTTCATCACAGGGCTAGTTTGGTGTACTTCAACATGCCCTTAAAACACGAAAATCTCCATGTATTTTATTGGATGAAAAGCAAATTACATTATTGAAATAAGGGAAATCTTATAATTGAAAATGCAAATATGCAAATATGGAAAGCAATAAAGACTCATGCACAGAGGAGTGTGCAAATAATTAAAATTTTTCTACTCTCGAGCTTTGTCGATGGCAAACACTAAATTATGTTTGAACAATTCAGTCATTCCTTCGAGTGCGTCATCAGAGCTCTCAATCTTTGGAGGTGCAGGATCATCTATGCCACCCCATCCATCTAGGATGATATCCCGTGGGTCGAAGTAGGAGCTGGAAGGAGCTGAATACTTTACATAGTAATCGAATTTGCCACTTGGTTGCCCCAGGGTGTCCATCACTTCTGATTCCTTATGCATCATCTGAAACATGGTGGGCTCAGCATCAAAATTGAAAATGGCATTCACAGCTTCTGGGTGATCAGAGAGTGGGTTATTCTGGATGTTCGGCTGTGCATCGCGGAATGAGACCACCTTAGCGTCCAAAAGATTTTGGATTTTATGTTGCAGCGTATAGCAATCGTCAACAGAATGCCCTACCTCTCCCATATGATAAGCACATGTCTTGGAAGAATCATAGTTGGGGAAACGCTCGGGATTAGGTCGCTTAGGCTCCTTGGCGAGTAATCCTTTCTTCTGAAGGGTTGGCAAGATCTTTGACAATGGCTTAGGAAGAGGCGTAAATTGACGCCTGGAAAAGTTCTTCTGCTGGCCAAAGAATGGTCGTGCTCCTCCTTGATGGGTGTTCGAGGTAGGGCGAGGTGGTTGCACATAAGTTGCATTAACCTCTGCTACAAGTTCCTTATCCTTCTTGGTTGAGACTCTCCCATATGAGCTGATTTGATCAGACGCCCATCCATCACGCAATGCTACTTCAATTCGCTTGCCAACAGGGATTAGCTGATTGAATGACTCGGCAGTCGATCCCAGCATTCGATTTCGATACTCAGGTGGGAGTGTCTTCATGAACAAATCCATCAGCTCCTTTTCTGTTGGCTCTGGAGTTATTTGAGCGGCTACAGTCCTCCATCTCGTGACATATGCCTTGAAAGATTCTGTCCTCTTCTTCTCAGTGCGAAGTAAATCTTCTCGAGATGGAGTGACATCAATATTATACTTATATTGCTTGAAGAAGGCATCTGTCAAATCCTCCCAAGTCTCCAGCAGATTAATCTTTTTCATGATGTACCATTGCAGCGACGGTCCTGTCAGGCTTGCTTGAAATTGTTGGATCATCAAGGGGATGTTATCAACATATTGGGTCATCCTGACCACATAAGTCTGCAGATGGATCTTTGGGCAAGAGGTGCCATCATACTTCTCAAAGTCTGGCTTTTTGAACTTCTTTGGCATCTTGATATTTGCATAATGAGACAGATCAGTTGGGTCCTGGGTAAACGAACCCTGCAGCTGCTTAAGTTTCTCCTAGATTTTTATCAAGCGTTTTTCCTGCTCAGTTTTTGGTACAGCTGAAGGTATCACTTGTACCTCATCATCAACAACAATTTGAGGCTCGTCAGTAATTTTAACCCTGGAGGCATCATCAGAGGATGATGGATCAACTGTGGATGTGTTCTTGCCTTTATCCCTCGAATCAGCCATGGGAGCATGTTGTGGTAACACCACTTCAACTTGCGGAGCTGGTGGGACAGTGTTTGCTTGGAGAGAGTCGATTTGCTTAGAGAGCCGCTCAAGAACATTCAGGACTTGCTTCATCTCCGATTGGGCAGCAACTCGAGCTTGTTCAGCAACGTGCGTTTGTTCGATATTATCAGCCATTATTGCTCTAGAACGGGTATGAATTGGCGATCTTGGGTGAGCCGTGTTGTCACCTATCAATGTAAAATAATACAGTAAGTATCATAACAAATGAGATTAGTCCATGACAACGGTCAATCGCTTATTTTATTAAGTGAAATCAAATTCCAAAGACATCAACTTAAAATGTTAAAATAACTCCCTAGGAAATTAAATTCCTAAAACATCAATCTAAGAAATTGAAATAACATCATAAAGCCAGAATTAAACTCCTAAATTTAGCGACTCTTTTCTATATACAATTGGGAGATCACAGTCTTTTGAAGCTTCTTGTTCTATCGAACCAATTCAGAAATACGAGCTTCTTTCCTTTCCACCGTTTCTTCAAGATTTTCAATTGGTGCTTTACGAGTGGGCTTCATGGTCACTTCAGGTATCATGGGAAGTAGAGCTTGAGGGATCTCGTGATGATGGATTTAATAATCCGAGGCATGAAAAATCCTCTCATTTCCTTTCAATCTTCTAGGCACCACTATCTTTTCCGGATGGCATTCCTTCCATGCATTTTCAAGATACTCGATCTCATCGAGGTATTTGTGATCCTTGCGCACAAAGCGGGCTTGAAATAGATCCATTCGGAGAGGAGGTGGGATATCTTGGAGCATTCGATACTGGCGGGCCACTCTATAAGGATAGTAAGATGTTGCACCAGTAATTCCCATCAGTGGAATTGGATTATCTGTCTTGTGAGAGAAACGAGCCACGCTAACATAGAACCATTTAGCATACCATAGGAAGCCCTTGAGATCTGGATCTTTAAGAAAAGTCACCCAATCGGAAAATGATTTTCCGGTATATTTTTTTTCTAAGATTGAAAATCTTTTTATTTGGTGATCAATTTCACCTCGACGCATAAAATGACCAAACTCCTTCATGTGAGAAAGAAACCAAATCTGTAAAAGCTCAGGAGAGGCATTCATGATTTTTTCTCCATTTTGTTTAAAACGGTTGAGGGATAAAAATGTCTCAGCTAAGATCATGTTTATAAAATTCATGCCAACACATGCTTGTCTGACCACCCATGCAATTGAAGGATCAATAGCATTTCTTCGATGAGGAAATATTATAAGTCCAAAGAATGCTAAGATGAATATCCTACCCTTTTGGCGCATTGAAGATTGATTAAAAATGATTAGCCAAAAAGGAGAAAGGGCATGCATTACAATTAGCTTTCAAAATTTTCTTAACCTCATCAGTTTTAATTCTTAGAAATTGAGATAAAATTGATGTGAGTTCCATACCAAGAGGTGGCCTAACAAGCTCAGTCTCAAGGGGCATTCCTATGATGACGCTATACTCTTCCAGTGTTGGAGTTAGCTCATTCTTTCCAAAAATGAATGTAGCCGTCTCGGGACACCAAAAGTGCGATATAGCTTGCAAAACACCACTATGGACTCCGATATCCAAAATGGGGATGAGCCGTCCCAGTATCAACTCCACATAATCTTGACCTTCTTTACTTAAATTGTTCCACCACCCTCTGAGCTCAATCTTGGGAGTTGGAATGAATTGAACATCGGATCTCCCCATTGCATATAAAATAAGACCGACGACGAAACCTATTGTCATGGACCAACGAAATTGCAATAAATAAATTGCGAAGAATTTAAACAACTTACTTTCACTGGAAATAGATGACAATCACATAGACACACGCATGAAAAGTGAGGCTCGATTTCTGTCTAGACGGCTTAACAAAGTGGAGCTAAGAGGATGATCCGACCGTTGCAGTCTCGCATTAACGTGTCAGGTCCTCCTAACCCCGGCTCAGTCGAATGGAATACCTAATAATCACGCAGTCTTGCGGATATGGATAAACACATTTGACACCATGAAGAACTTTCGGGGAAGAGAATGTCAACCTCTATATAGCAGTCTCGCTTTAGAGGAAGTATCATTCTCAACACCATCCTAAGAATCCTATCGCAGCCCAGGTCCGGCAGCAGGTTGTGTGTGCAATAGTGTAGTGCTAAAAACAATAAAACATGCACAACAGTTTAATTGCAAATAACACTTCTATAGTTTAAATTCAACCATTCATTCTTAACTCCAACCTGCAAAACAAGGGTTAGCAAAGACTACTCCCCTTATATCTCCCATCTGCAAAAACATTTAACACTTCAATCAGGGACATACCTGGTATCCATGCTGCCAAACAAAATATTTTTTAAAAAAAGAAACAGGCCTATGTCCACTATGAGTTTTAACTCTGTCCCCAGCGGAGTCGCCAAGCTGTCGCGACCAGATTTTTTCGGGGATGAACCACCTAAGGTTTGGCTAATGGATTACTAAGTCTTTAAGCTTAGCTCGAGCTCTCCCGAGCCCATACAATTTCACGACTTAGGTTTGAATTCTTAACATGCAAATGATTTTCAATCAGGAGTCGCAACTAATCTATTTTCGGTGGGTCGATTAGAAACCCAAGTAAAGTAACGGGAGATTTACTTTACTTCTACGAACCAGAGATTTATGAATTCGGGGACATGATTACGCTAGATTAGTCTAACGCCCTTTCGGTACCTTTTTATTTTAATTTTTAAAAATATTTTACAGGCAATGTTGATTAATTTTAATCTAAGCTACTAACATGCAAATGGTGGTCATGCAGGTGCACAATCAATAAAATAACATTCAAATAAATAAATAAATAATGCTAATAAAATGCATGTCCTAAACATGATTTCTAAATGACAGGATACCTACTTTTTCTTTTTTTTTAAAAAAAATATTAATTATATGCAATCTTAATTTAAACTTAATATGCATGAATTTTACTTTAATGACATATGAGATGCAATTCATATGGCATAATTCAAATCATTACAATATATGTGCAATCTAATTTACATAACCCTAAATATGCATATGTTGTATGATATGAAATGTATGACGTGATAATTTTATATGCATGTTCTTTTTATGATTTTTAATATATTTTTTTATTACACATATGCAACCTGCACTAACAATGATGACATGAAATATGATCAACTATAAACTAATTTATTAACTAACCAAGTAAATGACCTCTTGTGTTTCTTTTTCAAATGACTTAATGATTCTTATTAAAAAGAAAATAATGATGCAATATTAATCTTCGGCCTTTTTTATTAAAAAAAATGCATGACTAGAATATTAAAATATTAACCTATGACCCACTAAGTAAAGCGCAACATGTGGTGTACACATTATGAAATCTATATAACCTAAATAACATTTTTTGTTCTTTTTTTGTTTTATTAAAGGAAAATTAACCTAATCCTATATGAATCTAAAAAATCGAAACGCAAAGCTTTAAATATGAAATGCATATGAACCTAAGTACTTAAATTCTAGATATGTGATGTGCAAATAACAATGATGCATCAAAATACATGTACTATTGAAAATTCATCTATGTAAATCAATGACATTTCAGTGATGCAAAGCAAATCATGAATTTTCCATGAAAAGTCGAAATAATCAAAAATCTAACCCGCCGTCTCGCGGTTCAATATTTTTTATTATTATGGCTTAATATGACAAATTTCTTGATGGGGGTAATGGTAAAATAAATCAGAACAAATCAAGTCGAATTCATAGATTACGAAAACGAATATTTGATCTAAATTGAGTCTATAGGAATTACCTAGTCAAGGGTACGGCTTCTTGTCACTAATAACAGCACCTGCACAAAGAGAAATTAGAGAACACCCCCAAGGAAAAATCACGTCTCGATGCAGGGGGTGTAATTTAGCCGAGTATGAATGATCAGAGAGAACCAGTATCGAAACAGCCATGTCAAACTCACAGCAACACTTGTTCCTCCAGTAACAAAAGTGATAAAAACCAGTCAACAAAACTGCCGAGTTGACATAACGTTGGACGGTAACTCAAAGGCAACGGGAACCAGCAAGTAACCTCCGGAAAATAGCGGTGGCGAGTGGCGGAGGTGCAGGCACAGCGGAGGGCAGGTGTCGCGATAGTCGGAGTGAGATGCCGGCGTTCGGAGTCTCAGTGATGCAGCGAGGTGCGGGGATGTAGGCTAGCGGGCAAGGGTTCCTGGCGAGATGGGACGGTGACGACTTCGCGGATGTAGCTTTGGCGAAGGCGTGTCAACTGGCTCAGGATCTACTGGCGTCGGGGCAAGAGCGTCGGTCGAGAGTATTGCAGTAGCGGTGGATCGCGGTGAGGTAAGGCGCGACGGTGCTGGGTTGAGGATTGCAGAGGCGCGGTCGTCGGGCGTCAGGCACCGGGTGGTCGCGGACGGAACAGGAGTGGCGGTACTAGTGTAGTGGGCCGCGGAGCGATGGTGGGCGACAGTAGCAGCGCGGCGATCAGGGGGGTTCGGGGACCGGCGGTGCTCGGGGAGATGCAAGGACGTTGGCTGCTCGGGGTTGCAGCGGAGGTGCTGGATCAACGGCGTCGGGGCAAACTCGCAGGTGCAGAGATGCGGCGGGGCACAATGCGGTGGCCGAGCAGCAGGTGGTGCCTCGCGACAGTCGGCGCAATGGAGAAGATGAACAGTTCTCTGCTCTGCTTTTCTTTTTGCTTTTTGTTTCTTCTTTTCCACTGCTGCACGTCCTCTTTCTCTCACGTCATTTTCATGTCTCCTCCTTCTGTCTCTCTCTGCATTTTCTGCAGCTTCTTTTCTTTTGACTTTGCTTTTTTTCAATTCCCGGAGAATCCCAGAGCAACTCTCGAGAAACCCCTTTTTCCCTTCTTTTTTGACTTTTCTTTCCTTCAACGAAGACGAAGAGAAAAACCCCCCGAAAGGTGAAGAGGAGCCCCCTATTTATAAAACGAAAACTCGAGTTCGTTTCGTCGGTGGAGATTTTCGCTCAACCTCTCAACAACAAAGTGGCTCCAAAATCAAACGGTTAATTTTTTTTTTAAAATTTTGAAATGAGAATATATTTTCAACAACAAAGATTTTCAAAAACCGAATTTTATTTAATTTTTTTTTTAAAATATTAGGTGTCAACAATCGCAATACACACTTTTTTTCACACAACTACAATCCAGAGGCGACTACGGAATAAGATTACTATGCTCAGGGATAAAACAGGGGATTGGTCAGGATCCTAACAGGCTTTAAGAGATGGCAACTTCTTTCTTCTCATCATTATATACCACAGTGGGAGCTCGCAACTTTGTACCTATTTTAGATCAATGTCCTATGGTTGTGACGTCAAACATGAACAACGCTTTAACATCATTGTTGACCTTGGAAGAGTTGAGGCAAGCTACTTTTCAACTGGGAGCAACCAAAGCTCCTAGTCCCGATGGCCTGACTAGTCTCTTTTATAGGACTCATTGGGATATTATCAAGGACGTTCTCTTCAAAGAGGTTCAGAATTTCTTTATCTCAGGCCGTTTACCTTTAGCCTTAAATAAAATAGTTACTGCTTTGATCCCAAAACTCCCTCACCCTAAGAGTCTTGATCAGTTTCGCCTTATTAGTTTATGCAATTATGCTTATAAGGTTATCTCTAAGGTGCTTGCAAATAGACTGAAACCTCTGCTACCAACTCTAATTTCTGAGGAACAATCTGCTTTTTTGGGTGGGCGCCAGATACAAGATAATATCTTATTAGTTCAAGAGGTTTTACATCAACTTAGATCTAAAAGGAGGAAGCGCAAATTTCATGATGTTATCAAGTTGGATATGCGGAAGGCCTACGATAGAGTCGAATGGGATTTTTTACATGCTTATCTACTTAAGTTAGGCTTTCATCCATTATGGAGTAATCTGGTCATGCAGTGTATCACCACTACATCTTTCTGTATAAACATGAATGGCAATCAGCTTAGGCCCATCCATCCTACCAGGGGCCTTCGCGAAGGAGATCCTCTATCCCCATACCTTTTTATCCTCTTATCCAATCTATTATCATCTCTTATTCATAATGCACTCGATATGGACACACTCAAAGGTATAAAACTCAACAGATGGTGCCCAACTCTTTCACACCTTCTCTTTGCAAACGATGCTATTTTCTTTGAAGAAGGATCAATTCGGGAATGTCAAAATTTATCAAATCTATTGAATCAAGTATTGCTTTGCCACGGGTCAAGAAGTGAACCGCAACAAATCAGGTATATTTTTTAGTAAATCTTGCCCTACTTCTCTACAGGAAAATATGGCTAATGCAATTAGAGTACTTATACTGCAACATTGTGGGAAATATCTTGGTATACCATCTGATTGGGGTAGGTCGAAAAGGGATATGTTCTCATGGATCCTAGCTCGAGTGAATACCATATTGGAGGTTTGGAAGGAAAATATTTTCTCAAAGGCAGGGAAAGAGATTATGTTGAAGGCTGTAGTACAATCCATACCACAGTACGCCATGTCTATATTTCGACTACCTATTTCTCTCTATACAGCTATTGAATAGAGAATTGCAAGATTTTGGTGGTAGAATGATAGACAATGGACAGGTATCCATTGGCGAAATTGGGAGGTACTCAAACAAAGAAAGGCAGCTGGTGGTTTAGAGTTTCGGGATCTACTCGGTTTTAACTTAGCCATGCTTGGTAAGCAAGCATGGCGCCTACTTCTTCAGCCGTCCACCTTGTGGGGTAAAGTTTTTAAGGGATTATATTTTCCAACTACAAGGTTTGATGAGGCAAAAAAAGGTTCTCGCCTTTCATGGGGCTGGCAGAGCCTTTTGAGTGGACATGATGCTATTTTTCCATATATTTGCTGGTCAGTAGGAGATGGGAGTTCCATCATAATCAGGGAAGATAGGTGGTTACCTATCGGCAAATTAATTGGACCTCCTCAACGAGAAGAGCCCACTTTAGTGGCTAATCTTATTGATCACACCACCAGCATATGGAAGAATTCTCTACTCCATAGATTTTTTGACTCCCAGGTGGTTCACCAAATTGCATCTATTCCGGTACGACCTAGATTTGCCATGGATAAACTTATTTGGACTGCTACAACTCATGGTGACTATATAGTGAAATCAGCATATCACCATATCAAACATTCAGCAAAGATTAAACTCAACAACGCACCCTTAACCTCACATCAACACCCAACTTTGCTATGGCAAAAAATTGTGGAAAATGCACACTGCTCCTAAGGTACGACATTTTTTGTGGTTACTGTGTCAAAATAGTTTAGCGACAAGAGCAAATATGCTGTCACGACCTCTTTTTTTCGGCGCCCGCAATCGGGTACAAGCACCTAAGGAGGCTAATGACTCGGCTGAAATTAGTTAGCCCGGACTCTCCCAAGTCCACCAATTCACGACTTAATGGTCTAAATTTTTAACCTGTATATTAATTTTAAAACGGAGTTGCCACTAATCGGTTTGGGGTGGCTCAATTAGAAACCCAAGCGAAGTATCGGGAGAAATAATCGCTCGTGTGCAACCAGAGAAATTAGGATCAGTGACTTCATTACACTAGTTAATCACTAATGCCCTTTCGATACCTAATCTTGTTTAAACCCTAAGGCTTTTTGGATGTTCGAGGATTTTCCATGCATTTTTTGGAGGAAAAACATTTTTTGAGTCTTTTTCTAATTTTTTGGACATAAAAGGGATATTTTTTATTTTTTGGTATTTTTTGGAAAAATACAAGTCTTTTTGGCTTTTTCATGAATTTTTGGCTTTTTTGGATTTTTGGCATATTTTTTATTTTTTTTGATTTTTTTTGGAAAATAAAATATTTTTTAATATTTTTCAAAATATTTTTTAATTTTTTTCGAAATATTTTTAGAAAATAAATTATTTTTCATTTTTCTCGATTTTTTAGAAAATAAAACATTTTTTTCGACATTTTTTAAATATTTTTCGATTTTCTAGAAATTAAAACAGTTTTTAATATTTTTTTGAAAATAAAACACTTTTTGATTTTTTTTGAAAATAAAATATTTATTTTTTATTTATTAGAATATTATTTTATATTAAAAATAACAAAATAAAGCCGACTGGGTCGGATCCGCGGGTTGGGTCTGACCCGGGCCGGCGACCCAAACGCGGATGGGCCCGCGTTGCGGGCCCAATTCGGATTTTTCGTTTTTTTAATTATTTTACTGAAACAACATCGTGGCCGGGCGTTTGGGGGCGCCCAACCCGACCCAACGACCCGCTCCATGACCCGCTCTCCGGCGAAACCTACTCGACCCGGCTCCGATTCGTGACCCGACTTCCGCCCCCCGGGGATTTGTGGAATCCCTACCCGGTTCCCATTCCGGGTCCGACCCGACAACCCGGGGTCCCGACTCGGAAAATCGGGAACCCTAGGGTTTCCGAATCACGGCGCCGAGGTGGGAGAGGGCCGAGGCACAACGACGGGGATGACGGTGGCGGCAGCGGCAACGGCGACAGCAACGGTAGCGATGATTGGACTACGGAGGGGGAGACGGCGACGGCGGCTAGGGTTTCGGCGACGACGGACGGCCACTGGATTCTCAGGAGGAAGGCGGAGCAATAGCGACGACACGGATGAGAACGGCCATTACCTGTTCGCGACGAGGGCACGACAAGGCGGCTGTGGGGATGTCTTCGTCGAGTGGTGAGCAGTGACGGCGAGGAGCGACGGCTTGGTGTAGCGATGGCGTCGGGGCACGCCTCAGTCGCGGCGACAACATTGGGGGGGTGGAAAACGGCAAGACTCGAGATGGTGGGATTCGGAACAGCAGCAGCATCAGGGGGGCTCAGCGTCGCGAAGGGGCTCGGTTACCTCAGATTTGCGACACGGTTCTCGGCCGGACCTTCCTCAGCCTTGATTCTCTCTCACTCCGGCCAGATCTGAGCCTCCACCGGCCAGATCTGACCTCCTCGGACTCGCTCACCGGCGGCCTCCCCCGAAGTCTCTCAGTGGGAGGTCAGCCGAGCTCGAGACCCAATTTCTCTCTCGCTCGCTCTTCAATTCCTCCCCCGAAGTCTCTCAGTGGGAAGATCTCCAAGCTTGCGATCATCTTTCGACGACGGAGGTGCTCCGCTATTTATAGGCGAGAAGGTCCGGTCGACGGAGCTTTGACCGCCGGTCCCCTTCACACGCCGAGCGGTTCCCCTCGGCTAAACCGGCGTCCCATCCGAGCTTATCCAGCGAAGCGTGCTCGGCATTGATGGCGCTTGAGATCTATCCTCTCCGGCCGACGTTGGCCTACTCCCCTCGGCCATAGGCCGTCCTTCGTGCGCGTCGCCGGCTATCGTGCGTGAGATGCAGGCAACTGAGGAAGAAGAAGACAGGAGGAAGAAGAAGGAAAAAGGGGGGTGGGGCCAAGTCGTGCGAGCCCACGTGAAGAAAAGGGGGCTGTTGTTTTTGTTTTTTTCTTTGTTTTTATTGATTTATTATTCCGAAAAAAGACAAGATAAATAAAATAAAAAACTTAATTAATAAGATAAAATAAACTTAATTAAAATTTGAGGCGTCAACAGCTGCCCCTCTTTAAAGGTGAGCTTGCAGAGGTTGCATTCAAAGACAGACTGATACCTAAATTTTATCCATGCATGCGCAATAGATTATATTTTATTTGGGACCTATTGTCCTATACAGAAAAAGAGCAATATAACATTACACATACTAAAACAGATAAGAAGATACCTGTAGTTACTTACTGGGAGTGAGTGAGATAGGGTGTGAACCCCGAGTTTTGGCAAGTATGAAGGCGTCATCTTACTTGGTGACATGAGGAGGTTGCTTTTCCAAGACCCGAACCATTTTTCGGTCGCCTGTTAGAGCAATAAGTGATTTTTCTATGACCCGAACCTTTCTTCGGTTGCTTTGACGAGGAATTTCCTTTCCAGGACCCGAACCTTTCTTCGGTCGCCTGTTAGAGCAATAAGTTGTTTTGTCTAGGACCCGAACCTTTCTTCGGTCGCCTTGACGGGGAATTGCTTTTACAAGACCCGAACCTTTCTTTGGTCGCCTATTAGAGCAATAAGTTGGTTTTGTCTAGGACGCGAACCTTTCTTCGGTCGCCTTGACGGGGAATTGCTTTTCCAAGACCCGAACCTTTCTTCGGTCGCCTGTTAGAGCAATAAGCTGGTTTGTCTCGGACCCGAACCTTTCTTCGGTCGCCATAACAGGAGATGCGCCGACCTTTCTCAGGACATCTATTTGTTGGGGGTGCCTGACCTCAATCAAAGACACCGATTGGTACCCGACCTTTCTCGAGAGATACGCTGATCTTTATCAGGGCATCGATTTGTTAGGCATCTGACTTCTATTGAAGACACCAGTTGGGACCCGACCTTTGTCAAGAGATGTGCCGACCTTTCTCAGGGCATCTATTTGCGAGGTGTCTGACTTCTATCGAAGACACCAGATGAAACCCGAACTTTCTCGGGAGGATGCGCCGACCTTTCTCAGGGCATCTGTTTTGTAGGGTGTCTGACTTCCGTCGAAGACACCAACTGGAACCCGAGCTTTCTCGAGAGGATGCACTGACCTTTCTCAGGGCATCGATTTATGGGGTGTCTAACTTCTGTCGTAGACACCAGTGGGAACCCGACCTTTTTTGGGAGGATGCGCCGACCTTTCTCAGGGCATCGATTCTGGAAGATACCTGGACATTCACAGGCATATCAAAGACTACTTGGATATTCACAAGTACTATCCTGAAGGATATTTGGGCCTTTACAGGCGTCAAAAGGGGCATTTGATTGATCATGAGCATAAACTCTTGGAGGATACCTGGATGTTCACAGGCATTGAAGGAATACCTGATTGCTTGCAGGTATTGAAAGAGTACTTGAATAATCACAAGTACAAACTCTTGAAGGATACCCAGCATTCGCAGGTATCGAAGGAGTACCTGATTGCTTGCAGGTATTGAAAGAGTACTTGGATAATTACAAGTATAAATTCTTGAGGGATACTTAGACATTCACAAGTATCGAAGGGGTACTTGATAATTGAAAATACTGAGAACATACCTTGGATATTTGTGAAGGTGTCCCACCTCCTGGTAATTGGGAAATATCGAGGGCATACCTGGGATATTCGTGAAGGTCTCTCACCTCCTGGTAGTGGAAATATTGAGGATGGATCTCGCATATTCGTGAAAGTCTCTCACCTCCTAGTAGTTGGAATATCGAGGACGTGCCTCATATATTCGTGAAGGTCTCTCACCTCCTGGTAGTTAGAATATCGAGGACGTGCCTCATATATTCGTGAAGGTCTCTCACCTCCTGGTAGTGGGAATATCGAGGGCGTGCCCCGCATATTCGTGAAAGTCTCCCACCTCCTGGCAATGAGAATATCGAGGACGTCTTGGATATTCATGAAGGTCTCTCACCTCCTGGTAAAGGGGAATATCGAGGACGTACCTGGGATATTCGTGAAGGTCTCTCACCTCCTGGTAAAGGGAATATTGAGGATGGATCTCCCATTTTCGTGAAGGTCTCTCACCTCCTGGTAGTTGGAATATCGAGGACGTGCCTCATATATTCGTGAAGGTCTCTCACCTCTTGGTAGTTGTAATATTGAGGATGTGCCTCATATATTCGTAAAGGTCTCTCACCTCCTGGTAGTTGGAATATAGAGGACGTGCCTCATATATTCGTGAAGGTCTCTCACCTCTTGGTAGTTGTAATATCGAGGACGTGCCTCATATATTCGTAAAGGTCTCTCACCTCCTGGTAGTTGGAATATCGAGGACGTGCCTCATATATTCGTGAAGGTCTCTCACCTCCTAGTAAAGGGGAATATCGAGGACGTACCTGGGATATTCGTGAAGGTCTCTCACCTCCTGGTAGTGGGAATATTGAGGATGGATCTCACATATTCATGAAGGTCTCTCACCTCCTGATAATGGGAATATCGAGGACATGCCCCACATATTCATGAAGATTTCTCACCTCCTGGTAACATAATCTTGAATGTAGCACGAGGCTTACTTGGATGGCCGCAGGCACTCAAAAGGGCTGGAACATCTGGGTAGCCATAGGTGTACAAAGTACTGGAATACTTGGAGGAATGCGAGTACTTAATGATATGATTTGGGACCACTCAGTTGGTCCAAGTGTAAGAAAGCATACCTGGGTAGGCGTAGGCACACAAAGCAGTGAAATGCTTGAACAACTGCTATTATTTGGGGATAACTCGGGCAAGTTGAGTGTCATGAAAAGGAAATACCTGGACAACGGTGGGTTCTTGACGATATGGGGATACCTAAACAGCAGTAGGTATTCAACGATAAAGGGATACTTGGTCAATCACAAGCATTAATACTCTAAGGACATCTCGAACAGGTCGAGTGTCAGGAAAATGGAGTATCCAAATGGTGGCCGGTACTCAAAGACAATGGGATGCCAAAATAGTTGCAAGCATCCAAACTCAAGGGACGACTCGAATAGGTCGAGTGTCAACAGAGGGAGCACCCAGCAAGTGGTGGATACTCAAAAACAAGGGGGATACCTGGATAGTCGCAAATATCAATACTCTGGGAACAACTTGAACAAATCGAGTGTCAGGAAAAGGGAGTATCCGAACGATGGCCGGTACTCAAAGACAAGGGGATACTTAGACAATTGCAAGCACCCAAACTCAAGGGACGACTCGTATAGGTCGAGTGTCAATAAGAGAGTACATGGACAGTGATAGGTACTTTAAGACAAATGGGGATAGAGATATGCTTACCTGGCAATATCTCTAATCTCTAAGAGTATGTCTGCTATTTGCACAATATGCACACATGATTGTATATGCTGTAAATTCATGAGTTCAAATGAGATTCATGCATGATAATTTTGTCAGTTTTGCATCATATGATTTCCACTGGGAAAGATTTTGAAAGACAATCTTCATTTAGAATGTAGATGTCTTGGGCCTACCAGATGAGGGACTTTCAGTCTGAAATGACTTTTCGCTCACTCTCATGAAAAAGGCTATCCTGACCATTAATGCAGGATTTACAAGGACCACACTATCTCACTGTCATCATGTCAGTAGGGGTCCGAGTATTCTTGCAAACGGTACAACTTTACCGATGTGAGAGGTCTTTGTTGAAACTGTGATGAAGTCTTGGTCAGCGGCTCATCAAAGGGGACCATCAAGGTTGAAGCTGATGGACAAAAATGTTGCATGATCATCTCCGGGTTTACAAGTCAAGAACCTTGCGAAAAAAGATAGAGTAATCTTGCTCATACTTCTTCGAGCGATGCTTATGAACATATGAAATCCTGCGTTAATTGAAGTGCCCCTAGTCTGAAGAAACTTTTATAATGGGAATGTAACGTAGACTTGGCTCACATGAAAGAGGGTGAGAGTTTGTGACTGTCTCGGCGTTTGTCACCGGTCTTTCTTCTCACTGTTAGATAGAGGCTTTATGGATCACAACAGCAACTTCTCTTGGGAATACAATTGACTATATTTTTTTTTCCGGGGGCATTGACCTTGCTTTTACCAGGCACACTGCTTTTTCATGCCCCTATTTTTTATCCCAACTTTTCATTTATGGGCATTTGACCTTGCTTTTACCAGGTACATTGCTTTTTTATGCCCCTAGTTTTTTTTTGTTTTGTTGCTTGAGGAACTGATCTAGGCAAGTTCAATCGAAGCACCATTATTTAGACTCTTGAATCTTCTTCTTCAGTCGGTGCTTTAGGCTATGGCAATAACTTCTGCTTTGTCTCAATGTGAGGGTAAAATTACAGACTCGCTTGGGTTGTACAATGAATACGAGTGTGTAGAGAAAAAATTGCTCTTCGTCATTTTATGGCACTTAAATTAACGTGAGAGTTCATATGCAATAAGGACACCCGAAGATTGATGCAAGTGCGAGCAAAAAAAAATTCTATCTCTCTTCTCACCTTGTGATGCTGCTTCGCTTCTAATCTGCCCCAGTGTAGGGGTTGTTCTTGATGGGGGTAGGACATAAATTTCACCAGTATATGGGGCTCAATGGGGTGAGCTATGGAATGCCTCTCACTATTTTGGTTATCGTACCATTTGCGAGAGAACTCTTTACCCTGCAGCCATGGAATCTTCTGCGCTCATCTTACAAGTGTATAGATAGGGGACTGTGTGTAGGATATGGCTTGCCTTTCATCATTCTGACGCGCCTCATCCAACATGCTCAATTAATCTTGTATTCTTCACTTAGCTGTCTATTATAATAATCCTTGATGGAATCAGTGATCTAAATAGACAAAATCATCATGCAAAAGTCCATTTGGAAAAGGCATGCAATATTTTAAACATGAGAGAGTTTGTACTCTCAAAACAAATGAATGGTTCAAACAAAGACCCTATTGATAGCTTTAGGGGTTAATAAAACAATGTTTCCAAATATGTTAAATCTTGAATATCAAAAAGATTATTCACAAATGGGTGTTAATGGCCATCCCTATTAGTTAGGTACGTGACATATGAATGACCAGCCAAGGATTGGGAATCTGATCAGGAATTTCTACTCTTGCCTCCTGTAGAAGAGAAGTTGTACAAGTAGATCAATTAGTCTTGCCAAAATCGCACGTGATTTGAGGAATGAAGATTTTCTGTCATTTGCTTTGATGATACTTTGTTTGGGAAAGCTTATCAAAGTCTGACATGCCTTTCATTGATTTGTTTTTCGCATCTTTAACGGTTAATTGATCGTGTAAAAGACAAGAGAGAGCGTGTTAGTCACGAAATTTTTTTTTAGAAGTCAAACAACTGGAAGTGATACAACATTACTCTTCGCTGGTTTGCAAACGATTAAGTGGACCTGGAGTGCAAGGAGGACATGAAGTCTCATGTCTTCCACTTCATCACGTCAACTATTCTCCTTAATTGGCTTATGGATGGCATGTCCCTTTACACAAAGTCAAGTGAATTCGATGCAGGTCATTTCTGTATACTAGCTTGGCCTTTATTGATTTGTCAAATCTAACCATTGAGTTTGGTTCTCGAGTTGTGATGCTCCCTGTCAAATAGGGAAAATATGTCAAAAGCGGGTTCAGATAGTGGGAGTATTGGAAACGATACCAAATTACCCTTCCCTAGAGTTTGTATGTGCTAGCTCCTAAAGATATTTGAATGTCAATGATGGCCTTTTTATCTTGGCATAGTTCAATGTTTCCTTTAGTTGGCCTTCCTCATTTGTGACCATGTATGCATGATTGCTGGTCGTTGATTCATCTTCAACGCCTTCTTTTTCTGGAATTTCTCCTTCTGTCTTTAACTATAACATCATTAGTAGCATTGAGCAAAGTCATGTACTTCAAGCTTCTATGGAATCTAAGATGGACAATCAAAACCTCCAATTCTCTGATGGCAATTACTTCTTGCGAGAATATGCGTTTGGAGTGAAGCTTCTAAATTCCAAAGTCATTGTCCAGGGTGTGGGGCTATAGATCGCCTTGACTGTCTAAATTTTCTCCCTGTTGACAGTAATCACTTAAAAAGAAGATGAAGAACTCCTTCCTTATGTTGAAGTTGATACTGTAACATCTAGCCGTTTAGGCGTGTCGTGTGACAAGATAGTCTTTTGGCTTAGAATGGAGTTGGGCAGGAGTGAGGCATGTCATGGATGCTTCGATTTCACCTGTATGCCTGTACCTATTACGTCTCACCTTTTGTATCCTGTAAATAGAAAAGAGGGGTTGTCATTCTCAATATTATGTTAAAGGAATAAGACTTACCCCTTTTTTTTAAAACGGGATGCTCCTTTCTATTTGCCCCTATTTTCTTGGCAGGGTGTCTTTGAATTTGGCGAGTTCACATGATACGCTTGCTTCAAATGCCTTCTGTCACACTAAGTCAAAGGGGACGGGAATGATCTTCTGAGACATGAAGTGAATGAGTTAGACAGACAAACATGATTAAATTTATCATCTTGTTTTAACAAAAACTTTTGGGTGATGAAATATTTTTTATTTTCAAAATACGTCTTTGGGGGAGAAAAAGCATGAGGAAGCCCAGCCCTCAGTATTCTCCTTGGATGATATTTTCTTTTCATGGTTGGATAACATCACTGGGCTGGTTTGGAGTACCGCCTCATACTCTTAAAACAAAATATTAGAACTGTACAATAGAGTACTTGGAATGGAAAATACAATAGTAGCACACTAAACAAGATAAGAGACATGAAATTATAAAAACAAGTAAAACCCATGAAAACTCCTGTGTAAAGGAGTGCTTTGATAGTGTTGGTTCTGAAATCAAGCGCCTTTGAGTTCCTCACCTCCTGTAGACTCGAAGTATTCGCATGAGAGGTTCACTTCATTGAAGCTATGGAAGCGCAACCCATGCAACCAACAACGATGCTTACGAGGTAAAGCCCATATGAATAGCTTTATCATTTCTTCTTCGGTCAGTTGAGGGTAAGTTTGTATCATAAAAGCCTCCCATCTCCTTGCATACGCTCGGAAATCCTCCATTGGTCTTCTTTTGAAGTGAACCAACTTCTGACAAGGCACTTCAGTCCCAATCTAGCTTTGATACTGAAGCAGGAATGCAGAAGACAGCTCATTCCAATCTCTCATGAGGTAGATGTCTGCTGTGATGAACCATTGTAATGCAAACCCTGTAAGACTTTCTTGGAAGGCCTGAGTTGTGAATGACATCGGGCCATAGTACCGACTCACTTCAACGTGGAGATACTGCAAATGAGCCACGGGGCAAGTTGTGCCATTATACTTACGGAGATTAGGTATCCACATCTCTCCAAGGGTCATGATCCTATGAGCGCAAGACAGGCTTGATGCATCCTGGTTAGGCCACTGGTTTTCCCACTGTATATTTGTTGTAGTGGTGAATTTTTCTATTTCAGGAAAGTTGGACTCTACCAAGATTACCTCATTGCTTTTTTCTTGGTCAAAATTTCCGAATGAGGATGAAATATTAAAGCTATTCTCATGGTCAGAGGACGAGCTTAGTACTTTGTTAGGATCGTAACGGATAAAGACGTATGCTTCCTCTTCTAACGGACCTTCATCCCCGGATGAGAGTATAAAACAGTTATACGATGAATCGTCAGTTTCATTGTCAAAATAACGCTGGAAGTCCTTGGGATTGTATTCTAGAGGATGGTGGCCTTTAAAGCTGTATTCTTGAGAATGCTCAAAGCTTTGGTGCGGTGGCTTGTCAGTAGATGCTGAATCGATCTGCTTAGGCTTTCTTTTCTTGGCTTCTGGTCCAGACCTTTTGAGTAAGGCCCTTCGTTTTACTAACTTGATTCTGTCAAGGGAAGTGAGAGACATTAGAGTTTCACTGTCTGATTCACTTTCCAGGTTGATAGGAGTTGGTATTCTTTGGATCCTAGCTCTCGGAGTAAGCTTGGGGAGTTGTCCAGTTGTGCCCCGCAATTGAACAGGTTTTGAGTCTATGATCTTGTACAAAGACTCCTTGCCTTTCCTAGTGGGAAATTTTCCAGTAACAGGATGTTGCTTAGCTACCCATTTATTATGCAAGGCTTCATTAACACGTTTCTCTCCTATCTCAGCAACTAACGGCTCCTCGTGCTCCACGATCATCGGCTCTTCGTAGGGTAAGGTGATGTAAGGGGTGATGTCGATATTGTACTCTTGGTGAAAAACATGAATTAGTTCCCTCCAGGTTTTAAGGGGACTAATCTTCCTGACAATGTACCATCGCAAGGCAGGGCCAATCAAGTTCGATTGGTACGATTGAATCATCCTTCGGACCAGGTAGGCATGCAAGTAGGTCTCTGGGCATGAGGTATTAGCATACCTTTCGCATTCAGGTGCTTTGAGCTCTTCAGGGATTTTAATGCCGGCATAATTGGAAAGGTCCATGGGATTCCGCCCCTGTAGCTGGTTTAAATTTTTCATGATCCTTTCAAACTGTCCATAGTACTGGCTATTTTCTGGCAAATTTGCGAGCATCATGACGGTGTTTGAGGCAACTATAGAGTTGGGCTCAGCTTGAGTAGATTTCATTTGTCTCGAGAGTTGTCGAAGGACAATGGACATCTGTCCTATGCCGTCTTCAATGTTAATGAGGCGATTTTATACATCATTATGATCGGGCCTTATTGCATGAGGCCATTCATAGGCGATTGGCAGCCGGTGATTCATAATTACCTGTTTGTTGCGAAAACAATGAATGAGCATGAAAGTAACCAAAGATTAACCCATGGCAACGGCCTAACTAATTTTTTATTTATCAAAAGAGGATTTTATAGACCGCAGAGTTCTGACATCTAAAACTTGAAATTGAAATGACAGAATAAAATACTAGATATTAAACAAAAGTCCTTAAACAATGGGACAAAACTTTCACATTATTAATACTAAGGGGCACATGATTGCCAATTTATATGCGACGGGGAGTCTTGCGCTTGCGTAGAGGCTTGCTTTCTTGGACCGGCTCTGAGGTGTGTATCCAGTCCATTCCTAAATCCCTCTCCATGAGCTCTGCTTGCTCGTGCTGGCTGCTCTCGCTGATTGAGTGAGGGACTGATGGCTTCCATTTTGTCGGGATACGATGGTTGTGGATGTAGGACATGGAGGCGTGGTGGGCTTTTTCTTCTCCCTCAAGCCCTTCAGGTACCACGATCCTTTTGCGATGGCACTTGTTCCATGCTTCCTCAACAATGTCAATCATGTATTCAAAATTTTGATGAGTGAAGAGAAGTGGAGGGACCCTCTTCTTGAAAGATGGCGGGATCTCCTGAAGGACTCCATACTGTCGTGCCACCCTTTGTGGGAAATAGGAAAAGGCACCGGTGAGGCCGAGTAACGGAATTGGATAGCAGCGCTTGAAAGCAAAGCGAGCTCTCTTTTCATAGAACCAATCAGCACACCATTGGAATGCCTCAGGAGCCGAGTCTCTTAGGAAATTTACCCAATTTAAACAGTTTTGATTGGGAATATATGGTCCTAAAACCATAAATTTTTGTAATGGATTTTCGAAATCATTCATTTCAGATGATCGCATGAAGCCTCGGAATTCACTTAAGTGAGAAAAGAACCAAACTTGTAAAATTTCCGAAGAGACCCGCAGGATTTTTTTCGTGTTTTCTTTAAAACGATTAAAGGACAAAAATGTTTCAGTTAAAATCATGTTGACATAATTTTGCCCCCTTAAGATTTGATCAACTACCCATGCCATCTTAGGACTTATGACATTTCTTTGATGGGGGAAAATGATGAACCCAAAAAAGGCCAGGAGGAAAATCTCGCTTTTTTGGGTTATAGGCTGATTTTGAAAATAGGCATTCATGAATTCTAGTGGGCAGGTACTATGGTTGTTTTCAAGAATTTGTCTCATGACATGGATTTCAGTTCCTAAAAGTCGCGCTAACCCGTGCCATGGGAGAGCGCCTGTTGATGGCCTAACAAGCTTTTTCTCGAGAGGCATTCCAATGATGATGATGTATTCTTCTAGAGTTGGGGTTAGCTCAAACCCTCCAAATATAAAAGTAGTCGTCTTTTGGCACCAGAAATGTGCCATGGCCTATATGACTTCGGGGCGAACAGTGATTTGAATCAACGATAGGAGACGACCGATTTTGGCTTTCACGCGCTCTTGGGCAAACTGATCCAATTGACCCCACCATCTGAAGAGTTCCACTTTAGGAGCAGGAATGAACTGGATATCGTCTTTCCCCATCGCATATAGACTGGGACTTTGAAAAGCTTATCCTAAATTGCCATGGGCCAATAAAAAAGACTAAGTAAAAGTAAAGAAATCATTTTGCTTTTAAATGAAATGGCAAGCACAAAGACATACAGATGGGACATGCGGCTCGATTTCTAACTCAGAAGGCTTGATGAAATTAAAAGGATATCCACCCGTCGTAGTCTCGCATTAGCAGCATACCCCCTTAACCTCGGCTAAGAAATTCGGGGGAAAGAAAGGCAACCTCTACATCGCAGTCTCGCGTTCGAGGTTGTATCTTTCTTAACACCATCCTAAAAATCCTAGGGCGGCCCAGGTCCGGCGGCCGGGTTGCGTGTGCCATGTGTAGTGTTAAAACAGTAAAACATGCACAACAATTTATAATCACAAGATAATCTATTTTAAACAAAATTAAAATAAATTTCTAAACTACTGACCTACATAAAGAAAAAATAAAAACAAGTCAGTAAAGAATTTAAACAAGACAAAAATGGCCTAAGTCCTCAAATTAGTCCCCAGCGGAGTCGCCAAGCTATCGCGACCTCTTTTTTTCGGCGCCCGCAGTCGGGTATGGGCGCCTAAGGAGGCTAATGGCTCGGCTGAAATTAGTTAGCCCGGACTCTCCCAAGTCCACCAATTCACGACTTAATGGTCTAGATTTTTAACCTGTAAATTAATTTTAAAATGGAGACACCACTAATCGGTTTGGGGTGGGTCAATTAGAAACCCAACCGACGTATCGGGAGAAATACTCACTCCTGCGCAACCAGAGAAATTAGGATCGGGGACTTGATTACACTAGTTAATCACTAATGCCCTTTCGATACCTAATTTTGTTTAAATCCTGAGGCTTTTTGGATGTTCGAGGGATTTCCATGCATTTTTTGGAGGAAAAACATTTTTTGAGTCTTTTTCTAATTTTTTGGACATAAAAGGGATTTTTTTTTTTGGTATTTTTTGGAAAAAAAAAATACAAGTCTTTTTGGCTTTTTCATGAATTTTTGGCTTTTTTTTATTTTTGGCATTTTTTTGATTTTTTGATTTTTTTGGAAAATAAAATATTTTTTAATATTTTTCAAAATATTTTTAGAAAATAAATTATTTTTCATTTTTCTCGATTTTTTAGAAAATAAAAAAAAATTCGACATTTTTTAAATATTTTTCGATTTTCTAGAAATTAAAACATTTTTTAATATTTTTTTGAAAATAAAACACTTTTTGATTTTTTTGAAAATAAAATATTTATTTTTAATTTATTAGAATATTATTTTATATTAGAATATTATTTTATATTAAAATAACAAAATAAAATCGACCGGGTCGGATCCGCGGGTTGGGTCCGACCCGGGTTGGCGACCCAAACGTAACGCGGGCTCAACTCGGATTTTTCGTTTTTTTTATTTATTATTTTACTGAAACGACATCATGGCCGGGCGTTTGGGGGCGCCCGGCCCGACCCGACGACCCGCTCCACAACCCGCCCTCCGGCGAAACCTACCCGACCCGGCTCCAATTCGTGACCCGACTTCTGCCCCCCCGGGATTTGCGGAATCCCTACCCGGTTCCCGATCCGAGTCCGACCCAACAACCCGGGGTCGTGACCTGGAAAATCGGGAACCCTAGGGTTTTTGAATCGCGGTGCCGAGGTGGGAGAGGGCCAAGGCACAACGGTGGGGATGACGGCAGCGGCGGCGACGACAGCAATGGTAGCGATGATTGGACTACGGAGGGGGAGACGGCGATGGCGGCTAGGGTTTCGGCGACGACGGACGGCCACTGGATTCTCGGGAGGAAGGCGGAGCAATAGCGACGACACGGATGAGCACGGCCATTACCTGTTCGCGACGAGGGCACGGCAAGGTGGCTATGGGGATGTCTTCGTCGGGTGGTGAGCAGTGACAGCAAGGAGCGACGGCTTGGTGTAGCAATGGCGTCGGGGCACACCTCAATCGCGACGACGTCGAGGGGGGGGGGGGGTGGAACGGCAAGACTCGAGACGGCGGGATCCGGCACAGCAGCAGCATCGGGGGGGCTCAGCGCCATGGAGGGGCTCGGTTACCTCAGATCTGCGACGCAGTTCTCAGCCGGACCTTCCTCAGCCTTGATTCTCTCTCACTCCGGCCATATCTGAGCCTCCTCCGGCCAGATCTGACCTCCTCGGACTCGCTCGCTGGCGGCCTCCCCCGAAGTCTCTTAGTGGGAGGTCGGCCGAGCTCGCGACCCAATTTCTCTCTCGCTCGCTCTTCAATTCCTCCCCCGAAGTCTCTCAATGGGAAGATCTCCAAGCTTGCGATCATCTTTCGACGACGGAAGTGCTCCGCTATTTATAGGCGAGGAGGTCCGGTCGACGGAGCTTCGACCGCCGGTCCCCTTCGTGCGCCGAGCGGTTCCCCTCGGCTGAACCGGCGTCCCATCCGAGCTTATCCAGAGAAGCGTGCTCGGCATTGATGGCACTTGAGATCTATCCTCTCCGGCCGACGTTGGCCTACTCCCCTCGGCCATAGGCCGTCCTTCGTGCGCGTCGCCGACCACCGCGCGTGAGATGCAGGCGACTGAGGAAGAAGAAGGAAAAATGGGGGTGGGGCCAAGTCGTGCGAGCCCACGTGAAGAAAAGGGGGGGCTGTTGTTTTTGTTTTTTTCTTTGTTTTTATTGATTTAGTATTCTGAAAAAAGACAAGATAAATAAAATAAAAAACTTAATTAATAATAAAATAAACTTAATTAAAATTTGAGGCGTCAACATCGGCATCATAGACATATCATTGAGAATCCGTAATGTCCTATTTGCGATCAAGACACCCCAAAAACCTTGGAACATTTGGACCTGTTCTATCCATGGGTTTTGCGTGTTTGGAGTCATCCCCAGATTAACATCCCCATTCAAACTCAGCATATACAGCATATCACAAACTGGATCGTAGAGCATGCCGGTGAACAGAAACCCTTACCTGGTCTGCCAATGATCGCCCACTATCCTTTGGCACATCTGGAAGGCTCGAAATGCTTTTATTTTTGGATGAAAAAATCCCGATCCGCATCATGTGGCTGAAGAAGCACTACTTCAATCTCATGTGGCTACTAGTGTTGCTTGTTCTTCCACCTGCAAAGCCACTCTGTTTCAAAATCACGGAGCTTTATGGAGACCCCCAGATCCGGGGGTTTTAAAGGTCAATATCGATGAATCTTATCAACTGGGAAGCAGGGAAGGGACTATGGCTTGTGTGTGTCGTGATTCACAGGGACAACTTACCGGTGGCTTCTCAAATAGCTTTGCTACGTTCTCGGCTCTGCAGGCGGAGATCCACGCTTGCTTGCTTGCTCTCCAGCATTTGCTCGATCAAGGCCTCTCTCATGCCACGCTGACTCTTGAATCGGATTGCCAGACCCTCATCAAGACACTGAAGGGTCAACACACACCACCATGGGCAGAACGAAGCCTCTTCTCCGAAGTTGCCTTCCTGCTTTCGTTTTTTCCCAACCTTTCCCTTGCCTTATGTCGTTGCGAGGCAAATGTTGCTGCTGACTGGGCTGCGAAGGCCCATAGGGTAAATTCCAAGCAAAGTAATTGGGTTGTTTTTCCCCCTCCCCCTCTGTTAGAACTTGTTTACGCTGATGCGATAGCTGCTAGTTGTAATCGGTTTGGTCCCTCTATATAAAAATTACTGTTTGACAAAAAAATCTCCATAATAATTGTAAACTAGTAACATGGATGTCAATTTTTCATTTCTATAAGTTAAAATATGTATCTATTATATGTAATTTGTTAAATTGTATCGTATTTTATATGAATCTTTCTCTTTTGAACAAAATGAAGCTGGTATTCTTAATTAATTATATAATATTAACATAAAATAAAGGGACTTGATAACAGTTTAAAAATTCCTAATTATTATCGGGATATGATATAGGGAAATGTTATTTGGAATCAGCAATATTATTATAATATACCTTACTGGAAGAGCTACAGGAAGTGTTGGAATTGTTGATTTGTACCGCTGTTCTTTTTAATTGAGCAAAACCCACGGTACTGAATGGGGCAAACCCAAAATCTTAACTGGAAGAAAAATGTTTGTGTAAGGAAAGTATTTCTTGCAAGGAGAATGATCAATGCCCATTAAATTAGAGTCGTATAAATCACTTTTGGAGATAATGCTTACAGAAGAAACCATTTGCGTACTTGCATGGTATCAGTAGAGAAAATAACTCTTGTCCTTAAATACGGTAATTGTATAAATAATTTTGTCTTAGTGAGTTCACTTAAACATATATTTTGGATCAAATTGTTTGAAATTGTTATAAATAGAACCACCTTAGGTTGGGAAACATGTTAAGATTTCACATATCATATATATATATATATATATAACAGTTGCCAAAATCTTATTCTTTTTACCCATTTTTTCCGTATACACGTTTCTTTTCAATTTCTCATACCTTGGAAGATAGTGTCTTAGAGAAATCAATCGACATCGGATGGAATACAGACACAGACATGTCGGGATTAATTTAATAGACAATTGATATCTTACCTAATGGAAGGGGATCGCAAATCGCGTGCCAACCTGTTCAATGTTCAATTGTCATGTCAATGGCAACTGTGACTCATGCTAATCCTAATCTGTCCGGACCAGGGGAGTAATTTAGGAAAATCACATGCTGCCTCGCACGCTGAAAAAGACCTTTTTGGATGCTATCCAAAAAGGAAAAAAAAAATGAATAAAACGAGTCAAAGCAGTCAAAGACTCCGCTAGGCCGGCATCATGCAAGAATTTTCCAGGAAATGACGATGCTCTACTTCACCTATTTCTCCGTGGCTTAAGAGCTCTATTGTAGTTAGTAGGCACTCCCACAGCATGTAAATTCAGGGCATCAGTGATTTGCGTATAACGTGTCGACTATTTCAGGTGTAGACAATAATATCTCGGAGTTTCGAATGTACTATGTCCATCATTTTACATTTTTTTCGATGGGTTTCTTCACATCATCATATTGTATAAATAGAGCACGATTTACAGTTCAATGAACTTGCTTACTTGCTATAGATGCCTAAATATCAATATAAACTCACTTTCTCCACTAATTCATCTTTATATGTATTAAGCAAAGATTTTGCATAAAATGGCCCAAACGTGAGATCACTGGCACATGGTGATGTGGAACATTGAACCTTATATCACCCCTAATTCATATAGCAGATTTGTTACTTACTCGTTAAGTTATATGGCACATTCATCACCAATTTCTACTCTTGAAATTGCTCCTTTCGATTGGAATCATTTCAAACCCAAGACATAGTAGGAGAAAAGATTATGCCATTGAAAATATATCTCGAGTTTGTGCCGAAAAAGGAAATTTTCTTAATTGAAAGGTTTCATACTCAGAGAAGGTTTCTTAAAAAAAAGGTTTCCTATTTTGGATCTAATTCTTACTTATATATAAGAAGTGGATGTTCTCTATGAAGAGAATCAAAGATGAGCTTTTGTTTGTGAATTACATCTCACGTGTTTGAAGCCAATTAAATCTTGTGAGTAAGATTTGTGAATTTTTTCGTGAGATTGAGTGATTATTTGTGAGGAATTGTGCGGCTAAACACCATGTGAGTTATTGAGTGTAATTGGAAGGCTGGAAAACATTGAGAGTATTTAAGTGACTCGAGAGTCGTTGTAATTTCTATTGCATCACTTGATCTATAATTGATTTTTTTCCATTCTCACCATAGACATAAATCAGATCAACTAAACCCCATAAATCTGATACTCCATTTATTTTCTTATTCTGTCTATTTTATCTTTCGATCACTTGCTTCTCCAATAATTAATACCAAAACTAGACTTGACCGAGTTAGAGCAAATTAATGGCAACAAAAGAAGGAAAGTGAGAATTTATAATTATCTCTATCGGGGGAATTTGCACTTACTCCTGTCTAGGAAGAGACCAGAGTGGATGAAATAAGTTGAATAAGAATTGATGGATAAACAAGCATTTGGTGTTATTCAGTTGACGTTTTCTCATAACGCCGCATTTAACATCATGAAAGAGAAGACCATTGTGAGTTTGATAAAGGCCCTACCAGACATGTACAAGAAGCCATCTGCAATCAATAAAGACTACTTAATGCGACATTTGTTTAACTTAAAGATAGTCGAATGTGTGTTGATTGATAATCATATCAATGAATTCAATATGATCGTTAGTTCATTAAGTTCAATTGAGATTGACTTTGAAGATAAAATACATGCTTTAATTATGTTATTCTCATGTTATGATGGTTGAGATACTATTTTTACTACTATCGGTAATTTCTTTAGGTTGATAAGTTGGACGTTTGGTTCATGATATAATTCTAAGTGAAGACATCCATATAAAAGAATTTGGTAACCTATATATACTACTTTAGTAGGTGAAAGTAGAGGAAGAATCGATACTCGTGTTAGTAGTAGTATAAAGTTGAATGGACATAGTTAGCCTAGGATTAATGGTGTTGCCTGTTGGAGTTGTGGCAAGAATGGACATCTTAGAAGGGATTTCCCTAAGCGAAAAAAACCAAAAAGGGTATGGAAATTAGAGTTGAGTCTATTGATAATGTTGCTGATATAGTTAATTGAAATTCAAACGGTGTTGATTATGTCTTGTATATCACTGAAGATTCGTTGTTTGATGGATGGATTATGGATTCTAGTTGTTTGTTTCACACTATACAAATAGGAATTGGTTGTATATTCGTTTGGTAAAATCTATATTATCCTTACCTTTACCGAGGAAATAAAAAGAATTGGTTTACTATTTATCAATGCATGCACAATTGGAGAATAACATTGAGTGGGATGTTGATGATGTTCAAAACACAATAGGATATTGTTGAAGTAGGGCATATTCCAGAATTGAGGAAGAATATAATTTTCTTTAGCGCCTCAAATTCAGTCGGGTGTCGTATATTGCAAGTAATCGTTTTGGCCAATTATTCAAATTAATTGCTTTGAATTTAGCACCTTGAAATCAAGTTTTATTCAAATTAAGCTCTTTGGCTAATTATCTTTATGTACATTGTAAGTAGAAAAGCAAGATAAGTACATAGTTGTCGCGACCTCTCTTTTTTTTCGGCGCCCGCAATCGGGTACGAGCGCCTAAGGAGGCTAATGGCTCGGCTGAAATTGGTTAAGCTCGGACTCTCCCAAGTCCACCAATTCACAACTTAATGATTCAAGTTTTTTTTTTAACCTGTAAGTTGATTTTTAAAATGGAGTCACCACTAATCAATTTGGGGTGGGTTGATTAGAAACCCAAGTGAAGTATCGGGAGAAATACTCACTCTGCAAGCAACCGAGAGAAATTAGGATCGGGGACTTGATTACACTAGTTAATCACTAATGCCCTTTCGATACCTAATCTTGTTTAAACCCCGAGGTTTTTTGGATGTTCGAGGGATTTTCCATGCATTTTTGGGAGGAAAAACATTTTTTAGTCATTTTCTAATTTTTTGGACACAAAAGGGATTTTTGGTATTTTTTGGAAAAATACAAGTCTTTTTGGATTTTTTGGAAAATATGAAATATTTTTTTTTTTTTTATTTTTCAGAAAATAAAATATTTTTTAAATATTTTTTATATTTTTGGAAAATAAATTATTTTTTATTTTTCTCGATTTTTTTGGAAAATAAAACATTTTTTTAACATTTTTTTAAATATTTTTTTTTGAAAATAAAACATTTCTTGATTTTTTGAAATAAAATATTTATTATTTATTTATTTAAAATATTATTTTATATTAAAATAATATAAAAAACGGACTCGGGTCGGATCCGTGGGTTGGGTCCGACCGGGCCAGCGATTCGAATGAGGACGGGCCCGCGTTGCGGGCCCGACTCCGATTTTTTTCCTTTTTTTTTTTTTATAAATAAAACGAGCCCAGCCCAAAAAAATTTTAATTGAAGCCCAAGGAATAAAAGGGGTCCCTATCCGCGTGAGACCGGCCCACCCACGTCCGAACCCGCTTGGCCCAAAATAACCAGAACCCTACCCGGTCAAAGACCCACGCCCGACCCGAATTTCCGCCGCCCAAAAACCGCGGAACCCTAACCGACTCGTGGCCCCGGGTCCGAGCCATCGACCCGAGGCCGCGACCCGAAAAATCGAGAACCCTAGGGTTCTCGATTCGCGGCGCCGGAGAGCGGAAGGCGAGGTGCGTGGTGGCGACGACGGCTGCGCGGCGACGGCTACGGCGGTGACTATGATGACGGCGATGGCGACGGGCTTCGAGCAGAAATGAGTATGGCGTGGGCAGGATCCATCGTCACCTGCTCTCGGCGTTGGCACGGCACGGCGGCACGGCTTGTGGCGATGACGGCTGCCCTTAAACCTAGACGGCGTCGGGACGGTGCTGCGGCGGCGACGACGGACTAGCACGACCGAGGAAACTTCGATTTTGCACTGGTTCTTCGAGCTTCGAAGGAGTGGTGCTCGTGGGGGAGGGACAGCAGCAAGCGGCGTCGGGATCTCGTGGTGTCGGTGCCGCGGAAGGGCTCGGTCGCCCCGGATCTGCGACGCAGCTCTCGGCCGGACCCTCCTCGGCGTGATCTTCTCTCACTCGAGCCGATCCGAGCCTCCGCGGCCGGATCTGACCTTCTCGAAGTCACTCGCCGCCGGCCTTCCCTGAAGTCTCTAGGTGGAGGGTGGGCTAAGCTCGCAACTCGAGTTCTCTCGGAGCTCGGTCGTTGATTCCTCCCCCGAAGTCTCTCAGTGGGAAGATCTCGGAACTCGCCCTCCTTTGCCATCGTCGGGAGAAGCCTATTTATAGGCGAGGAGGTCCGGTCGACGGAGGAGCTCGGCCGCCGGTTTTTGGCTTGCCGACCGGAACCTCCCGGCTGAACCGGCGTCTCATCTCAGCCTTAAAGTCGCGCATTGAAGGCGCATGTGCATCGTCCTCTCCTTCGGCGGCCTACCTCCGCTCCTCTTTACCATAGGCTGCCCTTGAGCGCATCTTTGGCCATCACGCGTGATGCACGGAGGCACGAGAAGATGAAGGAAGGAGAAGGAAGAAGAAAGAAGAAGAAGGAGAGAAGGGGGGGGGGCGGGTCGTACGAACCCACGTGAAGAAAAAGGGGGCTGCTGCTTTTTTCTTTTTGTTTTCTTTTGCTTTTCTTTTGCTGTTTTGTTATTTGTTTTGTTTGGTTTTGGTTTTTTTTTTTGTTTATTATTATTATTTACTATCCGAAAAAGGCAAATAAATGTAAAAAAAAAACCTAATTAATTTAAAAAAACGAAATTTAGGTGTCAACAGCTGCCCCTCTTTGAAGGTGAGTTCGCAGAGATTGCATTCAAAGACAAACTGATGCCTAAATTTTATCCATGCACGCGTAGTAGATTATATTTTATTTGGGACTTATTATTCTATGCGGAAAAAGAGTAATATAACTTTACATATACTAAGACAGATAAGAAGATACCTGTAGTTACTTACCGAGAGTGAGTGAGATAGGGTGTGAACCCAGAGTTTTGGCAAGTATCAAAGCATCACCTTACTGTTGCATGAGGAGATTGCTTCTCCGGGACCCGAACCTTTCTTCGGTCGCTGTTGGAGCAATAAGTTGGTTTGTCTAGGACCCGAACCTTTCTTCGGTCGCCTTGACGGGAATTGCTTTCCCGGGACCCGAACCTTTCTTCGATCGCTGTTAGAGCAATAAGTTGGTTTGTCTAGGACCCGAACCTTTCTTCGGTCGCCTTGACGGGGAATTGCTTTTCCAAGACCCGAACCTTTCTTCGGTCGCCTGTTAGAGCAATAAGTTGGTTTGTCTAGGACCTGAACCTTTCTTCGGTCGCCTTGACGGGGAATTGCTTTTCCAGGACCCGAACCTTTCTTCGGTCGCCTGTTAGAGCAATAAGTTAGTTTGTCTAGGACCCGAACCTTTCTTCGGTCGCCTTGACGGGAGATGCGCCGACCTTTCTCAGGGCATCTGCTTGTTGAGAGATAGTACTTGGATGATCACAAGTACAAACTCTTGGAGGATACCTGGATGATCACAAGCATCGAAGGGGTACCTGGACGATCACAGGTACAAACTCTTTGGAGATACTTGGATGATCACAAGTATTGAAGGGGTACCTGGACGATCACAGGTACAAACTCTTTGGGGATACCTGGATGATCACAAGTATCGAAGGGGTACCTGGACGATCACAGGTACAAACTCTTGGGGGATACTTGGATGATCACAAGTATCGAAGGGGTACCTGGATGATCACAGGTACAAACTCTTTGGGGATACCTGGATGATCACAAGTATCGAAGGCGTACCTGGACGATCACAGATACAAACTTGGATATTTGTGAAGGTGTCCCACCTCCTGGCAATTGGGAAATATCGAGGGCATACCTGGGATATTCGTGAAGGTCTTTCACCTCCTGGTAGTGGGAATATTGAGGATGGATCTCGCATATTCGTGAAGGTCTCTCACCTCCTGGTAGTTGGAATATCGAGGACGTGCCTCGCGTATTCATGAAGGTCTCTCACCTCCTGGTAATTGGGAATATCAAGGACGTACCTGGGATATTCGTGAAGGTCTCTCACCTCCTGATAATTGGGAATATCGAGGGCGTACCTGGGATATTCATGAAGGTCTCTCACCTCCTGGTAATTGGGAATATCGAGGGCGTACCTGAGATATTCGTGAAGGTCTCCCACCTCCTGGTAGTATAAACTTGAATGTAGCACAAGGCTTACCTGGATGGCCGCAGGCACTCAAAAGGGCTGGAACACCTGGGTAGCCGCAGGTGTACAAAGTACTGGAATACTTGGATGAACATAAGTATTTGATGATACGATCTGGGACCACTCTGGCTGGTCCAAGTGTAAGAAAACATACCTGGATAACCACAGGCACACAACGCGATGGAATACTTGAATGGCTACTAGTATTCAATGATACAATTTTGAGGACAACTCGGACATGTCGAGTGTCACGGAAATGGAGTACCTAGACAATGAAAGGCACTCAAAGGTAATGGGATACTTGGTCAATTGTAGGCATCCTAGCTATGAAGACAACTCAAACAAGTCGAGTGTCAAGAAAAATGAGTATCCGAATGGTGGCCGGTACTCAAAGACAATAGGGATACCTAGACAGCAGTAGGTATTCAACAATAAAGGGATACTTGGTCAGTCACAAGTATCAATACTCTGGGGACAACTCGAATAGGTCAAGTATCAGGAAAAGGGAGTATCCGAACGGTGGCCAGTACTCAAAGACAATAGGGATACCTAGACAGCAGTAGGTATTCTACGATAAAGGGATACTTGGTCAGTCACAAGTATCAATACTCTGGGGACAACTCGAACAGGTCGAGTGTCGTTAAGAGGGAGTACCCGGCAAGTGGTGAGTACTCAAAGACAATGGGATACTGAGACAATTGCAAGCACCTAAACTCAAGGGACGACTCGAATAGGTCGAGTGTCAAGAAGAGAATACCTGGACAATGGTATGTACTTTAAGACAAATGGGGATAGAGATATGCTTACCTGGCAATATCTCTGATCTCTAAGAGTATGTTTGCTATTTGCACAATATGCACACATGATTGTCTATGCTGTAAATTCATGAGTTCAAATGAGATTCATGCATGATAATTTTGTCAATTTTGCATCATCTGATTTCCACCGGGGAAGATTTGAAAGACAACATTCATTTAGAATGTAGATGTCTTGAGCATGCCAGATGAGGGACTTTTAGTCTGAAAGGACTTTCCGCTCACTCTCATGGAAAAGGCTATCATGACCATTGATGCAGGATTTATAAGGACCACACTATCTCACTGTCATCATGTCAGCAGGGGTCCGAGTATTCTCGCAAACAGTACGACTTTACCAATGTGAGAGGTCTTTGTTGAAACTGTGATGAAGTCTTGGTCAGCGGCTCATCAGAGGGGACCATCAAGGTCGAAGCCGATGGACGAAAATGTTGCACGATCATCTCCGGGTTTACAAGTCAAGAACCCTGCGAAAAGAGATAGAGTAATCTTGCTCGTACTTCTTCGAGCGATGCTTATGCACATATGAAATCCTACGTTAATTGAAGTGCCCCTAGTCTGAAGAGACTTTTTACAATGGGGATGTAACGTAGACTTGGCTCACATGTAAGAGGGTGAGAGTTGGTGACTGTCTTGGCATTTGTCACTAGTCTTTCTTGTCAGATGGAGGTTCTATGGACCACAACAGCAACTTTTCTTGGCTGTATTTTTGACTGGAGGGCATTGGCCTTGCTTTTACCGGGCTGCTTTGCTTTTTCATGCTCCTATTTTTTTATTCCAGTTCTTCATTTATGGGCATTTGACCTTGCTTTTACCAGGTACACTGCTTTTTTATGCCCCTAGTTTTTTGTTTTGTTGCTTGAGGAACTGATCTAGGCAAGTTCAATCGAAGCACCATTATTTAGACTCTTGAATCTTCTTCTTCAGCCGGCGCTTTAGGCTATGGCAATAACTTCTGCTTTGTCCCGATGTGAGGGTAAAATTACAGACTCTCTTGGGTTGTACAATGAATATAAGTGTGTAAAGAAAGAATTGCTCTTCATGACTCTAGGGCACTTAAATTAACGCGAGTGTTCATATGCAATAAAGACACTCGAAGATTGATGCAAGTGCAAGCAAGAAAATTTCTATCTCTCTTCTCACTTTGTGATGCTGCTTCGCCTCCGATTTGCCCCAGTGTGGGGTGGTTCTTGATGGGGGTATAGGAGAAACTTCACCAGTGTAAGGAGCTCAAAGGGGTGAGCAATGAAATGCCTCTCACTGTTTTGGTTATCGTACCATTCGCGAGAGAACTCTTTACCCTACAGTCATGGAATCTTCTGCACTCATCTCACAAGTGTATAGATGGGGGACTGTGTGTAGGATATGGCTTGCCTTTCATCATTCTGACGCACCTCATCCAGCATGCTCAATTTAATCTTGTATTCTTCACTTAGCTGTCTATTTTAATAATCCTCAGTGGAATCAGTGACTTAGACAGGCAAAATCATCGTGCAAAATTCATCTGGAAACGACATGCAACATTTCGAATATGATGGAGTTTGAATTCTTCAAAACAAGTGAATGGTTTTGACTCAAAAAAGTCCCTATTGACAACTTTAGGGGCTAACATAATGGTGTTTTCAAATATGTTAAATTTTGAACATCAAAAGGGTTATTTGCAAATGGGTGTCGATGGTTGTCCTTATTAAGTAGGGACATGACATAAGAAGGATCAGCCAGGGTTGGGGATCTGATCATGGATTTGATGGGCCTTTCTGCTTTTGCCCCTGCAGAAGAGAAGATGTACAAGTAGATCAATTAGTCTGGCCAAAATCAAATGTGAGTTGAGGCCTGAAGGATCTCTGTCATTTGCTTTGGTGATTATTCAGGACACCATTTCGCTTTAAGAGAGCTTATCAGAGTTTGACATGTCTTTCTTTGATTTGTTATCTGCATTTTTTTACGGTCAAGTGATCCTGCAACAGATAAAAGGGATCATGTTAGTCAGAAGCTCTTTCAAGAGTCGAATAACTTGGAAGCGATACAACATTACCCTTCACTGGATTGGATGGACCTGAAGTGCAAGTGGGACACGAAGTCCTACGTCTTTTGCTTCGTTAGGTCACCTGCTCTCTCGTAATTTGCAAGTGCAAGAGAAGCAAATTTTTTTATTATTTTTTTTACCAAGCGGCTAACTGCCGCGTCGGGGATTCGAACCCCCGACTTCGGACCTTTTTGCTTCTTCCCGGATACCACTCGGCTAGAGGCGCCGACGGTGTCCGTAGGGCGCTGCCTTTTTTATTTAACCGAACCGGCTCCAGGACGACACGTCCTTTTATACCAAGTTAGGTAAATCGATATGGGTCATTTGATTTGTCCAAATTAACCTTTAAGCTTGTTTCTTGAATCCTATGCTTCTGTCAATAGGAGAAAATATGTCAAAAGTGAGTTCGGTTTCTTTGGGAGTATTGGAAACGATACCAAATTACTCTTCTCCAAAGTTTGTATTTGCTGACTCCTAGGGATATTTGAATGTCGATGACGGCCTTTTCGTCTTGGCACAGTTTGACATTTCTTTCGATTGGCCTTCCTCACTCATGGCCATGTATGTATGATTGATGGTTGTCGATTTATCTTCAACGCCTTCCTTCGTGGAATTTTTCTTTTGTCTTTGACTATATGACCATTAGCGGCATTGAGCAAAGTCATGTACTTCAAGCTTCTATGGAATCTAAGATGGACAATCAAAACCTCCAATTCTCTTATGGCAATTACTTCTTGCGAGAATATGCGTGCGGAGTGAAGCTTCTAAATTCCAAAGTCATTGTCCGGGTGTGGGGCTATAGATCGCCTTGATTTGTCTAGATTTTCTCCCTGTTGACAGTAATCACTTAAAAGGAAGAGGAGGAACTCATTCCTTATGTTGAAGTTGATACTGTAACATCTAGCCGTTTGGGCGCGTCGTGCGACAAGATAGTTCTTTGGCTCAGGATGAAGCTAGGCAGGAGTGAGGCATGTCATGGATGCTTCGATCTCAACTCTATGCCTGTACCTATTACATCTCATCTTTTGTATCCTGTAAATAGAAGAGAGAAGACATCATTTCCAAATTATATTCAGAGGATAAGACTTACCCTCTTTTGGTGTAGGATGATTCTTTCTATTTGCCCCTGTTTTCTTGGCAGGGTGTCTTTGAATTTGGTGAGTTCGCTTGATGCGCTTGCTTCAAATGCCCCATGTCACACTAAGTCAAAGGGGATGGGAATGATCTTCTGAGACATGAAGTGAATGAGTCAGAAAGACAAACATGGTTAAATTTATCATCTTGTTTTAACAAAAACTTTCAAGTGATGAAATATTTTTTATTTTCAAAATACGTCTTTGGGGGAGAAAAAGCATGAGGAAGCCCGGCCCTCGGTATTCTCCTTGGATGATATTTTCTTTTCATGGTTGGATAACATCTTTGGGCCGGTTTGGGATACCGCCTCATGCTTTCAAAACAAAATATTAGAACTGTACATTAGATTGCGAAATGGAAAATACAACGGTAGCACACTAGACGGGATAAGAAACATGAAATTATAAAAACAAGCAACACCCATGAAAACTCCTATGAAAAGGAGCACTTTGATATTGCTGGTTAAGCGCCTTTGAGTTCCTCGCCTCCAGTAGACTCGAAGTATTCGCATGAGAGGACCACTTCATTGAAGCTACGGAAATGCAACCCATGCAACCAACAGCGGTGCTTGCGAGGTAAAGCCCCTATGAACAGCTTTATCATTTCTTCTTCAGCCAGTTGAGGGTAAGTTTGCATCATAAAAGCCTCCCACCTCCTCGCATATACTCGAAAATCCTCCATTGGTCTTCTTCTAAAGTGAACCAAGTTCTGACAAGGCGCTTCAGTCCCAATCTGGCTTTGATACTGAAGCAGGAATGCAGAAGACAGCTCATTCCAATCCCTCATGAGGCTGATATCTGCTGTGACGAACCATTGCAATGCAGATCCTGTAAGACTTTCTTGGAAGGCCTGAGTTGTGAATGACATCGGGCCATAGTACCGACTCATTTCAGCATGGAGGTACTGCAAGTGGGCCACGGGGCAAGTCGTGCCGTTATACTTGCGGAAATTGGGTATCCACATTTCTATGGGGGTCATGATCCTATCAGGGCAAGACAAGCTTGGTATGTCTTGATTAGGCCACTGGTTTTCCCACTGCATATTTGTTGTAGTGGTGAATTTTTCTGTTTCAGGGAAGTTGGATTCTACCGAGATTACCCCATTGCTTTCTTCTTGGTCAAAATTTCCAAATGAGGATAAAGTATTGAAGCTATCATCATGGTCAGAGGACAAGCTTAGTACTTCGTTAGGATCATAGCGGATAAAGACGTATGCTTCTTCTTCTGACGGGCCTTCATTTCCGGATGAGAGTAGGAAACAGTTATCGTCAGTTTCATTGTTGAAATAACGCTGGAAGTCTTTGGGATTGTATTCTAGGGCCGGGAAGTCTTCAGGATTGTACTCTAGAGGATGGTGGCCCTCAAAGTTGTATTCTTGGGAATGTTCAAAGCTTTGGTACGATGGCTCGTCGGTAGATGCTGAATCTATCTGCTTGGGCTTTCTTTTCTTGGCTTCTGGTCCAGACCTTTTGAGTAAGGCCCTTCGTTTTGCTAACTTGATTCTGTCAAGGGAAGTGAGAGACATTAGAGTTTCATTGTCTAATTCACTTTCCAGGTTGATAGGGGTTGGTATTCTTTGGACCCTAGCTCTTGGAGTAAGCTTGGGAAGTTGTCCAGTCGTGCCCCACTCTTGAACAGACTCTGTGTCTTTGACCTTGTACAAAGGCTCCTTGCCTTTCCTAGTGGGAAATTTTCCAGTAATAAGATGTTGCTCAACTGCCCATTTATCATGCAAGGCTTTATTGACATGCTCCTCTCCTACCTCAGCGGCTAACAGCTCCTCGTGCTCCGCAATCATTGGCTCTTCGTAGGGCAAGGTGATGTCAGAGGTGATGTCAATATCGTATTCTTGATGGAAAACATGAATTAATTCCTTCCAAGTTTTAAGGGGACTAATCTTCTTGACAATGTACCATCGCAAGGCGGGGCCGATCAAGTTCGATTGGTACGATTGAATCATCCTTCGGACCGGGTAGGCCGCAAGTAGGTCTCGGGCGGGAGGTATCGCATACTTTTCGCATTCGGGTGCTTTGAGCTTTTCGGGGATTTCAATGCCGGCATAATTGGAAAGGTCCATGGGATTCTGCCCTAATTTGGTTTAACTTTTTCATGATCCCTTCAAACTGTCCATAGTACTGGCTATTTTCTGGCAAATTTGCGGGTGTCATGACGGTGTTTGAGGCAACTATAGAGTTGGGCTCAGCCTAAGTGGATTTCATTTGTCTCGAGAGTTGTTGAAGGACAATGGACATCTGTCCTACGCCGTCTTCAATGTTAATGAGGCGATTTTGTACATCATTCTGATCGGGTCCTATTGCATGGGGCCAATCACGGGCGATTGGTGGCCGGCGATTCATAATTACCTGTTTGTTGTGAAAACAATGAATGAGCACGAAAGTAAACAAAGATTGACCCATGGCAATGGTCTAACTGCTTTTTTATTTATCAAAAGAGGATTTATAGACCGCCAACTCCTAACATCTAGAACTTGAAATTGAAAAGACAGGATGAAATACTAGATATTAAACAAGAGTCCCTAAACAATGGGACAAAACTTTCACACTATTTACACTAAGGGGCATATGATTGCTAATTTATATGTGACGGGGAGCCTTGTTCTTGCGAGGACGCCTACTTCCTTGAACTGGTTCTGAGGTGTGTATCCAATCCATTCCCAAATCTCTCTCCATGAGCTCTGCTTGCTCGTGCTGGCTGCTCTCGCTGACTGAGTGAGGGACTAATGGCTTCCATCTTGTTGGGATACAATGGTTGTGGATGTAGGACATGGAGGCGTGGTGGGCTTTTTCTTCTCCCTCGAGCCCTTCAGGTATCACAATCCTTTTACGATGGCACTTGTCCCAGGCTTCCTCAGCAGTAGAAATTTCAAATTCATAGTCACGGCTTGTGTTGAAAAGAACTGGAGGGACCATCATCTTGAAAGGCGGTGGGATCTCCTGAAGGGCTCCATATTGTCGTGCTACCCGATACGGGTAGTAGGGAATGGCGCCGGTGAGACCGAGCAACGGAATTGGGCGGGTGCGCATGTAAGCAAAGCGGGCCCTTTTTTCATGGAACCAACCAGCACACCATTGGAATGCCTAAGGAGCTGGGTTTCTTAGAAAGCTTACCCAATTTAAACAGCTTTGATTGGGAATGTACGGTCCTAAAACCATAAATTTTTGTAATGGATTTTCAAAAGCATTTGTTTCAGGCGATCGCATGAAGTCTCGAAATTCGCTTAGGTGAGAAAAGAACCAGACTTGTAAAATTTCAGGAGAGGCTCGCATGATTTTCTCCGAGTTGTCTTTAAAACGATTAAAAGACAAGAATGTTTCAGTTAAAATCATGTTGACATAATTCCCCCTCTTAAGATCGATCAACTATCCATGCCATCTTGGGAGTTATGGCATTTCTTTGATGGGGGAAGATGATGAGTCCGAAAAAGGCTAGGAGGAAAATCTCACTTTTCTCGGATCATAGGCTGATTTTGGAAACAAGCATTCATAAATTCTAGTGGGCGGGTATTATGGTTGCCTTCAAGAATTTGTCTCATGACATGGATTTCGGTCCTAGAAGTCGTGCTAACTGCGCCATGGGAGGGCGCCTATCGATGGCTTGACAAGCTTTTTTTCAAGAGGCATTCCAGTGATGATGCTGTATTCTTCCAGGGTTGGAGTTAGCTCAAACCTACCGAATATAAAAGTAATTGTCTTCGGGCACCAAAAATGTGCCATGGCTTGTATGACTTCAGGACGAACAGTGATTTGGATCAATGATAGGAGATGACCAATTTTGGCCTTCACGCGCTCCCCCGGGCAACCGATCTAATTGACCCCACCATCGAAGAGCTCCGCCTTGGGAGCAAGAATGAACTGGATATCGTCTTTCCCCATCACATATAAACTGGAACTTGAAAAGTTTATCCTACATTGCCATGGGCCAAATAAAAAGACTGAGTAAAAGTAAAGAAATCACTTTGCTTTTAAAGAAAAATGGCAAGCACAAAGACATGCGCATGGGACGTACGGCTCGATTTCTAACTCAGAAGGCTTGATGAAATTAAAAAGGTATCCGCCCGTCGCAGTCTCGCGTTAGCAGCATACCCTCTTAACCTCGGCTAAGAAATTCGGGGAAAAGAAAGGCAACCTCTACATCGCAGTCTCGCGTTCGAGGTCGTATCTTTCTTAACACCATCCTAGAAATCCTATGGCGGCCCGGGTCCGGCGGTCGGGTTGTGTGTGTCATGTGTAGTGTTTAAAACAGTAAAGCATGCACATCAGTTTATAATCACAAAACATTTTATTTTGACAAAAAAAAAAACTTTAAGCTATTACCCTGCACAAAAGAAAAAAAACCAAGTCAGCAAAGCATTTAAACAAAGATAAAATGGCTTAAGTCCTCAAACTCCCCAGCGGAGTCGCCAAGCTGTCGCGACCTCTCTTTTTTTTCGGCGCCCGCAATCGGGTACGAGCGCCTAAGGAGGCTAATGGCTCGGCTGAAATTGGTTAAGCCCGGACTCTCCCAAGTCCACTAATTCACGACTTAATGATTCAAGTTTTTTTTTTAACCTGTAAGTTGATTTTTAAAATGGAGTCGCCACTAATCAATTTGGGGTGGGTTGATTAGAAACCCAAGTGAAGTATCGGGAGAAATACTCACTCCTGCGCAACCAGAGAAATTAGGATCGGGGACTTGATTACACTAGTTAATCACTAATGCCCTTTCGGTACCTAATCTTGTTTAAACCCTTGAGGATTTTTTTTGGATGTTCGAGGATTTTCCATGCATTTTTGGGAGGAAAAACATTTTTTAGTCATTTTCTAATTTTTTGGACACAAAAGGGATTTTTGGTATTTTTTGGAAAAATACAAGTCTTTTTGGATTTTTTGGAAAATATGAAATATTTTTTATTTTTTTGATTTTTCAGAAAATAAAATATTTTTTAAATTTTTTTTATATTTTTGGAAAATAAATTATTTTTTATTTTTCTCGATTTTTTTGGAAAATAAAACATTTTTTAACATTTTTTTAAATATTTTTTTTAAAATAAAACATTTCTTGATTTTTTGAAATAAAATATTTATTATTTATTTATTTAAAATATTATTTTATATTAAAATAATATAAAAAAACTGACCCGGGTCGGATCCGTGGGTTGGGTCCGACCCGGGCCGATTCGAATGAGGGACGGGCCGCGTTGCGGGCCCGACTGGATTTTTTTCCTTTTTTTTTTTTATAAATAAAACGAGCCCAAACCCAAAAAAATTTTAATTGAAGCCCAAGGAATAAAAGGGGTCCCTATCCGCGTGAGACCGGCCCACCCACGTCCGAACCCGCTTGGCCCAAAATAACCAGAACCCTACCCGGTCAAAGACCCACGCCCGGCCAATTTCCGCCGCCCAAAAACCGCGGAACCCTACCCGACTCGTGGCCCCGGGTCCGAGCCGCGACCCAAGGCCGCGACCCGAAAAATCGAGAACCCTAGGGTTCTCGATTCGCGCGCCCGGAGAGCGGAAGGCCGAGGTGCGTGGTGGCGACGACGGCTCTGCGGCGACGGCTACGGCGGTGACTATGATGACGGCGATGGCGACGGGCTTCGAGCAGAAATGAGTATGGCGTGGGCAGGATCCATCGTCACCGCTCTCGGCGTTGGCACGGCACGGCGGCACGGCTTGTGGCGATGACGGCTGCCCTTAAACCTAGACGGCGTCGGGACGGTGCTGCGGCGGCGACGACGGACTAGCACGACCGAGGAAACTTCGATTTTGCACCGGTTCTTCGAGCTTCGAAGGAGTGGTGCTCGTGGGGGAGGGACAGCGGCAAGCGGCGTCGGGATCTCGTGGTGTCGGTGCCGCGGAAGGGCTCGGTCGCCCCGGATCTGCGACGCAGCTCTCGGCCGGACCCTCCTCGGGCGTGATCTTCTCTCACTCGGGCCAGATCCGAGCCTCCACCGGCCGGATCGACCTTCTCGAAAGTCGCTCGCCGCCGGCCTTCCCGAAGTCTCTCGGTGGAGGGTGGGCTAAGCTCGCAACTCGAGTTCTCTCGGAGCTCGGTCGTTGATTCCTCCCCGAAGTCTCTCGGTGGGAAGATCTCGGAACTCGCCCTCCTTTGCCATCGTCGGGAGAAGCCTATTTATAGGCGAGGAGGTCCGGTCGACGGAGGAGCTCGGCCGCCGGTTTTTGGCTTGCTGACCGGAACCTCCCGGCTGAACCGGCGTCTCATCTCAGCCTTAAAGTCGCGCATTGAAGGCGCATGTGCGTCGTCCTCTCCTTCGGCGGCCTACCTCCACTCCTCTTTACCATAGGCTGTCCTTGAGCGCATCTTTGGCCATCACGCGTGATGCACAGAGGCACAGAGAAGATGAAGGAAGGAGAAGGAAGAAGAAAGAAGAAGGAGAGAAGGGGGGGGGGGGGGCAGGTCGTACGAACCCACGTGAAGAAAAAGGGGGGCTGCTACCTTTTTCTTTTTGTTTTCTTTTGCTTTTCTTTTGCTGTTTTGTTATTTGTTTTGTTTGGTTTTTTTTTTTTTTTGTTTATTATTATTATTTACTATCCGAAAAAAGGCAAATAAATGTAAAAAAACCTAATTAATTTAAAAAAACGAAATTTAGGTGTCAACAATAGTATGTCAAAAGTTTCGTACAGCATTCATTTTGGTACCAAAAGTTCTTTAAAATCATTTAAATGCCACTTTTTAAAAAGAAAAATAATTACTTAAGTGCTAACTCCAATTTGGGTTGCCGAAAATCTGACATGGCCATTTCTTATTAATTTCTCCATTTGGTGTGACTCATCGACATAGCCAATCAACATATATAGGCCAAAATGACGTTGTCTACATGTTTTACGCAAAATATAAACCCTAAATCACGACTTACAAGGAAATTCCCAAATTGAAAACCCTAAATTGACCACAACCCCGAATTAGAACCCTATTCGATTTGCCCCCAATGTAGATGGACAACACAATGGACCAATGCAGATATCCAACTCCGAAGTTCTTTTGTCGTCTGTCACTTGAGCACTAGGAGCTACAATATGATCCTCGGGAACTTCTTGGCGAACCAATTGTTGCTCAAATCCAGCTTGAAGAACCGCTCCAAGTTCCAAAAATTCTACGACACACTACCGCAAAAGCAATTAGAGTTGAGGTGGAAGAAGTCGAAGTCAGCAAGTAGGCCAAGCTCCTTCAAAAGATACCCAGAAATGTCGCCATGGTTGAGGCCAATGCCCGTGATGGTGCTGACGCTGTGGTTGTTGGGGGCGGGGGAGCAGAAGACTCAGGAGTAATCACAAATGGAGGGGTCGACCCAATTGGCAATGAAGTTGTTACGGTTAGAGATGATGATGGCCTGCTTGAGGGCTTGAAGGGCAACATAGGCGTTGCGGAGGCAGGGGTTCTCGAAGGAGATGGATGGATCAACAACGACACTCTTGTCGGGGTCGTCGAACTTGTCTAGATAGTGGAGGAGGTGGTGGTGTTTGGTGTGGTGGGTGGTGGGTGGTGGCTCCATAGGCGACAGTGAGATGAGGGCGAAGGAGGAGAAGAAGACAAAGAATGTAGCGAAGAGAGAACGGCGAAACGACTTCGGAGCAAACGAAGTCATCTTACACAACCCAGCCACATTGGATTGTGCACCATCGTTTTATCTATCCACATGGACTAGCTTTTTATGAAAAAAAAAATGTCACCTCACATGAAACTTTTATTTAGAAAAGTCACGTAATTTTTTTGTCAAAATTTCTTACCAAAGGCACTTAAAAAGTCGGCTTTTTTTTTCCAATTTGGCACTTGTAATATACTTATCTCTTAAAAATGCAGTAGGATGTACAATGAATTTTGCAATTCCAATAAATGGGAAAATATTTACTCTCATAAATCTCATTATTTTTCAATTTGGCAATACTTGGATTTATCCTAAAAAGATGATAAAATGTTTCGCTTGTAAATTCCATTAGATGAATGACACCTCCATAACATTGAATCGGTTCACCTCATTAATAACTATATTTATAAATCACATGTGAGTAAGTGTTAACCATCTAAGCAAACACTCAAATTATAAGTGACTTTTCTTTAAACTTTTTATTAACTTTTAATACATTTTGACTCATTTTGACTCACGCTTTATGACTTTTAGTTGAACTTGAAATACCATAAACCTTTCAAATCATACAAATATTAACAAGTGAACTCATGCATAATGTTTTTCAAAGTTTTTTACTATTTAAATAATATTGTAAGCTTTGGCGAAAAAGTCAATAAGTAACTTTTCACTTAAAATAGGGCAAAATAAGCTATAATGTCATTCCATTTATGAGCAAAATGAAATATGGGTGTAGCTATGATTACAAATCAACTTGCTTAAATAGAGATATAGAAACTGAAAAAAAAAATCCATATCAATCTAGTAGTTAAGGTACAAACTTTTATGTGTAGATTAAACACACGATATACGTCCAGTTTGGTATGCGCCAAGTGCATACAAGTCTATATTTGAGCAATCCGCCCAGACTTTAGCTCGCATTTTGCAAACTAGTTCATCTATTAAATGGCAATGAAGTTAAATTCTTGGATAGCTAACTTCCTATTCATCATATATCCTATGATTACTTTTTAAGTGGCATCTAAGGCTCCATTTGTTTCATGGAAAATGAATGAAAAATATTTTCAATATAGATAATAATTTGTTTGAATATTTTTTCGTTCATTCATTTTTTCTTTGTAAGTGATATAAGTGATCATTTTTAGGAAAAGGTTTCTCAAAACATTCATTTTCTGTGAAACAAATGGCTTTAAGTTTCTAGCCATGTGTAAATAACTAATGACCAAAAGGAGAGGTCAAGCAAATTTTCCATTGCCGCTCAGAAACTATTCTCCTAATAAAGCCAAGGCTTTTAGACAACATTTGGAAACCTTCCAGGCCATTCGTCTAGCCAGCACGCATCCTCTAGGAGTGGAGGAAAGCTAACGCTCCATATCTGTCATTAATGTTCTCATCATAAAGGACAATTTCGTTGTCAATTTCATGGATGAAAATCCAAAGAACAAATCTAAGAAGTCCATCCGCTAACTTTTTGTTGATGTCAACTTTCTATGAATGCTCACATGATCATCACCATCATTGTCTTAACTCTAAATTCAGTAAAAAATTTCAATAAAGAGTGAACAAACTCAATTGTCAACGAGATAAAGAGTGGAATGTTCTCTTTGCACTCTCCTCAAGTGTGGCAGCATGCAGAATCGTAGAGTTTAACCCGGACAAAAACAGGAACACGCCATTTCGCTATCTCTCTTGCTAAGCAGCCTTACACGGTGAGTATATACTTGAAGAATAAAGAAATATGCAAACTAGTATATCACCTCTATCTATGCATGGCCATTTAGGATGGAATAGAACAAGAAAATTGACTAGTGACCAAACTTTTTTAGGGGAATAATTCTTATATGCTGATAATGTATGTGAATCCAATCTATTACACCCTTTGATTTTGATGGATCCCACGTGATCTAAGAGGTAACGTGTGTTAGAATATTGAACGATGTTTTCATCGAACAATTTAAACTTTTGGACAATTAAAAGTGATCCCATAAAATTTTGTATGATAACAGACTACAAGGTCTTGAATTCAAATCCTTCCAAGCCTCATATCTGGTCTCATTATTATGTATTTTCACACTTAATCTCAGGCCAAAGTCCAACATACGCATGAGGGGGAATTAAACCACGCCTACATTTAAAAATTCAAGTTTTTTTAAGACATTAACAATGCCCTTACAAAAATTTACAAGGTACACTGGACTCATATGCATCCCATGCACTCAATAATATTCCCTTGAATTGTCTAGAGATTATGCACCAAACATATTTGGATGGATTATGCGCATCATAAAAACCTTAACATTTTGACTTCTCACACCTTACCAAGTGTAAATGACTTTATTTTATAGTTACCAACGTGAATTTTGCCTCGCTCCTAGTTTGTGAAATTAACGAGTTACTTTATGAATTCGGGGTTGCCAATCGAAAATGAATTTTATGTCCACGAGGAAGAGAACTAAGGTGTGACCGGATAGATCAATCCTGCAAGAAGTAGAGTGGTCGGAGCAATGTTTGATTATGGTTTTTGGATTGATCTGGTTCCGGGACAATCGATGTACAATCGCCCATCGATTGTCCCTAGAAGAGCATTGAATTTAGAGTTGTATTATCGTGGGAGCCATGAGCTCTTGCTTGGCATTTAGTGTGGCACAAAGGATATCCCCATCTTTGGAGCAAGTATAGGCCATCTGATCTTCCACGTCATCACCACCACGATCAACCACCGTTGATCTCTGACTAATCAACAGAGTGGGTCCCATTCTCTTCTTCCTCTCCCAATTTCATGTTATAAATAGGTTCACCACTAGGCCAATAGTGCAATACCAAGACCAACGCTCACAAGCAAAGAAAACAAGCATACAAAATCCATCCCACTGGTCTTTTAGCTTATAGACCATTCTCCATCGCATTGTGTTTCTTCATTTATAACCCAAAATGGCAACCAACGACCTTAAACCTACCTCACCGGAATCCGACAAGAACAAAGCGACCATCAAGGCCCTTTATGCGGCATTGGCTCTGGCTGAATCCAACAAGGTGGTCGAGCTCCTGGCCAGTGATCTCGAATGGTGGTTCCACGGGCCACCCGGTTGCCAGCACATGATGCGGGCGCTCACAGGCAAATCGGACTACTCAGCCTTTCCATTCCATCCACGTAGCATAACAGCTATAGGCACCGACTATGTGATTGCCGAGGGGTGGGAAGGGGCGCAGGCATATTGGGTCCATGTTTGGACGCCGAAGAACGGGCTGATCGCGCAGTTCAGGGAGTATTTCAACACGTGGCTCACCGTGAGAGACGTGTCATCACCGAGGCGGGAGGCTGCACGGGCAAGTTATACACTGTGGCAGAGCCAGCCGAGGGACCACTTCGAGCAGTCTTTGCCAGGGCTTTTGCTCGCGATATGACGAACATTGGGCATGCATTCAGGTGGTTGGGAATGAAAATTTTGGGTGGTGCGTGTGTCCGTGTGTTCAATTAGTTTGATAAGAGAATTTGGAGCACTCATGTCAAGTTGGAGGAAAGAGGGAAAGAGTTGTAGTCAATGAAGTGTCAATTATGTGAATGTTTAAATCATGCGTCTGTCGGACTATGAATCTTTGTCTGATGAAAACTTCTTACAGTGCTCACAAGTAAACAAAACAATGAAAATTACTTGAAGGATCACCGTGGACGGATCAGTTCATTTCAATCTTATGGATAAGATTCACGTCTTACAAAGGAGAGTTAGACTAGGGTTTCGATTTAATCCATGATCAGGCTACAATCAGTGCAGGTCCTTACGCAGCACGACTAGCGAGAATCTGCACATGCAAAAACGTCGTTTAATTGCATCCACTGCTAGAAGACATGTCTGTTCCCTCCTATGGGGGATTAAAAAATCATTCATCCTCCTATTTTATCTCAAGAATCGATCCATGTCTCCTCGTCTCTGCCATGGGATAATTAGATGTACCTTTTGAAATCAATACGACATTGGTCCCAGTGACGAAATCCCCTGTAAGTAACGGAGAATACGTCTAATGAAGTTGATAGACCAGGGTGCGAAAAGAGCATAGCTAGCAACCGCAGGAGAATTCTTCGCCACCAGGAGGTCACCTACCTCACTCTCTAATCTGGCTCGTTCGAGGGTAGCAGCCTTCAATCTAATGTCACGACCTCAACTGTAATTGCAATAGTGAGTGGCAACGCAACAGCAAGCCACAACGAAGGACAATATTGATGTAAATTTTAGTTGACAATATCAACACATACTCTCGAAAACAACATTATACACGATGCCAAGTGATTCAGCGTCGTACTATACAAAATGGACATTTTTCCGCATGGAGAAAGTAACTTGTAGACAAATTTACTAGAAAGTTGATCTTCTCAATCAGTGAGACTGGTGACGGAGGACAGACATTAAGTGACCTCCGACACTGTTGCAGAAGCAAGTTCCAAAGAACAGGGGTTGCCTGCCCGAGTGAACTCTCTTTGCAAGAAGGGGGAACAAGGTATTGTTTTTCATACTAATTTTGAAACGAGAGTGGTCCTATGAGATCCACGGTTTCAACAAGATGGCTGCTCCAGATCTCAGGCACGAGACAAGCTGATGTGACTGCCTTAGCCAGCAGAGAGAGTATCCAGTCTAGAGTATAAGCCAAAGTAAGAAATATTACAAGAAAATCTTGAGCAAAGTTGTTTTACTTTAAAGTATCGGATGAAATCCAGATTATCTATTACAATATGATATCGAGTGGCGTTTTTGAAACCCCAGATGAAGAAGCTAGAAGCCCATGCTGGGTTCCTGACTGGGGGTGCAAGAAGAGAGCATAGTAATATGGGCACTTTTGGATTTTGCTGCGCAAGAATCCACGCATTGCCGTTTTGACCCGATTCCCTTCGAGACATGGAATCGACAGTTTCAAAGGATCTTCCGTGTGCTTCTCTCTGAGTTCTGACACACGAGCATTTCCATGTCCTGGAACAACGTACCAGAGGTTCTCTAATGTATGATTGACAAACAAAGTGGCCACGGTGATCCAAGCCTAGCGTCACGATTAGGGTTTTTATGTGCACTCTTGAATTATAAGTGGAGCCTTCTGTGATTTATGGGGTAGTTTGGGCCAATGGGGAGATGGAATCTCGGCATTAGATTGGACGGAAAGGTACGGTCGTTATTTGAGGAGCTCATATATATGTGGGAGTTCCCTCCTCTTTCATTGGCATCATCCAACTCAAGTTTTTGCGAGAGACTATCGCACAGGTACACCGTGGCACGAGAACACGGCTCTATCATGCAATTAGCAAATTTGATTGCGCTGAGTGCGATGTGTACCTAGTGCTTAACAAAACAATTTTGCCAGTGCACTACAAAGTGCTGGTTTGTATGTTATTATTCTCTTGACAAAATGACATTGGGAAAGAGTATAGAAAAGTAGAAGGTAACCCGAGTGAAAATTTAAATGGATAAATCACTCACCACCCATAATCCACATAAGGCATAAGAGTAAAACAATAAATTCTTCTTGTTTTCAAGCCAAAGACTCAAATAAGTTATAAATCAATCAAGTCTTACCTTTTCATTCATCAACTTCCCGTGACGGCACCTAGGAGATACCTCTTTTCTAAGATGAAGCCAAACCAAATCTCTTTCTTTAAAAGCTACATGCTTTCAATGTTTGTTTATTCTTTCTTGATACTTCGCATTGTGTTTGATGATCCTTTCCCGAATCAATTCATAAAGCTTCTTTGATAGTTGACATGTTTCTCATCATCTCCACTAAAATGTTGAGAGATGAAAATTGGAGCTAAGTCCAATGGACTAATAGGGTGTTTCCCATACATCACCTCAAAAGGGATTTGTCTAGTTGTTTGGCTTGAAGACCGATTGCAAGTAATTTCAACTTGAACCAAGGTGAGGTTCCATTGATGTAGGTTACTTCCGATAAAGCTCCTTGTAAGATTTCCCAAATGCTGATTAACAACTTTAGTTTGCCCATCGGTTTTAGGATGATGGGAGGAGCTAAATTGAAGTGTCATGCCCAACGTCTTCCAAAGTATTGTTGGAGAAATCTTCTTGAAATGTTTTGAAGCTGACAAAACGTTTTCATCAGTCTAGTCTGAAGGTTCGCAGACTCTGCTATTTAAAGTCCGAAGACCTCCGAACAGCCAGACTCAAGACTCAAAGTCTATCCTCATTGACAGTCTCTAATCCGTTGAAAAAAGGTTATCCAGAACTGGATGTTTCATTAAGGATATGACCTTATCGGCTGGAGAAGATCTCTTGGCTGGAAAAGACATAACGGAATTCTTTGATTGATCGAGATTGACTCGAAGATTAAGGATCCGATGATTGCCTAAATATTCTTGGAAGGTTCTACTTATGGAAACCGAGATCCTGATTGTATGGACGAACAGGATTGATGGGCTATCGGCACGTTTCTTTTATAGCTCGAATAATCTTCTTAATTGATTCCGTCCAACGGGTAGATTGGATGAATTCCTTTGGTAAGCGCCAACAGGTATGATGGCGTAAAGAAGTATATAAGGAAGACGTTCTAAGTTGTTCAAGAAGTGCGTGATAGAAGAATTCAAAAGTCTGAAGCTCCTTGTTGTTTAGACAATTCCTTTGAGCGAAACCTTGTATACAAAATAGAGTCTATATTTGTCAGAAACCTTGAGGAGGTGTGGTAGAACATCTACACTGTGGAATCAAGGAAAAGCTGTGCTGTAACTTCTCTTTTGTTCCTAGTGAAATCCATTCGGTGGGCTGTCAGTGCGGAAGAGTGGACGTAGGCTTGAAATAAGCCAAACCACTATAAACCTTGTGTTCAAATTTCTCTTCCTTACTCTCTTTACTTTGATCGTACTTCATTTTTTTAATCAATAGAGAACTTCCTTTCTATCGATTGCCTAGAATCGCTTTCGTATCTCGATAAATTGTTTGTGCACCTATTCACCCCCCTCTAGGTGGTTATACTAGCTATATCAATTGGTATTAGAGCTCGTGTACTCACTTTGTTTGAAGTGTTTTACTTTAGAGTTAAAGATCCATGGCTAGTATGTTGGCTCCAAGGCTGGTAGAAGGGCAAAGCAATACCAGACCGCCTTACTTTGATGGAAATGACCACAACATATGGAAAAACAAGATGAAGGCGTTCCTAAGATCAAAAGATCCTCTAGAATGGGATGTTGTAGAAAAAAGAATCATTCCTAAAGCTGCACCTGTCTCAGAAAGAGGAAAAGACACTGTTGAGTCTAGCGAAATAACTCAGGAAGAGATAATCAAGAGACAAGCTCTTGATGCAAAAGAAATCTATTCTTTATATTGTGCTTTATCACCTACTGAATATAACAGAATATCTTCTTGTGATACAGCCAAAGAAGTCTGGGATAGATTACACATTACTTACAAAGGAACCGATCGAGTGAAAGAAACCAGAATCAACATTCTCCTCGGTCAATACGAAGCCTTCAGAATGAAATCGGGAGAATCTATAACTGACATGTTTAGTCGTTTTACAGATATCGTGAATGGTCTTGAAAATCAAGGTCAACCAATTTCTGATCCCATGAAGGTAAACAAGCTACGTCGTGGACTCTCCAAGGATTGGAATCACATAAAGACCTCAATCAGAGAGACCCAAAGAATCATGCCACTATTTGTTGATGAATTGGTTGGAACTCTTCAGTCTTATGAAGTGGAACGAATCAATGAAGACAAAGACCCTAAAGGTAAGAAATCCATTGCATTAAAATCCAATGATGATTCTGATGCTGCAGATTCTAAAGACGATATGGACGATGAGGAGCTTGCTCTCATGATAAGAAGATTTAGAAAGCTGAATAAAAAAGGGAGAAGATTCAATCCAAGGAAACAAAGTTTTCAAAGTAATGAGACTAAGTCTCGTTGAAGATGATGAATCAAATAAAGATGTAGTCTACTTTTAATGTAAGAAAAAGGGCACATCGACCCAACTGTCCTCTTTCGAGGAAGAAGAAAGGAAAAGCCGAAAGGTATCGAAAGGCTCTTAAAGCGAAACCGGAGTGATACAGAATGTGAAGAAAGTGATGATGATTATGCCAATATATGTCGATGGCACAATCGGATTTAGATTCAAACACCGAGACAGACTCAGATTCAGACACTGAATTTGAGGTAAGTAACTTCAAAATTCCTATTAAAGTTTCTAAATACATTGATGAGTTATGTTTTAGTCTTAAGACTTCTCTTAAAAGGATTTGAACTTAAAAAGGAAAATTCTACCTTAAAACAACAAGAAAATATTTTGAAATAAAAGGTGAAATGTTTAGATGTGAATGTTTCTTCTCTTAGAGAAAGTGAAGATAATCTTGCAAAAGAAAATGCATTCTTGAAAAATGATATCTCAAACATTTCCAAAAGATTTTCGATAGGATCTGAGAAACTAGAAAAAATATTTTCTATTCAAAGACCTTATTTCAATAAATCTAGTTTGGGAATGACTGCTAAAACCATTCATTTAATTGATTTTCCTAAAGTGAAAGAAAGAATCAAACAAAGACCCACAAGAAATGCTTACAAAAATCATTTTAAAATGACATTTGTAAAACCAGTGGGTCGCAATGCTCTTAGATGTTCAAAATGCAATAGTGCAGATCATTTTGAGAAAGAATGTTCTATGGTTTGGAGACTGTCAATAAAGTTTGGGCAAAAACCGCATATCAAACTAACTCAAAAGGACCCAAGAAAATATGGGTACGAAAGAAAGCTTGAGTCTCTTTTTAAATGCGAGGTCACTATCAAGAAAAAAGGTGAAATGGTACTGGATAGTGGATGCTCGAGACACATGACAGAGATTCAAATTGCTTCATAAAGCTTGTTCAAGTGAATGGTGGAAAAGTCTCATTTGGAGGAAACAGCAAAGGAAAAATTGTGGGATTTGGAACCGTGAAGATTGGAAACCTCACAATAAGCAATGTTTCTTTAGTTGAATGACTCAACTACAACCGCTTAGTGTCATCGGCTATGTGATACCGGTTTCAAAATCTACTTTCAAGAGGGTATATGTTCGGGAACCGTAAAGACTCTACTCAGTCATTTATGGGACGAAGACATGGAAACATCTACCTCTTGGATGTGAAACCAGATGAATTGCAATGTTTAATTTCAATCCAAGACGAAGCAAGTTTATGGCACAGAAAGCTTGAGCACATCAATATGAAGCAGATAGCCAAAATTTCAACAAAGAAGCTTGTTCGTGGTCTACCCAATTTATCATATCAAAAGTCTACCTATGTACACTATGCATATTGGGAAAACATGTAAGAAATTCCTTTAAACCAATAAATCAAGTTTCCACTAACCGTGTACTGCAGCTTCTGCATATGGATCTCCTTGGACCAACCAAAACACAGAGCATTGAAGGTAAGAAATATTGTCTAGTAATTGTGGATGACTACTCACGATTCACTTGAGTGTATTTCCTGGTAAGTAAGTCTGAAACTTTCTCTTACTTTGAAAAATTTGCTAAAAAGGTTCAAAACGAAAAAGGATATGTTATTTCAAGTATAAGAACAGATCATGGAGGTGAATTTGAAAATCAAGATTTTACAAGGTTTTGTGATGAATCTGGTTTTCATCATTTGTTCTCCTCTCCATATACTCGAACAAAATGGAGTTGTGGAAAGAAAGAATAGATCGCTTCAAGAAATGGCTAGAACTCTTCTAATTGAAAGTAACATCTCCTCACGTTTTTGGGCTGAAGCAGTTTTTATAGCATGTTATATTATCAACGAGTTTTTCTAAGGCCTATTCTAGAAAAAACCCCTATGAATTATTCAAAGAAAAGAAGCCTATTGTTTCATATTTTCATGTGTTTGGATGCAAATGTTTTATACTAAAAAATGCAAATGATCGAGTTGGTAAGTTTGAAGAAAAGTCAGATGAAGGCATTTTCCTTGGATATTCAACCACAAGCAAAGCGTACAGAGTCTACAACAAAAAGACTCAAACTGTGGAAGAATCAATGAATGTCAAATTTCAGGATTCTATGCAAAATGAATCTATTCAGACTCATCTTGAAGATCTAGAACTCGCTCCGAGACTCTACAAAGTCTAAAGAAACAGCTCGAGACTTTGAAGGACCAGCTGACAAGTAACTGGTTAAAGATTCAAGTGAAGGAAGTGATCATCACTCGACAAATCAACCAAGAATCTTGGAAGCATAAGTCCGGTCATCCCAAAGATCTTATCATTGGCGACATTAATGAAGGAATTCACACTAGATCCAAAAGGCGCGAAGAGTCTAGTCTTTGTGGCTCTTATTTCTGAAATAGAACCCAAAAGCATAGATGAAGCTTTATCTGATGAAAACTGGATTGAAGCCATGCAAGAAGAGCTCAGGCAATTCAGTATCAATGATGTTTGGGAATTGATTCCAAAACCGAAAGGTAAATCAGTTATTGGAGCTAAATGGGTTTTCAGAAACAAGATTGACGAGAAAGGAAAAGTCGTAAGAAACAAAGCAAGACTCGTGGCCAAAGGATACACGCAAGAAGAAGGGATAGACTATGACGAGACTTACGCACCAGTAGCAAGGTTAGAAGCAATTCGTTTATTACTTGCATTTACTTGTCATAAAAATTTCAGGTTATTCCAAATTGATGTCAAAAGTGCCTTCCTAAATGGATTCATCCATGAGGAAGTCTATGTGGAACAACCACCTAGGTTTGAAGACCCAAGGAAACTAGACTCAGTATTCAGACTCAAAAAGGCCTTATATTGCTTAAAACAAGCACCTCGAGCTTGGTACGACATGCTGAGTAAGTTTTTAATCCAAAACGGTTTTGTGAAAGGTAAAGTAGACACTACTTTATTTATTAAAAGAGAAAGCAAAAGTTTTGTGCTAGTTCAAATATATGTCGATGATATTATATTCGGATCTCCTAATGAAAGTCTGTGCAAGAAATTCTCTAAGACTATGCAGGATGAATTTGAAATGAGCATGATGGGTGAGTTAACCTTCTTTCTCGGGCTTCAAGTGAAACAATTGAAGGAATGAACTTTTATTCATCAAAAAAAAATATGCTAATGATCTCGTCAAAAAGTTTGGTCTGAACAATTGCAAGAAGGCTGAAATATCAATGTCAAGTTCCTTGAAGATAGACAAAGATGAAGAAGGAAAGAAAGTTGACCAGAAGCTATACAGGAGTATCATTGGCTCACTTATTTATCTTTGCTTCTCTAGACGACATTTTGTTTAGTGTTTGCATTTGTGCCGATTTCGCGAGATCCTAAAGAATCTCATTTAAATGCTACAAAGCGTATTATTAAATACATTACTTCTACTTCAAGCATCGGCCTATGGTACCCTAAAAGAGGAGACTTTACTCTTCTTGGATACTCAGACGCAGATCTAGCCGGTTGCAAAGTTGATAGAAAGAGCACATCGGTGCACTGTCAACTACTTGGAGCGGGACAAGTATCTTGGTTTTCAAGAAAGCAGAGTACAGTAGCTCTCTCTATAACAGAAGCAAAGTATGTAGCTCTTGGGAGTTGCTGTTCACAAATTCTCTGGATAAAACAACAGCTAAGAGACTTTGGAATTGAAGACTCATGCACGGAGATTAATTGCGACAACACCAGTGCTATCAATCTCACTAAAAATCCAATTCTTCACTCAAGGGCAAAGCCTATAAAGATTCGACATCACTTCATTAGAGATCATGTTCAAAATGGAGAAGTTTCGATTCAATATGTTGATTCAAAGAACCAACTGGCAGATATATTCACAAAGCCTTTGGAGAAAAATCAATTTGAAACCATCCGTTCCAGACTCAACATTTTGAGGTATGAGGAAATCAAAGTCTAGAGACTCTCAGACTCAGACATACAAGACCTTGACTGTAAGTTATTCTCTCTCGAATCTTATCTTGAAAATGTACGATCGTCAAACTATGGTTAATTATTGCTATATTTAATCGACATAATTGTTACATCGTTTCCTCTTCGAAAAAGAAGTTATTTTTTTAAATGACTATTTTCACGGAAAAAGGACATTTATTTTGAAAAGACATCTTTTTATTTTCCTTTGTGACGGTTCGTATTCCTCTCTTTTTAACCGATCTTACACTGTTGATTTCCCTTCACTTTACTCTCAAAAACCCTAGAAAGCATCGATCTTCCATTCCCGTTTTCTTCCCTTGTTTAATCTTCGAAAAAGTAGTCATCTTTCTTGGGAAAGTCAAGCAATGAATCTTCCAAAAACTGAGAAAGATGTCGTCTTCAAGAAAGTCTTCGAGAATCACAAGCAGGGGACCACGGCGAATGAGTGAGGGGCCTACGCACTTCGATCTCACCGAAGAAGAAGTGTCTCCAGATCAACAGCAGAGCCCACAACATTCTCAGCAGCGTCACTCTCCTCCATCTAGTCCTCAAGGTGTTGATCATCAACAAGAGGAAGAAATCATCGAGGATGCAGATCCTGTAAGAGTTCAAAAGCCCGCTTTTATTTATAAGTTGTATCGTGCTTTAAAAGGGACTCATACTCCTTTGAAGTATGTCGATGATTTTCTTAAAGACAAAGGATATGGAAATGAATATATCTTTTTGCGAAAAATGGAAAGTTTGAGAATTGCTCGTAGAGGGGTGGCTAAAGAAACCCTTGCGAATATCCCAAGTGATCCTCGTGATTGGGGAGTGAATCCTGTAGATGGGAATGATGATGATAAACTGTACAACCAATTTCAACCGAGAATGGGTGTTGTGGTTGAAAATCGAGGAAAAATGGGAGACTTGTTCAGATCGAAGGAACAAAATGATTTATACTCAAAATTGCTGAAGCGTGGGGTGATAAACCCTAGAAGTGTGGATTTTGATTTTCTGGATGCTTGTGAATGTGAACTTGAGGGAAAAAGTTCGGTTATCTTCAACTTGAAAAGTTCGCTCCGACTCTGAGAGGCCTATGTTGAACTAACCGCATATTTCTATTCAAATCTTAGCTTCTTGGATGCGAATAGATTCTCTTTCAACATCAAAGATCAAGACTTTGTTGTGGATATGGATATGCTGGCAGATGTGTTAGGAGTTGAGAGAGGAAGATATCAACCGATCAAAGTTTCTATTGCTCGTACTACATTGGAACTTGTTAAGGACAGGAGAACAGAGGAAAAGATTTCCTACTTAAGGATGAGTTCGTTCAACATCTTGCTTCACAAGATTGTGATCAATTGCCTCAGACCGAAATCAACTTCCAAGACTGATGTTTCAAGTTCAGAGGCAAAGCTAATGTATGCCATTCTCACTGGGAAAAGGTTTTCTCTTCCTCACACTGTTATGTTCCACATGTATAGAGCCATGATGAAGGACAGAGGTCAACTTCCTTACCTAAGTCTTGTGACGAAGTTATTCAGACATATGAATATTCAGCCTCCGCAAATCTTTTGTGTTCGATCGTGCGATCATATGGTGGTAGGACTGAAAATGGTGACCAAAATGCGTCTAAAGGAATTGAACAAGGCGTTGGAGAAATTCAAGGAGAAAACTCCAGTCAAAGCTCACCAACCCTCTTCTTCATCAAAACGGAAAGGAATGAGCCCTTGGTTGCTTCAAGAACGAAAAGAAGAGCTCTTATTGTTGAAGATGAAAATGATGATGAGGAAAACCTCACCATTTCTGCAATGGCTTTGAAGAATTTAAGTCGTTCTGTTCCAGAGAAAGAATCGGAACAAATTACGAAAGCAACAGAGGAGAAGAAAGCAGAGGAGAAGGGAGAAGAAGAAAGAGAAGCTGAAAAGGAAAGAGCTGAGAAAGAAGAAGAAGAGAAAAGAGAAGAAAGAGAACCTGAGGAACACTCTTCTCCACCTGAAGGCATGGAAACAGGGGAAGATCAAGAGAAAAGAGGGAAGTCCTCATATCCTGATGCAAGTGAGGGCGTCAGTCGCTCTCCTACAGACCTAGAGGACATTTATGCCTCTCAATTTCCAGAGGAAGGTCATGAAGTTTCATCGCCAAACCTGCGTGATTATTCTGATATGCCATCATCGGCGGATCGTCTTGGCTTGATGCGAGACCGGTTGCTCGACAGATTTTTGCAGAATTATGGATATTCTCTTGGAGATGCGCGGTCAAATTTATGCTCTGGGATGTGAGGTTCAAAACTTGCAAAATGCGGGTCAAGTTTCTTCATGTTCATTGAATGATCAGATCCAAGCCCTCTTTGTTCAGATTCAGGCCAATGCCAAGGGTGAGGAGATTGCACAACTGAAAGAAGACTTGAAAAGGCTGGAAGGCATCGTTCAGTCTATGGGAGATTTCCAGCTTGTCCGCGTTCTCAAGCAATCTTGACTTTATTCCATTTTCATCTCAACCTTTTTAATGCTGACAAAAAGGGGGAGAGATGTAAGAGATTTGAACTTTGACTTTTAATCGTGTGGATTGTTGGATTGTTTTGATGTTTAACTCTGTTTGACTTGACTTTATTTTTTTGTGTCTGGATGTGAACTGAACTAGACTTGGACTTGACTGTTTCCATTGATATCTTATGGATGGCTTTATCGCATACTAGACTAACCTATTTTCTGTGGTTGCAGATTCTAGTGTTATTCATTTAGCCATTTATCTCTATAAGATATGCATATGTGTTTGAAAAATGTTTTGCAAGTCAAAATTGTCCAAATCTACAGGAAAGTTTTGTCACCATCAAAAAGGGGGAGATTGTTGGAGAAATCTTCTTGAAATGTTTTGAAGCTGACAAAACGTTTCCATCAGTCTAGTCTGAAGGTTTGCAGACTCTGCTATTTAAAGTATGAAGACCTCCGGACAGCCAAACTCAAGACTCAAAGTCTATCATCATTGACAGTCTCTAATCCCTTGAAGAAAGGTTATCCAGAACTGGATGTTTCATTAAGGATATGACCTTATCGACTGGAGAAGATCTCTTGGCTGGAAAAGACATAACGGAATTCTTTGATTGATCGAGATTGACTCGAAGATTAAGGATCCGATGATTGCCTAAATATTCTTGGAATGTTCTACTTATGGAAACCGAGATCCTGATTGTATGGGCGAACAAGATTGATGGGCTATCGACACGTTCCTTTTATAGCTCGAATAATCTTCTTAATTGATTCCGTCCAACGGGTAGATTGGAGGAATTCCTTTGGTAAGCGCCAATGGGTATGATGGCGTAAAGGAGTATATAAGGAAGACGTTCTAAGTTGTTCAAGAAGTGCGCGATAGAAGAATTCCAAAGTCTGAAGCTCCTTGTTGTTTAGACAATTCCTTTGAGCGAAACCTTGTATACAAAATAGAGTCTATATTTGTGAGAAACTTTAAGGAGGTGTGGTAGAACATCTACACTGTGGAATCAAGGAAAAGCTGTGCTGTAACTTCTCTTTTGTTCATAGTGAAATCCAGCCGGTGGGCTATCAGTGCGGAAGAGTGGACGTAGGCTTGAAATAAGCCGAACCACTATAAACCTTGTGTTCAAATTTCTCTTCCTTACTCTCTTTACTTTGATCGTACTTCATTTTGTTAATCAATAGAGAACTTCTTTTCTATCGGTTGCCTAGAATCGCTTCCGTATCTCGATAAATTGTTTGTGCACCTATTCACCCCCCTTTAGGTGGTTATACTAGCTATATCAAGTATGAGCCAAAAATGACTAATAAACTTTGAATCCAAATTAGATGTCATTGTCTTTGAAATACCATGAAGTTTCACGATCTATTGAAGGTAAAGATTCGCCACAAGAGTAGCATTCAAAGTCTCGTTACATGGTACAAATGTGCCATTTTGGAGAACCAATCAATGACCACCATAACCAATTATTGCTATTGAATAGAACTATAAACAAGAATTTCATCAAAATAAACAACAACTAGACTACCAATAAATGATCTGGAGATATGATTAATAAGGCGCATGAATGTACTAGGAGCATTAGAGAGGCTGAAAGGCATGACCATCCATAGAGGCCATCTCTTGTCTTGAAGGTAGTTTTCCACTCATCTCCAACTCTCATTCGAATTTAATGATATCCACTTCAAAGATCAATCTTGGAAAACATAGTAGCACCATAGAGCTAGTCAAGAAGATCATCAAGTCGAAGGATAGGAAAATAGTACTTGATGGTGATCTTGTTCACCACTCTACTATCAATGCATATGTATCACGATCCATCCTTCTTTGGCATGAGAAGAGCAGGGACGGCACATGGACTCATCTCCTCTCACCATTCTTTTAGCCAAGAGTTCATCCATTTGCCATTGTATCTCTTCATGCTTTTTGTGACTCATTCTATAGGCTGCTTTGTTTGGAATGACGGGATACAAAGTCAATGCAGCGCTGAATGTCTCTTATTGGTGGAAGACAGGGTGGACTCTCTTTCAAAACAACATCCTTAAATTCTTAGAGAAGAAGTTCTACTTGAGAAAAGACATCAAAATGTTTTTCATTTTCTTCTAACACCACAAGAACATATGCCTCCAAGGATTCTTCTAAAACCTTATCAACTTTAGATTTAGAGAGTAAAATATTTCCCTCCCTATTAAATGGTTTTAGAGTGTTTTCTCTTTTGGAAGGACCCAAAGTGATTTTGACTCAATCTTTCTTAAAAGTATAAGTATTCTTGAACCCATCATGCTTAGTTTTTCTATCAAATTGATGTGGCCCCCCAAGAAGCAAATGGCAAGCATCCATGGAAATCGCACCATACTTCATCATTATTATTTTTTTCCAGTGGAGAATTGAACAAGACATCATTTATCAACTCTTACCTCATTCCCTTTGCAAAGCCGAGAAAGCCTGTAAGGTAGCGGGCATTTCTCCATCTTGAGGTGCAACTTATCCACCATTGTTGTAACCACTTGTTCTCATGGCTTCCTCCGTCAATGATGACATTACACACCTTTCATGAGAAGTGCATCTAGTATGAAAAATATTGTTGTAAAACCACATAACATCTTCACTAGGAGTAGCTTTCAAGATTTGATGAAGGATTAAAGACTACTTGATCTCCATAGGTAACTTCATTTCCCTCCTCCGATCGTTCATTAGAATTGGTGAGTCTTCACGTTGCTCTTCTTCAAGCTTTTCTTCTACTGGAGAGACAATCATCGATATGGACAATTAGATGCAATATGTCCAAACCCTTGGCACTTGAAACACTTGACAAAGTTACGACGTTTGGAACTTGATGCTCCATCATTATTAGGAAACAACTTTGAAGCAGTCCCCATAATCTTAGGAGTAGAGGTACTCTTGCCTTTGGAATAGCCTTCTCTGTTTCGATATTGAGAGCTGTTACCACGAGCTTGTTTAAATTGCTGCTCCACCTTAAGTGTAAGTTGACAAATATCATTCTAAGTCTAATAAGTTTGATGTTGGACAATATTACCAATTTCAAATCGAAGTTCACCAAGGTAGTGGGCAATAGTTTGCTCTTCTACTTCAAAGATGACACAAAGCATCATGAGGTGATCCAATTCTGATGTACATTCTTCCACGGATAGTTCTTTTGTTTGAAATTGTGAAATTGAAGGAAATTATCTTGATGGTAATTTGCCGGTAAGAACTTCTTCTTCAATTCTTTCTTCATCTTCTCCCAAGTTACTAGACAACTTCTTCCTTCACAAGCTCTTTGTTTCTTCAAGTGCTCCCACCAAATAGATGCATGCTTTTTTAGCTTGATGGCAACTAGCTTCAGATTTGAATCATTTGATATTTTTCTATAGCCAAAGACTCTTTATATAGCATGCAGCTATTCCATAAATTCTTCCAATTGCATCTTCCCTTCGAATTCAGGAATATCAACCTTTACATAAGCATCTTGCTCTATTCCATAGAAACTTCAATATTGATGTCGAGGAAGTCCTTCCTCACTTGAACCATGACTTCGAGTACCAACGAAGGGGTTGACGTCCTCTTTATCAGAGATAGCACTTTTTGAATCGTGATGCAAATCATTGCATCCCAAAAGTTTGATGCATTGCAAACGCTCTTGCAATTGCTGCGTTTGTCTCTTAAATCATCCACCTTAACGTCTCATAGGTCTCTTTCTCAAGTTGGAGAAGACTCGACATTTGGTCCATGTCAATGATGACCGACCATAGAAACCATGTGCTTGTTTACGAACTTGGCACCTAGAGAAAGTGTAGATAAGTAGGAAGTAACATTAGTGAAAACTTAAATGGATAGGTCACTTGCCACCCATGAGAATTCACTGAAGGGATTAGAGCAAAATAAGAACTTATTCTTGTTCTTAAGCCAAACACTCAAATAAGTTATAAATCAACCAAGTCTTGCCATTACATTCATCATAGTATGCTTATATAGGTGAGCCAAGAACAACTCTGCAAGCATGAGTAATTACCAAGACTCACTAAAAAGACAACAAGACTCATAGTAAGGCAAAATTAGTTTAACTAGAGAATAACTATAATTAAAAAAGGATGGCATTTACTAGACCTTGAAAATATGAGAAAAGAAATGTAGTCGGTTATAGGTCTCCAAGTTTTAATAATTCCAAAGTTATTGAATTAATAGCCTTCAAGAAATGCGAACAGCCTCCAAACACGAAGTGATCTAATTAGACTCAGACAATAGGCTTATGAATTGACAATTACAAAGTCAATCGATAACAATGAAATCAATGTCTTGCCCACTAAATCAACAACTTTTTTGCAAAATTGACGTCTTTAAGGAAAACTCCGGCATATTAAAAAAAAAATACTATGTGATTATAAAGACACAAGCAAAAATGAACCCATATGATAAAGAGGGGACGTGCATGATTACAATGAAATAACCCTTTTTAATTCATGCAGTCGCAAGAGATGCTGTGCATATTAAATAATCAACATAATATCCGAAAATTGTCCCGAAATGAAAAGTCCAGGAAGGCTGGAGACTTCCCTTGCTGGTCTCCCAAGCCCAAAAGCTAAAAATTCTGTACTCCTTTTAGAATGATGGGCTTAACCCAAATTGATGAGCTTGGAACAATCCTCTAAGCATGAGTAATTACCAAGACTTATTGAAAAGACAAAAAAAAAAAAAAACTCATAGAAAAGACAAATTATTATGCTAGAACACAACTATAATTATATAAAGACGGCATTTTACTAGATCTTGAAAATATGAGAAAATAAATGTAGTTGGTTGTAGGTCTCCAAGTTTTACTAGTTCCAAAGTTATTGAATTAATGGCCCTTAAGGAATGCGAAGAGCCGGCAGACGTGAAGTGATTAGAATAGACTTGGAATCAACAATACACTTGTAAATCGACAACTAGGTAGTCAATTGATAACGATAAAATTGACATCTTGTCCACTAAATTGGCAACTCTTTTGTAGAATTGATGTCTCAAGGAATTCTCCGGCATCACACACAAAAAAAAACAATAAGTAGAAGATCATGTGATCATAAAGACACGAGCAAAAATGAACCCATATGATAAAGAGGGCACATGCACGATTTCAATAAAATAACCTTTATAATTGATGCAATCGCACGAGATGCTATGCATACTGTAGAATCAACATAATATATGAAATATGTTCCAAATTGAAAAGTCCAGTAAGGCTGGAGATACTTTCCGGGCTGGTCAAAAACTAAAAAATTTGTACTCCTTTTAGAATGGTGGGCTTAGCCCAAATTGAAAAGTCCGCCATGGTCCCTTCATCTACTTTCTCCTCATTCCAGCAAAGGAAAATCCTGCGCATCTGGGGCATTCATGATAAGTCGAATATCTGTGTAATTTAAAATTTTAAGACTTGATCAACTTGCATTAGCCAAGTATGCATTATATGGCGCATTCATGATAAGTCGAATATCTGTGTAATTTAAAATTTTAAGACTTGATCAACTTGCATTAGCCAAGTATGCATTATATATCAATTGCACACCACCCAAACCTTTGACCGGCAAAAGAGAGAGAGAGAGAAAAAAAAAAAAAAAAAAAAAGAACAGATCTCCTTGAAAGGGAGGCAGCCTCAATCAATGGGAAACATTGACTAAACATTAAATCCTTTCGGTGTGGATAGTCATCAAAGTTTCCGAAGCAAGATTTGGTATAAATACCACGAGAGTCACGTTAATGGGTAGTTTCCCCTATCATATTTCCTCTTCTTCTTTTTTTACGAATAACATATATTTTTTAAAATAAGACTTATACCATTAAAAATCTCAAACTGATATATTCGTGCCACATTTATTCCGAACTAATTTTCGTGTCACCAGAAATTCGGAATTGGTACACTCACTACAAATCTACCAAAATCTTAAGGCATGATTGGGGTAAATAGATTTTTCATGACATGAAAATTAGTTTAAAATAAATATGGTACAAGTGCATCGATTTAAGATTTTTGATGATGTTTAATCCTTAATAATATAAAGCGAAATCACTTTGAAGGAAGTAACTTCCATAGAATGTATAATCAAATTATCTACCTAGTGCTATAATGACACCTATAAATAAAGCCCATAAAAGAATTCAAAGAAATTGGGAAAAGAAAGCCACCATGTTTGAAAGTTGCCAGTCAGTGGCCACTTTTGGTTCTTGAAATTCGGCCTCCTTTTGTCTCCTTTCCATGCCTGTCTAAGGCGAATTTTCCTTGAACTAAATTAACTTTTGAATGTGTGGTTCTGGCTCCAACTGTACATATATACATGCCCAGCTCATAATCTCAGGTCAATTCAAGGATTTCGGGAAGGTAAAATCTGAGGACAGCTCGGATACACGTCTCCTATTTTTACCTTTTTCTCTTCTGTCTCTTTGAATATTCATTTCTTCAAAGCATAAAGCTGGACCAAGGCATGGCCTCCCTCATTTTTTATCCTGAAAATTTTGGGTGGAGGGACTTTCCAGAGTTTGGAAAAAAGCAAAAAGATTGCAGGACAAGATTTAGATGCTTGTAAGGCTGACAAATGTATGGGCTGCCTTTTCTAGACAAGTATCCCTTGATTTCGTCATTAACATCGATAAAAATTAATTTTTCCATAATTTATTTCCAAGTTCTGTATTCATTTCAAAAGTTATATATTGAGAAAATCATTATAGAATTAAGAAATTGATAGTATTTTTTTATCAAGGAATCGTAGAATTATGAACTCTAGGATCTGGTTTCCACCTGTCTTGTATGTCGGCCTCTAGTCTTGGGATGAGATTTGGTCATGTTTACATGTCTAATATTAGAATCGCCATAGTCTCAAGGGTCGTGAGAGAAATTGATTGGAATTGGTAAGTTCCTAATGTGATCTTTCAAAACTTGTTAAATGGCCTATCCGGTAGAGTTATATGCTTTTGAAATAATCACTTGAAACTCTTTCTTGGTAAGCAAGTAGTCATGTGTGTAGGAACAAGTAATCGATAATCCTAGCAAGCACTTGACCTTAAACAAGTTCATGTGTCAATTGCATGATAAAAATTCTTGATTCATAAACTTTGTCCATGAGTATGGGTTTCATTTACTCAAAACCATAGATGTCACCACTACTCTCAAATTCTTAGGCTTCACCTAATAACTTGAATTTGAGAGAGAGAGAGAGAGAACCGACCATCACTTTTTTGTACTTGCATTATTGAATGGAACTATATTTTATTGGTAATAATGCACTGACTTTTACTTTTTTGTACTTACATTATTATCTTTATTTTGGTCGTATCCTCACATTATTTGAATGGAACCATGTCGTTGAGTACAACTAGTGTGCCGGTCCAAAATTGACATAAGACTTTTCCCCTTCTTTATGGGATTCGAATACAAATCCTTTGACTGTCGTGACATGAATTCCCACGGAGACTAATGATTCTTTTTATATCACATATGACACTAATTGTTACACGATTCGTCTACTAATAAAATTAGTTACAATGATGACAAAGCATATAGCGGAATAAGATGTTCTATTCGATGATCTTGATTTTCTCGACTCATAATTTATTAATATATATTTAAGAAGGACATACAAGGGATATAGATATAGATATAAATAGATCTCCCTCAGAGAGCCAAATAAAAGAATGCTGCTGCCTAATTTATAAGAAGAAAGTGAACATTCAGAAGCAGAGAACCGTGAAGAGGAAGGGATACTTTTTTACAGGCCAACACAATTTCTGGAGGTTGTTACCCCACCATCCACAACAAGGTTGTGCCCGCTAACATACTTGGACTCATCACTTGCAAGATACAAAGCAGCCTCAGCAATGTCCTTAGCCCTCAATGTTGCTCCTTTCAAGTTGGCAAGTCCTCTCACAAACTCCTCCATCTTCTCCACCTCTCCCTCACTGGGCACCCCAAATCTCATGCCTTCGTCTTCCTCCTCCTCGTCGCTGCTCCTCCACGCGTTGATGAGCATCGATGTCGCCACGCCGAACGGCGATATGCAGTTGACCCTGATCCCATACCTACCAAGCTCGCACGCCGCGTTCTTGGTGAGCCCCACGATGGCATGCTTCGAAGCCGTGTAGGCATGAGGGCCGAGCCCTCCCATGACCCCAGCCACACTCGCCGTGGAGATTATGCACCCGCTCCTCCTCGGCGCCATGACACGGGCCGCGTGCTTTATCCCGAGTGCTGAGCCTTTCACGTTAATGCTCATCACGCTTTCGAACTCCCCCACATCGAAATCCATGATGCTCTTGCGCTTAGATTGATTCCCAAGCAACCCAGCATTGTTGAACATGATGTCGAGGCGTCCATAGCGGGAGACCGTGGAGGTCACCAAGTTCTCGACGTCCTCTTCCGAGCTAACGTCGCAGTGCACATAGGTAACAGAAGGAGATAGCGAATTAGCGAGTGCGGTCCCAAGAAGATCCTCAATATCGGCGATAACGACCTTTGCCCCGTGCCTCGCGAAGAGTCGAACCGTGGCCTCTCCAATCCCTTTAACTCCGCCGGTTACTATAGCTATTTTCCCTTCCAACCTACATAAGAAAAGTACTGCATTCATTATGGTTGAGACTATTGCAATAGAAAAGTTGCTCTTATGCAATTCTGCATTCAAAAGATGACATGAACAGTATACTACTGTGGTACGCACATAGCTTGTGAAAAATGAATGCGAGCTAGTGCAATCTTGCCAGAATATTGTATGAAATAATGCATTGATGACCTCTTTACCTTCTAGGGCCAGGAGTAGTATTTTCATTTCCCAGCATCAGACTGATTTCCTGGACAACCTTCTCTGGCAAAACATGAGCCGTCATGGTGTGGAGAGAGAGAGAGAGAGAGAGAGAGAGAGAGAGAGAGACCTCCAAGAGAGAAATTGATAGGTTTGATTGGAGGAGAGGAAGGATTTTATAGGAGGTGGAGGCGTGAGCGAACTGCGTTTCTTCCCTCCTTTCGTGGCGTCTTCCACGAAGCTGACCTTGACTTTTTAGTCTCTCCGCTTGCCGGCAAGGCCTTCATTGAAGATTTAATTATGGACCCTTTTTGGAAGAACTGTTCTTCCTCGTGGACCACGTCCACCAAACGTGTCCTCTACGTGAACCTCATAAATCCAATGGGTCATTGGACCGTGATCGTCCAATTTACTAGCCCACCTCAGACAAACGGAATGCAAGCGATAGCGAAATCATCATATGAGAAAATCACGCGTATGATCATATCGTCGGATCATAATCGTCTAGGGATTGACTTGTTGACTTGAACATGGTTTGAACAGCAACGATGTCCATGCAATTGAGGAATTATGAACGAAACCCTAGTCAAAATCTTAATGGCAAAGTCTCGATCTTTGGGGGTTGTTGGTGCACAGCAATGGCAAAGTGTTACCTAATACTTTAATGTATCTTAATCATCTGAAAGCTGTCATTAACAAAACTAAACTTAGCTGGAATGCTACAGGTACCAGCAGTGACATACATATATATATTAACATATATAGACCCAAGTACACATATCGATACGCTCCCCACTCGTGTGCGCGTTTCAAAAATAAACCTAGGGTTCCCCTCTAGTGGAAAGAGAAACGAATGTGGTCGGATTGTCCGTACACATTTCTATGATGTGATGCTCCACGAATAATGTCTTGTTCTTTCGATGAACATTGCACTCGATTGAATTTTGCGAGAGGACCTATCACGTGATGACGAGGGTGGCTCTCTTTTCTAACGCAACGTCATCTAGGTCTATGAAATACATTACTAATGCCGACAATTACTTAACTCAATTTATTCTAGAAAACCCAGCAATAGGTTTAATTACCAAGAAAATAAAATCTCATTTTTCCCCTATGGGCGACTTTGGTTAGGCTTTAAGGTTTGGTCCATGGTGGCGAGAGGCAAATTAGATGCGATGCGTGTGTTTAGAAAATAGGAGATGCAAAGTGCACGTAAAGATAAACTCGAGCCGGCAATAGTCGTTGTGCCGATAGGAACAATCTCCGTGATCGGCTTCCCGGTCATTGGTCAAAGAGGTAATCAAGGTCAATGTACTATGCGTATAGTAAATGTTTGGTTAATTTAATAATTTTGAAATATGAAAAGTCATTAATTTTGTAAGGGTTTTTTCTACGGTCATCAATATATAACTGTTTTTGTTCGCCATTAATATAAAGCAGTTTTGTAACGTTTTTATAATTTCATATAATGACTATATAATGGTCATGTCACGAATTTATAAGACTTGACTTATTTCTTCATATAACCATTTTACAAACGGATTGATAATGGTTTTTGAGCGGCTCTCTTTTTCTCTTGTTTGAATAAAAATTAAACTTCAAATATCTTTGAAAATACATTGTATTCTCATTTTTTCTTTTTTTTAATTACTTCTAATATTCAATGCAAAGTATAGAAGAAGGTTTATTATATCTTGGGAGAACATCTGCTGGAGCTTTACATATCGAGTTTCGTACTCTGAGAAATAGAATTATTCTTAAAAATAGTGTTTGCACGCATCAAACAATTGATCATATTGTCTCATCTTTTTCAATAGATGTCTAACAATTATTATTATTTTCATATTATCTAATATTTTTCCAATAATAAATGGTTAGTTATGAGGAAATAGGAATGAGTCGAATTTGTTAACATCGGAATGACATGTTTAATTCATAATCTATGAATATTGATGATTTGATGGAACATATACTTTTCGTTATAAAATATGTAGTCACACCCGTAGAAGATGACCGTAGTTCCAAGTTGAAACACATTCACTCCATGTACCTAATTCTAGGTACAAAAATAATAAGTTTTTGCAATTTCAAATCCAGTCAATTAATTGGTCAATTCCTTCCTCTCGAATTTTCACACTGTATCTTCCAGTCCACGTAATTTATTGATTGGAACACCGTCAAGAAGTCTTTGTCTTACTATAGTCCATGAGATATTCGATAAGCTATGTTATAATATGCTTATTTATTATAAAAATAGACAAAATTACATTGCATGGATATCCGTTTCGACCTTAAATAATGACCAATTGGAGACCCGAAGGAGCAGTGAGTTGCGGGTCAATATCCGGGACCATCAAACCTCGGATTCACACGGTCGGTCGCAGGTCGTTCCATGTTCATACTATTGGTCTATCCCAAGGACAATTGATAATTTCAACTTGTTTTTTGATTTGCGTGCTTTCACAAATTTCGATCAAGTCAATTCTCATGGATCCAACCACCCATTTTTTAGAAAGTCAAAGGTAAGAACCTAGTAATTGAACGGAGGTTGACAGGATACTCTGATTCGACGTGGTTTTAGTGTTGTTTTAACGAAATATTGGGTGAAAGTGACTTATTAGATTGTCCTTTTGGTAGTTTGATGATTGATTGTAAGTTCTTATATTTTAGTGATCAAATCTGTCCGAATATTTGGTTGAACTAACTTTTTTTTATGGATGCAAAACATCCGGTTGATGTGCATAGATAAGGTTCCCTAATAGGGTGGCAAGCATTCATTTAAGGGATTATTATAAGCACAGGACTTGTGATTCGATATGGGATTTGGCACATTTGAACCCAATATTTGACACTCAATTAACCCCTTCCATGCAAATTCAACTAAATATAACCTCTAAGTTCTACGACAACTAGAAGACAGAAATAGTCCCAGAAGTACAATTTATGTGGATGTTAGGATTTTGTTTATAAATATTTTAAGCCATAAACATTACATGAAATTTGACTAGTACGAAAGTAGGTCAATTAGGCATCCTAGCATATCGAAATGCGGTAGAAAAAGTACAACATCAGAGGTTGGTATTGTACAGACCGGTTAATATATTGCATAATTGACCAATGATTTATTAGGTTAGGTTTTTGAGTAAATGTGAGCTCAATTGAATCTATTAATGGGCTCAGATTGAAGCTCCCTTTTGGTAATCTCTTCATATTTATATCGTGTGTTCCAAAACCAAATCTACCTCATTTTAGTGTGGAAGTTTAATAGATGTCCAATACCTCTATTATAGGTAGATCCAAGAGGAAGCCCAAAACTTGAGCTACAATATACCTAATTGGGCAACATTTGCTTAAAAAAGTTTATGCTATTGAGTAAAGGGTCAATTAGGTATATCAAATAACTTACCAGACGTCGACGTCCATATTTTCACACCGCAAGTGCGCTCACCATTCTTCTTCCCTATGAGCCCACCACACTCATCACCTCCCTCTTAATCCAAGTGAAGTATTGTGCCACACCAACAAATCTCGATGCAAATCTCGGTTCTATTGACACCAAAAAATGTCCCAGACGTTGTAGTTGACGACTTGGTTGACATGGGCTTGCTAGAATGACTAGAGAAGCGAAAAATAGCTAAGTGTTGGGAATAATCAATTAGTAAAGTGCAGTCAGTTGACAATAAGACCCAATTCTTATCGACGGAAATGTCAAAATGCGTGGGCTAAGTATTGGAAAAAATGAGTCAATGTAACTCTCAGTAACCATCAAGGTAGTGATGCCGATCTAATCATCAATGTAAATATTGAATAGTAGAGTCGATTAATCATTGGTATATCTGTGAAGTAGTGGAATCAAGCAAGGGAGTTGTAGAAACCTATGGGTTATAAATAGCAAAGTGTACCCTTAGCAAATAAAGTCCTTCAATCAATCACAAAATTCAAAGTTGTTTTGTCAGTATCTTGTGCTATGTTTCTTGCAATTTGGCAGCAATTGCCTCCAGTCTCCTTACTTTTAATTTTTTTGTCATTTACCTTCCTATTCAAAATCAACAAAGGATCTTTGACCGCATTTGTCAATTCACTAATCAGTCCATCCATATTCCAAGAGGTATTTTGTTGACTTTTCGGTGATACATGTCCACACGTCTTCTCCAGTGGTCTTCTCCCCGCAGTCTTCTTCCTGCAGAGACCATGATAGCAAATTTGGTTATTGCAATGATTAATGAGATTCCTTATCGAGTCCAAATACTAATACACACTTTATCTTTCAAATTTGAGTCTATGGACATGTCTTATCAAATTCACCTTCACTCAAATGTCAAAAGTCTAAGCTATATTGAATTTGGCTAATCAACAACTCTTCCGAGCTCTAAAACATGCACACTTGAACTGATCGAAAGTTCGGGACTAGATTGAACATTTATCAATAATTCATGGACCAAATTGAGCCGATCAAAAGTTTAGGGTTGAAGTTGCACATTAAGTAAAAATATAGGGACCATTTATGACATTTTCCCAATGTAGAAAGAAGTAGACACCCTTTCAAAATAAATCCAGATCTACCACCTAGTGGAAAAAATCTCATATTGCTTTGAGTATGGCTAAAGTTCGAGTGACATAGCTTACAGGACATCCATATGAAAAAATTTTCCGAGGTTGTTGTTTTACTTCTTTAAAAAATTGCTTCAGAAAACACATTGCAGGAAGCCAACTCATGAGTTGAAATACTCGAGAGAACCGGTTCGGGAAAAGTCGAAGGCTAGAGAGCTAAGGCCCCTCAGATCGTAAATCGAGACCCCACGCATGTAACAATTTTTCAGATTAACTTTGAAATGGAATAGGGTCACTTTCCCTAAAATTACTTTTGTCTTGTGGTCGAAAGGACGAAAGGTCTTTGTCTTAGCAGGCTAGTAATTACATGGCTCCGTCAATTTTAAAACTAAGCAAGCATCACCTAATTATGCATCTTTTGTCAATTGCATATGCATGCACGTAACGAATGGAGACTCACGCATACTTTTGTTACTCCTTGCATACTTTCAAGGCACAAACGCGCATGGCACCCGGAGTCATGCCGGGACATAAAATGACGAAGGAATTTCTGTGATTACACCTTCGGAAAAACCAGAATTTATTAATAAGTTTAGGAAACTATTCGATAATGGCATTCAAAGGACTTAATTAAAAAGCGCAACATCGAAAGGGCATTGTGAGGACGCTAACCCTCCTCAAACTAATTTCCAGGTACGAAGAAAAATCCAAAACTGATATATCCAAGTCACATTTAAGCCAAACTAATTTTCTTAGGGATTTTAGTAGATATAAGCCAAACAAATTTTCTTAGGGATTTTAGTAGATTTTTGAAACTTAAAGGAGCCCTTAGCAGATTTTCCAATGTAAGATTTCGGTGATTTAAGATTTTTTTGTGACATCAAATATAAATTGGGATAAAATGTGGCATAATGTACCGGTCTGAAATTTTTTGTCACATAGAAATTAATTTGGATAAATGTTGCACAAATGTATCGATTTGAGATTTTTTGTGATAAGAAAATTAATTCGAGATAAATATGGTGTGGAGATATTAATTTGGGGATTTGACAGTATTAACCCTAAAAATAATTATCCTTCCAAGTTATCCTTCAATCTTTGGCCAAAATATATGGAATATGATTTCAACGTGACAGTGGAGGTAAGTCTATAAGGAAACACGTAACCACACTAAACAAAGCTCATTTTGTATTATTTAATTACGACATGTCAAAGATGTATACAAGAAATCAAATTGATTAGACTACTCGAGCCACTTGATTTGTTAATGAGTCAAATTGTCAACTTTAATATATTTACAATTCTAATTTAAATAAGTAAACGATTGCAATTCGTGGCATTCCTCAACTTGATGTCTTAAAGAAATTAGAAGGTCAAAATTTTTAGTTGACTCAACCAGGAGCTTTTCACGAATTTTTTTTTTTTTTTTGGTTGGAAAAGATAGAACTTCTATTCACTGAGGGAAATAAGTACATCCGTTTACAAGAGCTTCATGACATAACATGTCTACCATAACAGGAGGTGGTGAAGTGGGCCAATTTGTCCGGAGGGAACCACGGCCGTGGGCTTTTGCAGCCCAGTCAGCTAGGGCATTGGATTCTCTCCTGCAGTTGTTGCGAGAACATCCCTGGTAACGCCGTCGATCAGTCGGCCAGTGTGATCACGGATGATACAAGTGATCGCGCCCATATTCGTGGTGGTAGGGAATGCTCTGTCAATGTTCACCTTAAGGACACCTTGCTGAGGTGGGGTCCATGTGCGAAGATTACTCAGCCTAGCGCCTGTGCGAGACTCCTTCTACTGAGCACTTATATGGAGTTGGGCAAAGGCAAGAGTTGTGTCTACCAGGTGGTTCTGGTGCGTTCTTTGGTGGCGAAACACGAAGTGATTCCGAGCAAGCCAAATGAACCATAACGGGCTGCAATCTGTTCAAACACTAGTATGTCCACCTCTCGGTCTATTAAGTCTGCTAGCCATGCATCTATTCTATGTGTGCGATACTGTGAGATGTTAAGTTGCACTAAGGGATGGTTCCAGATGTACTGGGTCCACAGGCAGGACAAAAAAATATATTCTGTTGTCTCGGGGGATTGGGAAAGGCAGAGAGTGCATAGTGGGTCGGGTGTGATTTTTCGTCGGTAAAGGTTTTCTTTAGTAGGTAAGGCATTTTAGCTTAAAGACCAAAGGAATATACGTATCTTAGGGACTGTGTTGGTTTTCCAAATTTTTAGCCATAGTTTTCGAGGTGGGTTGTATGAAGATGAGGCTCGAGAGTGTACTGTAGAAGTGGCAGTCTGCTTGATGACATTGTAGGCGCTCTTGACAGTGTATTGACCATCTGCTGTCCCAATCCAGTAGATTTTATCTTCTGCCAAGGTAGGGCATGGTTTTATTCGCAATATCTCTTGGACAATGGATTCATCAAAAGCCAGTTTAAGGAGTTGGGTATTCCACGCATGCTGGTGAGGTATAATGAAACCTGCGACTATCTCAGGTTCTTCTCTCTATGCTGGGCCACCTAGAATTCCCATAGGTAACCAACAATCCTCTCTCACTCGTATCGTTTGGCCATTGCCTACTGACCAACGTAGCTTCGGAACAATAGAATCTTGACCCAATAGAACTCTCTGCCAACCCCATGAAGGTTTGGAACCCCTTTCAACATGCCAGAAAGTAGTTTGGGGGAAATATAAAGCCTTAAATAGTTGAACCCACAAAGATTGAGGATTTTGAAAGAGATGCCATGCTTGTTTGCCGATAAGGGCCTTGTTGAAAGATAACAAATCCCTAAAGCCTAGGCCACCATTGTCTTTTCTCTCCTTAAGAATTTCCCAGCTTTTCCAATGAATCGCAGCTTTTGTACTATTATTTTGCCACCAAAACCGAGCTACTTTCTGTTCTATTGATTTGCAAATAGATACAGGACCCTTAAATATTGACATAGCATACTGTGGTAAAGTCTGAACCACTGATTTTAACAAAATCTCCTTCCCACCTTTAGAAAGTAACTGCTCTTTCCACCCCTCCAACTTTGAGTTGACTCGTCCTAGGATCCAAGCAAACAAATCTCGTATGGATAAGCCCCAATCAGAAGGTATGCCAAGATATTTACCCGTCTTTTCTAGAAGTGGCACCCTTAATTCACTAGCCATATTCAACTTAAGAGAGTCGGGACAATTCTTGCTAACAAACAAGCCTGATTTATTTCTATTTATCGCTTGACCTGTAGCTAGACAATACTAGCTTAGGATAGTCGCTAGGTTTTAACATTCTTGGGTTCTACCATCTAGGAAAAAGATGGTGTCATCAGTAAAAAAATAAATGTGAGAGGGTTGGACACCACCTGTTAAGTTTAAGGCCCTGGAGATTGCCCATAGAAACTGCTTGGTGGATAAGGGTAGATAGCAAATTAGCTATAAGAATGAATAAATAGGGTGAAAGAGGGTCACCCTGCCTAATTCCCCTTGAAGGCATAAAATAAGGTAGAAATTCGCCGTTGAGCTTGACATTAAGAGAGGTTGTCTCGACACATTGCATTATCCAAAGCACCCACTGAGAATGAAAACCGATTTGACGTAGATAGTCTTCCAAGAAATCCCACTCTACCCTATCATAGGCTTTTTGCATGTCTATCTTGAGGATTGCTTGAAATTTTTTCTTTCTGTTATGAATTTTGAATTGATGGAGTACCTCTTGCACTATCAGTATATTGTCCTGAATCTGCCTGCCTAACACAAAGGCATTCTGTTCTGTAGAAATCAACTCAGGCAGGCAAGATTTCAAACGGTTTGCTAGTACTTTTGAGATAATCTTGTATATAAAGTTGCATAAACTGATAGGGTGGAATTGATCTAGTCTCTCAGGGTTTTGTACCTTGGGAATCAGACATATGGTAGTTCTGTTAAACTCAAGAGGCATGACTCCAGTAGTAAAAAAGTGTTGCACTGAGTTAAAAACCTCGTCCTGTATAATGTCCCAATAGCTCCAATAGAAAAGGCCATTCAAGCCGTCCGGCCCTGCTGCTTTGGTGGCACCTAATTGAAACATTGCTACCTTGACTTCCTCCATTGTGACTTCAGCTATTAATTTGTGGTTCATTTCAGCTGTCACTACTTGTGGACATTGATTTAGAATAGGTGTGTAGTCTCGGTGTCCTACCAAAGTGTAAAGATGTTGGAAATATTGAAGCGTTTGGTGCCTTACCCGAGCTGGTTCTCTAGTCCATTCCTCATTTTCATCTTTAAGCATGCTGATTTTATTCCTTTTTCGTCGCTGAATTGTTGTGGCGTGAAAAAATTTAGTGTTTCGGTCCCCCCATGTCATCCAGTTAATTCTAGAACGCATCACCCAATAGTGTTCTTCCTGCATCCATATATCCTAAATTTGCTTTTGTAATAAAGTGACCTGTTCCTTTTTATCACGGCAAATAGGTTGATTGATACAATGTTGAAGCTGTCTCTTCAGAAGAGAGATCTTATGATAACCAGCAGTGAATTTGGAACGACTCCAGTGAGCTAGTGCGTACGTTGTCGTTCGGAGCCTCTGAGATAGAGTAATATTGTGCACTGACTCAGCTGTCCAAGCTTCAGTAATCACCCTACGACAATCAATATCTTGCAGCCAATACGACTCGAAGGTAAAATTCTTTCCCCTTTTAATCGCTTTGAGTGTCGTGTTTAAAAGTAACAGACAATGACCCGAGCCTAATGCTAGTAAGGCATGAACTTCGGCTTCTAGGTAGGCCACTCGCCAATCAATAGTACATAACGCTCGATCAAGTCTTTCTTTGACCATTTCGTCACCACTTCGATTATTAAACCAAGTGTAGGCACAACCCTTGGATTCAAGATCCATTAGAGCACAATCATATAGGAGTTCTCGAAAGGAATGTAGTCGATAGGACTCAGCTGGTTTCTTGCCCATTTTCTCCCATGGATGTAATATTTCATTAAAATCGCCGATGCATAGCTAGGGTAAGGTATGTAGGTGACTGAGATGCCTCAACTCTGTCCATATCTACTGCCGTTGATGATAAACTGCCAGTGCATGTAGATAAGTGACTCCCATAGGTGTGGTTCTTGGTTCTTCAGAACATATAGTGTCGATAAGATGCGAGTTATGTGAATGGATACTAAGTGTGATATGTTCAGCCCAAAAAAGAACCATTCCCCCAGCCAAACCTTGGGGATTGACCACAAAACTATTATATTATTGCAACCTCCGCTATATTCTTCTTATCACATGTTCTTGGTTCTTCGTTTCTATAAATAAAATAAAAAAAAAAAAAAAAAAAAAGGATGTCAGGCCTGTCTTGAGCCACTAGGGCCCTCAGGGCTTGAACTGTCGGGGAATTGCCCAATCCTTGACAATTCCAGCTTAGTATCCTCATTTGTGGATTGGTGGCTTTGTTGGGCAAACCACCACAGCCCAATCAGCAGCCCTTTCAACCTCAAATATTGGAGTATCCAAAAGATGACTATCATCTAGATTGTCTGTTAGTATAGCATTGGATCCATACGGAGAATATCGTTTGATTTTCTTTTGTGGATGGTTTTTGGTATGTACTCTGGAGCCTTTAACTTTCTTTGCGGATGGTGCCTCAACACTTAAATCTACAATTGGTGTTTTCAGTTTGGGGTCAAGAACTGGAGTTGTGTGCTGCACAGCATCATGAGGCAAAGTTATACCGGATGAAGGATGCACGACAGGTGTAGTAGTAGTGGTATGAGTTGTAATTGGACACAAGGGCAGTGTAGCTGTTGGCTTACTGAAGTTACCCGGAGCAGCAGGGAGCAAAGGCAGTGCAACTGGAGGAGTTTCAGGTACAGTCTCTACCATGTCTTCTTAATTGTTGTGCATTTCATAAAATGCCTGCCAGAACGGGCTTTGTTCCCGTACTTCTACCCGTAGCCATTGCCCGTAGTAGAGCTTATCCCATCCTTCAAATTTCGTCTCGTCATAAGGGATGTCTTTACAATAAGAAGCATAGTGGCCTAGAACACCACAAGAGTAACAATAATGTGGTAACCGTTCATAACAGAAATCAAGCCAGAAATTTTTCCCTGTTATTTGGATGAGTTTACCCAGCTTCAGAGGATCCTGGAAGTTTAGTTCCACTTTAACTCGTACTGCTTTTGATATTGAACCTTCTTTTGTGTTGATCCTGACCTCTAGAACTTGTCCAACATCCCTCACAGCTTTTCTTATAAATTGGTCAGTGCATCGTTCTAAGGGGAGGCCAAATACTTGTACCCAAAACGCACAGGTAGTGAAATCATAACAATGAAGTGGGGTATTAGGGGTCCAAGGTTTGAACATGACTAGATTACTGGAGAACAACCAAGGGCCGCTATCTAGCACATGCAATTTTTCCCCTTCAGATTGAAATATGACTATATAAAGACCTTCTTCGCGCTGCGAGATTTCAACTTTATCCGTATGCCAAACTCGCTTCATCGTGTTCTAGAAAGCTTGGAAATTAAGTGTAGGGTTGGCCAGGATCTTACCGACTAGTGTCAATTGACATTCTGCAATTTTCTCTACAGGGGGTGCATCATCCCAGATGTCGATCTCCTGAGCGGACCATAGTCGCCCTAAACAATTACAGAGTGCAGCTAACCTTGCCTCCTCCTCCTGCCCCACATTCTCCATCGAAAACGCAACTACAAAAGGAAAATCTGTGAATGCCGATGGCTAGCAAAATGGTGTCGACGCTGGGTAGAGGGGTGATCGAGACCATGCAAGCATAACACAGGAAAGGGAAGCTGAGGAAGTAAAACAACACCAAAATGGGTCTTCACCGTAAGGACAACAATTGGCAGTCGAGTGACCAAAACTGATTCAGATAGAAAGCAAAGATGGAGAATTAAAGAAGCAAAGAGGCAAGAATTCCCCCGTCAATTGAGCAATCGCCAGCTGAGATGGCCATGGGTGCCCCTAGCGAAACCAACACACAAATTGGGAAGCTCAAATCTGAAGGAATAGTCAAAAGGTTAGGGTTTAGGATGGAAAGGGAAAAACTACCACAACTGTAGATAGGTGCTTTTCACGAATTTAAAAAATATAAATTTTAATCGGTTGTAATATCCTCTATCCTTTTAAGATCCACACAGCCCTCGTACCAAAATGTGAGCAAAATCTTACTACTAATTGCAAAATCACATTAAACTATATTTTACTATTTAGACTGTTATGATCTATATTATATACTTTTTAAAGTTTATTTAGGGTCACGAAAATATATAAACTTATGATATGATATGACTATCATTTTATATTAGGGTTAATACCATTAAATATCCAAAAGCGGCACCCACAGCCACATTTGCCCTAAATTATTTGGTCACTACTACTTTTGAATTCCACCCCTTAAATGATTAAATCCACCCATTTTACAGTAAAAAGACAAAATTACCCTTACTTTTCAATTGCAATTTAAAGTGATGGCCCTATTCCTCCTCTTTTTTTTTTCTATTTGTTTTTATTTTTCTATTCAGGATTACCATAATTAACTATTTCACATATTTTACCTTTAGTATATCAAAGAAAAAGTGCATTTTTAGATATTCCTACAACATCTTACATGATGTATGTAAAAAGGCATTCTCTTAGTTAGTGAAAAATTAAAAATTCTCTTGTTTATCATTGATCTTACAACAACTTATCTCTTCTTTGACCATTTTATCTCAAAAGCTCAATTTTTTGATGAACTTTTTATTTTTTAATTTCATTAGCCTAATATATACATATATCAAGTATCTTTACCTCTCTATATTAAAGAATTTATCTTCTTTTTTCTTACTATATCAACGAGATACTTTTACACAAAGCATGTAAGAAATTAGAGGAATATTTAGGAATATATTAAAAATATTATGTACAATGTAGCATCTTGATTTTTGGGGGGTTAATACCCTTAAAAATCTCAAATTTGTATACATGTGACAATTTTATCCAAGACTAATTTTTTAACCACGAAAAATCCCAAACTTGTACACTTGTAATAAATTTATCCGAAATAATCATAAAAAATCATAAACTAGTACATTTGCGACAAATTTATCTCGTTCAACTGCCACAAACCCCAAATTAATATATTCGTGACAAATATACCATTTGTTAAATTGGATTAATAACACAAAAAATCACAAAAATGATACAATTGTGATTAGAGTGGTTTTCTGTTAAAAGGCTGTCATTGAAGGGCTTGAAAGGGAGAGGTTCACCTACAATGGAGATGCATACCTGCAGAAAACTGACTTCATTTTCCTTGGTTCTAAGTAAATCTCAAACTAGTACACTAGTCCACTGTCACAAATCATCTAACTTAGTAATTTGACAATAAAATTTAATGAAAACTAACAAATAGTAAATTTATCATAAATATACTAATTTGGGGTAAATTTGTCAAATGTGTATCAGTTTAGAGTTTTTGGTGGTTAAAAAATTAGTTTTTGGTAAATTTGTTATGAGTGCACCAATTTGGGGTTTTTCAAGTTATTAACCATTTTTTGTATAAAATAGTTTGATCCAAATAATGATATTTCACTGTTTTTTAATCTCAATTTATATAATGTTTTGATTTAATTAAATTTTAATTTTTGAAGTTTCATGTTGGAAAATGTCCTGTGATTTTATTTTGGAAAATCTTCGAAGAGGTTTTTTTTTTTTTTTATGTGATCATCCTATTATAACTATATATAATAAAATTGATAAGAAGGGTTTTGTTGGTGATATACACAGCAAGAGTGAAAATATATAAACAAGCCAATGCGTTAAAAAGTCGCCTATTTTAAATTTGTTCCATACTCTACTTCATAATTTATTTAATAAATTTGCTCGACAATGTAAATAAGAAGTAACTTTCTTGAAGATTTATCTTTTCGACAAAATGAACTTTCACGGAAGTATTATCTAACAATAATAATAAATAAATAAAAATACACATGTTGTCTTCAAAATAAATGGGAAATCTGTGATAAACAAAAACTAAACATTTAAAGTTCTTAATTATGATAAGTAAATTCTACAAAAATATAGAAAAACTAAAAAATGAAGTAAATAAATTCGAAATCACCACTTTAAATTGTAACGGAATGATTGAGGACAATTTTGTCTTTTTGGTGAAAACTGGGTGGATTTAGTTATATGGGTGTAGAAATAGCGCCACCTGGTTATTTTTTATCTCATAAAAAAAAAGGTACCACATGACAAATTTATCGTAAACTATTTTTTATCTTAAAAAGTACCAAACTACTAATTTACTGTGAACTAATTTTCTTATTACAAGAAAACCCTAGTTAGTAATTCTGACCTAAATCTACCATCCGCTAGCATTCCATTTAGTATTCATTGCTAAAATGCATATATCTCAATGCAAACGAATGAAAGATGGATTTGACATAAAGGACGACATATCTGAAGCGAAAAATCGACGTGTCGTAACACATAAGCATCTTAAGAATGATAGATATGGAGTGCCAACTTGTGATTTTTAAAATTAGGGATAAATGCGACCATGGGGCAGCGACTCGAGGCTTGAAAATGAATTCAGGATGAAGGCTTTGTCAGCATCGGTTTGGAATTTTTTATGAGGTCAAAAAATAAGTGATTTTTAAATTGGCATCACTACCCCAAACATGACCCAGAATTTCAAAATAACAAAAAAAAAAAAATATTCACTTTTTCTTCATGGCGCTATCTAATTTCAAAAGAAAAATTAACGAGATAAGGATCGCCTGCGGCCGCTAAATTCCGCTCCAACCGTAAACCCTCCTTAATCCTTTCGTTTTGTGAATCCCGCATTATATATGGTCAAAACTCAACAGGACGAAATGTCTGTCTAAACAGGCTAGTAATAACATGGCGCCATCAATTTTAAAACTAAGCAAGTATCACCTAATTATGCATCTTTTGTCAATTGCATATGCATGCACGTAACGAATGGAGACTCACGCATATTTTTATTACTCCTTGCATACTTTCAAGGCAAAAACGCGCATGGCACCCAGAGTCATGCTGGGACATAAAATGAAGAAGGAATTTCCGCGATTAAATCTTCGGAAAAACCAGAATTTATTAATAAGTTTAGGAAACTATTTGATAATGGCATTCAAAGGACTTAATTAAAAAAGTGCAACATCGAAAGGGCATTGTGAGGACGCTAACCCTCCTCAAACTAATTTCCAAACTAATTTCCAGGTAGGAAGAAAAATCCAAAACTGATATATCCAAGTCACATTTAAGCCAAACTAATTTTCTTAGGGATTTTAGTAGATTTAAGCCAAACAAATTTTCTTAGGGATTTTAGTAGATTTAAGCCAAACAATTTTTTTAGGGATTTTAGTAGATTTTTGAAATTTAAAGGAGCTCTTAGCAGATTTTCCAATGTAAGATTTTGGTGATTTAAGATTTTTTTTTTTGACATCAAATATAAATTGGGATAAAATGTGGCATAATGTACCGGTCTGAAATTTTTTGTCACATAGAAATTAATTTGGATAAATGTTGCACAAATGTATCGATTTGAGATTTTTTGTGATAAGAAAATTAATTCGAGATAAATATGGTGTAGAGATATTAATTTGGGGATTTGACAGTATTAACCCTAAAAATAATTATCCTTCCAAATTATCCATCAATCTTTGGCCAAAATATATGGAATATGATTTTGACGCGACAGTGGAGGTAAGTCTATAAGGAAACACGTAACCACACTAAACAAAGCTCATTTTGTATTATTATTATGACATGTCAAAGATGTATACAAGAAATCAAATTGATTAGACTACTCAAGCCACTTAATTTGTTAATGAGTCAAATTGTCAACTTTAATATATTTACAATTCTAATTTAAATAAGTAAACGATTGCAATTCGTGGCATTCCTCAACTTGATGTCTTATAGAAATTAGAAGGTCAAAAATTTTAGTTGACTCAATTGGGAGCTTTTCACGAATTTGAAAAATGGAAATTCGTGGCATTCCTCAACTTGATGTCTTAAAGATATTAGAAGGTCAAAATTTTTAGTTGACTCAACCAGGAGCTTTTCACGAATTTAAAAAATGGAAATTTTAATCGGTTGTAATATCCTCTATCCTTTTAAGATCCACACAGCCCTCATACCAAAGTGTGAGCAAATCTTACTACTAATTGCAAAATCACATTAAACTATATTTTACTATTTAGACTGTTATGTTCTATATTATATACTTTTTAAAGTTTATTTAGGGTCACGAAAATATATAAACTTATGATATGACTATCATTTTATATTAGGGTTAATACCATTAAATATCCAAAAGCGGCACCCACAACCACATTTGCCCTAAATTATTTGGTCACTACTACTTTTGAATTCCACCCCTTAAATGATTAAATCCACCCATTTTACAGTAAAAAGACAAAATTACCCTTACTTTTCAATTGCAATTTAAAGTGATGGCCCTATTCCTCCTTTTTTTTCTATTTTTTATTTTTCTATTCAAGATTACCATAATTAACTATTTCACATATTTTATCTTTAGTATATCAAAGAAAAAGTGCATTTTTAGATATTCCTACAACATCTTACATGATGTATGTAAAGGCATTCTCTTATTTAGTAAAAAATTAAAAATTCTCTTGTTTATCATTGATCTTATATATATCAAGTATCTTTACCTCTCTATATTAAAGAATTTATATTCTTTTTTTTCTTACTATATCAACGAGATGCTTTTACACAAAGCATGTAAGAAATTAGAGGAATATTTAGGAATATATTAAAAATATTATGTACAATGTAGCATCTAGATTTTTTTTTTTTCGTTAATATCCTGAAAAATCCCAAATTTGTATACATGTGACAATTTTACCCAAAACTAATTTTTTAACTACGGAAAACCTCAAACTTGTACACTTGTAACAAATTTACCTCAAGTAATTATAAAAAATCACAAACTAGTGCATTATTCTCATGTCCATTATGAAGTTGTTCGTCTTGCTCTTACTTTTCATGATCGCAAGGGTTGCCAATTGTGGCAAGAATTGCTTTGTTGGATATTAGATTCCTAGAATACTAGCATGCTTGCAATGGTACTATCAAAACCACTTTAAATGCTGGAACAATCTTTGTGACTCTATATCCAAACTTCAATATCGCTCTTTTAGACCCCCAGCTACTATATTTTTTAAAGTTTCAAGTTCAGCTCACTAGAGCCCCTCAAACTGTTAACTCTGTAGCAACAACGTTGCACTACTAGATGATTTATCAAGTACAGAACCATGCTCTTGATTTGAATTTCCACAATGGAAATGAAGATGCCTTATTCATTACCATGCAGAATGACCAAGCATCCTGCATTCATGTCCCTAGACAGATTCCTAAGGAGAAGTTGGCTAAGCTCCTTCCAGAGGCATGGATCACCAACTATGAAAAGCTACGTTAGAATAACAAGCCATTCCAGTCAACAGACTCTGAGTTTGTCAGAAAGAAAGATGGAACTGTTTCTATCAAATTTGGCAAGGAAAATGAAGAAAGTCCTTCAATCTTCCAAACCCTCTTCATGATTGAACCATGCGTTCCTGAGTCAATCTCAAAGCCAAATCCGAAAAAGCTTGTCAAATACTTCAAAAGTGATGGGCATCCTATCCATTACTACAATAACCAATATGGTCACTATTCTTGGGATCTTTTTTGTCAATGCTCATATTGCATAAATTCTCCCGATGAGGTAGATCCATTTGCAAAACCTCCACCCCGACGGAAAAAGAAACCAAAGGATACTATGTACCAAAGGTACTTGAACGGAGATCCCTCTGTTGACACTCTTGGTGAGTGTGACAAATTCCAATTTATGGTATCCTATACACCAACTCCACCACTGCTCCTCCTTCTGTATCACCAGCTTCACCACCATCACCTCCTCCATCTCCTCCTTAGAAAAAACCAGCCATTTCTACATTTTATAAGCCAATCCTAAAGTAGATAAAGAAACACTCCTACCCACTTGAGACTTCAGCAAAAACACCACCTAGTTCTTCTATTGCCATGTTCCAAGAAACAGATTTTCCTCCTCTTGCCCGAGAAAGCTCCAAACTCTCATTCCCTGCTCCAAAAGAGTTCATTGATCCACAAGGCAAATATAGACATAGTCCTAAGATACTTGCCCCCACTGATGTGGATGAACATGGAAGACAGAAAAGAACCCCTGTTGTTAAAGCTGTCCTAAATTGGCAATCAGAAACTCTTTTAGTACATAATAATGTGTTCAAAGCAATTGATTCCAAGATTGTAAATGTGCAACAAGATCTTCAAAGATATGATGAAACCACCAAGAATATGCTTTTAGATTTCCAAAATAGGCTTCATGCCTTGGAATCTGGACAACATTTAGGGTATCATCATCTCAAGAGTCCTAAGGCGGAAATAGAGAAGCTCAAAAGACAAATCCAGATCCTTGAAGAAGGAAGACTTACTCCATTTTTGACTACTCTGCAGACAGAACATCCCCCTCCTCCATCGCCTCAGAAATCTATCTTTGCTACTCTCACAAATACTCTTGTCAGACAAAATAAGACAGATGTGGCTGAGATGAGAAATCGTCTCAAGGAACTAGATCAAATAAGGAAAGAAAAGGGAAATGAGAAGAAGTCCGAAGAATCCTCGCTTGTCATAAGGGAAAGGTCAGATCAATTAATGCTGTCAAATCCATTAGAATCTTTTCTCCAAGATTTGAGTAATTAGGAACCACGGCTTAATCCTGTTACTCCACAGCCTAATCCATAGCCTGATCCTGTCATCCTGACAGACCAGATTCTATTTCCAACAAAATTAGCCTTTCCAAACATCTTTGATACTGAATCAAACTCAATATCCCTTTCATTCTCATCATCCTTCTCAATCCCTACTATTGATTCATTTCATATTGTACCAATAACTTCGTAAATATTTATGGTAGATCCATTGGACCAAGATATGGAATCAAACCCTTTTGAACTAGAATTTGTTCAGCCAAATAATTCCTCCCAGCCTGTGTCTGTTGCATCAAAACAGTTTTTTTTACCATTGATGATATTCCCTATCACAAATTGCCAAAAAGACTTGAGAAATTTCATACTTGGTTAAATGCCCAAGCTCTTACTAATCAGGACAAGTATGATGTTCTTTTTGGTTTTGTCACAAGATTCACAGGTAGCCTCAAACACTAGTGGCAATCTGTGTCAGAACAAGACCAGCTTCACTTTTTACTCTCACCTGATTTTGGTTATGCCATTACTCTCCTATTTCATTTCTTTGTGGAAAAACCCGCTAACTTGGTGGAGCTTAAGAGAAGAGAATTTTTTGAAAGAAGATGCTGCTCTCTCTAGAAAAAACATATTGATAAGCATTATCGAGAAATGCTTAAACTCTTCTATCAAATTGGAGCTGATGCACATCTGAAGCACATCTTCCTGACTTATATTCCCAGAGAATTATCCCAACAGGTGGAGAGAACTTTTCTCACCAAACAAAGAAGGATTTAGGAAATTTTATTGGGAGAAATCCAAGAAGAAATCCATTTGTGCCTTGAAGAATTGTGCATAAAATGCCAGATGATCTAGACTTATGTTAATGGCAACAGAGAACTTGATGCAACATGTTCTCGCCAGAAGTTAAAGATCAAATGCTTCAAAAAAGACTATGATGGATCTTATGGCAAATCTTCCAGAAAAAAGAAGCATTTCAAAAAACTTTGAATAAATAAATCCAGGTATGGCTCTAAGCACTTCCGAAAAAAGAAAAAATGGCTATATCTGCGCAAAAACAAAAATCGCTCAGGCCACAAAAAATAAAACCGATGCTTCATCTACAATCGGAAATGACATTTTGCCAAAAATTGTCCCCAAGCAAAAAAATGTCAGAATCATCCGATACATCATATAGAGAATGAAACTGGTATTTCTCTTAAAAATGATGATATCGAATCTTTATTCTTTATGGACGAAGAACCATCTGAACAAACTCTTTGTGTCATTCCTTATAACCAAACCCCTAGTGAGATTGATTCAGAATCAGATTCTGAAGATATTTTTCATATATCTCTCACTTCTTTGGAACAAAATCCTAATATATTTTCCAATCAAATTTATTGTCCTCATTTTCTTGTGAAAATCTTCACTTCAAAGTTTGCCAAGTATATTACTGTCATTGCTCTCATAGATACTGGAGCAAGTTCTTTGATCTTGGACACTAAAGTTCTTCCTGAAAAATATTGGACTTCCCATATTCAATATGTTAACTTTGCTTCGGGAGATACTTTTTTACAAATGTGAGAACCACTCCTATAACTATCCAGTTTTTTCCACAGTGTTTCATAACTATAAAAATCTTTGGATCTAGTCTACCCAACAAAGATATGACCATTGGCTGGGACATTATGACTCAAATTTCCCAGTTTCTTATCATTTTTGGAAAATGTCTTACGTATAAAGACCAATTCTCTAAATTTGTCAATAGTCAAAAACTCTTTTCCATTCAAATGAGTTTGTTAGATTCAATCATGCATAAGTTGTTGGAATTCTATTTGGAATCCCATTCTAAGTTCGCTCAGAAGTGTTCTCACCCTTTATGGAAAAACCCAGAGTTCTTTGTTCGCCTTCCTTTCAAAAAGAATGAAGATATCAATCCAACCAAGGTGAGCCACATGGGAATGAACCCAAAACATCTAGTTCTAGCTCAAAGGGAATGTTCGAAACTATTACAATAAGGTCTTATTGAAATTTCCAATTCTCAATGGACTTGTGAAGCCTTTTATATTAATAAGCACGCCGAGCAAAACAGAAGAAAAATGTGACTAGTAATTAATTATCAGCCTATTAACATATTTCTCCAAGATGACAAATTCCCTTTACCATCCAAAAACTCCCTTTTTGTTGGACTATCCAATGCCCAAATTTACTCCAAATTTAATCTCAAAGTCGGATTTTGGCAATTGGGCATTCATCCTAAAGACAAACCCAAGACAAGGTTTTGTATACCAAACCAATATTTCCAATGGAAAATTCTTCCTTTTGGCCTAAAAGTCGCATCATCCCTATTCCAAAAGGTCATGTGTCAAAATTTTCAACCAATCCTATCAAGTGCAACAGTATACATTAATGATATATTGTTCTACAACCCTGATGAGCAGTCGCACTACCAACTTCTTGAGCAATTTGCAGAAATTGTGAAAAAAAAAAAACATGGGATCATGCTTTCCCAAAGAAAGATGAATATCGACTAGACAAAAATTGAATTTCTTGGTGTGCATCTTAACAAAGGGACATACTATTCAGGGCCATACATTGCTCAAGAATTGCTAAAATTTCCTCAAGAGATTTTTACGACAAGGCAAGTTTAGCAATTTCTTAGGATAATTAATTATCTAAGAGATTTTGTTTCAAATCTTGCAAAACTGCTGATTCAATTACAAACAATGTTGAAGAAGAATCCCCTAACTTGGGGAAAATCTTAGACTAAAGCAATTGCTGAACTTAAGGAGATTATGCAGACTCTTCCTCCTTTACAAATCCCATCAATAGGAAAGAGAATTCTCCAGACCGACGCCGGTAATGAATACTGAATTGCCATCTTGTTCAAAGAAATTGATGGTAAGAGACATCTGTGTGCTTACAAAAGTGGTAAGTTTTCCCAAGCTGAAATGCATTATGATTTCACCTTCAAATAAATCTTGGCAGTGAAAAATGGAATAAAAAGTTTGAATTCCATCTTATCGGCTATCACTTCCTAGTAGAATTGGATATAGCATATTTCCCTCAAATGACCAAATTCAAACAAAAGCAAGTTCCAAATTCTCAACTGCTTCGATGGGCCGAATGGTTTTCAAAATACTCTTTTGAAACCAAACATATTACTGGAAAAAAGAGTGTGCTTGCTGATTTCTTGTCAAGACCAAAAGCACTAGCAGAAATCAACATGTACATCATGATGCATGCTTTTCATATGTTTCATCACAATGAGAAGTACAAGATTGAGAAGATAAAAAAATTGGCCAAGCTGGCAATACCCCCAGGAAATCATTGAACAAATCCATAATTACAGCCTTATTGAAAATCTGGATAAACTCATGTGGCAATGCCACACACCTGTTTAGACTTGATGAATGTTTGATTTTTTATCCTTTTGGATTAAATGCAAATTATCTGTTCATACATTCTTTGATTTGGAAGGAAGATGATTTTTTTGACCAACTTTGATGGTTATTATGGTACTTAACCAATAAGTACTTAATAGCTATTGAAATTCCAACTAGAAAATTCATTGCCAACCTCACCAGGATATTTGGACTCGGCAAAGGAAACATTGAAAAGGAAAGTGACAAAAATCTTATAGATTTTCTTAATTGATTTTATTCTCCCACTCATTGGAAACATCTCTTGCAAAAGGAACTGAGAACCACACAGTCAAACTATGAAATCCATACTATTTTATTTTTCCGACTACCATGGGCTTTTGTCACAAATAATGGTAACATCATCAATGCCCCTATAAATATAGGTACCACATCCTATAAACCTGTTCCACACAGTGCAAAAGCTCGTATTCACAAGTCTTATCTAGAACTTGTTGGTTGTTGTAATCACCAATACCGAGAACTCCAAACGGTTTTGTGCCAAGAAAATAAGACCATTCCTGAAGATACATATAATTATAATGTACCCACCACATAGGATCATTATAGCCTAGCACTAGAAGCCAAAGAAGCACTTAAGGAATTCAGACAAGCTGCATCATCACAAGAGCATGAAATGGCAGATACGGATGACATTGCACATTCCTCTCAAGACCCCTATGCCAAATGGGGAGGTCCTCTTTTCCAAGACCTCTATGATCAAGAACCTTTGTCCTTATCTCAAAGCATAGACACATTCTACTATGCTTAGCCATCCAATTGGCCTCAGCCAAGCATTCTTGCTAACACCACAATTTCTCCTAAAATCAAACGGAAGCATCCTCATCATATCACTTGGACCAAATTCTCTCATCGGATTCACTTGATGCATTTGAGCAAAGATATGACAAAAATCTTCTAAGGCATAGTTCGGACGACTCCGACTATGACTACAATACTCGTGACAAACGAGAACGTTGACTAAACAAGACCACTGTTCGTACAAGATTACTATAGCAAGTTACTGTTCACTTTTACTGTAGCAGTAGGCTGGAAAAATCACTGTTCACTGTCACTGTTCATATCGTGCAAATAATTCTCTATTGGAAGTTTTTTGGCAACTCTGTTTGTTTCGAGACCCGTGAGTTTGGTCCTTGTTTGTTTGTAACCTCTAATTGCCTATAAAAGGCAATGATGATGTAATGTGTTGGGCAATGTCCTTTGAAATAAAGTGAGTGTTTTGTAAAACTCTCTATGGCTTTCTAAACTTCTTTTCTTCTTTAGCCTGGTAGGATCCTCTGAGAAATGCAGCTTAGATAGTTAGAAATGTTACCATCCCGGTTCTATTTGAGTGCCTCTAGGCTCTGAACTAATGGGCATAGTGGTTTTTTTGCTAAAAAGCTATCCCTAAAGGGCTTAAACGGGAGTTGTTCGCCCATTGTCGGAAGGCATACCTGCAGAAAACTAACTTTGTCCTTCCTGATTCTAAGTCTAGGCCCATACCTCATTCAACTGCCACAAACCCCAAATTAATATATTTGTGACAAATATACCATTTGTTAAATTGGATTAATAACAGAAAAAATCAAAAAAATGATATAAGTGTGGTCAAAGTGGTTTTTTGCTAAAAGGCTATTCTTGAAAGGCTTGAACAGGAGAAGTTTGCCTATAGTAGGAAGACATACCTACAAAAAACTGACTCAGTTTTTCCTAGTTCTAAGTAAATCTCAAACTAGTACACTAGTCCACTGTCATATATCATCCAACTTAGTAATTTGACAATAAAATTTAACGAAAAGTAATAGAGAGTAAATTTATTATAAATATACTAATTTGGGGTAAATTTGTCAAATGTGTACTAGTTTTGAGTTTTTGGTGGTTAAAAAATTAGTTTTTGGTAAATTTGTTATGAGTGCACAAATTTGGGGTTTTTCAAGTTATTAACCATTTTTGTATAAAGAGTTTGATCCAGGTAATGATATTTCACTGTTTTTTTAATCTTAATTTATGTAATGTTTTGATTTAATTAAATTTTAATTTTTGAAGTTTCATGTTGGAAAATGTCCTGTGATTTTATTTTGGAAAATCTTCAAAGAGTTTTTTTTTTTTTTTTTTTTTTTTATGTGATCATCCTATTATAACTATATATAATAAAATCGATAAGAAGGGTTTTGATGGTGATATACACAACAAGAGTGAAAATATATAAACAAGTGTGTTAAAAAGTCACATATTTTAAATTTGTTCCATACTCTACTTCATAATTTATTTAATGAATTTGCTTGACAGCGTAAATAAGAAGTAACTTTCTTGAAGATTTATCTTTTCGACAAAATGAACTTTATCTAACAATTAAAAAAAAAAATGCACACGTTGTCTTCAATATAAATGGGAAATCTACAATAAACAAAAAAACTAGGCATTTAAAGTTCTTAATTATTTATGATAAGTAAATTCTACAAAAATATAGAAAAACTAAAAAATGAAGAAAGTAAATAAATTTGAGATCACCACTTTAAATTGTAACGGAATGATTGAGGACAATTTTGTCTTTTTGGTAAAAACTGGGTGGATTTAGTTATGTGGGTGTAGAAATAGCGCCACCCGGTTATTTTTTTTTTTCATAAAAAAAAAGTACCACATGACAAATTTATCGTAAATTTTATTTTATCTTAAAAAGTACCAAACTACTAATTTACTATGAACTAATTTTCTTCTTACAAGAAAACTCTAGTTGGTAATTCTAACATAAATCTACCATCCGCTAGCATTCCATTTAATATTCATTGCTAAGATGCATATATCTCAACGCAAACGACTGAAAGATAGATTTGACATAGAGAACGACATATCTGAAGTGAAAAATCGACGTGTCATAACACATAAGCATCTTAAGAATGATAGATATGGAGTGCCAACTTGTGATTTTTAAAATTAGGGATAAATGCGACCGTGGGGGCAGCGACTCGAGGCTTGAAAATTAATTCAGGATGAAGGCCTTGTCAGCATAGGTTTGGAATTTTTTATGAGGTCAAAAAGTGATTTTTAAATTGGCATCACTACCCCTAACAAGGCTAACGTGACCCAGAATTTTAAAATAACAAAAAAAAAAAAAAATCACATTTTCTTCATGGCGCTATCTAATTTCAAATTTTTTTTAACGAGATAAGGATCGCCTGCGGCCGCTAAATTCCGCTCCAACCGTAAACCCTTCTTAATCCTTTCGTTTTCAATCTCCCTTGCCGTCCCCTTCCTCAAAAAGGCTGCACGACCGCGACGTCCAGATAAGCATCGCCGCCGGCAGGAGGAAGACGACGGCGACGGCGACGGCGGCGGAGGAGGAGGTCGAGCTCGCCGACCCTAGATAAAGCCTGCGAAACAGGTGAGATTGATGCGGTACGGATGGGTTCGATCTCCCTTTTTGCGTGATGGGTTCCCTCTCCTAAAAGAGCTATTTTTATGGGGAAATTCCTCCCCTCTGCGACGAGGTTGCGCCAGCTAGTCAGAACCCAAGGATCGGTGCCGGGCGGCGATCGGAGATCGGGGGACCGGAGGAGGAGGAGGGGTGCGGCGGCGGCGGGGGCGATGGAGGTGGAGACCAGCGGGGAGAAGGAGGGCGGCACGCGGCTGCCGCTGTCGGAGGTGGTGTCCGACTGCGTGAAGCGGTGGTTCAAGGACACGCTTAAGGAGGCGAAGGCCGGGGACGTGAATATGCAGGTCTTGGTGGGTCAGATGTATTACAGCGGGTATGGAGTCCCCCGGGATGCTCAGAAGGTATCGGCTTTGTTGTTGAATTCCTGTTCTTTCTGTGCAACTGAACCGCTAGTGTGTTGGGGTATGGTTCTTGATGTTAAATTAGGCTGCTTGGTAGGAGGGTTTAGCTGCGTTTTGATTCGTGAGCCTTGGACAAAAGGGTATCAAGGGAGAGAATATGAAGATTGCCCTTCAGCCCTTTTTGCTATTTGTGATTAGCTAGGCAGATTTCTGATGTGTTTTTTTTTTTTTTTTTATGGGGACTTGTAGAATTTGTTGTTTTGTCTGCCATTGCTCAAATTCCAAATTCTCATTGTCATTAATCGCTAGTCTTGGTTACTAAAAAACAAAACTGATATTAAAATGAAGGTAATCGTAGTTTCAAAGAATCAGTTTCAGACACATGTTATAGGGAGTCAGGAACAACAAAATGAGGGAAAGAGAAAAGCAAGATACAGTATTTTCACCGTTAATATGCAAAAGAAGTCTTTTTTAGGCCTGAAGTTGCAAGAAAGCTGAAAAGTGATGGCTGACTTGACCTCTCTCATAGACCCAATGATGCCTTAAGTTCTGAACGTCTATGGTTGCTCAGTCTTAAGGGAACCTTGCAAAATTAAGTTAATTGTTCGTTTTATGTAATTATGCATTCATTTATGGTTTTATGAATTACAATTTTCATCGTGTTTTTGAAAATATACACTTTGCAGCATGTTGTTTGTGTAGTGACTGATGTTTTACATCCTGAGTTCAGCTGTGCTACTGCAAAATGCCCTACAGTGCTGTTACAGTCAGAGAACTAAATCTGTCTTGTGGACAACAACAATTTATTATGTTGGGAAACCAACTGATGTGCTTGCTCAGTTCCTCTATTTCTCCACTCTCGTATTTTGTCACGCACACTGTTTCCATTATTCTCTACATCTATCTGATTCTGGATGTCTTCAAGTATCAATAATATTATAAGAGCATGAAAGAAGAAGAGTTTTCTTGGAAATGCAGATGCTAACTGTAATTATGCCTGCTTTATGGGATGCAAAATGTAGGCTTTCACTTTTCATATTGTTTTTCCAGGTCCAGATTTGCATGTTTATTTCTATGTTGATTTTGATTGTTTTATATGTATTTGTAATGAAGAATGATTCTAACTTTCAATTTTTTTGTGAGAGTTTAGGGAAGAATTTGGATCACCAGGGCATCAAGGACTCGCTCTTCTGTATGGAAAGTTAGCGATAAGCGTCCAGGTTGATTTCATTCACATTTGTATGATTCAGACCTAATTTTGTTTGCAGTCACTAGTTGTACATGGTACTTTCCTGGTTTTCGATGCAATTAATGGTTAATTCTGGTGCTTTTGTTTGGTACTGTGGTCATATTGTCAGGGTATAATGCCAGTGACTCAGATTCAGATGAGATAAAAGACAGTTCTGAGGGGTCGAAGCACTCATGACAATTGTTGGTAATTTCATTTCTTAGCCTCTCATTCTTTCAATTAACATTAACCTGGTCTTTTGCAAGGAATTTGTGAAATTTGTCTTCGATCATATCCTGAGACTGTCTTTCACAGAATTCTTTGTCTTCTTTTAGCATCTATGTCAGCAGTGGTGTTGCGTTTATATTTTAAGCTGAAAGCTGAATACTTTTTCTTCCACCATTTGCCCTTTCTTGTCTAGTCATGATGTAGTCACTGCTTGTTGGTAGATTCTCTAATTCTTGTGTAATGACATTGCTGATTTGCTACTGCTGGGGTTTATAACTCACATAGTTGATCATTTGTCAAGAAGTTAGACTCGTGTCTTTATGGTACTGGTGACAAGGTTTCGGCTTTTATTGGAATTGAAGGGGTTATTGGAATTGAAGGGGAGTGGAGAAATTACCATTTTGTGCTAGACTCTTCAGCTCTTTGCTGTGCTTGATTTCTAGATTAAGGAGTTATATTGCGTATATGTAAGTATTAGGGTTGATCTCTCCTCTTAAGTAAGTTTTGTCAATTAGCCATAACACCAAAAATGTCACAGCCCCTTTATATCTCCCTTGCCAAAGCATTTATTTCTTCATATAAATTTAACTCATGATGATTGAATTAGAATTTATGTGCATGATTGTCAGTCCATATGACGTATTCCTCATGAAACTGTGAGTTTGCTTAAAGAGAAAAATTTATTGCCAGAAGAACTGGCTTCTGTATCGACCTAGATGTTTGAGAGCAGCTACTTTTACTGACAATGCATGAAAAGCTATCTGCATGGCCATGTTTTCTACGGTAAACAGGGCATGATGGATTGGATTCTAAAGAACTCAAATTCATCCAATCATCCGACCAGAATTTGATTTTGTTTCGCCTGTAGCCTTTGATTAATACATCCGAACTTGATTTGATGGCTTTCCTATTCCAGGAGACTCTTATATGACTAACCCTAGAAAATGTTGTAAGATTGGATCTCTTGGCCCAAAGATTTTCGCTATGATGGATGATGCACTGATTAAATTTGTCTTTGTGGGCTTTGCATCTTGCATTGGTCTTGTTCAGGCTTGGACCTTTTTCCTTTTGGGTTTGTAACCAATTTTTACAAAGTCGAGTCGAGTATTATTGTGCTGTAAATCAAGTTTTATTTCCAGGTTAAATGAAAGTTTTGTTCTTATATCATGGGAGACATTTGTAGTATGAGAGTATTCTCAACTTCTCTCAAATCACCTGTTGTCTGAGATTGGGCAGAAGGAATGAAGGACCCATTGTCTTCTTTGTTTAACGCAATCATTTGCTGAAGCAAATGGGAAGCAGAGTCCCATATACGTACCTTTTTATTGAGTTGAGACACTTGTGCATCTAATAAATAATGACTAATTTCATGTTGAGTTGATATCCTTTTGTGGTGAGGAAAGTTGGCTTTAATATTATGTGAGAAATTTTGATATCATGATCGAGGCTGCTTGGGCATCCTTTGTTAACCTAATTATGAATTTGACCTGGTTGAGAGATTACTTTTCTGCCTGGTTACTTAAATGATTGCCAAGCTGATTGTCTGCTGTTCGTTTCTGTTGTTGATTAAATCATGTTCAATAGATTGTGAATTATTTTGTCTGGGGACGTATTCTTTTTTATGATTTTGAGGAACTGGGCATTTAGCCCTTTTTTGTCTAATCTCGTAATGTTGCTTGCTGCAGGTTACGAGGGACTACTTGGGGCTGCACGTCTGTGTGGCACCTTCAGCTTCCCTTTTTATTCACATTTTCCCCTTCATCTACCATGTAATCAGTCTTACTCCAATTGTTTTAGTCAAGGAAGGTGTATTTTACTTCACTTTATCTGGTTTCACATTTGCACAGAGTTTGGTTGGGATAACCTTTTCAGCCTTTTGGCTGAAGATCAAGTGAGAGGTTGGTTTGGGGGCTTCTTTTTTTCACTTATTTTTCGTTTTTTAGCTTACTGTGTTGGGGGTATATACTCGATGGAGTCATAATCTCAAGAGTTACGATTAGCCATTGAGCTGCACCGACAAACCGGTGTCCATTCAGAGAAGTGCTTTGTGTATATTGTATACCTTTCATCCAGTGCTACGATATTTTTCCCTCTTTGGAGGTCAGCAACTTGGGATTCCTGACCATATCTGTCCACCTCTCCTGCCCACTGTGGCAGCTCATGCAATTTGACTTCTCCATTCCTTGATATATTCGAACAGCTTGTGGGAAAGATGATTCTATTCTTTGTGAAGTTACTTTGTGTTAGACTCAAGCTGGGTGGACGATGTGAACAGTTTTTACTAAATTTGTCATCATCTCAATAAAAATTAGTACCTGGTTTTGCTGTGAAGTATCTGAATCCGTGGGGCTTAAATGAGAGGGGGCTAGAAGGGAGAAGCTGCTGCTTTTTCTTGGGACGTTAGCAAGGCTGGTTGGTGACGAGATGACGGGCTTCATTTCGTTGTGTGAGTGCAAATAAGCTCGCTTTAGTCTGTACGTGCGCTGACTCTTTTCGTGGGAGGGATTTGCTTTGCCTGAAATTGGGTCCTCCATCGATTTAAGTCACATCACAACCGTTGATCTTTGTGGGCTCGACTTGGGGCTCAAAGGTCATCCACCCATGTTTATGGGGTCCATGGTGAACCGGATCGAGACTGGATCAAGACCGGGGATACGGGGTTGTCGAAGTGCTCCTTGTCATCGCATCAAGGTGTTTCATTCGTTCAATTCGAAATGAATGGACCGTGGCGACTTAGCATCTCGGATTATACTTGAATCCAGAGGATAGGCCGCTTTCGACAGCAAAAGGAGAAAGCGATTCGATTCCACACTTACCCGAATGCGTCTAGTCTCAATCAGTGGAATGGATCGTGGTGGTGGTTCTGCGGGGACCGCTTGATTGTGAAGTCTTGAAAGCGGACATCTTCGAGCTTGAATGAAAGTCCGAGTAATACCGACTTTAAACTGTAGGACGAACAGGAGAATTTTTTATTTTTTTATTTATTTTTGTTTCACTCATCTCTTCTATATATGCGTGCAATGCCCACACGAATCGAATCCCATACCTGATACTTTCCGGCCTCATCCTCCAACCTCTTTACTAGTAGGGCCACATGCCTGTTGGTGAACAAGAGATTCAGTTACTTATAATCTTGAGATCAAACTTAATTTTTCACGAAATTCACTTGAACTGTTAATACCAGATTAGTTGGTAACTTAATTGGAAAAAAAATTGGTAAATCGCTTAAATTAAGGTCGGTAATTCAATGTAAGAGTTGCGAATTTGAAATGTCAGTAAGCTACGTGAATAAACATTAAGTTATTGGGATGACGCTCGTGTACTATCAACATGCTGTACTCTACTTAAATTAACCATTGGATTCACTTTCAAAAATTATATATATATATATGAGCAGTTGGATTTAAAACGTACTGAATAGAAAGCCATCTTGTATTTAGCGACATTTTTAACGCTAATCACAAAGGTCGTAAATATTTAGATATTTCAAAGTCTAATATTGTAGGCGATTTTATAAAGCTTACTATGGCTTGTCGTAATTAATAAACAACGTCGTCAATATTTAAATGATATATATTTATTCATTTTACGGCTAATAACAAAGCATTCCAACATTATGCCGTATTCTAGTGCAAAACGTCGCAAATATTTAAATCCCAATTATTATTTTTTCTCAACGTTTTATAAAGGCCTGCAATGTTTTGCTATAATCTAGTGCAAAATGTCGTAGGTATATAAATATCACAATTTCTGTAAATTTACGAAGTTCTTCAGGGGTTTACTATGTTTCGTTGTAATGCATTAATATCTTAATTTTCAATAATTTATGACATTTCGAAAGGCATATAATGTTTCGTCTTAATTCAATGTAATATGTCATAAATAATTATATAATGTAATTATTTAAGACAAATTCCTTGGTTGCATATTTTTTAACAAAAAATATTTAATAGTTATCAATTGGCTTAATAATACAAAAAATTACAAATTGGTATCCTGTGACAAATTAACTTTAAACTGATATATTTATGATAAATTTACCTTTCGTTAGTTTTAGTTAAATTGGATTAATATCATGAACAATTACAAATTAGTGCATTTGTTACATATGTCAACTATCACGTGTCATTTAACTCAAAGCAATTTAATTGTAAAATTTAACAAAAAAAATATATGATAAATTTGTTATAAGTATACTACTTTGAGATTTTTTATGGTAAAAAAATTAATATAAAGTAAATTTATTGTACTTAATTTGAGATTTTTTGTGATATTAGTCTATATCAATTCTAATAGATATTACTATATCATTTGATGGCGCAGTTGGATAAGTGTTAAAATGATCTTTCTTAGAAGAGAGGAGTTGAATCTTGCTTCATGTGGCGGGATCTTAAGTCGACGTCGAAGTGATGGGTCATCCATTAAGACGTCAGCGCCGTGATTTACCTCCGTTCGAGAGCATTATTGGTTGTCCGTGTTGATACGGTGCGTGGGTTTTTAGGTCATCAAAAAAAAAAAATTCTAATAAATATTTATTAGCATATGACAGCATCAGCAATAGAACTGCGCCCCACTTTTTGTTCTTTATTCTTGTCCATTTATTGTCTGCAACTTGAGGCGTCTGCTTTTCTGTCTTCTGAAGTCCAGGGCTTCTCATTCACTACTTTTGTCCTGTTGGCAGCTAAGCAGGAAGACGAGGCGAGTTACTTCTGCAGGATCTCGTCGTGTGATCTTCTGACTGTCGCCGGTATTTCGTTTATCTCTAGTTCTATCTTCTTTTGGTTTTAGATTTGATTCTATATGCAGTTCATTGACATACGCGTGGATTATTTTAGTTCCAAAAGTGTTTAAAATATTCATTCACCACCACAGGTCAACAATAAAATATTGCCGCGGCTACCTTTTCTGCTGTTTCTCGTTTTCATTGGTTCTTTATGATATGGTTCAACTGGGTACACGTGAAGGCTCTCATGGTGTCCACAACGTACAAGTGGAAAGAAAGGGGGTTGTTTTAGGTTCACCCGTCACGTGTATTAGTGACCTATTTCTGTGTTTTGTGTGCAGTTTCTCAATTCTCAGAATGGAGATGGAGAAATCAGGTAGCGATCAAGATCGTGCAATTCAACCGAGCAACACAATCGCTAGTACAATTGCTCAGAGTTCGGCTTCCGGGGGCACTGAAATTGGAGTTGAAACAGGGGGAGATGTGGGGATTAGAGAGTTCGATGTTGTCGATCAACAAGACCCAGAGCGAGAAATGATGGGAAGTCAAGAAAGAGTCGCTCCACCTCCTAGACTTCTCATTAGATACTTGTACATAGGCCATTTCTTGGCCAGATGGGGTGCCAGGTTTTTATCTCTCTCTAACTTATAAAGGGAAAAAGAAATTGACATTTCGAGTATCAACTATCGATTCTGATTCTCTGGTTTTGCTTTGACTAGGTTCTGTTGTTGTTGATGATGTTGTTGTGGGATTGGAGATGTATATGACGCCTAATATCAATCTAATAGTACCATAGGCAGCCAAAGCCCTAGTGTGTCGCTAACACCAGATTGCTAGCTTTGGTCTTGACTCACCCGTGCCCTTATGGCTTCAAATTGCATTCTTTTTCTAATTTGACGTTGGGTGAGGCCTGTCTACTGGTGCAACTAGACAAGTGTAATGTGGGATGAGAGATTTCTCGACGCATGACAGATGGAGTCACGTTGAGTTGCGAGATGCACCAGATTGCTTTCTTTAGCTGAGAGGGTATCTACATCATGCACAAGTTTCTCAATCAGTCTTTCAGTGTTTTGTTTCGTATCTGTCCTTTCCTTGCCATTCTCTGCCTGTGGTTTATTAGAAAATGTTTGGGGTTCAGTCATAGATCATGTCATCAGTTTCTGGTATGAGATGACCAAGAAGAACAAGCGAGATGACCACATTTCACAAACAGGAGTTCTGCCATATTCATGGCCGGCATATTATTTTCGTCGTACATGTTATATAGCAAACCTCGAATTATCTTCTTGTGGTTTCATTATACTCCGTAGCAAACATGTGGTAGGTTACATTAAATTTAAGCAGCAAATAGCACGCAATGAAAATTAGGGAATCAATTATATAAGGGAAAATTGTCCAAAAAGCCCTAAACCTATTGTACTTTTGCCAATTTAGTCTTAAACTTTTTAATTTTGCTAATTCAGTCCTAAACTTTTTCACTTCTTGTCAATTGAGTCCATTAAGCCAATTTTTGCTAGAAAATGTTGACGTAGATGCCGGCGGTGCAACATAGGACCGCCAGCGCTAACGTGAATAATTTTTAATAAAATTTTATTCTTTTTTTCAGTTTTTTCCCTTTTTTTCTTTTCTTTTTGGCTTTCTTCGTTGCCTTTTCTAGTGGTTGGCCGGCCACAAGCAATGGCCAGCCACCGGCAACGGCCAGCCGATTGGCCTCACTGCCATAGGCGAGGCCTGGTTGGGTGAGGGCTAGCCCCGAGGAGGGGAGCCCTCACCCAAGCGCGACCGACAAGGGTTGCCTAGGCGAGGCTGACCTGTGCCAAGGCTAGGTGGCCTCGCCTGGCATCGCTGTCGCCTGACTAATGCCTGTCGAGGTCAGCCTCGCTTGGCGTCGTCGTTGCATGACCGATGCTTAGCAAGGTCACCCTGTCTTGGGCGAGGGCAAGCCTCAACGAGGCCGGCCCTCGCCCAAGTCAAGGCGGCCTTGCCTGGCATCACCGTTGCCTGGCTGATGCCCGGCAAGGTTGCCCTAGCTTGGGCGTTAGGTTGGCCTCACCCAGGTGACCCTTGCTAGGCCACGCCTGGGCAAGGGCTCCCCTCCCCGGGGTAGCCCTTGCCCGGCCGGGCCTTGCCTGTGGCGGGCAAGGCCAACCAGCTGACTATGGTCAGTGACCGGCCGGCCACCGGAAAAGGCAAAGAAGAAAGTCAAAAAGAAAAGAAAAAATAATAAAATTCAAAAAATTATTAAAAATTATTAAAAATTATCCATATCAGCCGACGGTCCTACGTGACACCATCGGCATCCACGTCAGTATTGTCCGGCCAAAATTGGCTGGATAGACTCAATTGGTAAGAAGTGAAAAGGTTTAAGATCGAATTAGCAAAATTAAAAAGTTTATGACTGAATTGGCAAAAATGAAATAAGCTTAGGACTTTTTGGACAATTTTCCCATTTTATAACAGCACAAAACTTCTAACTTTCCATGAGCTGAATATCTGTGATTTGGTAACTTTTAACAGGTGGTGGTAAGTTTTTGGAATGTCTTAGCAGTTTCATGTTGTTAAATTCCATTATTTTGTCATAACTTTCTAAAAGTGTTAAGTGAATTACGGATGTGTCGAATTGTCTGGCCTTTCCATGTAATTTCTACATTTAAATAGAAGGATAGTCAGATTATCAGGAGGTTGTGTGGCTTGTGTTCCATGCTCATTGACACTAGTCATTTGGTTGCAGGATGTGGGAATTCTCCGTCGCTTTATACTTCATCAGTCTTTGGCCAAGTTCTTTTCTTTTCGCTGCTATTTATGGTACAGTGGAGTCAGCCTCTACAGCACTCTTTGGGGGAGTTGTTGGGAAATGGATGGATACATCGACTTATACAAAGGTTTGCAAAGGTTGCTCGTTACAATTGCAGATATGTTTCGTTAAAAAATACATGTGATATCGACACTGAATAACTTATTGACTATTTAGTATTTTCTGAATTTCTATATACCATTGCGACCCCTCATAGCGTAAGCATCTTATATTATTTTAATGCAAGATTAGCATTACTTACGATGAGCCTTGGCCACATACTGACATCTCTCACACCTGACAAATAACCTGGAGAACTTGATCAGCGTCGTTTAAGATATCCATGTTTTCACCTACTCATGGCAACTTGGGAGGAATTATTTTGAATGATAAAGTAGGCACATAATGGTCCAAAGTCTGAGTTTGCATTCTAATCTGATTCGAGCAGTTTTTCCCTTTCTTTTTTGCGGTTTGGGTTATTGGTTTTGGCACAAATGCTGGCAACAATATTATGCCTTCAATTATTTGCAGGTTCTACGAATTTGGTTGTTGACCCAGAACTTCTCTTTTTTTATTGCTGGGGGAACGGTATTGGAGCTGCTATTTCACTCGAATTTGAAGTCGACAAATTTTGTGGCCTTTATCTCTCTAGTGATATTAATATGCTTCTCTGGAGCCATTGGTGTTCTGTCTGCTCTTGCCGGTTCCATTATGATTGAAAGGGAATGGTGATTCTATCTAAACATTACTGTGCAATTTTTGAGTTCTAAACATGTTTTTTTGTCATACCATCAAAAGTTCCATTGAATGTGGTTTAGGGGTCATGACCCTGGAAACTAAGAATTTACAGCTTTCTTGTTCCCTCATGTAGCAAGTCACAAGCATGGTCTAACCATAAAATACTCGGTCACCATAAAATGCAAAAGTTCTTATCTAAGAAACCTGATGAAAGACAGTTTGCAGGGTGGTTGTGATATCAGAAGGGCATCCACCAGAAACATTGACACAGATGAACTCAGTTGTCAGAAGGATCGACCTAATCTGCAAACTATTTGCTCCGGTAGTGTCGGGCTTCTTTATCAGCTTTGCATCGCTGAAGGCTTCTGCCGTGGCTTTTGCACTTTGGAATTTTGCATCTGTTTGGTTACAGTATTGGCTTATGAGTTCTGTATACAATGGCATTCCCGCACTGAGAGAGAACAACCGGAGGAGAAGACAGAAAATTCCTTCGGATGGTACTGAAGGCAGAGTAGCAACATTAGAAGGTGGGGCGCTTCATGATGAGGCAAGTGTTCATGGGACAGAAGAAAATAGCTTGATGAGGAGGAAAATGAATCTAGTCATGAATAGTGCTTTCATGGTTTCGTGGAGGACATACTTAAGGCAGGAGGTGGTACTCCCTGGCATGGCTCTTGCCTTGTTGTATTTTACAGTTCTCAGGTAACAGCAATTTCAAAGTCTGCAATTTGGAAATTGTGCTGGCAATTGTACCTCTTAGAAAAATTGTGCAGTATGTAGTATCTACTTTGGAAGACCGAATATGAATATCTTACTAGGCAAACTGAGTAATGTGCTCAGCTTGGTTATCTTGGCATGGTCCATTTTCTCTTGCTTTGAGATCATGGTTGATTGGGAATCCTTTAAGCAATCATTTCCTTGTGGTTGTGGCTCAAGTCCCATTTTAAGTGTTGTTATCTTATTAATTTTCTCAGTGCAGTTTTGGGACTTTGATGATGGCAGACCTGAAGTGGGAAGGAATACCTGCTTATATTATTGGTATAGGCCGTGGAATAAGCGCCACAATCGGAATCGCAGCGACTCTTATATACCCCTTCTTGCATTCTCGCATTTCGACACTTCGTACTGGACTTTGGTCTATTTGGTGCCAGGTACTTGCACCATTTTCAGCTTGGCATTGCAACTTTTGATTTAGGTTTAGACAGAGTTAAATTGTCTGATATTGCATGCTGATGATGACACAGTGGACCTTCCTAATCTTGTGCATTGCGTCTATCTGGGTTCAAAACAAGCATCTGTCAGTGTCCATGTTGATGGGGGGTGTGGCGACATCACGATTAGGATTGTGGATGTTCGACTTGTCCGTGACACAATTGATGCAGGTGAGGACTCCATGCATCAATCTAGCTGAGTCCGTCTGATGAAGTGGAGACATTTTCTACCATGAATAATACATCGAACCGGCAAGCTCAGCATTTTTCTTAAATTTGAATAGGACAATGTTCCTGAATGTGACCGTGGTGCTGTTGGAGGAGTTCAGAACTCTCTTCAGTCTGCTCTGGATTTGATGTCCAGCGTCATGGGAATAATAATATCTGATCCGCGGGTAAAATTCCGTCTGCTCTTGTATTATATAAGAGAGAGAGAGAGAGAGATGTGTGCACGCCCACATGATGTGTACACGTCACACATCTGTTTTATGGTTAATATAGTTTTATAATTGATGATATTTGTCAAAGGAGATTAGTTTAACATATTACATTTAGAATTATTCTCTTTTCTCAAATAAAGCCCATTTGGACCTATCTTCAGTTATGCTCACTTCTTTTTTGGCTATAGGATTTCTGGAAGTTGTCATTGGTATCTTTTCTGGTGGTAACATCAGCTGCAATTCTCTACTGTGTGCATGTCTACCGTGTCCGGAAGCACCTTGTTCATTTGGAGAAGCTATTGATTATGGTCAAATGGTCCAGCAAATCCTCGTGAGGAGTGAAGGTCGAAAGGATTGATATAAAAGAAGCTACTCAATTGCAGTTTTTTGTTTTTTTAATGAAGGATTTCTTTGAATGCTGAGAGCCCAAACTTGATGGATTAAGGGATCATGCTGTTTAAAAAATGTACATATTAACATCAGTTCCGAAAAAACTACATAGTTGGAACTTGGAAGACCCTTGTACATGCATTAACTCAGAATATCTAGGAGTAGTTGTTGGATCATGATGTGCAAATTCAGGGATGTCCTTGCCATGATGCAGAAGTTCTATTGACTCTGCTTTGATTACTATTTGCTGCAGTTTTGTTGATGATATTAGCTTATTGAGATGCTAATTAACAGCCATTCAAAGCCCTCGACTAAAAGCATCCGAGACCAGATATCTGCCCTTGTCAATCCGTGATGCATGATGATTAAGGAGCCGATCGGCTCTAGTGGAGTGAGACGACGAAAACTTCTATTGGACAGGCTATTTGTCCCAGAAGTTCAATTGTCAGGAAAGAGGCTTATGGCATTAACAAAGCACATTCTTTGATAGCAAAAACATTCTTATGTTTTTCCCATTAAAGATATTATGTGATAGCTATTATATCTAGATATCTGCATAGTGCTCTGTTCATGGAGCTAAAAGTGTAATGTTATGGTGCAGAAAGAAATCCAGAAAGAGATAGCTGATAAATGTCTATTGTATTGTAGTCAAAAATTGCAAAAGTAAAGGGGAGGAGTTAGGTTATGTTTAGTAATCTGGATAACATTGATCTTATCTTGTGTTTGGTTTCTATCCAAAATAGGATAAAGTTGGATATAAGAATTATATGATTCGGATAAAAATTATCTTATGTGAGAGATGGGATAAAAATAGATAGGATTTCAAATATCCATAACATAAAAGTTATCTTTTTCGAATAATGAATTTTTAAATTAATAATTAAAATAATAGTTGACTATAGAAAATTCAAATAATAATAAAATAACAACAATTTCGTTTTTATTTATTCCTATCTTATTTATGTATTTGAATTTCTTTCTATTTTATAATACAAATGCAATATATATTTAGCATTTATATTTATTACTTATTTTAGGCATATTAGTATAGTTTACTATTTAATTAAATTTTATTTGAGAATAACGGAAGGGGCAAAAAAAAAATAAATAAAGAAGGAAAGAGAGGGAAAAATAAGCAAATAGAAATGGAAAAGCAAGAAAATTGTAATTTTTATTGTCTCCGTTTATGTAATTTTTAGATTCATTTATATAAACATGTCATTCTTACTAAATAATGAACACGATGGGATATATAAATATCCGACTTTATTATTGTGATTTACTAAACAATGGATATGATGAGATATACAAATATCTGGTTTTATTATTGTGATTCACTATATAATAGAGATGGTATGGAAAAATTCTTAAATTTTATATCTTATCTTATCCAATTGTATCCTATCTACAAATGAGATTCATATGACCAAACACAATCTTAGTTTTTACAATTACATATCCATGGATGTAACCTACATGACCCTTCAAAAAAATCAACTCTCTAATTGACTTTTCTAGGGTTCTGTCTTCCTTACCGGGAAAGGACAAAATCAGTTGACATTTGCAACGGTTGTAAAGGCTTGGAGAGACAACCTACACCAGTTAGCATCATATTCATGCGCCTGTAAAAGTCAAGATCAACGCTTCAGCTATTTTATTCGATCAGTTCTGATTTCATTGCGACAAAGAAGAAGAAGAAGAAGAAGAAGAAGAGGAGGAGGAGGAGGAGGAGGAGGAGGAGGAGTTGCTTGCTAAGATTCAAAAATTCACTTAACCTACCATAGAGATGATGAGGGAACCGCTCCTCGACCATGAAACGTCTTCTCCACAGCCTCCTTTCCCATCGCACCTCACCAAATATTTGTACTCGGGCCACTTCCTGGCCAGATGGGGTGCCAGGTTCTGTGCTATTTACTTTGGTTCAACTCTCCTAAAAGTTTTGTTGCTGTTCTGAGTATGCTCTCCTCAGGATATGATGATTTGCTCTTCTCAGTCTTTTATACGAGCATGTTTGCGTACTCTCTGTATCATTCCTATTTTGGATATAAGAAAACCTCTCCATCATTTCAAATTGTCCCAATTGGTGTCTTCACTTATCCATCCTTCTCGTCTGTGCCTGATATAATATGTCACTGGAACATCAAAGTTTTTGGATTTGATTGAAGGTTTTGCTGTTTAGACTATGTAGCCTAATCACTTCAACCAAAGAAATTCTTTCTAGTCGCCAAACAAGAGGTTACTCCCTGTTTAGTGGGAAAATACACAAGTTTGTTGTCCTAGTTGTAGTAAGTGTTGATTGGATGTATAATTCTTATTCCAACAAAGAATTACCAATTCTTGGTACAAATCCTGAACTTACCTGGTAAATGGTGATCGGAAGAATGATGAAGAGAACATCCTAGCTTCCTTTCAGTAGAACTCGCGTTACAGGATAACATCTCTTGTTTTCTGCTATACATCGATTCATAACTGGTACATGATTGTTAGTGGAAACATCAATTTGCCCCAATTCATCAACAAATAGTGAAAACTGTCTTATGCTGTTCATTAGGAAAATTGGTCCCATGGCCGATTAAATTTCATGTCAGTCTTTTACTTGAATTGACCATATAAGTGTGGCAATTCTCAATAAACTAATGGCTTTATTCTCAGATCATCTTCTCTCTGGATGCCTCTCCATTTGGAAATGAAGTATCTTTCATGCCTGCTTGTCTTGCAGGATGTGGGATTTCTCTGTAGCCTTATACATGATCAACATTTGGCCAGACTCTTTACTGTTGGCTGCTGTCTATGGAGTGGTGGAAAATGCCTCCACTGCCTTGTTCGGCCCAATAATCGGAAAGTGGGTGGATAGACTGAGTTATGTCAAGGTCTGATGAACTTACAATTCTTCATGTACTACGACACCTAAGAAAACATTGAACAGGACTTTAGCTCCGAATTTTACAATATACCAGTTTATTTTAATATGATAACTGTGCAATTTTACATTCATGAAGGGGCAAATATTTGTTGCAGGTTCTCCAGCTTTGGCTCGTGACACAGAACTTTTCGTTCATAGTTGCTGGAGGCACAGTTCTCGGTTTGCTAGCCTACCCAGATTTGAAGTCCACAAGTGTTCAAGCTTTTGTCTTGCTTGTCCTTTTGACCAATGTTTCTGGAGCTGTTGGCGTGCTTTCCACTCTTGCTGGAACAATCTTGATTGAAAGAGAATGGTAATAGTATTGGGCTTGAATACCGGCATCCCAAAGGCATACTGTTCTCCAATTTTATTTTATTTTTCCTTTTTCAAATTTGCTTTTAGTGTGCCTCTAAATGCAGGGTGGTGGTGATGTCAGAAGGCCAATCCCCTACACTCCTTACTCGGATGAATTCAGTTATAAGACGGATTGATTTGATCTGCAAGTTGTTTGCCCCTGTCGTATCAGACTTTGGCGGTTTTGAGCACCATCAGTGTTTGGCTGGAGTACTGGTTTTTCATGTCAGTATATCAGGGGATTCCTGCTTTAGCTGAGCGAAACCAACAAAGAACCCAGAAACCTTTTCCTGCTGAACAGACAGAGAGCTTGTCTGTTCCAGATGATGATCATCAAGCAAATGCAGAAAAAAGCCAAAAGAGAAGTCTTGGTGAGAAAATTGCAAATCTGCCCCTAGTAAGTGCTTGGAGAGTGTACTTTGAGCAAGAAGTTGTGCTTCCTGGAATCGCACTAGCTTTGTTGTATTTTACAGTTCTCAGGTAACACACTGGAAACTGATGGACCCTCGAAGTTCATTTCTTTCACATTTGTTTACAAGACTTACCTATAATCTACTTCTACTGACGTTTAGCTTTTCTCTAAAAGGGTAAAAAACGGGGTGATCAATCGAAGTTCTTGATATGTTATTAGGTGGAAACTTACATATGCATCAAAAACTAAGGTCATCTTAATTGTTATGTTGTTTCTGGTATTATCTGCTAGACAGTTACTATTGCACTGCTGCATCATCGGGAACTGTGCAAAATTTTGGCAGTCTCGAGTCTTTCTTGCTCTGATTCGAATGCATTAACAATTTGAGGATTGTTGTATGGATTTACAGCTTTGGAAGTTTGATGACGGCTACATTAGAGTGGGAAGGTATACCTGCATTTGTCATTGGAATAGCACGCGGAATAAGCGCAACGATTGGCGTTACTGCCACTCTGGTTTATCCAGCCTTACATTCTCATATTTCCACGCTTCGAACTGGGCTCTGGTCCAGCTGGTTCCAGGTATATTTTTCGAGTACCAACTTGTATGGGACTTTTTTGGGTGTACTGATTAGTGAAAAACAACTAAACTCTGCATTATGAGAAACTATTGCAGTGGACTTTCCTGCTTCTATGTGTTGTGTCAATATGGGTCCGAAACAGCATGATAGCTGCCTATATGCTGATGGGTGGAGTGGCGGCATCTCGACTGGGATTGTGGATGTTCGATTTAGCCGTCATTCAACAGATGCAGGTTATCTACTTCCGTTTCAATTATAACTCAAACGAATAGCACCAGTCGCTTATTGCCTAGACATCTCACAAGCATTCTTGACGTATCTGTGGTTGAGGTTTAGCTTGATCTCTTTCACCTACTTGTTTAAGCTTTTGGCTTGGATCCTTTTAACTGGTATCAAACCCACAACTCGTTATCTTCACTCGCCATTTAGTATATCGTCTTATGGGTTTATTCCTTGTTCATCTTCTTCCTCATTCTTCAGCTCCCTGTGCGTTCTTCAAATGGTTTCATTCACATTTACTAGCTTTAACTTTTGGTGGGATACTTTGATGCCGTTCTACACAAAAATAGTTTCTTGCAGTGGTTCACAAATTCTCATACCTGAAATATCACTTTCTGTTCTGGCCCTTTTCTCGTTTTTGGCAGGATAAGGTTCCAGAATCTGATCGTTGCATTGTTGGAGGTGCTCAAAGTTCACTTCAGTCCACCTTGTATATGATGGCTTATGGTATGGGAATAATCATCTCAAATCCACAGGTGATTACCATTGCTTCTACTTCCTATGGCAGTATGGATAATATGTTACTTGTATCATGTGTGCTAATTATCTAAAGTTGGTCAAACTTTTGATTTACAATCTAACTGAATATTGATTTGTGGCTACTGCATCAGGATTTCTGGAAGTTGATTTTGTTATCATTTCTGTTTACTACCCTATCGGCATCTTTATATACTTTCCATGTGTACCGTGTCCGCAAGCACCTGATCCATTTTGAGAAGCTCATTTTGCTGAGAAGTTGGTCAATCGTACGGTCTCCAGACACCCACCAGAGTCAGAACGCGTGAACTTCATTTAGTGCTATTCTAGGACATTTTAAGAATCTTGTTATATTTGTTGACCGATATCGTATTCCACGATGAGCCACTGATGCTGTGACGCCTGACAATTCTGTGTAAAATAGAGAACGATGACAGTGCAGCCTGTCCTAATAGGATTTTGATATCGGATTGAGAAATACAATCAAGGACTTTGGTATGTTTATAGGAAGATGGGCTGCTGCTTTCACATTTGCAAAATTCATCTGTTCGTTTTACTTGCTTTCTCATATGCTCTGCAGAGTGATTGTTTCACATGCTTAAGATGCAATCGGGAAAAAAAATTACACTTCCGGTTACCATACTTTTGAGTTCTGCTGAACTTCAATTTCCTGACACCTGAGATAACTTTTGATCAAGTCATTCCTAATGCATGATGAGCTGAGCTTTGGCAAAATCCATTGCATAAATTGCATTGCAGATTTACTCCATTTCCAATCGAAATCTCCTGCATTCGCCCATATTATCGATCGAGAAAATTTTCTGTGATTTTGTTAGCAAGTAGTGGTTTTGCATGAGTGCTTCGACCACTGGATGCATCTGATCATTGAGGTGGGGCTTGGAATGAAGCTTCTGGAAAGGACAAGCCATGCAATCTAGCCGCAAAACGCATGCCCAATATCGTCCATGAATATCATCAGGAAAAAAATGAGCGGGACAGGGTTGGTTGGAAAAGGAAGGAAACTGCTTTCACTGTTCATTTAACTGAATTAACCGGACATGATCTGAACCTAGCAATCCGGCCTTTTGAGTTTGTGGCTCAAATTCTTGCTGAGTCGGAGTTTACATCGGAGCCTGAAGATCGAGTTAGGTCCATGACAATAGGTCCATGACAAGTTTGAAGGCGTTCGTGGCACGATAATGGAAGGGGCTCAGCACATAGGCCGAAAGGCCAGGGATGCCGGTCGGATTAAGTCTAGTGGCCAAAAGCTACTGGGCATGGGCCAGGTGATCGGCTAGCTTGTGGTCAAGTTGCCCGCCCTGAGCGGCACCTATCCTACTAATTTCGCTACTGGTCATCAAGCGGTCGCTTGGTAGTCGTATGGACGCGAACTCGGGTTTAAAAGTCTGATTTTGACCTCCTCCTTTTTGAGAACACGAACACGGTGGAGGTGTTTTCTTGAGCTTCTTGCGAAACTTGGTGTGATAATTACTGGGCTTGTGAGTATTCGTATATTGGAATATTAGAGACACACAAGAGCTTGAGTGATTGATTGTGATTCTATAGGAAAAGTTGTCCAAAAAGTTATAAACTTGCTAGAAGGTGACCGATTAAATCTTAATTTTTAAATTTAACTAATCTTAAGCCTTTTGACGATTTGTTGATTTAATTATTCAAATCAATTTTGGCTTGAAATTGCTAATGTCAATAGTCATAAATGTCATGATCAGTACTAACATAGATGATTTTTACAAATTTTTTATTTTTGAAAAATTTCTTTTCTTTTCATTCAATTTTTTTTTTTATTCCTTCCATTGGTTGCCGGCCATAGGCAAGGGTTACCCTCACCAAATCTGGAGAGGGCCACCCTCACTAGCCAACCCTTACCCAAATGTGGTGAGGACTATGGCTAGCAAGGGTGTCCCAAACCTTGTTGGCCCTAGCTTGTGGCCGACAACCTCCATTGGCCATCACCGATACTCAACAACTGATAGAGGGAAATAGAAAAAGAAGAGAAAAAAATTGCAAAGACCGTTTGCATCAATTTCTCAAACAAAAATTAATTAGAATGACTAAATTGTTAAATTGTCAAAAAAATTTAGGATTAAACCAATCAAATTGAAATGTTTAGAATTGAATTAATTGTTATACAATAAGTTTATGATTTTTTGGATAATTGTTCCGAACTCTGTAATTCTTGAATTGATAGTGAGTTTTTTTTTTTACAACCGGCTCTCACGATGGGTCGTAAGTACCAATACTCGGACCGAATCAACTAAATTTCTCATGCTCTTGATCATTTCTCATTGATTCTTATGATAACTTTTTTTTGTCTTGTGTTAAATTTGAATCGTGAGATCTGCTAGCTTTGGCATTATTTTGAGAATGGGCAAAATGCACTTGCCAACCTTGTATTTCTTTTCTGGTTCTAAAGTAAGGTCATTGTCGTCCAAGCACACACAGAAGAAGTTTCAAAAGCATCTGAAGAGCAGGGCCAAAGAAAGGTAAACCGGACATCTAGGGACCAAAACTCTGCAAACGAGAGGTTCATGTATTAAAAATAAGGACAGCATGGTAAGAAACGATATCCTGGAAAGGTCATCGCGCATACATTAATCAGAAGATGCCGGATCACTCGATGACTAATTATGTGCAAACTGTTCCTGGATGTCTTTATCATGATACGTATGTTTGACTTGCTCCTATTTGATATTCATCTGCAATCTTTTTTATGATGACGGCTGCTGGGAAAATACAGCTTTGAATTGGGTAGAACAATGGAATTGAATCTTTAGAGTAATCAAATCGGATTTTGAGGCGTGATATCACTTTTTTTAAGGATTTATTTGCCCCCACAAAGTTGCTAATGATTACCGGCAAATTTTCTCCAGTATACAACAAAGTCTCAAATGAGAATATTATATAGCAATTCTAGTATTTTCCAAGGTTCTCTCATGGGAAAAATTGAAAACCAATGACTATATAATCTTACGAAAATGGAAGAAAATTATTGTTTGATCTCAAAACAAACGTACTTATATTTCTTTCGAATAGAGTCAACTTTTCAAAAGATTGCAAAAGAACAAAAGCAACATTTCGGGAAAGGTTGCAAAATGAACAAATACGTCTCAAAAATTACGTTAAAAAAACATAAAAAATGATCGCCGGTTAGTGTCAAATTTGTCCACGTGCACACTCATATCTTTTCGATGTGGGACAATGCATATCTTCATTTGTTTTATAAACAAATTACCAACAATCCCCACTTTTGTTTATAAAACAAAAAAAATAAATAAAACATTAGAAATATACAGCTAAAATTTTGTGAGATTAATATACATACATAAAGGCATCTCTCGAGTTAAATATTTACTTAGTACAAGTATCTCAAAACTCTATCAAAGTGACAAGTAACTCGGCTTTAAACTTGTACTTTTATATGATAGAGTCTGACACACCACACATATATTAGCAAGAAGTTCTATATTACTTTGCACTATTATGGCCTTGTACTTGATCTTGTTTCATGAGCTTTCTAAAAAATAACCCTAACTTTCGCAAGAAGTGGCACCACTTCTAAGCTCATATAGGTGAAATATCTACTATATGTTTCTGTTACTATCAACACACTATAATTTTGTACTATACTTCATTAAGAATTCAATCCAACCTACAAAACGTAATAGACGATACTGACTTCTCATATCAGGGATACGTCAAACCTACAAAACGTAACAGACAATACTAACTTCTCATATCAGGGCTACGTCAGTATCAAACAATCACATTTAGTAACTTATTTTTACCCATTAAACCTTGTAACTAGTGATATTCTAAAAAAAAGGTTGGGTTGCCATTACTGGTGATTTTAATTAAAGGGTTTTAGCCCCGTTTCTTATGAGGTCATTATTACCATCTCTCTTGGTAAAGCCTTTGTCAAGGGATTGACTAGATTATTACTTGACCTCATGTAGACAATTATTATGGTACAATATTTAATCAATTGTTTCACATATTCATGTCTTAGACTAATATGTTTAAACTTACCATTATAGGTGCTACTATAGGCTCTTACCAAAGTAGTCTAACTATCACAGTGGATAGAAATAAGAGGTATATGACTAGGCCATAATTTGGTGTCTAATAATAAATTCCGAATCTATCAACCTCTTTCCCACTTGCTACTAAACAATGATTCAAATTTCATAGTTGAGTGAATTATGCACATTTTTTTCTTGCCCGCCCAAGAAACAACACTTTCATGTAATATGAAAATTAATCCATTAGTGGATTGTTTATCTCTCACACTTGTAATCCAACTAGTATCGGTATATCTTTCTAATATATCCGGATTATTATAGAACAAAAAGATAACCCTCCAATGTTCTATATTGGATTACTAATATTTACTCAACTTGCATATACAAAAAGTAATATTAGGTCTAGTATAATATATCGCATACATTAAAGACCCAAAGCACTCACATTAAAAACTCTCCACCAGGAATCAAATGGAGTACTTATATATTTGAAAACAAAATGTTTAAATTTATACAATATCTTATCCATTTAATCACTTTGGCTCAAAGAATAACCTCCACTATTTTTAATTTTAATACTTAACATAGTAACTGCTTCACCCAAATCTTTCATTTTGAAAATGAAAGTTAGATACTTATTAATCTCAATGATTCCAATCATATTAGTTCCAAAGTCCTCTTCGGACATAACCCCACTTCAAGAATATTCCAAGAGGCAATTAATCAAAATTATGCATCATCAAATTTTCATCATCAATGAAATACATACATCAAAATAGAAAACCAATGCAATTCTACTCTCTTGGCTCATTTATGCTATTCCATAGAATCAAATCTATGAGGGGCAAGGACAACAAATAAAACACATTAGAACCAAACAAGGGACACCTGAAAACCCATTTAGTATCTCTATATTGCCTCCATAAATAGAGCACTACATATAAGCCCATGCATGTAATGACATTCTCTAACAATCCAATAAAATGAGAGCAAATCGAGTATAGAGGTATCAAAAGCACATAAACTAGGACTGAAAGTGAAAAAACAATTCTTGGAACGGAATCAACAACATCGTATAAGCTGAAACCTTCCAAAATATACAATAAGATCCATACCTTGCGCTTGATCTTGTGGATCGGAGTCTCAGCTTCCTCGGGCACAAAGGTCGTGGACTGCTTGTGCAAATCAGGGCTATGCTACATAATGTTGACAAGAATCTTGCATTGGCCAACATCAAGACCGACGGCATCGGACACAAACCCAATAGACCTGGGTCCCTAACAGTGGTATACACAGCATAGCCCTTCTCAAGCAAAAGCTTGATCAGCAAAGAAGCCACGAAACCAGTTCCTCCAATAACACCTTTTTGTTCCCTCCAATCCCTTTTTTTTTTTTTTTTTCATCTAACCTCGTTTCTTCATGATAAATTTTTTTGAAAGCTCTCATGTCATCCTTCTCAGGGCCCACTGTCAGTACGCTTTGGTCAAATGCAACTGGAGCAATGGCGGACGAGGGAGACTATTGAAGAGGGTCCTTGTAGGAAGAGTCATCGTCCTCTTTGCGCGTCTCTTCGCAACAAAGAAGGCACCGCAACATTTCAAGAAGCACATATAGCATAGTTTTCTTCTTCTGCACTCGCAAATAAATTACTTAAAGCTGCCCAAAAGTTAGGCACTGACTAAGAGTGAAAACGACCTATTAACCTTCACCATGTTATGAAGAGAAGCATTAGCACAAAGGTCGGTTGCTGCTAAGCTTTCGGCAACCGTAAGACATGTGATTGACGAGGGTAGTAGACACGATTACCATCGGCTAAGCTGGATCCATCCACTCATTGATTCTCATCATGGCCATCGAGACCCTCAAATTTTCACTACCCATGGCAAGTGGACTTTTACGCTTCTCGAATTCCAATTTACGCTACCCTCAAAGAAGGACATTATCAATCATTAACTGAAATCCTCCATCCACTTATTGATAGATTGGCAACTGGATTGATGGCTAAAACTTCTGTTACCGTCCTCGTTCGCTTCAGGCTCTCGGCCATGAAGCAGAGCAGAATAGAGCACGTAGCCCGACGACTTGGGCCTCTGCAGGACGACACTCCTGTAGTTGCCCCCTTCAGCCCGAAAATCGAGGCGGAAACGGAAGCGTCGCCGACCAGAGTCGCCACCCACTCTCTAAGTCTCAGTCAAAGTTTCAGGCTCTCTCTGTTTTCTACGTAAGAACAACCGGTCGCCATAGCTTCACGAAATGAACCGACGCCGCTTCCGCCTCCCTATGAAACCGACAAACCGCCACCCGAATCGGCACCCGCACCGGTCAAACCGTCGTCCGCAAAGCCTGCGTCCGCGTCCTTCCCTGCAACAACGCAAATGACCGAATCCGTACAATCGCCTCTCGCCTCATCCCCCATGCCGCTACCGGGACCGCCCACGTGCACCTCGCCGAGCGTCATACGCAGAGGCCTCGCCGCGTCACCGATACCGCACCGCCCCTGCCCCCACGCCGCGCGGCCGGAGACCGGACGTTCCAGATCGCGGGTCGCCGGCGATCTGGAACGCGAGCTTAAGCGTCTCGACCGACCGGCGTAAATGGAGAGTGAAGGGGGGGAAAACCGGCGGTCAATAGCGGCACGGCTATGTTCGTCGCTAACACCAAAATGTGCCCGGAATCTTCAATGGCCATCAAACGAGAGGGAGAAGGGTGCGTGCGTGTCTGCAAACCCTAGACCGCGAGAGTAAATTTTTTTTTTTTTTTTCCGTCCTTGCCTTCCTCCTTGCTTCCCTTTTTTCTTCTCTCTTACTTTGTGTCCGACTCTCCTTCCAGCGAATTTTCTCTCTCTGCCCTTCTTCCACGCACAAACCCACCATCTCAGCCAACTAGACCAAGACAGGCTCGAAGTAAACCAAATTACCGTGCAGTGCTCACACCAGCAATAGATTGTCCGCCATGCATGCTCGGGAGTGGCCGAGACACACAACCGGGCAACATACGCCAAGACCTTAAGCCTCACCAGCAACTTCTGTTTCCGACGATAAACTATGATTCCATTGTTGCACAAATAAATCCTTAAAATTGTTGAGAAAATATGGCTTCAATTAGGTAGAACAATGGAGTTGAATTTTTAGAGTAATCAAATTGGGCTTTGAGCGCGTGATATCATTTTCTTTAAAGATTTATTTGCCCTACAAAGTTGTTAATAGTCACCAGCAAATTTTCTCGAGGATACAATAAAGTCTCAAATTAGATAGCAATTTTATTATTTTCCAGGATTTCTCATGGGAAATAATTGAAAACAATGGCTGTATAAAGAAGACGAAAATGGAAGAAAATTATTGTTTGATCTCAAAACAAATGTACTTATATCTCTTTCGAATAGAGGCAACTCTTCAAAAGATTGCAAAAGAACAAAAGCAACCTTTCAGGAAATGTTGCAAAATGAACAAGTATATCTCAAAAGTTACGTTAAAAATACATAAAAATGATCGTTGGTTAGTGCCAATCTTGTCCACATGCACACTCACATCTTTTTGATGTGGGACAAGACACCTCTTTATTTGTTTTATAAACAAATTACCAATAGCGGCTTTATCATATGCTTGTTACCGCTCATCTTTAATGTTAGACCCACGAAGTTCGGCCCCGAGGAAAAGATTCGTCCACGACAACAATCCAGGCACCAATCGGCTCAAGTTGATTGAGATGATAAAGGAGTTATTTCCTAAGGAAGGTCGATCGGCTGCATCATGATTGAGCTACAATGATATGGATGTGCCTGTTTATTACAGGTTTTGATAAATGACATCCGACTTTGTAGCATTTCCTTTTCTTTTCGCGATCGAGATGATCTTTATGCCGGACGTAGTGTCGTCTCCAGACGTCTCCATGTTCTTCGTGCTACATTTTTTTGGATATGAAAATGATCTGCCGTAATTGAACAGGGTCTCGTCCAAATGGTTTCTTGCTACCGACGAATTTGTGCAGGAGAAACTAGGAGATGAATGTCATAAATTCATCATCTAATAGCTCCTTTTCTTCTTCTTTTTTTTTTTTTAAGTTTTCAGTAATCATCTATTGAAAATAAATCTCGAATTTAAATCCATAAAAAAACCTAATCGAAATTGACTTTTGGTTGAGATTTTTTATTTTGCATCCCAAGTTTCTTCTACATAGATTATGTGGGAGCACAAAGGTCTAATAAGGAAAAAAGTATTCCAGAAGGATTTTCAAGAGGGCTGAAGAATAAACACATTCCTTTTTCAAAGATTTTCTAATTTTACGTTTCCTAGTTTACAATTTGATTTCCTTTGTGAGTCAAAGGTTTCCTATTAAAGTTGGTTTCCTAAATGTTTTCTAATTCCAAGTTTCCTAGTTTAAAATTCCTAATTTAATGTTTCTTAGTTTAATATTTCCCATGTTTTCTAGTTTAGTGGCCTAGTCCCTCAATAAATAATAGGTGTTTTCTCAATTCTAAGAATGGGCTTCTTCTTGGATTGCATTCAAGAGATGAGCATGAGTTTGCAAGTAAGAATAACTCAAGTCGAGTGTGGTTTTAATTTCTATTATACCAGTTGATCTATAGCAAAATCTTGTATTGCTTTCTGCTGTCTCCATGTTGTAGGTCACTCCAATTGAACCACATAAATCCATTGTTCTTCGTTCTATCTATTCTTTTATTTTTTGATCAACATTATCTAATCCCAAGTCTTAGAAATGAGCAACTCTTGCTTCATCAGTATCCACAATCAGCAAATTGATATTGCAACTTCTTCTCCAGTATTCCCCAGCCCTCTCAAGCTGGGCTTCTTTCCTTGCAACAAAGGGGTGTCACCAGGCTTATCTATCTGGGCATGTGATGTGGACATCAAGCCATATCAAGGAGGAGGTGCTAAGGATCCATTGTCTATTCCTACTGGTTTGATCACTCGAGCGCGGGCCAAGCAATTTAGGCAAGCTATTGGCATCATGGTTCGTGGTCTTTGGCATTGAGATAACCTTGTATCAAATCTTGAAGAATCTTGAAAATCTTGGCGCAATTTAATTATCTAGTCACCAAATATTTGATCAAGTCAAAATATATCTTCTTGTTTAGGAATATTCTAGAATATGACGCATTAGATTTCTAGGATTGGTTTTAGGGTTTGTGTGGCGGCTAAAAAGCCTATATAAAGGATTTGCCAAATTTTTTTGGGGACAGATTGTGGCACCCTCGCCACAGCCCCTGATCCGTTAGGGTCGTCACAGTTAGCATACCTTACACTTTTCCTAACATGTCACTCTTATACCATTTAATTATAGTGGGTCCATATATCCTGGGAGTTTATACAAAAAAAAAAAAAAATTATCGGTCCCAATGCAAATTATATAACAGAAGCATATTCGACATCTCCCTAACCCATACTCAAGCCAAATAATACAATGCAATGCACACCAACTACACCTTTCATATATATATACGTTAGAGCCGAAACACTTTTATTTACATAACTATGATGGACATCAAGAGTCGGTACAACGAAAGGCCAAGTACCCGACCCCTACATCAGTCATGTACATCGATCCGTCATCTAGTGTCAGCTATCCAAAAAGTGTCATCCTCTACTAGTCACATGCACAATCACACCGAGCCCGATGCATCGGCGGGTGGCGACATCAGCATCCCCATCATGATCCTGTCGCGATGAACATGCACGGACAGGAACTCCTGGACTACGGAGCCATCGGGTAGACCCACGTCATACATAACTAAAACTCAAACACGGATGAACACCAGTCCATGAACACCAACACAGGGGTGCTCCAAGCACTCAACCTCAACATCAGACGGTAAGCCATGGAAAGTACCACGTGTGACAGGTAATAGAGGTATCTTTTAATATGAAATGTTAGTTCCTAAAAGGGATGAGTACAACTAATCAGTAGTAAAAGATTCCTCAAGCTATATCAAGCATTACTATTAATATCTAGATTCAAGTATGGTAGACAAAACAAAACATTTAACAATAGGTATGTATCAAAATCATGAAATCCTTCAATGTAATAACAATGTAGTCCTAATGTGTAGTGCAACATTTCCAAGATAGACAAATCTCAATCATAGGGTCAAACTGAAACATCACATTCCATTCCATGCCATACACTCAGACATATATCCAGACCCACACACACCTATAATGGAATCTTTCATTTTATTTTTTTTCAAAAGGTTTCATCCCTAGAGGACCAATGTTTGCATCCCTCCAGGCATCACGAAAGCCTCCGGCATTTAGCCATTTAAGGCCACTGGGCATCTAGAGCAAATCACGCCTCAAAGCATCTCGTATCCCAGCTGGTATCACGGGGAACCTCGAGGGCCTCCCATGAAAATGGTTACCCTGGCCATTCAGAATTATGTACCTACTAGCATACCACCGGGCATCCTGAAGCTCCCGGGGAATAACCTTCGGCACTCAACCATTTAAGGCCACCAAGCATCCACAAGGTATCGACTCACTCAATCCTCTGGGCATCCCGACTCCCAGGGTATTGTTGACCCGAGGGTTCAACGGTAACAACTTAGCATTTTAATTCACAAAACATTTTCAAATGCTAAAACAAGATGTCTCATGGACCCTCTATCACATCTCAATATTGCACAAATATCCACAGCCAATACCATCATATCACATAGCCATTTGAAACACCTTTACTTTCGGACACTTTGGTGAAAATTCAAGAACAGAATAGTCCAATTTTACAATGCACAGTTCTGGTAGAAATTTTGAAGTAAATACTAAATGGACTCAGAAAATTACGAAAGTTTTACACATTATCAATGAGACCCAAAGGAACAAATTTCATCAAGAAAACCAAGTCAAATTCCATACATATAAAGAGTAAAAACTTCGGTATTTCTTGCTACAGTTTCTGTAAAATTTCCAGATTTAGCATTTCCGTATGAAAATCATTTCGTCGACCAAATCTTGTCCATTTTCCCTAAATTTTTTATATGTTGTACCTAAAGTGTACTCTACAACTTTTATTAAGAAATCAAAGTCAAATTGTGGCTGGAAAATTACAGAAAAATCAAAAAGTCACCGAGGGTCACACTGTTCTTCACAAAACAGTCCATTTACCTAATGAGAGTTTCTCCTGCTCCTTAAATTTCAACCTCCAACATCCACAATCAAATAGATACAAGTGTATTACACTATAACACAGCCTTATCACTTCCAAAAATCCTCCATAGTCAGATTTTTAAATTCTTGTTCCATCTCAAATTCGAAATTCATAATGCATGCCCTGTTTTTCCTAGTTTTCTTGATCTAGCTTCATCTTACATGTCCAAAATCCAACATGCAGCTCTAAAATTTCACCTTTCTCACATCCACCAACTCTTAGCTAGATAAAACGGCAAGCAAGACATAGATTGAAGAACTTCTACTTGCCTTAAGCCCTATGCGACCACAGCAAAATGGAGGACTCAGGGTCTCGGACGCGGCTCGGCGACGGCGGACTAGGTGGCGTTGACGGCGGCAGCTAGGACACGGCAAGCTGGTCTCCTTCTTCCCCTCCTCTCTCGCTTGCTCGCCCACTTGAACTCTCTCGGCGATTCCCTTGAGCAATCCGCCTCCCCTTCTCTCTCTTAATCTTTCCTTCACCCGCATGATTAGCTAGTAATCATTAGCTTTGCATGCAAGAGACACTTACTTGATCTTTCTTGCCACTTGTCAATCTCCATGCAAAGGTTGATGGGCCTCAATCGGCTGGGCTTGGGCCAGCCTTGGTTGACCGAATGGGGGGAAAGGGTGGGCTGCTTTGGGCTGGTTTGGCCTTAAGTGTCCAGCCCACACTTGCTCTTATTTTTTCACTTTAATCCCCACTTAATTTCATAATCTCAATTTCTCACATGGACATATAATATTGCAACATTAATCGATGGAAATCCAACTTATAGAGTATACGGCCAAGAATAGAAAATTCTTTATTAATTCATCCTTTATTACAATCCTTGATCACACATGGACATAGGATAGATTTCCAACAAAACAATTGTCCATTAAATGCTTGGCCTTGTTTGATTGTAATCCATTAGTCTAATGACTATAATATAGTCCGATGGCGCTTCCATCACCTATTCAGGGGTCGCAATGCATCTAGAGATCACTATGAAATTTTTAGGATGCCACATAGATATATTTTTATTTGAGGAAAAGAATTGAGAGGTTCTCTTTTACTGTTCTTTTGAGGACTTGACCTTATCAAGATTCTCTTGCGACAGTCGATTCGACTTATTGAGTGAGATAGTGAATTCTTTTGCTGGTGGCATCTATAACGTTGGTTGGTTGACACGCGTTCGTCAACAGGTCTCGTTCATACCGAGGTTGCCAATCACAGGTTTGATTGAAGGTTGAGGTTCGCAATTCACACCATCCAAACCTTCGTAGAACGATCTTTCCGCAACGATTCACATCAGCATGGCAGGCTCAAAGAAGTCCAAAGAAGCAAGGAAACAATTTAGCTCTTTGACAGGCAAAATGGAGAAAGAAAAAACCAAAAAAGAAGTGAACTATTCTATCTCCACTGTTCCGATCTGATTCTGACCTTGGATCCGCGTGGCAGCTGGTGTTAGGGATGAGACACAAACATATGTTTCGCTGTTCTTGGATCTTAACCCTTTGACAAAAAAAGACAAAACCCACATGGATTATCTTACAGTGGAACGCTCCGTGTTACCTTTTCCAACATTAGGAATTTGGCATTTTGTAATCCAAAGGTTTTACCATTGCTCTTAGGCCCTCTTCTTATTGAAGCTGTTTACTTGCTCTCTGGACAAAGGTCCCACCATATTCGGATCCTACTGAATCTAAGGATTTGAACATTGTTTTTGAGATTTTCTATGTTTTTTTTTTTTGCTCTCATGGGAAAAAACAGAGATCAGCAGTCAGACAGCTGACAGCTTGTAGACAATATCTCAGGATTTAATCCTGTTTTTTTTTTTTTTTTGGGTGAAACCAAGTATGCGATATAAGGACCAACTTTCTTGATACCATTTGCATCACTTTCATCATTCACACCAAAAAACAGGGCACTCATCACAACCATATAGTACAACTTAAAGCCTATCATCATTTTGGATGCAGTGAGCGGTCACAATATAAAGTAGAGATCTGCATCCCAATCGTTCATCCCATCCACAATTCACTGGAAGAAGAAGAAGAGGAACGACTTGGTATCATTCAAGAAGTCAGTGCAGCGACATAAAATGATGAGGGAGCCACTCCTTGATCGCAATTCGGGTGCTCAACAGCCATCTTTTCCGTTGTTCCTCACCAAATATTTGTACTCGGGCCACTTCTTGGCCAGATGGGGTGCCAGGTTACACTTTTCGTTTTGCTTCTACTTTGGCAATGGTTCGGATTCACCCATCATAAAGAACACTTGCTTATAATGTGAAAGAAAACATGTTCTTCATGGAGCACAGTTCATACAATTTAATTTTAAGATGTTTTTAAATTTGGCTATGTTTTTAAATTTGGGAAGCTGTTCCTTTTTATTCTTCCATTTTTTTCTCATTGCTTAGAAAGGCCGATTTGCTATTATCACTTCAACATCATAGTTTTTGAATTGAGAAGAGAGTTTCAACTGCATAATTCAATTATCTCAGCCAAAAAGTAATTTCTTTCCCTTCCATGGCCAACAATTGGAAATGAGTCGCAAACTGATGTTTACTAGTTCTATCCAGCAAAAAAAGGCAGTTGTTCTAGTAGCTGCTGTACGGGATGGACTTACTAGCCTCAATTTATCAGGTAAAAAAGAAAATGGAAAGAATAAATAGCAAAAGGAAAAGCTTGTGCCTTTCAGCAGTATGCCAGATGCATATAGCAGGATCATGTAAAAGAGTAAGCAATCAAACAGCCCTTGTCTTCTTTTGTTTAGGCATGCGTACATATCCTTTACACAGTTCTTGGTGAAATAAAATCTTGACCCAACCTATTCAGTAGTTCCGGAAATTTTGGTATGTGCAATTCTTTAGAAAAATCAAACCTTGGTAAGGCCACGGTTCATTTAGATCTGACTTGAATGAAACGGAAAGGAGGCAACTGGATGTGTCACCTGTCCATATGATATAATGTCTTCTTGTCTTGCAGGATGTGGGAATTTTCGGTAGGTTTGTACATGATCAGTATTTGGCCAGACTCTTTGCTATTGGCCGCTGTCTATGGAGTGGTAGAATCTGGCTCCATATTCTTGCTTGGTCCAACCATTGGAGAGTGGGTAGATAAGTTGAGTTATGTCTGTAGAAATTTATTCTCATAAACAATTAATCAATTAACAACAAACGGATCCATACATGATTGTAAAACACCGAGATCAATAAATACAGCGGAATTAAAGCGTACCTGTTTGAGCCATTGCTTCACTTGCAGAAACATAGATCACTCTGATAATCAGGGATCTATCGGAATGCCAGATCTTCCTCTCTATGACCTATTTCGATATAGCAGCTTTCAATGGGATTAAAGCGGCGATAGGTATAACCTACCCTTTTTATAGGCTAGAGAGGGGACCTAAGCAAACCCTAATCAATAGCGTGTCAACCCTCTTCCCCTTCCCATTACGGGCTTAGATGTCAATACCCGTCAAACACAATTGCCTACACTTTGCTGCTCAACAGGCCCGTTATCAATAGATGCCAATACCCAATTCAATCAGATCACTGTAGGGTTCAACAAATATTGGAATATCCATTAACCCGATTATTTAAAATAGAAAATCAATTAATTAATGTAAGCCCATATTATAGGAAATTTCCAACATTCTCCCACTTGGGCTACATTAATTAATTTATTTTATTTTGAAAATATTTTATATTGAAAACGACACTATCGGGTTAATAACTAAAATTTTGTTTTATGTGGCCACAACTTTTTAAAAAATAATATTCCAATAATGGCATCTCAATACCAATCCAATCCTATATAACCTCAATATAGGACTATGGAGATCAATGTGTTAAGAAAATATCATTACACAAGACCTTCCATAATCACATATAATAAGCATTATATTTTCATGGATCATGGGCCTAGTAGTGTAGTAAGAAATAATGCCAATATGTGATCAAAATATACACTATTTCTTATCGGTCCTCAATGCAATTTCTCAACGACATGAAACTGCATTAACGCAATTTCTAAACAACATGAAATTGCCTTAGTGCGATTTCTAAACAACATGAAATTGCACAATTATGTCACAATCCAACATGAGATCTCATAATCAGTGACATCCAGTCATCTTTAAACAAAATTTGTTTAAAGATACTGTTTTATACTTCTATTTCTCAGTCAACAAGAGAAATGATAACAATATAATCAATAACAACAGTTATTAAAATAAATGCTTTAATAAACATCATAAAAAGCATTATCAATCTGTATATAACTATAATATCCAGAAATACAATTTGTATAACTCCCACTAACAAAAGAAATCAAAAGAATTTAAAACACCCATATTATTTACAAGTTCTTTAAATAAAATGGGTCGTAAGCCTTTTGTTAGAGGATCAGCCAATATGGACTTAGTTCTAATATTCTCAATTATAATGTCTCCCTTTTTGACCAAGTCCTTAATAGTATAATATTTGATCCAATTAACATTTCAACCGTGGCATTGTTGTTATTTATAGCAAAAATAACTGTTTGTCACACATAATGCAATAAGATCAATTATGGGCAATAAGTATTTTTAACAAAAATAATTAGTACATTATAAACTCCCCTTTGGGCAGAGTGTATAATGCACCATTATTTTTTACAGCATGAAGTTTATAAAGCAACAATAAGGAGAATTACATATAATTGTCAATGATCCATCCCCTTTGGGCAGACAAATCATTTAAATTATACATCTCCATGATATCAATATATAGAGACGATAAATGAGAATTACATATAATCTTCAAGGATCAATCCCCTTTGGACAGACAAATCCTTTAAATTATATATATCTCCATTATCTCAACATAGAGGGGAATTACACATAACTCTAAAAAATTTATCCCCTTTAGGCAGATAAACCTTTTGAGTCACACATCCCCATCATTCATCTCTAATATATCAATATAGAGAAGAATTACATATAACTTTCAAAAATTTATCCCCTTTGGGCAGATAAATCTTTTTGAGTCATACATCCCCATCTTTTAATTTTGGAATTTATCTTCATGCAATTTTGAAATTAATATACACAATAACCCCCTTTGGGCAGGTAATTGTATATACTAATTTTTATCAATAGGAAACTCCAAAAAAATATATGCCCAAAATTCATCTAACAATATGAAGCACTTTACGACATGTACTTCCCAAGATCATATTGCATTTATCAAGCAACAATTTTTCCCACAATATTATTATTTTTTTCTTGGGTCGAAAAACGGTTTTAATCCAAATCACTGAATTAACCCAACAAAAGAAAAGATAGGTGCCTCTAGCACTTCAGTCAACATATTTCATATTAAGTTTAAATTACTTGTGCACCGAATACCAAACAAAAGGCACCCAATTACTTCAGACAGGAAAACAACCCACCATTCTGTCACCTTTAGTCAATAGGTCCTCATGTTTAAATTAGTAAATAAAAGCCCCACTAGCAAATCTTAAGCACTCACATCAAATCCCAAGTACATATAGGCAAGAGACCAAGACAAAACAGCAAATTGAAAAGTGAACGCTGATTCTGCAGCAAGAATTGCAATATGTTATGAAAGAAAGCATCACTTCCACAAATTTTGGGCCTGAGATCTTAACTACCCGTAGGCTAAGCTCTCCGACAATGAGTGACGGGAAGCAAGAAAAGTGCCATATATTTCTCAAATTAGTAACAAATAAACAATCAGAACAAAAGCACGCAACTCAGCACTAAGGATAGAAGAGAGAGACATCAACAACCAACCAAGGATACATAAATCACTTCCACAGCTAATGATCCCGCACAACACATACGCGATGCAAATTCAAGATCATTCTCTAACTTGATCACCCATAGAGGAAGGAAAAAGAATAATTAAATAAATAATCATATCCTCAAAACAAATATTTATATAGTAAAGAATCAAATCCTCCCAATTTAAAACAATCTAAAATTTACTTTAATTTATGTTACTTTAAACACAACGTTCAAGAAGACCGCATCATGGGATTTCCCAATACCTAAACCCACCATGCTCCAGCATCAAAATCCATCTCACAATCTGATTCAAAAACTGACAAAACCCAAAAATTTGACAAATTTCGGACGGCCAACTACTGTGACTGTAACCTCCCTTGGGATTTCACCGCCACTTACCAAACAAGCAGACGGTTGATCGCAAAGCACAAACCACGCTAAAAGAAACATATTTGAGTTCTTTTACTGGGAGCTACATAAATGTCTATCGAGTAATCAACTACCGATAGTCAACCCATTACTGTTCAACACTCCAATCGACAAAATTGTTATATAAAAAATAAAAACGCAATTCTATAGATAAAGAATGCACACGTCAAGTTAGTTGACAACTTCACTGCCTCTTAGTAGCATCAATAGGAGCATGAACATATTAGACTGTTAACACTTCTTTGGCGGTGTAGGAACCAGATGGCTCGAGGTGCTATTGGAGATGATGTGTGAAAAAAATGGTCAAAAGTACCAAATATACTAAGCAATCCATGCTCGAAAAATATGGTGGTGAAAGCAGAAGATGGTCCAGAAGCAAGGATTGCTCAAGAGGAAATGGGCATGATGACAAGCAAGCTCTAGGAATTCAATTAAATAGAAGGTTCCTGAATGGCACTGATGTACAGTCACCCCAAAATGTGGCAGTGGCTACAAAATCATGGGTAATTAGTTATTGCTAACAGAAATAGGCAGTCAAGGCTTTGTACGCTCATCAAAGAAAACAATTCAAAGGAAAACATAAGTGTTGCTTCATTTTATGAGTTTCTATCCACTAGTTTCAGCAAACCAGCTTAATCCACATTTCATCTCTCGCAGCTTATTTGCAAGCACTCACTACTTTGTGAAGGGATCGTAACATAAGAGCATGCTCGGTACTCCGCCTTTCATTAAATTGTCAGCTCGAACCATCACTAGCTACGACACCCTTCTGAACATATAGGACGACAAGGTTCGCGAGACGTATATATTCAGAAACATGGAAACATGTGTGCACACAAATCCACCATTGACATTCGACAGTTTCATTGTTCTCCGACAGGTAGCACTCGACACTCCTTTTTCGCACAGAAAGAAAGAAAATTCAGCCGACAAGGTGATCTTCAGCCCTGTAACTCTAGCCATGAGACTGAAAAAAAACTTACTCAATGGTCACCGGCTCCTCTCCTCAAGGATTGAACATTCTACCCATCCAGTCTAGTTGAACAGGGCAGGTAACAATTAAATCCCATCCGAAATAATTTCAGTGAAAAACCCATCCTTACCCACGATTATCCATCATTACAAACCAAGTCTTTTTCGACCACACTTCGTGTAAAACGACAATTAAAAAAAAACAAAGCCCATCAACAAGAAACTCATAAACCCCATAAAGATTCGAAACAAGTAGACACGAAATCAACCAGTATCCACATTCACATAGATCACACGAAAAACCACACCTTACCGAGCTTCGAATCAAGCTTGCAACAAACTAAACTAAAATCCGATTAATAGAATACCGATTTCTAGAACATCAATATAATAGCAATAGCACGGGCAAATAACATGAAAAAACGCTTGATAATTTCAAGCCAAAAAGTTTGTGAAATGGAGATTTACATATAACATCAATATAATTTACTAGAATGAATTAAACAAAGAGAAACCGAGTAAATCTACCACATACAAGCTTCCAAATTTCAGATCCAAGCCTCCTATGGCTGAAAATTTGGTTTTCTTGTGTATGGCAGCTTTCTATCAAAGACAGCAGCAAACACTTTCTCGTCCTGGAAACACCAATATCACTGCCGTTCCCCGATCCTCCCGAAATTTGACGTCTTTCTAACTCTAACATTCCACATCTTCGAGAACCATTCATCAATATTATTATGCTGGAATACCCATAAGGTTTCCAGCTCAACCATTTAACCCGTCCCCCTTAAAAAACTCGATTGGTTCATTCTCATCCAAGAAATTGTCCACATGATCGATATTTCCAATGATACTTTCTATGATTTACAAGCAAAAGAAAGCACGATAATGGAGAACCCAGCTAATTAAAGCTCAAGAATCTGCGATAAGAAAGTGATGCTGCATTGCATAGAAAGACAAAACAGTGCTTACGAACAGCTTTCACTTTCAGGAGTAAAATCAGCCGCAAAGCTTACAAATTGCGACTATAAATATCCAGCCAATTATTCTATTATGCGCTTGCGTATCGATGCCCCGCACAATCACACAATCACACAGGAGAGTCGGTTGCCAATACCGAAGACAGACTCAAAGCAAAACTATCGTCGCTTTTTCCAAAAAGAAAATCCATCCTAAGCACCCACAAATAAAAAAAAAAAAAAAAAAAACGAAAACTTGAAATCAAGCGCAGCAAGCACAAATCGCCAAATTCCTCCTTAATCTCGCTCTTTGTCCAATCCTTTTTTTTTTTTTTTTTTGATAGGATATCGAGGGCTTTTCTTAGGCCGTGATTAATCATGGAGTTTTTCAGGGGAATTATCTGGAAACCTAAGTTGACCACGGTTCCCATCTCGATGGACACAATCTGCCCAGAGGGGCAACGGGGTAACAATCCACCGCGAACTATAGAATACACACGTGAGAGCAAGCGAAAGAAAACACAGACTAGCATTCAAATCGTCATCTGCACAATTAAAACGGTCAGCCCAACGCACACAACCCTAATTCGCTCGATGGATCGTGGAAGATAGCAAGCACGCAGAGAGAGATATCGCATGAACAACTAATTAATCAAGAGCAATCTAAGAATTCAACCATATTCAAGTTCAAGAAATTCAGATCTAACATTCCCATGACTACAATCCATATTTCCACAAATTTAAGCCAAAAAAAAAACTTACCTTAATGCAACAATTTACCACGAACATCAATCAATTGCAAGTAATCTGAAAATTCTAGAACTTTTTAATGCATAAACCCTAGAATTTCAAATTTAAAATTCTCTCTCAATTCTTAACGAAATTATGCAAATTATATATGGTTGGAAAGATCTTGACGTGTAGAACAAAAGCCCTATGGTTACGGGATTAATCAAACAAAAAACTACACGAAAAAATAATGCCCATATTATGGCTCAAAGAGGAGGATTTCGAATTTGTCCATAAAAAAAAAATTGGGTTCTACAATCATATACGATCGGCTCTGATACCACATGTAGAAATTTATTCTCATAAACAATTAATCAATTAACAACAAACGGATCCATACATGATTGTAAAACACCGAGATCAATAAATACAGCGGAATTAAAGCGTACCTGTTTGAGCCATTGCTTCACTTGCAGAAAAATAGATCACTCTGATAATCAGGGATCTATCGGAATGCCAGATCTTCCTCTCTATGACCTATTTCGATATAGCAGCTTTCAATGGGATTAAAGCAACTGATAGGTATAACCTACCCTTTTATAGGCTAGAGAGGGGACGAAGAAACCCTAATCAATAGCGTGTCATTGGGCCCTTCCCATTACGGGCTTGAGTCAAACACAATTGCCTACACTTTGCGCTCAACTAGCCCGTTATCAATAGATGCCAATACCCAATTCAATCAAATCACTGTAGGGTTCAACAAATATTGGAATATCCATTAACCCGATTATTTAAAATAGAAAATCAATTAATTAATGTAAGCCCATATTATAGGAAATTTCCAACAATGTCAAGGTCCGATAAACTTCAATTCTCAAAGTTCTCAATTCACGACCAGAACAAAAGAAATTGGATGGCATTTTAGGTCCAAATGCCACAACCGAAGATTTGGAACTAAACAAGCATTTTTCAGAGATATGTTTAGTTATGTCAAGGTCCGATAAACTTCAATTCTCAAAGTTGAGTTATGTTTATCGCGTGCGCAAGCATCTCATTCATTTTGAAAAGATCACTCAGTTGGGCAGTTGGTTGATGAGACGACCTTCAGAAAGTTGTCGGAGTTAAAGCACGCGAGCAAATTTTTATATATTCTGTGCTGTTTTAGGATAATCTGCAAGAACCTATAGAGCTAGATCCCAGGTAAGAATCCTCTGCAGTTAGATAAATATGGCAACTTCAACTATCAAGATTTTAATAAGATTGAGAGATGAAAACTGCAACTCTATTTTAGGATGTGTTTCAAACACGAAAATGCTGCTTCTGCATTTGCCAAATCCTTGTGCTCATTTAGGGCATGAATGATAACCATTCTGATCATAAATTGATTTATGGAACATAACCTATTTCTATTTGTGGATGAGTTTCTAAGGAAAAATACATGTTTGATAATGATGGCCAAAAATTGATTTATAGAACAAAAATAGATTGTTTTATTTCTATTTCTAGATAAGTTTCTAAGAAAAAAAACATGTTCAATAACGACACAAAATTTTCCTCTCCTGAGCACTGGCAAACGGTGGATGGCAGAAGATGGGCGGCAGGCACACAGTGAGCAGTGACCGGGTGGCGAACGGCAAGAGATGGCGGGTAGGCGACCAACTAGTAGCTATGACAAGCGATGAAAAGAATTTTTATTTATCATTTCTATTTCAAAAATAGATAATGAGAACATTTTTACTTCTTATTTATATTTCAAACCAATTTCTAGACAAAAAATTCGTTCTAGATCTAGAAAGATGACATTGGGATATCAAATGAATTTCTGTTATAGACTTTTTTTCTGAAATAGAAAAATAGTTTTGAAACAAAAATAAAATGATTATCATGAGCATTATTAACTTCTTGTGTTATTTCCTTATGCAAAGAGACGGTTTTCGCATGTTTAAGACAACGAACAACAGAACGTGCAATTTATCTGTCTCTGTTAATGAATGCTCATGGACAGATTACACGTGTCCTGCTTCTTGTCTGGGGATGATTTGGTTTATGAATGGTCTAATAGAATCTCTTCATCGTAGCCAGAGAATTGGAGAGAGACCAACCAACTTTCTAAATCTTCTTCATCGTGCATATTTACCGATTGAAACACCCAAAAACTAAAATACAGAGGCAAGCCGAAACACACTCCTTTCACGAAACCATCGAAATTTACAAAGATATAATTAAACCCCGTGCATACAAAGAATGAAGGTATAACAGCAGTACAAACAATGGACATGTGAGCGGAACGAACTCAAAACTAAATGTAGGACTGGTTCGAGAGTTTGTATGCGGAAATAAGTGCAGACAAAGCCAACGTGAGGAAGCCAAAGAAGGCCATGCTTATCGAAGCCGCTAAGCAGTCGGTGAACAGATTATCCACGTTGTTTCTCTTCCTGTTGGTCATGGGCACGGCCGAAGATGCTGCCGATATCAGGAGGTATGCCACAACCTGATGTAACCCAAGATAATTAAATTGCAGCCAATACATCGAAACAGCATTATAACATAGATTTATTTCAATTGCAAAATGACATATAGACAGTCTCCATAGAGAGGTAAACATGTGGGCACGTGAAATTGCGAGACCATTGTCTAGGCTAAAATGCAACAATCGAATTATATGAGGAGATGCAGGGCTCACCTCTCTCTCAACTAGGGTTGAGTTTTCTCTCTATCCCTCTTGGTGATAGCTGTTTCTACCCAACAAATCCCCCAATACACAAACCCTAAATCTGTAAATCATGGCAGATTCCAAGTATTTCCCACCCGATTAGCCCCCCACATTCCGGATTTTCCAGCTCCATGGTGTCCTATTGCTGAAGAAAGTGCAGTTCTCGCTGGGGTTTTCTTCGTTTCTTCTCCAGACCCAAGTACCTCAGTCGAATCTCAGGTTTCTGTAGCTAAGGATTCTCCTCCCGATCATTACCTCTCCATTCCCGATTCTCCTTCCATCTCGGCATCCCCTGTAGCTTCACTGGTTCTCTTATCCACTCCAAGCCCAAGCGAATCCCCATTCCTTGTAGCGACACAAACCCTTGTTCCGCCCTCCACCACTAGAGCTCCCTTCATTCCATATTCAAATATCTACAGCACCCTGGCAAACACAGAACTATGAGTAGAAAATGGATGAGAGGGACAACAATCAAGTTCGATTGGCAGCACTTTGTAGACGCATGGGAGATCTGTGGTCTGAAGAGGACATCACAGATCTAGGGGATGATATACCAGAAAAAGAAAAAGAAAAAAAAAAGGAAAGTGAATTAACTTTTTATGGTAAGCTGTTTTCGAAGCCCAATGTTAATTTTCAGGCTTTCACTAATACTATGAAAAGAGTATGGAAAGCAAATTCTGTTAAATGCGAGCTAATCGAACCAGGCTTTTTCTCATTCATATTCCAATCAAGTGAAGAGAAACAAAGGATTTTAGAATCGGGGCCATGGTCCTTTGCAAGCAATCTCTTAGTACTTAGAGAAGGTGACCTAAACATACCTGTGCACTGTTATGAATTCATGCACTATGCGTTTTGGGTACATTTTATCGGCCTTCCACGTGCCCAAATCACTGAAGATGCTATTCGCCTTTTAGCATCCAAATTGGGAAAAGTTGAGGAGATAAAAATAGAGGCACGAAGCAACAACTCCTAGAAATACAGAAAGGCCTGAGTGCTGCTCAACCTATCTAGCCTGCTCAAAATAGAATCTGTGATTACCTGTGGAGACAAAAAATGGTGGATTGACTATAAGTATGAAAGGCTTCCTCACTTCTGCTATTCTTGCGATCGTATCGGGCATTATGCCAACTTTTGTACTGAAATACCTTATGAAGAAACTGGACTCACTCAAGATCAACCAAGTCGGTTTAGCTTGTGGCTAAAGGTGGAAGTTCGTGAATTCAACCTTTATTGGAAGACTTTTTATGGTAAAATTGACCCCTCTACCTCATATGAAGAAGTGGTGATGGAAACTCATGCAGTGGTGACTGAAACTCTACTGAGAACATCAGAAGATGAATTAAATGCAATGGCAATTGTTTTTGTCCAGCATAGAGAAACAGAGCAAATAAGTAAAAACAGGGGGCAAAACTCAGAACAGTAAATATTGCTACACCCTACTCTAACAGGGAATGAGATACAATCTCAGAAAACCAAGAAAGGCAAGGCAATATATAAAACTCGTGTGGCAAAAGAACAAAAGTGGGTCAGTCCCTATGAGAAGAAAACTCTACAGGAGTTTGCAGTGGATGAGAACCAACTTTTGGATGCCCCAATTCAGTCTTGGGAAGGGGTGAGTACATGGGCCGTGGTGGCTGGCCCTAATAAGCCACCAAAGGATAGATGAAGATAGTGGGCTGGAACTATCAAGGGTTGGGCAACCCCTTGACAGTCCAGCACCTTAGAGCCCTAGTGGCTCAAGAGAGGCCCAACCTGGTTTTCCTCATAAAGACAAAAAAAAAACAAAAATACTGTTATAGAGAGAGTGAGGAAAAGGACCCGGTTTAAATCTTTGTTCACTATTGAGCCAGTTGGAATAGCAGGAGGCTTGGCAATAATGTGGGATGAGGAGGTTAAGGTCGAAGTGGAGGGAAGTTCTAGGGAGCTTATCAATATTAAATGCATTGACCTTACTAGAGGAGACCTAATGCGGATATCCTTTGTGCATGCATCTACAAATTTTCAAGAAAAACTGAGGCTTTGGCGGGATGTAAAAGACAACAACTACCACAGTCCACTTCCATGGTTATGCATAGGAGATTTCAATAAAATATTATACTATTAGGAGAAGGTAGGGTGTAGAGAGGCAGACCACTACAGAATGGCAGCCTTCTGGGGGTTTATTGATGGTTGTTCTTTGATAAATATTGAAAGCAAAGACTGTGCTTACACCTAGTCAAACAACAGAGAGGGCAACGCATTAGTAAAAAAGAGGTTAGATAGGGCACTTTGCAACATGGAATGGAGAGTACTATACCCAAATGCGATGGTCTTCGCCCTACCAGCGATTGGTTCGGATCATAGCCCTATTATTCTATCCCTACACCAAAGGGATAAGAAAATATAATAAAAAAAATTAGATTTGAACCTATTTGGCTAGAAGATCTTGAGTGTGAGGAGGTGATTCAGTGAGTTTGGAGAGCAAATAGAACAATAGAAAGCAACCTTACAATTAAATTAAGGATGGTTGTGTTGGAGAAATCTTTCCAGAATATTTTGAAGCTGACAAAATGTTTCTATCAGTCTAAGTCTGGATGTTCGGAGACCGACAATTTAAAGTCTGAAGACTTTGTATTCTCGAGACTCAAGAATCAAGACCCAAGACTCAAGACTCAAGACTTAAGACTCAAGACTCAAGACTTAAGTCTATTCTCACTGACAGTCTTTCTAATCCAGTGACGAAGGAAATCCAAAGCCGAGGTATATGGGTGAGGATTCGATCCTATCGTCTGGAATAGATTCTTTGGTTGGATAATCATTTCGGATTCTTTAATTCTTATCTAAGAACGATTGAAGATCCGATGGTCGACGAAATAATATTGGAATGTTCTATTCTTGGAAACCAAGATCGATTGTATGGGCGAACGGGATTGATGGGCTATCATCGATTCCTTAATTAGCTCGGATGATCTTCTTGATTGATTCCGTCCAACGGGTAGATTGGAGGAATTCCTTTGGTAAGTGCCAACGGCTATGATGGCATAAAGGAGTATAAAAGGAAGACGTTCTAGTTGTTTTAAGTGTGTGATCGATAGAGAAATTCTAGAGTCTGAAGAACCTTGATTGTTAGTCGAGACAGTTCGAGCGAAATTGTATACAGAGAGTGGTTGTACTTGGCAAGACCTTGAGTGAGTGTGGTAGATCATCTACACCAAGAAATCAAGGAAGATCATCATTTGTAACATCTCTTTGTTCATAGTGGAATCCAGCCAACTTGGCTGTCGGTGCGAGAAAGAGTGGACGTAGGCTTGGATCAAGCCGAACCACTATAAACCGCGTGTTTAATTCTCTCTTTCCCTTACTCGAGTCTCACGATTGATTTTTAATTCTTCAACTGTCTAAGTATTGCGCAAGTATACAGAAATTATCAAGAAAAATATTTGTATACCTATTCACCCCCCTCTAGGTACTCATACTAGTAATATCAATTGGTATCAGAGCCCGTGTTCTTACTTTGTTTGAAGTGTTTTACTTGAGTAAAGATCCATGGCTAGTATGCTAGCACCGGGGGCTGATGGAAGGGCAAAGCAATACCGAGACCTCCCTACTTCGATGGAAAGGATTACAACATCTGGAAGAACAAGATGAAAGCTTTCCTACGATCAAAGGATCCTCTGGAATGGGACGTTGTGGAAAGAGGAATCACTCCTGTTGCTGCATCAGTCTCTGAAAGAGGGAAAGAAACTGTTGAAGCCAGCGGAATGCCTCAAGAAGAGATAAACAAGAGACAAGCACTCGATGCAAAAGCAATTTACTCTTTATATTGTGCTTTATCTCCAACTGAATATAACAGAATATCTTCTTGTGTTACAGCAAAAGAAGTATGGGATAGATTACACATCACCTATGAAGGGACAGATCGAGTAAAAGAGACCAGAATTAACATTCTCCTCGGTCAATATGAAGCCTTCAAAATGAAACCAGGAGAATCTATAACTGACATGTTTAGTCGTTTTACAGATATTGTCAATGGTCTTGAGAACCAAGGACAAAAAATTTCTGATCCCATGAAGGTGAACAAGCTCCTACGTGGACTCTCTAAGGATTGGAATCATATAAAGACTTCAATAAGAGAGACGCAAAGAATCATGCCATTATCGTAGGACGAGCGATTGGAACTCTTCGGTCTTACGAAGTGGAACGAATTAATGAAGACGAAGATCCAAGAGGTAAGAAATCTATTGCATTAAAATCAAATGATGATTACGATGATGCAGATTCGAAGATGATATGGATGATGAGGAGCTCGCCCTCATGATAAGAAGATTCAGAAAACTGAATAGAAAAGGCAGAAGGTTCATCCCAAAGAAACAAAGTTTTCAGAGACAGCAGACCAAGTCTGTTGATGATGAGGAACCAAACAAAGATGTAGTTTGCTTCGAATGTAAAAAGAAGGGACACATCAGACCCAACTGTCCTCTTCTGAAAAAGAAAAGAGGAAAAGCTGAGAAGTTTCGAAAGGCTCTCAAAGCCGAAGCACGGGAGTGATGAGAATGTGAAGAAAGTGATAATGAATATGCCAACATATGTTTGATGGCACATTCAGACTCGGACTCAGTCTGGATCGGACTCGAAGTGTGAATTCGAGGTAAGTGATTTTAAAATTCCTATCAAAGTCTCTAAATATATTGATGAACTGTGTTTCAGTCTTAAGACTTCTCTCAAAAGAATTTCCGAACTTAAAAAGAAAACTCAGCTCTAAAACAAAAGGAAGTCATTTTAGAAGAAAGAGTTAAAAGTCTAGACCTAAATGTTTATGCTCTTAAAGAAAAAGAAGATGATCTTTTGAAAGAAAATGTTTTCTTAAAAACGGACTTATCAAATATTTCAAAGAAGTTTTCGATAGGATCTGAAAAGCTTGAAAAAGTTCTTTCAGTTCAAAGACCTTACTTCAATAAGTCTGGTTTAGGCATGACAGCGGAAACAATTCCCCTGATTGATTTTCCTAAAGTTAAAGAAAGAATTAAGAAAAGACCATTGAGAGAGGCATACAAAAATCATTTCAAGAAAGTTTTTGTAAAGTCTGTTGGTCGAAATGCTCTAAGGTGTTCAAAGTGTAACAGTAAGGATCACTTTGAAAAAGAATGTCCTATGGTTTGGAAACCTGTTAAGAAAGTATGGCCTAGTAATGCTTATCCTACTAACATCAAATGACCCAAGAAAATTTGGGTACCAAAGAAAGCTTGAGACTCTCTTTTAAATGCAGGTCTCCGTCAAGAAAAAGATAAAATGGTATCTTGACAGCGGATGTTCAAGACACATGACAGGAGACTCAAAATGCTTCGTAAAGCTTGTTCAAGTAAACGGCGGAAATGTTTCATTTGGAGGAAACGGCAAAGGAAGCATCGTAGGATTTGGAACTGTGAAAATTGGAAATCTCACAATAAGCAATGTTTCTCTAGTAGAAGGACTCAACTATAACCTTCTCAGCATTAGCCAACTGTATGATACCGGTTTCAAGATCTCCTTTCAAGACGGAATTTGCTATGGAATCAGTAAAGACTCTACTGAGTCTTTCATGGGTCGAAGACATGGAAACATCTACCTCTTAGACATGAAATTGAATAAATCTCAATGTCTAATTTCAATCCAAGATGAAGCAAGCTTATGGCACAGAAAGCTTGGCCATGTCAACATGAAGCAATTAGCCAAAATCTCATCAAAGCAGCTTGTTCGAGGTCTACCCAAATTACCATATCAAAAGTCCGATCCATGCACACCCTGTATTCTGGGAAAACAGGTAAGAAATTCATTTAAGCCAATAAATCATGTCTCCACTAATCATGTACTACAGTTGCTTCATATGGATCTCTTCGGACCAACAAGAACCCAGAGCATTGGAGGTAAGAAGTATTGTCTAGTAATTGTAGACGATTACTCTCGCTTTACCTGGGTATATTTTCTTGCAAGTAAGTCAGAAACCTTTTCGTACTTTGAGAAGTTTGCTAAAAAGGTTCAAAATGAAAAAGGATGTGCTATTTCAAGTATAAGAACAGATCATGGAGGTGAATTTGAAAATCAAGATTTCACAAAATTATGTGATGAATCTGGTTTTAAACATGTATTCTCTTCTCCATACACTCCTCAGCAAAATGGAGTTGTGGAAAGAAAGAATAGATCTCTTCAAGAAATGGCTAGAACACTTTTAATTGAAAGCAAAATTTCTTCACGATTTTGGGCTGAAGCTGTTTCAACAGCATGCTATATCATCAATAGAGTCTTCCTAAGACCTATTCTTGAGAAAACCCCTTATGAATTATTCAAAGGTAAGAAGCCTATTGTTTCATACTTTCATGTGTTTGGTTGCAAATGCTTTATTTTGAAAAATGCAAATGATCGAGTTGGTAAGTTTGAAGAAAGATCGATGAAGGCATCTTCCTTGGATATTCTACATCAAGCAAAGCCTACGAGTCTATAACAAGAAGAGCCATCTGTGGAGGAGTCAATGAATGTCAAATTCCAAGACTCAGCGCAAGATGAATCCAGCCAGACTCAATATGAAGAGTCTGAATCCGCTCTAGACCTTCCAAAGTCTTCAACTCAAGAAGCATCTCAGACTTTGGAAGTCCATCATCAAGAAGCCCATGAAGATTCAAATAAAGAAAGAGATCATCAACCAAGCAAATCAACCAGTAACTGGAAACACAAATCCAGTCATCCTAAAGATCTCATTATTGGCGAAATCAATGAAGGAATCCGCACCAGATCAAAAAGGCGTGAAGAGTCTAGTGCTGTTGCTCTCATCTCTGAAATTGAACCAAAAAGCATAGAAGAAGCTTTATCGATGAAAGCTGGATCGAAGCTATGCAAGAAGAGCTCGAAGACGGTTCAACATTAACGATGTACGGGAATTGACATCTAAACCAAAAGGTAAAACTGTTATTGGAGCCAAATGGGTATTCAGGAACAAGATGAATGAAGAAGGAAAAGTCGTACGAAACAAAGCAAGACTCGTGGCCAAAGGATATACGCAAGAAGAAGGAATAGACTATGACGAGACTTACGCACCTGTTGCAAGGTTAGAAGCTATTCGGCTATTATTTGCGTTTGCTTGTTACAAAAATTTCAGGTTATTCCAAATGGACGTCAAAAGTGCTTTCCTAAATGGATTTATCCAAGAGGAAGTTTATGTGGAACAACCGCCTGGATTTGAAGACCCAAAGAAGCCAAACTCGTCTTGGATCGAAAAAGGCTCTGTATGGTCTAAAGCAAGCACCTCGAGCTTGGTACGACGAGACTAAGTAAGTTCTTATTACGAACGGATTTGTTAAAGGTAAAGTAGATACTACTCTATTCATCAAAAAGGAAAACAAAAGCTTTTTACTCGTTCAAATATATGTTGATGACATTATTTTTGGATCCTCTAATGAAAGTCTTTGCAAGAAATTTTCTAAGTCTATGCAGGATGAGTTTGAAATGAGTATGATGGGAGAATTAACATTCTTTCTTGGCCTTCAAATAAAGCAATTGAAGGAAGGAACTTTTATCTTCCAAGAAAAATATGCTAATGATCTTGTCAAAAGATTTGGATTGGAAAATTGCAAGAAGACCGACATACCAATGTCAAGTTCCTTGAAGATAGACAAAGATGAAGAAGGGAAGAAAGTTGATCAAAAAAGCTGTATAGAAGCATGATCGGTTCACTTCTTTATCTTACGCTTCTAGACCGATATTTTGTTGAGTGTTTGCATCTGTGCTAGGTTTCAATCAGATCCTAGAGAATCACATCTCATTGCCGTGAAACGTATTATCAAATACGTTGCTTCATCTTCAAGCATCGGTCTTTGGTATCCAAAGAGGGAGACTTTAATCTTCTAGGATACTCGATGCAGATCCGCCGGTTCGAGTCGATAGAAAGAGCACTTCGGAACTTGTCAACTCGCTTGGAAACAGGACAGTGTCTTGGTTCTCAAGGAAGCAAAGCAACGTAGCTCTTTCAACGACGAAGCGAGTATGTAGCTCTTGGAAGCTGCTGTTCGCAAATTCTATGGATAAAACAACAGCTACAAGACTTTGGGATTGAAGACTCATGCACGAAATCAGATGTGACAACACCGGGCGATCAATCTCACCAAAAATCCAATCCTTCATTCAAGAGCAAAGCATATTGAGATTCGACATCACTTCATTAGAGATCATATTCAAAATGGAGAAATCTCGATTCGGTTTGTTGATTCAAAGAGTCAACTAGCGGATATATTCACAAAGCCCTTGGAGAAAAATCAATTCGACTTTATCCGTTCAAGACTCAACATTTTGAAGCTTGAAGAAGTTAAAGTCTAGAGACTCACCAACTCTAAGACTCTAATCTCTCGAGACTTTGAATCATGAGACTCGAGACATTCATGGCTAAAGACTCGTAAGTTGCTATTTTATCTCGAAAAGGCACGATCCTTCATTCGAGATATAATTTGTGTGAAATTTGAAAACTTTTTTTAAAGGAATTAATTTTTGGCAGTTATTGATTTTGAAAAGAAGTGTTCGTACACTTTCCTTGTACCGATTAAACTTCTCTTTTCAAATTCGAGGTACATATATATATACAGTTTTTCTTCGCCCAATTTTCAAAACCCTAAAAGGCACTCTCCTCCCGATACTGTTTTTCTACTCCTTGTTCGTTGTCGAGAAAGTGGTCATTTTTCTTGGGAAAAGCAAGTGAAGGAATCTTCCAATAGACAAAGAAAGATGTCGTCTTCGAGGAAATCATCAAGAATCGCAAGCGGGGACCACAAAGAATGGAGAAGGGACCGACTCACTTCGATCTTGCGAGGAAGAAGACTTATCAAGTCAGCGACAAAGTCCGATTCGCTCTCCTCCACGTCATTCAACACCTCCTACCCCACAAGATGCAAGTCAATATCGGAAGAAGAGATAATCGAGGAAGCCGACCCAAGAAGAGTCCAAAAACCCTCCTTTATCTATAAGCTTTATCGTGCGTTGAAAAGCTCCGGTTCTTCATTAAAGTATATAGATGACTTCCTTAAGGACAAAAATTATGGGAATGAGTATCTTTTTCTGCGGAAAATGGAGGAATTGGGAGTTGCTCCTAAAGGAAGGGCGAGAGGAGGCACTTGCAAACATTCCAAGTGATCCTCGTGTGCCGGGACAGAGTAATCCGATTGACGGGAACGATGATGACAAAATGTTCCTTGAATTTAAACCTAGAATGGGTGTGGCAGCAAAGGTGAAAGGAAATCGGTTGGATTTGTTTAAATCCAAGGATCAGGAAAAAGTGTATTTCAGGCTGTTGAAAAGAGGGGTGATAAACCCTAGAAGTGTCGATTTTGACTTCCTGGACACCATCAACGTGAACTTAAGAGAAAAGTTGAATTTACTTCAACTTGAGACTTTTTGCTCTGACTCTACGGATGGGTATGCTCAACTGACCACTTATTTCTATTCAAATCTTAGCTTTTTGGATGCGAATAGAATTTCATTCAGTGTTCGAGACCAAGTCTACGTGGTAGATGTGAATATGTTGGCGGACATAGTTGGAGTTGAACGAGGACGTTATCTTCCAATCAAAGTCTCACCTGCTCGTACTACTCTAGAACTTGTCAAAGATAGGGACGTAGAGAAGAAAATTACCTATTCCAGGATGAATGCCATCAACATTGTGCTTCATAAGATTGTGATCAACTGTCTTAGACCGAAGTCTACGTCAAAGACTTCTGTGTCTCTTTCTGAAGCAAAATTGATGTATGCGATCAACTCAGGACGGAAGTTTTCTCTCCCGCACACTATTCTCTTCCATATGTACAGAGCAATATCGAAAGACAAAGGACAATTGCCTTATCCTGGTCTGGTGACCAAGATCTTCAGACATCTGAACATTGAACCGCCACATACATTTTGAGCTCGACCGTGTGATAAGATGGTGGTAGGGTTGAAAATGTTAATGAAGATGCGTCTGCAAGAACTCTCTAAGGCAATGGAGAAATTCAAAGTGAAATCTCCAGTCCAGTCTGCTTCAAAAAGGAAAGGAAAGGAGGCCATTGGTGCCCCATCGAAAAAGAAGAAAAGAACTCTCATCCTGGAGGATGAAGATGAAGATGAAGAGAATGAAGATCCCACTATCCAAGCTCTGACAAGAACCAGACGTTCTGTGTCTCATCCGACAGAACTTCAGCAGAGCAGAGAAGAAGAAAAGCAGAACAGAGAAGAAGAAGAACAGACAGAGAAGGAGAAAGAAGAAGAAAGAGAAGGAGAAAAAGAAAAGTCTGCTGATAAATCTGGAGAGAAGGGAAATCAAGAGCATGATCATCACTCTTCCCCTTTCGATGTCCTAGAGATAGGGGGAGTTAGCGAGCAAGAGAGGTCTACACCTCATGTCTGTCGTGAAGAACTAAGACAATCTCGAAGACCCGGAAGAAGTTCGAGTCTCTCAATTGCTCGAAGAAGGTGATACGTCGATTCCAAATCTGCCGGACCATACGAAGCGACATCGTACGCATACACACCATCCGAGAAAGCCAATGCCGGTACACGAGACGGATGATTCGCAGATTTTCGTAGCATCATGAATATTCTTACGGAAATGCGTAGCCGGATATATGTTCGAATTTGTGAAATCCAAGCTTTGAAGAATCTTTGGACAAGCATCTTCGATCTCTCGGAGGATAAATTCAAAGACCTCGCTCGCAACTTCAAGCCAATGCTAAGGGAGAAGAGGTAGCTCATCGAGAGAAGACCGAAGAAGCTCGAAGGAGTAGTCCAGTCCATTGGGGATTTCCGGATCGTGCGCATTCCAAGGCAGACATGACTCCTTTCTCACCCTTTTCAATGCGACAAAAAGGGGAGAACCAATTTGAACCAACATTTAAAAACTTTGACTTTTGTGGTTATGTTTAATTTTGAGTATGACTTGAGAACTTGAACTTGGGTGTGAACTTGATGAATTGATGTGGATTATGATGCTTGACGGCTGCATTTATTCAAGTGTTGTTATATGGTGTTTCTCATGAAAGACTAACCAATTTTCTGTGGATGCGAGTCGGTTGTTTTATTAATCTTTATGAGTTAGCCATATTGCTTGAGAAATGTTTTTGCGGGTCAAAGTTGTTCAAATCTACAAGAAAGTTTTGTCACCATCAAAAAGGGGGAGATTGTTGGAGAAATCTTTCCAAAATATTTTGAAGTCGACAAAACGTTTCTATCGTCTAAGTCTGGATGTTCGGAGACCGACAATTTAAAGTGCGAAGACTTTGTATTCTCGAGACTCAAGAATCAAGACCCAAGACTCAAGACTCAAGACTTAAGACTCAAGACTCAAGACTTAAGTCTATTCTCACCGACGTCTTTCTAATCCAGTGACGAAGGAAATCCAAAGCGAGGTATATGGGTGAGGATTCGATCCTATCGTCTGGAATAGATTCTTTGGTTGGATAATCATTTCGGATTCTTTAATTCTTATCTAAGAACGATTGAAGATCCGATGGTCGACGAAATAATATTGGAATGTTCTATTCTTGGAAACCAAGATCGATTGTATGGGCGAACGGGATTGATGGGCTATCATCGGATTCCTTAATTAGCTCGGATGATCTTCTTGATTGATTCCGTCCAACGGGTAGATTGGAGGAATTCCTTTGGTAAGTGCCAACGGCTATGATGGCATAAAGGAGTATAAAAGGAAGACGTTCTAGTTGTTTTAAGTGTGTGATCGATAGAGAAATTCCAGAGTCTGAAGAACCTTGATTGTTAGTCGAGACAGTTCGAGCGAAATTGTATACAGAGAGTGGTTGTACTTGGCAAGACCTTGAGTGAGTGTGGTAGATCATCTACACCAAGAAATCAAGGAAGATCATCACTGTAACATCTCTTTGTTCATAGTGGAATCCAGCCAACTTGGCTGTCAGTGCAGAAGAGTGGACGTAGGCTTGGATCAAGCCGAACCACTATAAACCGCGTGTTTAATTCTCTCTTTCCCTTACTCAGTCTCACGATTGATTTTTAATTCTTCAACTGTCTAAGTATTGCGCAAGTATACAGAAATTATCAAGAAAAATATTTGTATACCTATTCACCCCCCTCTAAGTACTCATACTAGTAATATCAGGTTGCTGCTGATTACTCAAGTGGAGTAGGAAGAAGTTTCAAAACGCCAGAAAACATATCACCCCCCTTAAATTCCGGTTGTTAGAGTTAACAAATACAACGAATGTGGGGCAAAATAGAGAGGAAATCAACAACATTGTAAGGAAAATCGAAGAGCTGTGGAGGCAAGAAGAGATGTATTGATGTATGAAGTCTAGAATTGATTGGTTGAAATTGGGGGATCAAAATACCAAGTACTTTCATGCAACTACAGTTCAAAGAAGACAACGAAATAAAATTTACATGCTGAGAATTGATGATCAAACCTGGTGTAGAGATCCTTAGAATCTTAGCCATCACATATGCAGCTTCTATCAATCTCTATTCACCTCAGTGGAAGCCTGGAACTATCAACCTGTATTAGAGCAATGTGTAGTGATGATTAATGAGGAGATGAATGCAGAACTGATCAAACCAATAACAAAAGAAGAAGTCACAGCTATTGTATTTCAACTAGGGTCCACAAAGGCACCGGGACCGGATGCTTTAAATGGTTTATTTTATCAAAACCATTGGCCTATCATCAGTGATGACATATTCAACATGGTGCAATCCTTTTTCAGCTAAGGTACGTTTGATTCAGAGCTTAATAGAACCCATATAACTCTCATCTCTAAAGTAACAAATCCAGAGAACATCACCCAATTCAAACCTATAAGCTTTTGTAATTTCAATTATAAGATTATTGCAAAGGTGATGGCTAATAGGCTGAAACATTGGCTGCCAAATATAGTATCTGAGGAGCAAACAGCTTTTATAAGTAACCGGCAGATCCAAGATAATATCTACATTGTGCAAGAGGTGATCCATCAGCTAAGGGTGAGAAGAAGGAAGGGCAAATTCCAGGGCATTCTAAAATTAGATATGCAAAAAGCATATGATAGAGTTGAATGAGATTTTCTATGTGATTATATGCTGAGGTTGGGCTTCCATGAGAAATGGGTCAAATGGATTAAATACTATATTTCATCGGTGTCTTTCAGCATATTAATTAATGGTGAACCTTCAGTTGAATTTAGACCCACTAGAGGTATCCGGCAAGGGGATCCCCTTTCCCCCTATCTATTCATAATTATGGCTAACTTCCTATCGACTCTTATGAGAAAAGCTATACAAGATGGAAGCATCAAGGGTATTCGCCTAAATCCTACACACCCAACCCTCTCACATCTCCTCTTTGCTGATGATGCAATATTTTTCATATATGGAATGATACTATAAGCCCAGAATGTTGCAAATATCCTCAACCGATACTGTTTTGTGTCAGGACAAGCCATAAACCTTAATAAATCAACACTTTTCTTTGGGAGAGATTGCCCTCAGAACCTTAAAAGGAATTTAGCTGCCTAATTGAGAGTCCCTATCTTTGAAAATCTAGGGAAATATCTGGGAATTCCATCAAATTGGGGCCAAATTAAAAAACAAGTGTTTTCTTGGATACTTGCTAGAGTTGAAAGGAAACTTGGAGGCTGGAAAGAGAGGTTGATATCAAAGGCAGGCAACGAGGTTTTCATTAAAATAGTTATTCAAGCTTTACCCCAATATGCCATGTCTATTTTCAAAATTCCAACTTCTATTTGTTGCACTATTGAGAAGCGAATAGCCTCCTTTTGGTGGAAACAAAATGTTGCTAGAAGAGGAGTCCATTGGAAGAAATGAGAAGACCTGAAAATGAGGAAGGACTATGGTGGCTTAGGCTTTAAAGATTTGCTGGATTTCAACAAAGCTATGTTGGGAAAGCAAGCTTAGAGAACTGTTCAACATCTAAACGCCTTATGGTGTCAAGTTCTTAAAAGCATATATTACCCTAGAGGTGATATTTGGACAGCAAAGAAAGGTATCCGGCCTTCGTGGGGATGGAAAAGCTTATTGGTGGGGAGAGACACAATCAAACCAACAACTAAATGGGAGGTTGGTGATGGAAAGTCAATAAGACTAAGAGAAGATGTCTGACTCCCCTCTGGAAAACTTATAGGCCCAGCCAATAGGGATGATCCTAGAATGGTGGCTGAATTTATTGATCATGAAGCAAAGGCTTGGGATATAAATAGAATAAATGAATTGTTTGATGAAAATGTGGTGAAAGGAATTCTTGCTCAACCTCTTAGCCTGCATCCATGTTCAGATAAGCTTGCATGGACAGCTAACAACTCGGGTTCCTATATTGTGAAGAGCAGCTACAACCGACTACAAAGCAGAGTTGATCTATCCACCAAACGCAACCCATCTCCCTCCTATCAGGCTCCAAAAGCGCTCTGGAATGAGATATGGAAACTCCCGATTACACCAAAAATTCGGTTCCTTCTATGGCCGATATGCAGCAGCTCTCTCCCAACAAAAGAAAACTTGCACAAAAGGCAAATGATACCTAATCCAACCTATCAAATCTGTGGCGAAGCACCTGAGACAACCAAGCACCTATTCCTCATATGCGGCTGGACAAAAACATTATGGTCAGGCCCAAGTTTCCAAGCTGACATATCCCCAGCAAGAATTACTCGCATTGACAAATAGGTATTCATAAACCTTACCTCAAGAGTCGATGCATACAAGAAGACCCTCTTTGCCAGTCTATTATGGCAGATCTAGAAGGCCTGCAACTCAGTGGTCTTCCAAGGAAGGACGCCTGATCAACTCAACACCCAAGATGAAGCCTAAACAACCGCCAAGCTATACACAAAATGGGAAGCTAAGGAAAGGTAGACAGTAAGCAGATCCAGAAATATCGAAGAATTGGACCTCCCCCGGTCCGCAGGAGCTAAAGATGAACATCGACGCATCTTGGTGCAGATCGTCGTTGGCGGGAGCAGTAGCAGGAGTATGTAGAAACGCCATTGGCCTTCTCATCACCAGATTCACCAAAAGCATTCATGCTTCGACAACTTTGATGTCTAAAACCCTAGCTATGCGTGAGGCGTTGTTGTGGGTAAAGGAAAGTAAAGCTACTACACGAACGGAACTCCAACTCCATGTCTTCAATAGAAGTGATATGCACGTGCACATATTAGCTGATAACTTGTCTCTGGTGGAGTGGTTATTGGGCCGGGCCGAACCACCTTGGCTGGCCCAAGCTATAGTAGCGGATTGCAAAAGAATATTAGCCTAGCTCAGTGGAGTCTCGATCCTTTGCGAATTGAGGGAAACCAACAAAGCCGCGGTTTGGGTCACAAAAGCCCACTGAGCTAACTCTCTCCCTACTAATTGGGTCTCGTTTTCCACCTCAGCCTCTAATTTCTATTTTATGTCTAGACTTTTCATCTAATGGTGCCCCTTTTATGGGCTAGTAATGAAATCATTTTCCTTTAGCTATATATATTATATGAGGAGGCAAAGCGTGATCATTCCAGTATCATGTAGAAATTGTCAGATTGCTGCTATGTTGAAGACCAATCTATTAGATGAGATCATGGTTTAAGATTGAAATGATGTACTGGGAACTTATGGGCTCTGGATCCTTTTTGGTAGGGGTGAGCGTGGTTCCCGAGTAGAACCGGAAACCGGAGAATCGAATTGGAGGTTCTGGTTCGATTCCCGGTTTTAAAGGGACCGGTTCCGGTTCCCAGTTCCCATTTTCTAGGAACCGGAACCGGAATCGGAACCGGCACTGGGAACCGGTACCGGTCCAGTTAGGGCTCAAAAAACCCCCCCAAATAAAAAATTCTCTCACTTCTTTCACACGACACTTTTAGTTTTCACTCAGTTCTCTCTTCGCCCGTTCATTCTCCACCTTTGCTTGACACCACCACTGGTCGCCCTCGACGCCACTGTCAGTCTCCCTCGACACCACTGCCGCTGATCTCTGCTCAAGGGTCGAGGCCACTTTCGCTCGCCCTCGACGGCACCGCAGCTAACCTCTGGCTCGCCATTTGCCCTCGACGGCACCATCGCTCACCCTCGACACCACCGCTCGCTGATCCCTGCTTGAGGCCACCTCCTCTCGCCCTCGACGGCACCACCGCTAACCTCTGGCTTGTCGCTTGCCCTCAACACCACCGTCACTCGCCCTCGACGCCACCTCCGCTCGCCCTCGACGCCACCTCCGCTTGCCCTTGACGCCACCGCCACTCACCCTCGACGCCACCACTCGCTGACCCCTGCTTGAGGCCACCTCCGCTCTCCTCGACGGCACTGCTGCTGACCTTTGGCTCACCACTTGCCCTCGACACCACCATCGCTCGCCGACCTTTGCTCGACGCCACCGCCGCTCGCCCTCAACGCCACCGATGACCTCTACTCGGCGAGCCACTGGTGAGTGGTGACCTCTGCTCGAGCCACTTCTTGATGTTGTTGTTCATAACTCTTGTTCAACGTCTTCTGTTCTTTTTTGTCCCGTTTCACTAGTCAACGTCCCCCCCCCCCCTTTCTTCATCTCTTCTATTGTGTCTCTACTGTTCGTAACTGTTGTTCAGAAGGCTTAAATGGTTGAATTGAGGTAGCAGCATTCATGTATATAGAAAAGTTAATATGTAGCATTCCTTTTTCCTTGAATGGAATCAATATCTAGCATATTTTTCCATTGGCAGCTTCCTTCTCTGACTAATACGGTGTTCAGTCCATCGATGAGGAGTTTCTGCCCCTTCCTTGGTTCAGAAGATTTGGTAGAGCTCACAGTTAGCTTCTTTTTCTTGCTTTGGATCAATTAGTTTATTAGAGCTTGGTAGTTGGGTTGTTGGAGGTATGGAGCCCTTTCTGGGACTTGGGAGTAATGAAGAATTACCTCCGCAAGATTGAGATGAAATTTCAGACCATTCTTTGCACCTTCTTTCTTAATCATCTCAACCTAGCACCCAAATCAAAGAGCCTTCTTTTCTTTCAAACTAGCCCATCCAGAGAGGGATAGCTGTAGTTGCTAGAACCTTGAGATTGCAATCTATTGATGTATTTAAGCTGCTCTTTTAAGGTCCAGTATTGCTTGAGGTGGAATATATTTTTGCTGCTTTATAAGTGCTTAAGTAGAATTGGTTTCTTGAGTTATGATTTTAGCTGTCGTGTTTTGACTGAACTAGCCAGGAATTTTATAGAACAATCACCTATTGATTTTTAGAGTCACTGATATAAAACTAGTAGAAAGAAATAACTAAAATTGCCTGACATAGAGGCAATATGCCGAATAGGTGCTTTTTTCCCTGCAAATCCACATTAATGGTATATGATTTAGTTGGACATATTATAATTGGTAAGATGCTATTTGCACAATTACTTATGATTTAACGATGATGCTTAATACCTTGTGAAGTCTTGCGAGATAACTATTTATTAAATGTCATGATTTGATTGATAAAAAAAAACCTTTGCAGGAGCTGCGCATGAATAATGGGTTTGGTGGCATTGCTTTGAGGCATTTAAGAATCTTTCTAATGGTTCATTTTTATGAGTGTTTTGGGGTGTTCTTGTCTTTTTGTTCAACCATTATATGTTCATGAGTGTATGAATGAGCCTTCAGTTTCTCTTTTGAATTCTCTGTTGCTATGTCAAAAAAGAAAAGAACAGGAGAAAAGTGAAGAGTAGAGAGAAGAGAGAGTGAAAAATCTTTCATCCATTGTGGCATCCTACTCTATATAGAACATATAATGGTAGTACAGAAAGACAAGAATACCTTTTAACCTCATACACTCGTTAACAGTTCATGTGTGCTTTATCATACCTTTTGTCTTGTAGGTGTCACATATGCTTATGGAGCTGCTATTTAATATGTTCTAACCAAATGTAGCTAATTTAATTTTAAAATCAAATGTTTAGATAATTTGGCTAGATCAATGTCTTTGATCTTTTGTAGCTGGCATGTCTAAAAAATCGAAGCTTCTAGCATGCTTCGTTCAAGTCTTAGAGCCACTAACAAGCAAAAGCACTTCTTGGAATGTATATAAGATGAAACCATCCTATGCTTGCATTCATAAAACCTGTATCTTATCCTGGACAAATGCATTGACTCTTTTACTATGTTTCGTACAGTCCTGTTGGGAAACAGTGTGTCTCAAAAGAAGACTACGACTTAATCAAGAGGAAAGGATTGGCTGTTGTTGACTGTTCGTGGGCACGCTTGAGTGATGTACCATTCATAAAACTGCAGTGTTCTTCTCCACGCCTTTGTATGGTCCTTCGCTTGTCAATTTTATTTTTTGATTAGTCACATGTCACACAGTAGATGCAGTCTATACAGACTTGTGGATTTTGGTGTTGGAGTACATATTCTCCATGGATTTATCTGAATGTTTGGGTATCTCATGTATTGGGTTCTGCATATTGTTTTAAAAAAAATACGCACACACTAGAAATATGAATAATGGCTTTCTTTCACTTGGTTAAATGAATTTTCGTGATGTTCTCATTCTGCCTCTTTATCTTCGGGTAATGATGGAGTCTTGGGCTAAACTTTTTATAATAGAGACAATCAAAAGGTTCATCAAGTAGAAACATCATTGCTTCTACAATATGTTTTCTTAATACTTTTTTTAATCTTTTATGCATGTAATAGATTTATATAAATGAAATAGCATGATTGTTCGTTTAGTTTTGTTTAATAGACATACCATCTCTTTTGGTTTTTGCTGCACCTCTCTCTTCCTCAGTATAACGGGTGAACTTTCTTGCGGTGGCAGCTCGCCCAAATTGTTTTTTCTTCTTTTGACAAAAGGAATTTTGTTTGTAGTATACTCATTATGCATATGTACTTAAGTAAGTGTTGATCATCACTTTGTTATAGGAGTTCACATCTATTATTTTCTGTGAAACTTTGTCAGGTATCCAGATCTATAGGAGATGCATACTTGAAGAAGCCTGAATTCTCTCTTGATCCTTCTTTTCCACGGTTTCACCTTGCTAAGCCCCTTCGTAGGCTTGTGCTTACAGCCAAACTGAATTTCAACATCAGTCCCAGAGCTGTCAGTCGGGCTTTCTCAACATTGTCTGATCATCAAATTTCAACATCACCTGTAGATTTTAGTGAGATAGCTTTGCAATCTTTCTGGTTAAGGTAGGCAATGAAATGAACAGACTGAAATTGGTTTACTTTCCCATGGTTTGTGTTGTATTATGTTTCTATACAACATTGGTATGCTGTATTTCAACATAATAGACTTAGCTTATGTATAAAAGTATTGTATTATGTTTCTATACAGCATTGGTATGTTGTATTTCAACATAATAGACTTAGTTTATGTATAAAAGTGCTGTATTATACTGTATTAATGTTGTTATCAACTAAATTAATTATATTATGTTATTGTTGTGTAGTGCAAAATTAATGTATCAAGATAACACATCAATGGAGGTGGAGGGACATGAGAATATGACTCTGATCACGGAATTAGAGTTTTCTAGCCATGAAAATGAAGAAGAGGCACCCCCACTATGAGTGCCACGAGTAAGGTATCTGGTTCTCATCTTCCTTAGGATAAGAAATATACATCAGAATGCTGGAATCATTATACGAAAATCAATGATAAGGATGGAAAACCAAATCAAGTGAAGTGCATATATTGTGGGACAATGCTTAAGTATTGTGTTACTAACGGTACTCCCGCAATGAGGAAGCACTTGACCACATGCAGGAGGTTTCCCCGTAATGTAGATAAGAGACAGAAATTCTTTGCACCACGTAATGTAGACATGGCTGGCAAGTCAGGAGGTGATTCTAATATTGGTAGTATCTTATCAACATGGTCATTTAATCAAAAACGTTGTAGGTGAATGCTTGCTCGATTCATCATCAGTGATGAGCAACATTTTTCCTTGGTTGGGCGTGTTGGATTTTGTGAGTTTGTTAATGAGTTATAGCCTCTCTTCAAACATATATCACGTTTCACAGTGGCAAAATATTGCATGAAGTTGTATATAGATGAAAGAACTTCTTTGAAGAATTATTTTTGACAGATTAATTCTAGAATTGCATTCACGACCGATACATGGAGCTCCATTCAAAATCTGAATTATTTATGTCTCATTGCACATTTTATTGATGAAAATTGGAAGTTGCATAAAAGAATTATCAACTCTGTGGTGATGCATAGTCACAAGGGCAGGGAGATTGGGAAAGGTGGAGAAATGCATTCAAGAGTAGGGAATTGAAAAAAAAAAAAAAAAAGGTGTCCACAATCACTATGGATATTACTAACTCGAATGATGTTGCAATTAACTATTTGAGGGATAAATTTTCCAAAGAAAAGTCGTTGATATTTGATGGTAGTGTTTTGCACATGAGGTACACAGCTCATATATTGAATTTGATTGTGAAAGATGGCTTGACTATGGTATGTGACTCCATTGCACGTGTTCGGAATGTGGTTAGGTATGTAAAGAGTTCTCCCGCAAGAGCCAATGCATTTTAGTCTTGCATTAAGAGTGAAAATATCACTTATAAAGGTTCGGTAGTTATTGACGTTGCCACTAGATGGAATTCCACTTATCTCATGTTAGACACCGCCATCAATTTCAGAAAAGCTTTCCAAGAAATGGAAGACGACAATTTATCATTTGCAAGTGAGCTGAATCATGAAACTCCTAGAGATGATGATTAGGAAAATGTTATTATTATTTCATATTTTCTAAAAGTATTCTATGATGCCACCAATCGAATGTCGGGGAGTTCATATGTTACTTCAAATGATTATTTTGAAGGAATCGCTCTTTTGTATAGATATTTGAAAGATACGGTCAATGCTTCAGATCCTAGGCTTCATGATATGGGTGTGAAAATGAAAGAAAAATTTGATAAATATTATGGAAGCTTGGATAAAGTGAATATGATGATCTTGATTGCGGTTGTGTTAGATCCTAGAGCTAAGTTGAATTATGTGACTTTCTTGTATGAACAAATTTATGATAATAAATTGAAAGTTAAAGAGATGCATTACACGGTGAAGGATGCATTGGAGTATTTGTATGAATTTTATGAGTAATCTTCTCTTATTTCAAGTGATCGAAATTTTAGTGGACATAGTTCAAGTGCAAGTAGTAGTGCTTCCAATGTCAATTCGGGTGGTAGTGAAGGAATAAAGAAGTATGACGGACAAATTTGAAAGAAAATGTTTTTATACTCGAATGAACAAGGGTGTGATGACAACAAGTCCGAGCTTGATCAATATCTTCAAGAGAAAAATGAAAAGAATCTTGATATTAACCTTTTGATGTGGTGGAAGACTAATGGCTCAAAATATAAGATCCTTTCTTTGATGGCTCGAGATATTTTGTCCATTCTCGTAACTACCGTTGCTTTCGAGTCAACTTTTAGTACATTGGGTCATGTGCTTGATAGTTTTTGAAGTTCTTTAACTCCTAAAAGAGTTGAAGCTTTGATTTGCACTCGAGATTGGTTGTGAGTCGTTCGTGTACCGATTGATGTTGAGGAGTGCATCGAGAATGCAAAAAAATTTGAGTTGGCTAAGTGACATTGTTTATATCTTTATATATTGTAATTATTTTTGTATATCTATAAGTAAATATTTTATTTAATCTCTTCTTCTTCTTCTTTTTATAGATATGGATGGTCTTAATGGGGAGATTATCGCCAATAAATAGAGTTTATCACTGGGAGGATGCCTTGCATTGAAAAGTAAAGTATAACTTTTATTTCAGCTTTCAAGAGATAGTATGAACCAAATATAACTGTATTGTATATCTTTTTTATGTTTCAGGAGCAGTAGGTCTTATGTGGGCCAAGTGAAGGTGCTGATGGAGAAGTTAGAAACCATGATAAAGCTTGGTGAGTTCCTGAAATATTGACCAGGCATGGAAACTGAAGAGCATTTAACTTGTTGAATTTGCTTGTTTACTCAAAATGGTTAATTTTATGTTGTCTTATTAACTAAATGCTGCAGGTTCTGCTGGAATTCAAGGAGTATGCTACAGAAGTAGATGTCGATTTTGTTAGAAAGGCAGTCTGTGCTATTGGTCGCTGTGCAATCAAGTTAGAGAGAGTAGCAGAGCGATGCATCAGTGTTTTGCTGGAGCTGATTAAGATTAAAGTCAATTTTGTGGTTCAAGAAGCCATTATAGTTATTAAAGACATTCAGAAGATATCCTAACACGTTAGTCTCGATATCTGTAATTTTTGGAGTACGTGAACTGAAAAGCAGTTCCATTCATCTCTTAATTTAGTGGTGCTCTCATCATGCAGGCTGAGAAGATCAACATGGAAGAGAAGATTGAAGAGAAGAGGAAGCTTGAAGAGGAAGACTTAGCTAGATTGACTAAAGAGAAGGAAAGCCATGACTTAGAATTTTTCTGTCCATCAATGCAAATCTTTTAATTTATGGAACGATTTAAAAAATCCACTCAAATCTTTTTCTGCAGGATTACAGGTTGAAGCATTAGCTGACGCAGCAGAGAACTATCACCAAGTTCTTGCAGAAAATAGGAGGCTATTTAATGAGGTTCAAGATCTAAAAGGTTCATGAACTTTAAGTGAAAGCCTAGGAAGAGGACTGCATAGTGGCTTTGTTTTCAGCAAATAGATCATCTCCCAATTTGTTGTGGCTTCAGTGCGATGCATCCTTTTTGTCCTTTGATATATGTATATGTATATATAGACATATATATGTATATCTTCCTCTTACCGGAACAGTTGCATCGCTTATATTTCGAGATCTCATAACAGTTTAGCATTTAAGCTGCAGCGACTTTATAGTGGTTGGATGCGTGTGAAAAACCGATTTTACAAGTACTGGCTGCCAAATCCATTTCGTGGGAAATTAATGGAGTTTCTTTAGAATTGAGAAGTATAAGCACTATTAGTGCTGATTGCTGAGTTTAATTCTTCAACTTAAGATTTTGCCTTCTCCAACTGAAGCATGTAATTACATTGGCTTTCGGTGATCCAGCTGTAGTTCTTGTGCTAATCCTTGGTGTGGAGGCCTTGTATAAATTAAAGTTCATTTATATGATTTGCTTGTACTTGCAGTAGTTTCACTTATCACAACCGCAAAGGAATTTCTTTTCCATCTATTTGCCAATTATTCTAACCTCCTGTTTAGCCAAAAAGAAGGGGATGTGGTATTTGCCAATGCATTGAGTACTTTGATGATCATCATTTGTCTTTTATCCTGGTTTCTTGTTTCTCTTTGTTTCCCCTCGCGTTTATTGTGATACCATTTCTTCCCATGGTTCATTCCCTTGTTTCTTTTGCAGGCAACATGGAGTGTTTCCTCTTAAATCGTCTCTGATATGGACAGCGGTCACTCTTCAGCTTCTGCAAATTTGCTACTTGTACATTATTATGCTCTGTTAGCACAACTGCATCTTGACTTGTGTACAAAATCAGCCACAAGAAAAAAACGAATTGTAAATAATGGCGATGTAACGCACCTGATTATCTGCTGTCTTGTTCAGGGATGTTTGTCGGTGCCCTGTAAGACTTCAAATGAGAGCATCTCTCTATTGTAAAAGTGACTCTGGAATTTGTGAGACCACACTATCTGATGGGAGTAATAAATCGTGTTTTTTTCTTTGGTAAGGTCCTTATTTTTATACTGATATTCATGGTGAAATCCTGACTTCTTCCATTCAGCTTTTTCTAGTTTCCTTCACATTAGCAACAGATAAGACTGTTTCACGTAGATAGATGTGTCGACCAGAGTGCAACTGAAATCCATCCTTAGCTCCATTCATTGCAGAGCAGCTAATTTGTTGTTGTTGCCGTTGGTTATTTAGTTTACCAGTGACCTAATCTTGAAACTTGTGAAGATTACTTAACGGGAAGAAGGAAGCTTATTGTATGTTCGTCAAAGCCTGGTTGGTCCTTCAAACTCATATTTACTGTTATAGCTATAAATTTCAAATTCGCTGAATTTCAAACTCCGGTGGGAGTTTGCTTGGTTGATACTTAAATGGAGCTTGTGGCCAGTATCAGACAATGAAAGATATAGAATGTGGTTATTCTTTAAGGATAAGGAGTGATGATTTGAAAATATAGGTTTTAAGACCATTCAGAATTTGTATTGAGTCCTGCTAATGGTTTGGCTAAGACTAGCAGTTTGTGCCGAAAGGTTCAACATTGTACATCATCATCTACGGTTTGATGAGATTTTATGTTGATTGAGACTGTTGCTGCAGTGTAATAAACATTAAGTGAAGCAAATAAGTGAATTAGCAAAGAATTTAATTTATGGAAGAGAAACAGACTAGAAGTGTAATAGGCAATTTCTCATGCTCCATCTTGTTAGCTTCAGAAATGCTGTTTTACCTATCGAATGATTTTGACTATGTTTCCTAGAATTCATAATTTTTATTGACAGCAGGTCAGGCTTTATGATTGACTTTCCATTGCTAAATCGAAGCATGTCTGAGAGATTCTCAGTTTGACAGCAACTAATTTACTAATCAATTCATTTCATATTCTAGTTCGATCTTACACCACTTAATTTTTCTGCTTGTGTTTGTCCGATGCACAGCTGCTACTTTACAGGATATGTATAGCTTTCTATACCAACCTTCTCAACTGACTCAATGGAGTAGCAGCGGTGGTGATCCATGTGGATAGTCTTGGAAAGGAATCACTTGCTCGAGCTCCAGGGTCACTGAAATGTGATATTCTAATGTTGACCTTGATTCATCTTTAGCTATCTCTATACAATTTCTGATCTCTAATATGTGCTCTGTCATCATCTTTTGTCAGTAAATTACCGAGTCTTGGCCTCTCTGGGTCGTCAATTGGTTACAAGCTTCAAAGCCTAGCATCAGTGACAAATCTGTAAGATGGATGACGTAATTTGCTCTGCCTAAATTGGTTATTCAACAAAATGTTTCATAACTTTTTGTTTTTTCACAGAGATCTCAGCAATAACAATCTTGGAGGACAGCTACCTTATGTAGTTCCTCCAAATGTACAAAGATTGTATGTTAAACGTGCCCTTCATTTTCTGTCTTCTCATTTGCTTTTTTCTTATTTAAAGATTTTCGTATCTGCTATATTTACCTCCAATCGGACAAATTTTCCAGGTGGCTGTACAGGAGGAGAGCCAATGGCTTGCATCGCCGGAACACGGGAGGAGCAGCGACAGTATCACCCTCATAGCCCGCGGCAAACGGCATGATGTTTCCGCCAGAACCTTAATCTGAGAGAAAGAAAAGAGGGGCACACTAGGGTTCGGGGGAGCAAAAATGAGATCCCTTAAAAGGGATGGAATGAACGGCCAAGATCGGGCGTGAGGATCGGATGGCTTGCACGAGTCCGAGATCGCAGATGGATCGTACGATGGATATGAGTCCACAACTAAAGGAATGGGTGGTCAAATCTTCGCCACGTCATCAAAGAATTCTAGACCAAATTTTAAAGGAAAGGGTAAAATGTTTTGCAATTATTGCAAACGTTCTAACCATATGATTGACAGCTGTTGGAAATTACATGGAAAGCCTAGAGAAAAAGAGAAAAATTTCCCAGCTGCTTAACAAGTCACTGGACCTAGAGGCCAGAATGTTGACCAACCTATCTTATATGGTCAATATCAATAGCTGATGCAGGCATTGTAAAAGTTGGATACTTCCAACAAAGGAGGGAGTTTTTCAGGTATCACACATTGCTTGATTAATTCCATTTCAAGGAGGGCATGAATTATTGATTCAAGGGCAAGTGATCACATTATATCTAACGAAAGATATTTCTCGAGTATAAACGAAGTGTTGAATTTTCTTGTTTCCATACAATTACCCAATGGAAATATTACTCATGTGAATGTGACAAGAATGGTCAATCTCAGCCCCCAAATTACCCTTCAAAACGTCCTATGTCCCAGAGTTCCAATTTAATCTCATTTCCGTGTCAAAAGTGTGCAAAGAAAATTCATGTTGGGTATTCTTTGATGCTGACACATGTTTCTTTCAGGCCCTTTCAACTAGCAGATTGATGGGCTTGGGTAGTCTTTTTGAAGGACTATTTTTCTAGACAAATTTTCCAAGTAATTTCAATTTATCTTGTACTTCTTTCAATAAACCATCATTGTGTAATTTGACTACCAATGATAATAACTTCATTATGCACTTGAGAATGGGTCACAGTGCCTCCTTTCCTCAATGTTCCATATATCCTCTTGTGAAACAGTCGCGTACCCATTTTTCCCTCTAGAAGCACTCGTGCTAGTGAAATTTTCTTGTTAATTCATGTTGATGTTTGGGGGACTTACCATACGATAAATCATGATGGGTCTCGTTACTTCCTTACAATAGTAGATGATTATTTTCATGCAACATGGATTTTTTTTTATGCAATCCAAAAGCAAAGTTTATTCTCATTTAAAAACATTCATTGCACTTTCCAAAAATCAATTCGGAAAATCCATTCAGCAAATCCGTATTGATAACGGAAGGGAATTCTTCAACCATGATTGCTTTTCATTATTTTCATCTCATGGGATCCAACATGAAAGCTCTTGTGTCTATAAACCGCAACATAATGGAGTAGTCGAGCATAAACATTGTCACCTTTTGGAAGTCGCTCGAGCCTTGAAATTCCAAGCATCAATCCCAAAGGAATATTGGGGAGATTGTCTTATTATAGCTGCTTATTTAATCAACCACATGCCTACTTGGATACTTAATGGGTGAACACCTTTTGAACTACTATTTGGGAAGAAGCTGGAGCTGAAACATCTCAAAGTTTTTGGATGTTTATGTTATGTCACCATAGTGGGCCCTCGGGACAAGATGAGTCCTCGTGCTCGACGTTGTGTATTCATGGGATATCCCAATCTACAGAAGGGGTATCGTGTTCTTGAGCTATCTACAAAGGAATTCTTGATAAGTAGAGATGTTATCTTTTACGAAAATGTTTTTCCATTCAATGAACATATATCACCACATGAAGATTCAGGTATAATCACTATTCCTCGTACTTCTTTATATGATGAGGCAACATATCAAGATCTTGATTATATACCATTAGCAACACCAGCCAATGCTCATTCTATGCCCATGAGTATTCCAGCAACAACACCTATTTCGGATGAGAATCCAAATTTAGAGAATATTCTAAGGAATTCAATGGAAGATTCTTCTGTTGATGAAGAAATCCAGGATATTTTACCAACATCATCCAAAGAGACAACATCTTTCCCTCCGAAAGCTGATCCTTCAAGACGTTATGGTCAGGCGACACGACCTCTAACCTGGACAAAGGATTATGTGTGTGCCACTCTCAATTCACCAAGTATCAAATATCCAATCTCATCCTATGTTTCCTTTCATAAACTATCACCAGAACATAGATGTTATGTTAGTCGCTTGTAGAAGATAGGGAACCATCTAGCTATGATGAGGCATCTGTTGATCCATGATGGCAAAAGGCCATGGAGCAGAATTACATGCATTGATTGATAATAAGACCTGGATTTAGTTTCGCTGCCACCAAATCGTAAACTAATTGGCTACAAATGGGTTTACAAAATTAAATATCGTGCTGATCGCTCCATTGAAAGATACAAGGCATGATTGATGGCCAAAGGATTCACTCAGCAAGAATGATTTGACTATCACAAGACATTCTCTCCTGTAACTAAAGATGTCCCAGTCCGATCATTCTTGACAGTTGCTGCTATTCACAACTAACCTCTACATCAAATGGACGTGCACAATGCCTTTCTTCACTGTGACTTGGATGAAGAAAGCTATATGGATATTCCTCAGGGCTTACGGAGACAAGGGGAGAATAAAGTTTGTCACCTCCATAAATCCCTTTATGGTTGAAATAAGCTTTCAAGCAGTGGTACACAAAATTTGCAAGTGCTCTTGCAACAGCAGGCTTCAAACAGTCCAAACATGATTATGCTTTATTCACGCGGACTAAAGGTATGTCATCTATTTATTTGATGATACATCTCGATGACATCCTTATTATGGGAAATGATAAAGCTGCCATAGAAAGCTTTAAGGAATATTTGCATGCCACCTTCCATATTAAGGACTTAGGAGCACCTAAGTATTTTCTTGGTATTGAAATTGCTCGATCTGACCAAAGGATTTCCCTCAATTAGCAGAAATTTATATAGGAGATTATATCAGAAGCAAGTCTATAGGATACAAGCCAGTCGTTATTCCCATTGAACAAAACACTAAGTTGACTACCGTAGATTATGACAAAGGAATGCTTCAGGATGATGATTCCACACTGGAAGATCCTTCAAGCTATCAAAGGCTTGTCGGAAAACGTATATATCCAACGATGACCGGACTCGACATTTCTTATGCGGTACAAACACTTAGCCAGTTCATGCACAGTCCGAAGCAATCACATATGAATGTTGCCTTGAAGGTCGTCAAATATCTAAAGAAGTGTCTAGGACTTGGGATACTCCTATCCATAAAATGCAACATGGAAATGACGGCATATTGTGATATAGATTATGCTACTTCTCCCAAGAGTTGAAGATCTGTTATTGGATATTGCATTATATTGGGAGAATCATTACTCTCATGGAAGACCAAGAAGCAACCAATTGTGTCTCTATCTTCAGCTGAAGCAGAATATTGAGCCATGGCCAAAACTACCTGTCAAATAGTGTGGATACGAGGTCTTCTTAAAGATCTCAGAGTACAAGTACAAGGGGCAACAAAGCTATTTTGCGATAATGATGTGGCTCTCAAACTTGCAACAAATCCTATAGTGCACAAGAGAACCAAGCATATAGAAGTGATTCGTCATTTTACACGAGACAAAATTCTTGGAGTAATTGAAACAAGAGGAATTGGAACAACAAAGCAGCCAGCGGACATTTTGGAAAGACAGCACGCATATCTATTGAGCAAGTTATGTGTCTTAGATATCTACAAGCCACCAGCTTGAGAGGGAGTGTTGGAAGATATGCGGCGTAGCTCATGATATTTGATAGAGGATTTGATCCGATTACGATTCTGTACAAATCAATTAAAGATTAGATCTAGATTAGATCGATTCATAGAATCTCTAACTTCCATTCATTACATACATCTTGTATTATAACTACTAGAAGTTGTACATCAAATTATTCATTGAACACAATATACACAAAATTCCCAAAGTTCTACGTCTTCGGTCTCATATTTTTCTCTTCCTTTATCCTCTATGATTTCTTTTGGCGCAGTCCCGAATTCCTTTCAATCCATCATTCAAACCGCTAAAATTTCTACAAGCTATTATCCTACACCCGAAAACAATTATCGCCAAGTTCAAGAATTGATGCACACTTCTAAAAACCAAAACTTTCAACAAAACACCCACAACCCGCATCCGCAAATCAATCGAAAGAGAGAGAGCGAGAGCGACAGAAAGACATGGAGAGAGACGTCAAAGTTGGACCTGAATTCCTCATATCTATCGAAGTCCTTCCAGTCGCCGTGCTTGTTGCTCGCCATGATGATGAAGTCGAGCAGCGAGAATAGCAGGGCCAGCCCCCGGAGCACCAGGGAGCCCTTCCGGATCATATCGTCCCTCCTCCACCGCCTCACAATCATTGGCACCCCCATCCGCGACCCCGCCCCCGCAGCCAGAGGTGGAGGGATCGGGCTCTCGAAGTCCGTGGTCGCCGCCGACGGGGCGTGCTTTGGCCGTCTTCTACGCCCGACATCGTGCGGGAATCCGAATCCTCGAACGCGTTAAGGTATGCGCGACACACTTCTGCAAAAGGAGGAAGAAGAAGGAAGAAGTTCGAGAGCTGTTTCTTCGGCTGCAGAAATGAGGAAAGTGTCCTACAACAGCTCGATTTTCACTATTCGTGCGCGCGCTGGATCGAGTACGGCCGAGTGCACCGGGACACAAGGGTGCTGGCCAATAGCCTACCGACAGCTCACTAGGGGAGATTTGGGGCGCGGGGGTGGTCTGGTTCGCATTTCTGCCGGTTAAGTTTAGTCGAGATAACATTTATCTCATCTTATGTTTGGTTTCTGCCCAAAATAAGATAAAGTCCGATATAATAATTATATAGTTCGGATAAAAATTATATCATATGAGAAGTGAGATAAAAATGAATAGGACTTTGAATATCCATAATACAAAAGTTACCTTTCTTGAATAACGAATTTCTTATATTAATAATTAAAATAATATTTGACTATAAAAAAATTCAAAGTAATAATAAAATAACAACAATTTCGTTTTTATTTATTCCTATCTTGTTTATGTATTTGAATGTCTTTCTATTTTTTAATACAAATGCAATATATATTTAGTATTTATATTTATTACATATTTTAGGTATATTATTATAGTTATATTATTTAATTAAATTTTATTTGAGAATAATGGAAGGGGCAAAAAAAAATTAAAGAAGAAAAGAGGGAGCAAATATAAATGGAAAAGGCAAGAGAATCGTAATGAATTCTTATTGTCTCAGTTTATGTAATTTTTAGATTCATTTATATAAATATGTCATTTTTACCAAATAATGGACATGGTGGGATATATAAATATCCGATTTTATTACTGTGATTTACTAAACAATGGACATGATAGGATATGCAAATATCCAGTTTTAATATTGCGATTCACTAAATAGTAGAGATTATATAGTAAAATTTTTAAATTTCATATTTTATCTTATTCAATCATATCCTATCTACAAATGAAATTCATATGACCAAACACGATCTTAGTTTTTACAATCACATATCCATGGATGTAACCTAAATGACCCTTTAAAAAAAAAAACCAACTCTTTAATTGACTAATCTATTTTTGACCCAAAAAAAAAGACTTTTCTAGGGTTTTGTCTTCCTTACTAGGAAAGGACAAAATCAGTTGACACCTACACTGGTTGTAAAGGCTTGGAGAGACAACCTACACCAGTTATTAGAGCTAGCAAAATGGGTCATAAACTCATACTATGACCCATTTTTTTTAGTTTTTTTAGTTAAATGGGTCATATATGGGTCAAATAAAAGTTAAATATAGGTTAAAAATGAGTCTGAGAAAGTAAAACATTAAAAGAAAATGTATCTAAATGGGTTATTAAGAAACCCACTTTAAACCCATGGCTTTTTTAATTTTATAAAAATATTTTTTTATAAAAAAATTGAAATTATAATTATTTTTCATATTTCAATTTGTTTTTTTTTTTTTTTTTTTATTTTTCTTCCTTCCTTAGCCATCGGTCGGTGACGGCCGGCGAGGCTCGAGCTTGCTGGCATGTCGCCAAGACTAGCGAGGCTTGAGCCTCGCCGGATTTAATGAGACTCGAGCCTGCCGAACGTTGGCGAGACTCAAGCTCACCGAGTCATCGGGTAGGGCCTCGGCCTTGTCAAACGAAAAGAAAAAGAAGAAGAATAAAAAAGAAAAAGAAAAGAGAAAATGAAAAAAATAATTATTAAAAATTACAAATTGTATTTTAAAAATAAAATTATAAAAATTATATTTAAAAAATAATTAAAATAATTAAAAATTTATATTTAAAAAATAAAATAAAAAGATCGATTTTTAAAAAATATTTTAAAAATAATTATAAAAAAATTTCCATTAAATTTGTATTGCATAAAAATTGTTAAAAAAAATTGTATTGCATAAAATGTTTTAACAATCTTTTTTTATAAAAAAAAAATCATAAAAATGAGCTTGTTTAGGTTTAGTCAAAAAAAATTCATGTAAAAGTTTTTAGTTATTCAATGGTATGTTCACTTCAAATAAGAGAAGCGTATGCATAGTCTAATTTTTTTATAAATATTTCAATTTATAGGTTTTTAATTTTTTTTATTTTATATACTATTTTAAATTCAATTTGAAGTTTTAATCTAATTAGCATATAATAAAAGTAGGTTTTCTTAGAATATTAATAGGTTTTAACAATACAGGTTGGGTCGGGTATAAGTCACTTGATTTACACTACATGAATATGGGTCGACCCATTTTTGACCCGATCCAAACCTGACCCGACCCGACCCACCTATTTAACGGGTCTAGTTATCATCATATTCACGCGCCAGTAAAAGTTAAGATCAACGCTTCAGCTATTTTATTCAATCAGTTCTGATTTCATTGCAACAACGAAGAAGAAGCAGAAGAAGAAGAAGAGGAGGAGGAGTTGCTTGCTAAGATTCAAGAATTTACTTAACCTACCATAGAGATGATGAGGGAGCCGCTCCTCGACCATGAAACGTCTTCTCCACAGCCTTCTTTCCCATCGCACCTCACCAAATATTTGTACTCGGGCCACTTCCTGGCCAGATGGGGTGCCAGGTTCTGTGCTATTTACTTTGGTTCAACTCTCCTAAAAGTCCGGTTGCTGTTCTGAGTATGATCTCCTCAGGATATGATGATTTGCTTTTCTCTGTCATTTATACGAGCATGTTTGCGTACTCTCTGTATCATTCCTATTTTGAATATAACAAAACCTTTCCATCATTTCAAATTGTCCCAATTGGTGTCTTCACATATCCATCCTTCTCATCCGTGCCTGATATAATATGTCACTGGAACATCAAAGTTTTTGGATTTGATTGAAGGTTTTGCTGTTTAGACTATGTAGCCTAATCACTTCAACCAAAGAAATGCTTTCTAGTCACCAAACCAGAGGTTACTCCCTGTTTAGTGGGAAAATACACAAGTTTGTTGTCCTAGTTGTAGTAAGTGTTGATGGGATGTATAATTCTTGTTCCAACAAAAAATTACCAATTCTTGGTACAAATCCTGAACTTACCTGGTAAACAGTGATAGGAAGAATGATGAAGAGAACATCCTAGCTTCCTTTCAGTAGTCCTCGTGTCACAGGATAATATCTCTTGTTTTCTGCTATACATCGATTCATAACTGGTACATGATTGCTAGTGGAAACATCAATTTGCCCCAGTTCATCAATGAACAGTGAAAACTCTGTCTTATGCCGTTCATAGGAAAATTGGTCCCATGGCCAATTAAATTTCATGTCAGTCTTTTACTTGAATTGACCATATAAGTGTGGCAATTCTCAATAAACTAACGGCTTTGTTCTCAGATTATCTTCTCTCTTGATACCCTCTCCATTTGGAAATCAAGTATCTTTCATGCCTGCTTGTCTTGCAGGATGTGGGATTTCTCTGTGGCCTTATACATGATCAACATTTGGCCAGACTCTTTACTGTTGGCCGCTGTCTATGGAGTGGTGGAAAATGCCTCCACTGCCTTGTTCGGTCCGATAATCGGGAAGTAGGTGGATAGACTGAGTTATGTCAAGGTCTGATGGACTTACAATTCTTCTTGTACTACGGCACCTAAGAAAACATTGAACGGGACTTTAGCTCTGAATTTTACAGTATACCAGTTTATTTAAATATGATAACTGTGCGATTTTACATTCATGAAGGGGCAAATATTTGTTGCAGGTTCTCCAGCTTTGGCTCATGACACAGAACTTTTCGTTCATAGTTGCTGGAGGCACAGTTCTTGGTTTGCTAGCCTACCCAGATTTGAAGTCCACAAGTGTTCAAGCTTTTGTCTTGATTGTCCTTTTGACCAATGTTTCTGGAGCTGTTGGCGTGCTTTCCACTCTTGCTGGAACAATCTTGATTGAAAGAGAATGGTAATAGTATTGAGCTTGAATACTGGCATCCCAAAGGAATACTGTTCTCTCTCTCTTCTTTTTTTTTTCCTTTTCAAATTTGCTTTTAATATGCCTCTAAATGCAGGGTGGTGGTAATGTCAGAAGGCCAAGCCCCTACACTCCTTACTCGGATGAATTCAGTTATAAGACGGATTGATCTGATCTGCAACTTGTTTGCCCCTGTCGCATCAGACTTTGGCGGTTTTGAGCACCATCAGTGTTTGGCTGGAGTACTGGTTTTTCATGTCAGTATATCAGGGGATTCCTGCTTTAGCTGAGCGAAACCAACAAAGAACCCAGAAACCTTTTCCTGCTGAACTGACAGAGAGCTTGTCTGTTCCAGATGATGATCATCCAGCAAATGCAGAAAAAAGCCAAAAGAGAAGTCTTGGTGAGAAAATTGCAAATCTGCCCCTAGTAAGTGCTTGGAGAGTGTACTTTGAGCAAGAAGTTGTGCTTCCTGGAATCGCGCTCGCTTTGTTGTATTTTACAGTTCTCAGGTAACACACTGGAGACTGATGGACCCTCAAAGTTCATTTCTTTCACATCAGTTTACAAGACTTACCTATAATCCACTTCTATTGACGTTTAGCTTTCGTCTAAAAGGGTAAAAAACAGGGTGATCAATCGAAGTTCTTGATATGTTATTAGGTGGAAACTTACATATGCATCAAAAACTAAGGTCATCTTAATTGTTATGTTGTTTCTGGTATTATCTGCTAGACAGTTACTATTGCACTGCTGCATCATCGGGAACTGTGCAAAATTTTGGCAGTCTCGAGTCTTTCTTGCTCTGATTCGAATGCACTGACAATTTGAGGATTGTTGTACGGATTTACAGCTTCGGAAGTTTGATGACGGCTACATTAGAGTGGGAAGGTATACCTGCATTTGTCATCGGAATAGCACGCGGAATAAGCGCAACAATCGGTGTTGCTGCCACTCTGGTTTATCCAGCCTTACATTCTCATATTTCCACGCTCCGAACTGGGCTCTGGTCCAGCTGGTCCCTGGTATATTTTTCGAGTACCAACTTGTATGGGACTTTTTTGGGTATACTGATTAGTGAAAAACAACTGAACTCTGCATTATGGGAAACTATTGCAGTGGACTTTCCTGCTTCTATGTGTTGGGTCAATATGGGTCCAAAACAGCATAATAGCTGCCTATATGCTGATGGGTGGAGTGGCGGCATCTCAACTGGGATTGTGGATGTTCGATTTAGCCGTCATTCAACAGATGCAGGTTATCTACTTCCGTTTCAATTATAACTCAAAAGAATAGCACCAGTCGCTCATTGCCTAGACATCTCACAAGCATTCTTAACATATCTGTGGTTGAGGTTTAGCTTGATCTCTTTCACCTACTTGTTTAAGCTTTTGGCTTGGATCCTTTTAACTGGTATCAAACCCACAACTCGTTATCTTCACTCGCCATTGAGTATATCGTCTTATGGGTTTATTCCTTGTTCATCTTCTTCCTCATTCTTCAGCTCCCTGTGCGTTCTTCAAATGGTTTCATTCACATTTACTAGCTTTAACTTTTGGTGGGATACTTTGATGCCGTTCTACACAAAAACAGTTTCTTGCAGAGGTTCACAAATTCTCATACCTGAAATATCGCTTTCTGTTCTGGCCCTTTTCTTGTTTTTGGCAGGATAAGGTTCCAGAATCTGATCGTTGCATTGTTGGAGGTGCCCAAAGTTCACTTCAGTCCACCTTGTATATGATGGCTTATGGTATGGGAATAATCATCTCAAATCCACAGGTGATCACCATTGCTTCTACTTCCTATGGCAGTATGGATAATATGTTACTTGTATCATGTGTGCTAATTATCTAAAGTTGGTCAAACTTTTGATTTACAATCTAACTGAATATTGATTTGTGGCTACTGCATCAGGATTTCTGGAAGTTGATTTTGTTATCATTTCTGTTTACCACCCTATCGGGATCTTTATATACTTTCCATGTGCACCATGTCCGCAAGCACCTGATCCATTTTGAGAAGCTCATTTTGCTGAGAAGTTGGTCAATCGTACGGTCTCCAGACACCCACCAGAATCAGAACGTGTGAACTTCATTTAGTGCTATTCTAGGACATTTTAAGAATCTTGTTATATTTGTCGACCGATATCGTATTCCACGATGAGCCACTGATGCTGTGACGCCTGACAATTCTGTGTAAAATAGAGAACGATGACAGTGCAGCCTGTCCTAATAGGATTTTGATATCGGATTGAGAAATACAATCAAGGACTTTGGTATGTTTATAGGAATATGGGCTGCTGCTTTCACATTTGCAAAATTCATCTGTTCGTTTTACTTGCTTTCTCATACGCTCTGCAGAGTGATTGTTTCACATGCTTAAGATGCAATCCGGAAAAAAATTACCCTTCCGGTTACCATACTTTTGAGTTCTGCCGAACTTCAATTTCCTGACACCTGAGATAACTTTTGATGAAGTCATTCAACTTGAATTCCTAATGCATAATGAGCTGAGCTTTGGCGAAATCCATTGCATAAATTGCATTGCAGATTTACTCCATTTCCAATCGAAATCTCTTGCATTCGCCCATATTGTCGATGGAGAAAATTTTCTGTGATTTTGTTAGCAAGTAGTGGTCTCGCATGAGTGCTTGGACCACTGGATGGATCTGATCATTGACGGGGGGCTTGGACTGAAGCTCCTGGAAAGGACAAGCCATGCAATCTAGCCGCAAAACGCTTGCCTAGTATCGTCCATGAAGATCATCAGGACAAAAATGAGCGGGACAGGGTTGGTTGGAACAGGAAGGAAACTGCTTTCACTGTTCAATTAACTGAATTAACCGGACATGATCTGAACCTAACCATCCGGCCTGTTGAGCTTGTGGCTCAAATTCTTTTTGAGTTGGAGTTTACATCAGAGCCTGAAGATTGAGTTAGGTCCATGACAAGTTTGAAGGTGTTCGTGGCGCGATAAAAGAAGGGACTCGGCACATAGACCGAAAGGCCAGGGATGCCGGTCGGGTTAAGCCTAGTAGCTGAAATTTACTAGGCATGGGCCAGGTGGTCGGCCAGCTTGCGGCCGAGTTGCCCGCCCTGAGCGGCACCTAGCCTACTAATTTCACTACTGTTCATCCAGCGGTCGCTCGGTAGTCGTATGGACGCGAACTCGGGTTTAAAAGTCTGAATCTGACCTTTTTCTTTTTTAGAACACGAACACGGTGGAGGTTTTTTTTCTTAGCTTCTTGCGAAACTTGGTGTGATAATTACTAGGCTTATGAGGATTCGTATATTGGAATATTGGAGACACACGAGAGCTTGAGTGATTGGTTGTGACTCTATAAGAAAAGTTGTCCAAAAAGTTATAAACTTACTAGAATGCGGCCAATTAAATTCTAAATTTTTAAATTTAATTAATATAATCTTAAACTTTTTGACGATTTGCCAATTTAATCATTCAAACCAATTTTGGCTTAAAATTGCTAACATGACGATCCAATCAGTACTAGTAGTCCTACATGGTATGACCGATGTTAAGATAGATGATTTTTACAATTTTTTTTTTTTTTTTTTGAAAATTTTATTTTCTTTTCGTTCAATTTTTTTTATTCCTTCCATTGGTTGCCGGCCATAGGCAAGAGGGCCACCCTCACCAGCCACTCCTTACCCAAATCTGGTGAGGACTATGGCTAGCGAGGGTGTCCCAAACCTTGTTGGCCCTACCTTGTGGCTGACAACCACCGTTGGCGGGAAAAATGCCAAAAAAGTCCTAAACCTTTTGCATTTGTGCCAATTTAGTCCTAAACATTTTTTGGTGCCAATTAAGTCCTAAACCATTTTGCGTTATGCCAATTTAGTCTTGTCCGGCCAATTTTGACCGGATTTTGCTAATTGGGACGCCGGCCGACCGATGTGACCTCGATCGGCGATGTGGACAACTTGTAATAATATTTAATATTTTTTTAATATTTTTGAATTTTTTCTTTTTTTTTTTTCTTTTTCTCTTTTTCCTCCAGCCGGTCGCCGGACCTCGACGACCAGCCAAAGGCGACGGTCGGCGAGGTCGAGGTCAACCTTGCTGGCCACCTAGCTAATGGCCGCGTGGGCGGCCTTGCGCTTGGCAGCGAGGCTCGCCCATGGCCGATGAGGCTCAACCTCGCCAGATCCGGCGAGGGTGAGCCTCGCTCGCTCGGCACGAGGCCGCCCTTGAGGCTTGGGCAGCGAGGCTCCCCTCATCGGATTTGGCGAGGGTCGAGCCTCGCCCATGGCCGGCGAGGCGAGCGAACCTAGGGAGAGAAGGGAAAGGGTCAGATATGGAGGATAGAGGACCAGATCTAAAAAGCTAAGGACCCGCCATCACTATCCCATCGCAACTGTCGCTCCCTGCAGTCACCTCCACCCCCCCCCCCCCGACATCGTTGCCTTACTGTCCTCACCAAACCCTGAGCCATGGGCGAGGCTCGCCCTCGCCGACCATTGGCGAGGCTCGACCCTCGCCAGATCCGGCGAGGGCGAGCCTCACCGCCCAGCGCAAGGCCGCCCTCGTAGCCATTGGCAAGGTGGCTGACGAGGTCGACCTCGACCTCGCCGGCTGGAGGAAGAAGAGGAGAAGAAAAAAAAAAAGAAAAAAGAAATTCAAAAGTATTAAAATATTATTAAAAGTTGTCCACGTCAGCACCGAGCAGGTCATGTCAGCTGGCCGACGTCCAATCAACAAAATCCGGCCAAAATTGGCCGGAAAGGACTGAATTTGCACAACATAAAAAGGTTTAAGACTTAATTGGCATCAAAAAAAGGTTTATAACTAAATTGGCACAAATACAAAAAGTTTAAGACTTTTTTGGCACTTTTCCCCACCGTTGACCATCAGTGATACTTAGCAATTGACGGAGGGAAATAGGAAAAAGAAGAGAAAAAAAATTGCAAAAACCGTTCACATCAGTTTTCTCAAACCAAAATTAATCAGAATGACAAAATTGTCAAATTATCAAAAAATTTAGGATTAAACTAACCAAATGGAACCACCCACCTGGGTGGCGCTGCTGGCGGCGAGCTTCTCCCCCTAACGCAAGGGGAGGAGTTCGATTCTCGGGCGTCACAGGGTGACTTACCCGGTGGCACGTGTGTGGTGGCTAGCATGTGTTGCCCCCAGGGTTTACCCACTGTTATCCCAGGCCTTTCGGGCTATCCGTGTTGGTACAGTGCGCGAGTTCCTTGGGTCACCAAAAAAAAAAAAAAACTAACCAAATGGAAATGTTTAGAATTGAATTGATCGTTGTACAATAAATTTATGATTTTTTAGACAATTGTTCCGAACTTTGTAACTCTTGGATTGATAGAGAGTTTTTTTTACGACCGGCTCTCCCAATGGGTTGCAAGTATCAACACTCGGACTGAATCAACTAAATTTCCAGTGCTCTTGATCATTTCTCATTGATTCTTATGATAATTTTTTTTTTTTGTCTTGTGTTAACTTTGAATTTCAAGATCCGCTAGCTTTGGCATTATTTTGTGAATGGGCAAAAAGCACTTGCCAACCTCGAATTTCTTTTCTGGTTCTAAAGTCAGGTCATTGTCGTCCAAGCACACGCAGAAGAAGTTTCAAAAGCATTTGAAGAGCAGAGCCAAAGAATGGTAAACCGGGCATCCAGGGCCCAAAACTCCGCAAACGAGAGGTGCTTGCATTAAAATAAGGACAGCATCGTAAGAAACGATATCCTGGAAAGGTAAGCGCGCATACATTAATGCAGAATATGCCGGAACACTCGATGACTATCATATGCAAACTGTTCCTGGATGTCTTTATCATGTTACGTATGTTTTACTTGCTCCTATATGATATCCATCTGCAGTCTTTTTTTATGATGGCGGCTTTATCAGATGCTAGTTACCGCTCATCTTGAATGTTAGACCCGCGAAGTTCGGCCCCGAGGAAGAAAATTCCTCCACGACAACAATTCAGGCGCCAATCAGCTCCTATTGATTGAGACGATAAGGCAGTTATTTCCTGAGGAAGGTCGATCGGCTGCATCATGATCGAGCTACAATGATATGGATGTGAATGTTTATTACAGGTTCTGATAAATGACTATCTGACTTTGTAGCATTTCCTTTTCTTTTCGCGATCGAGATGATAATTATGCCGGACGTAGCATCGTCTCCAGACGTCTCCATGTTCTTCGTGCTACATTTTTTTGGATATGAAAATGATCTGCCGTAATTGAACAGGGTCTCGTCCAAATGGTTTCTTGCTACCGACGAATTTGTGCAGGAGAAACTAGGAGATGAATGTCATAAATTCATCATCTGCTAGCTCCTTTTCTTCTTCTTCTTCTTCTTTTTTTAATTTTCGGTAATCATATGTTGAAAATATATCTTGAATTTAAATCCATAAAAAAACCTAATCGAAATTGACATTTTGTTGAGATTTTTTATTTTGCATCCCAAGTTTCTTCTATATAGATTATGTGGGAGCACAAAGGTCTAATAAGGAAAAAGTATTCCAGAAGGATTTTCAAGGGTTGAAGAATAAACACATTCTTTTTTCAAAGATTTTCTAATTTTACGTTTCCTAGTTTACAATTTGGTTTCCTTTGTGAGTCAAAGGTTTCCTATTAAAGTTGGTTTCCTAAATGTTTTCTAATTCCAAGTTTCCTAGTTTAAAATTTCCTAATGTTATGTTTCTTAGTTTAATATTTCCCATGTTTTCTAGTTTAGTGTCCTGGTCCCTTAATAAATAATAGGTGTTTTCTCAATTGTAAGAATGGGCATCTTCCTGGATTGCATTCAAGAGATGAGCATGAGTCATTGAAAGTAAGAATAACTCAACTTGTGTGGTTTTAATTTCTATTATATCATTTGATCTATCGCAGAATTTTGTATTGCTTTATGCTCTCTCCATGTCGTAGGTCATTCCAACTGAACTACATAAATCCATTATTCCTTGTTCTATCTATTCTTTTATTTTTCGATCAACATTATCTAATGCCCGAGTCTTAGAAATGAGCAACTCTTGCTTCATCAGTATCCACAATCAGCAAATTAATATTGCAACTTCTTCTCCAGTATTCCCCAGAAGTTCTGCCCTCTCAAGCTGGGCTTCTTTCCTTGCAACAAAGGGGTGTCACCAGGCTTATCTATCTGGGCATGGCAGGCTCAAAGAAGTCCAAATTAGATGTGCTTCTGGAGAAGTAAAGGAAACAATAGGAAACAATTTAGCTCTCTGAGAGGCAAAATGGAGAAAGAAAAAACCAAAAAAGAAGTGAACTATTCTATCTTCCACTGTCCCGATCTGATTCTGACCTTGGATCCTTGTGGCTCTCAGATCGGGATGAGACACAAACATATGTTTCGCTGTTCTTGGATCTTAACCCTTTGACAGAAAAGACAAACCCACGTGGATTATCTTACAGTGGAACGCTCCGTGTTACCTTTTCCAGCATTAGGCATTTGGCATTTTGTAATCCAAAGGTTTGACCATTGCTCTTAGGCCCTCTTTTCTTATTGAAGCCGTTTACTTGCTCTCTGGACAAAGGTCCCACCATATTCGGATCCTACTGAATACAAGGATTTGAACATTGTTTTTGAGGTTTTCTTTGTTTCTTGCTCGCATGAAAAAAACAGAGATCAGCAGTCAGACAGCTGACGGCTTGTAGACAATATCTGAGTAGCCATGTGCACCTAACCCCCATAGTTTTGATTTCTTTATCCGTTTTCTTCTCAGTTTTCAGGATTTAATCTTGTTTTAAAAAAAAAAAAATCGGTGAAACCAAGTATGCTATAAGGGACTAACTTTCTTGATACCATTTGCATCACTTTCATCATTCACACCAAAAAACATGGCAATCGTCACAATCGTATAGTACAACTTAAAGCCTATCATCATTTTGGATGCAGTGAGCGGTCACAATATAAAGTAGAGATCCGCATCCCAATCGTTCATCCCATCCACAATTCACTGGAAGAAGAAGAAGAGGAACGACTTTGTATCATTCAAGAAGTCAGTGCAGCGACATAACATGATGAGGGAGCCGCTCCTTGATCGCAAATCGGGTGCTCAACAGCCGTCTTTTCCGTCGTTCCTCACCAAATATTTGTACTTGGGCCACTTCTTGGCCAGATGGGGTGCCAGGTTACACTTTTCATTTTGCTTCAACTTTGGCAATAGTTCAGATTCACCCATCATAAAGAACACTTGCTAATAATGTGAAAGAGAACATGTTCTTCATGGAGCACAGTTCAGCATAGTACTCTTCATACAATTCAAGCTTGAGATGTTTTTAAAAAGCTTTGACTTTTTATTCTTCCATTTTCCTCTCATTGCTTAGAAGGCTGATTTGCTATTATCACTTTGACATCATAGTTTTTGAATTGAGAAGATAGTTTCAACTACATAATTCAATTATCTCAGCCAAAAAGTAATTTCTTTCCCTTCCATGGCCAAAACTTGAAAATGAGTCACAAACTGATGTTTACTAGTTCTATCTAGCAAAAAAAGGCAGTTGTTCCAGTAGCTGCTGTGCGGGATGGATTGCCTAGCCTCAATTTATCAGGTAATAAGGAAAATGGAAAAAATAAATAGCAAAAGGAAAAGCTTGTGCCTTTCAGCAGTATGCCAGATGCATATAGAAGGATCAGGTAAAAGAGTAAGCAATCAAACAGTTGTCTTCTTTTGTTTAGGCATGCGTACATATCCTTTACACAGTTCTTGGTGAAATAAAATCTTGACCCAACCTATTCAGTAGTTCCGGAAATTTTGGTATGTGCAATTCTTTAGAAAAATCAAACCTTGGTAAGGCCACAGTTCATTTAGATCTAACTTGAATGAAACGGAAAGGAGGCAACTGGATGTATCACCTGTCCATATGATATAGTGTCTTCTTGTCTTGCAGGATGTGGGAATTCTCGGTAGGTTTGTACATGATCAGTATTTGGCCAGACTCTTTGCTATTGGCCGCTGTCTATGGAGTGGTAGAATCTGGCTCCATATTCTTGCTTGGTCCAACCATTGGAGAGTGGGTAGATAAGCTGAGTTATGTCAAGGTCCGATAAACTTCAATTCTCAAAGTTCTCAATTCAGGAACAGAACAAAAGAAATTGGATGGCACTTTAGGTCCAAATGCCGCAACCAAAGATTGGGAACTAAACAAGCATTTTTCAGAGAGAAAATAATTGCTCAGAATACTAGGATGAGTTCGAACTGTTTTTGTAATATCACATACTTGTTGCAGGTTCTGCGGCTCTGGCTTGTGACACAAAACTTCTCATTCGTGGTGGCTGGAGCCACGGTCTTTGGTATGCTGGCCTATCCAGATCTGAAATCAACAAATCCTGGAGTGTTCATTGTGCTCATCGTTGTGACCAATCTTTCGGGAGCCATGGGCATGCTTTCTACTTTGGCTGGAACAATTTTGATTGAAAGAGAATGGTAATGCTGGGTTTAGAACTATAGTTAGAGTCTGTTCCACGTAGTATGCCTTTAGTCTTTTGGTGAATTGAGTAGAGAACAGTTTTCTGGTATCTTTTTGCTACAAACTCTTGTTTTAATTTATTTTGCCTCATAATTATGCCTCTAAATGCAGGGTGGTGGTGATGTCAGAAGGTCAACCTCCAGGACTTCTGACCCAGATGAACTCGGTCGTCAGAAGGATCGATCTGATCTGCAAATTATTTGCTCCAGTTGTTTCCGGCTTCATAATCAGCTTTATTTCACTAAAAGTATCTGCTATGACTTTAGCCATATTGAACACAACATGTGTTTGGCTGGAGTACTGGTTTTTCATGTCTGTATATAAGGGTATTCCGGCTCTTGTTGAGAGAAACCTGAGAAGAACCTGGAGACCTTCTCCGGTTGATCTGTTAGAGAGCTCACTAATTCAACATGGTGATCCAGAATCAGCAGAGAACAGCCAAAAGAAGAATTTCGGGGAGAAAATTTCAAAGATTCCCTTCGTTGGTGCTTGGAAATTGTACCTAGAGCAAGAAGCTGTGATTCCTGGAGTATCCCTAGCTTTGTTGTATTTTACAGTCCTCAGGTGATGTACTAGAAATTCACTCTGCAATTATATATCTAGAACTAGTCATGGAACTTGCATTTTCCCTTCCCGTAGAAAGACCGATCTGCCCACAAATATTCATTTTTCTTCGGCCCAGTTATACTATTTTGTCTAGAAAACTCGTCTTTTTGTGGAAAATGTGTATGATAAATTTGTGCTCGCATCAAATTTGAGGCTATCTCAATGTTATTGCCATTTTCTCGTGCTATCTATGAGAAGGCATTTCTCACTGCTTCTCAATCATCAAGGCAGTGTGAAAGTTATCTCAGGTCTTTGTTGCTCTAATTCGATTGCTTTTTCAAGTAGAAGAATTTAATTGTTTTGGTTTCAAATTCTACAGCTTCGGAAGTTTGATGACCGCTACATTGGAGTGGGAAGGTGTACCGGCATTTCTCATCGGAATAGCACGCGGCATAAGTGCGACAATTGGCATTGCAGCCACTGTGGTTTATCCAGTCATACAATCCCGCATTTCTACACTAAGAACAGGGCTCTGGTCTTGTTGGTCCCAAGTACGGTGACGAGTTCTTACTTTCTAGGGATTTTTAGTCAGTAGATTTTTTAAAGCATGACATGGATATATTCTTGAAATCTATTGCAGTGGATCTTCCTGCTTGTATGTGTCGGCTCGATATGGGTTCAAAATGGCTTAGCAGCTGCCTACATGCTGATGGGAGGAGTGGCGGCATCTCGACTGGGACTGTGGATGTTCGATTTAGCTGTTATTCAACAAATGCAGGTTATTTACTTTGATTTCAGAAGTTCTAGTCTCCAAAATGACAGTATAATAAGTGGCTGATTTTATGGACAGTCTCACCAGCATAATTTCTGATCTATTCTTTCCTAACCATACACAGTTGGAGCACTTGTTCATTGCCTGGGCTGGAGACTTTTGTTGTCTTTCCTCATTTCTCTCATTGGCTTTTTGGCAGGACGAGGTGCCGGAATCCGACCGATGTGTCGTTGGAGGCGTTCAGAACTCACTTCAGTCCTTTCTGGATTTGATGGCTTATGTTATGGGAATATTCATCTCGAATCCACAGGTGATTGATTCTGAGTGCTGCTTCAATTAAATGGACGATGCACCGTCTGTGAACTCTGTTTTTTTCTTTTTCCCCCTCTCAAGTCTGGGCATCTTTTGCTTCAGAATCTAACTTCTCAAATTGTGGTTATTGCATCAGGACTTCTGGAAGCTGATGCTGTTATCTTTTCTAGCAGTTACCCTGTCGGCGATTCTGTATACTTCGCATGTTTATCGCGTGCGCAAGCATCTCATTCATTTTGAAAAGATCAGTCAGCTGGGCAGTCGGTTGATGAGACGACCTTCGGAAAGTTGTCCGAGTTAAAGCACGCGAGCAAATTTTTATATATTCTGTGCTGTTTTAGGATAATCTGCAAGAACCTATAGAGCTAGATCACAGGTAAGAATCCTCTGCAGTTAGATAAATATGGCAACTTCAACTATCAAGATTTTAATAAGATTGAGAGATGAAAACTGCAACTCTATTTTAGGATGTGTTTCAAACACGAAAATGCTGCTTCTGCATTTGCCAAATCCTCGTGCTCAGTTAGAGCGTGAATGATAACCATTCTGATCAGAAATTGATTTATGAAACAGAAATGGATTTTTTCTATTTCTATTTGTGGGTGGCTTTTTGAGGGAAAATACATGTTTGATAATAATGGCCAAAAATTGATTTATAGAATAAAAATGGATTTTTCTATTTCTATTTGTGGATGAGTTTCTAAGGAAAAAAAAACATGTTTGATAACAACAAAAAATTTATATTTTTGGAATAGAAATTCATTTGGTAACAACACAAAATTTCTCCCTACTGGGTGCTGGCAAACGATGGACAGCGGATGATGGGCGGTAGGTAGGTGGTGAGCAATGGCCGGGTGGCGGACGGCAAGCGGTGGTGGGTGGGCAACCAACTAGTAGCAATGGCAAGTGATCGAGAAAAAAATTTATTTATCATTTATGTTCCAAAAATAGAGAATGAGAAAATTTTTACTTTTTTTTTTTTTATTTCTTTTTCAAACCAATTTCTGGACAAAAAATTTGTTTTAGAAATAGGAAGATGACATTGCATTATCAAACGAATTTCTATTCTAGACTTCTTTCTAAAATAGAAAAATAGTTCTGAAACAAAAATAGAATTATTATCATGCATGTTATTAAATTCTTGTGTTATTTCCTTATGCAAAGAGACGGTTTTCGCATGTTTAAGACAACGAACAACAGAACGTTCAATTTATCTGTCTTTTAACTGTTAATGAATGCTTATGAACAAAGCTAAAGGGATTTCCAGGCTTCTCTCTGGCCCATTGCAGCAAAGAATCCAATAGAGCAGCAGATTGGCTTGTAAAAGCCCAAAGAGCTAACTGCCTTCCTAATAATTGGGTAGCTAATCCCCCGACTGCCCTCTTTGATTTATTATGTACCAATACTTTTGATGTATTTGCTCCAAACTTGCCTAAGTAAATCAATAGTAATTGTATTTTCAACCAAAAAAAAAAAACTGTTAATGAATGCTGATGGACAGATTACACTGGTCCTGCTTCTCGTCTGGAGATGATTTGGTTTATGAATGGTCGAGTAGAATCTCTTCATCGTAGCCAGAGAATTGGAGAGAGACCAACCAACTTTCTAAACCTTCTTCATCGTACATATATACCAGTTGAAACACCCAAAAACTAAAATACAGAGGCAAGCCGAAACACACAACTCCTTTCACGAAACCATCGAAATTTACAAAGATATAATCGAACCCCGTGCATAAAAAGAATGAAGGTATAACAGCAGTACAAACAATGGACATGTGAGCAGAACCAACTCAAAACTAAATGTAGGACTGGGTCGAGAGTTTGTATCCGGAAATAAGTGCAGACAAAGCCAACGTGAGGAAGCCAAAGAAGGCCATGCTTATTGAAGCCGCTAAGCAGTCGGTGAACAGGTTATCGACATTGTTTCTCATCCTGTTGGTCATGGGCACGGCCGTAGATGCTGCAGATATTAGGAGGTATGCCACAACCTGATGCAATCCAAGATAATTAAATTGCAGTCAATACATCGAAACAGCATTATCACATAGATTCATTTCAATTGTGAAATGATATATAGACAGTCTCCATAGAAGGGTGAACATGTGGGCATGTGAAATTGCGAGACCATTGTTGAGGCTAAAATGCAACAATCGAATTATATGAGGAGGCAAAGCATGATCCCCTATCCCAGTATTATGTAGAAATTGTCAGATTGCTGCCATGTTGAAGGCCAATCTATCAGATGAGATCATGGTTTAAGATTGAAATGCCCTGCTGGGAACCTATGGGCTCTGGATTCTTTTTGGTCAACTCCATCCCACCTCCTTGCCAAGTGATTGCTATAACCCAGTACTATAAATCAAATTTCTTTTCTTAATGGGGACCATACGAAGAGTATGTTTTGCGCCAGCAAAATGAATGGGAAACCCAATGATTAAGACAGAGCTTAGACATTCCATGTGATCTGTTCTTGTCTAATTGACTAATTGTGCAACGAAAAGGTCTGGCTTTTACAGATGGAACTTGGGTCCCCTGTTCTCGAATGCTGGCAATGATGTAACTCAGGTTGAATTGAAGACTTTTGAACAAAAGAAAGGGGACTTTGTGACCTCGGTCGAAACGGATAGAAAGTTGGCCAGGAAAAAGGCACACGACGAGTAATCGATGAATTTCAAAGCGATTCATCTCTCACTATCGAAATGGTCATTACCCACATCTTTCTTCTAATTTTCACAAGCTTTCGGATACTTGAATGGCAAATATGTGCTTTTTCTCTTCTTCACCCTCTTTATTCGAACATCTCAGAAAATCTGTCATCCCTAGTAAAGCAGATAAGTTTTTTCATAGGATACTGTTACTGTTTAGGGAAAATGACCCGGATGATAGAAAGTGACTTTGTCTTCGCCACGTTCCAACAACAGCGATAGTAAAAATGTCTAGCACACGAAATGAAAGCATGACAAGGACGGATGACCCACCTGGTCGCCGGCGAAGTCGATCAGTGCCGACGTCTGGCGCTTGACCAGATCCTGCCCGGTAGAAATCTGGTGGACGTGCCGTAACGCCTGCACTCCGGTGTACAGGGTCGCCAGGATCGATATCGCCAACAGATACCTGCGCGAAAATCTCCAGCTCAATCCCAAGAAAATTTTCCTAGAATCCAGCAAAACAAGAGTACTGCAAATCCTAAAACTTATGTTCCGGAGTGTGGTCCTCAATTCCTTTCAATCCATCATTCGAACCGCTAAAATTTCTACAAGCGATTATCTCCAAGTTCAAGAATTGATGCCCACTTCTAAAGACCAAAAATTTCAATAAAACACCAACAACCCACATCCGCAAATCGATCGAAAGAGAGAGACACGGAGAGAGACGTCGAAGTCGGACCTGAATTCCTCGTATCTGTCGAAGTTCTTCCAGTCGCCGTGCTTGTTGCTGGCCATGATGATGAAGGCGAGCAGCGAGAACAGCAGCGCCAGCCCCCGGAGCACCAGGGAGCCCTTCCGGACCAGATCGTCCCTCCTCCACCGCCTCACGATCGCCGGCACCCCCATCCGCGACCCCGCCCCCGCAGCCGGCGGCGGAGGGGCCGGGCTCTCGAAGTCTGCGGCCGCCGCCGCCGGCGGGGCGGACGGAGGCGGCGGCGCGCATGGGCTGCGGCGGGGCGTGCTTCTGGCCGTCTTCTGCGCCCGACATCGTTAAGGTACGCGCGACACGCTTCTGCAGAAGGAGGAAGAAGAAGGGAGAAGTTCGCGAGCTGTTTCTTCGGCTGCGGAAAGAACGAAAGCCTCTTCGTTTTCTGACAGCTCGATCTCGGTTTTCGTGCGCTCGCTGGTAATCGGGTACGACCGAGCGCATCGGGACACGAGGGCGCTGCCCAATAGCCTGCCGACAGCTCACCGCGGGAGATTCGGGGGGCCCCGCGGGGTTGGTCTGGTTCGCCTTCCTGTCGGCCACGTAAGACGGTTCGGAGGTTACCGGGGGACAGCGGATTGGTGCCGCGGCCCCAGCGGGACCGACTAACTAACTTCGGTTTGGCTTCGGAGATGACAGAGTTTTCAAGAATTGTCCTAAGGGCTTTCGATTAATTGATTATTTAATTGATTATATTGACTCTTAAGATATAATGCCGTGTCAACAATGATCAATTAGTAAATCGTGTTATTAATCGAGTGGGGGAAAACGACTCGTTTCAATCCGCTTCCCACCATTATAATAATTTAAACTATTGAATAAAGATATGGTTTAATATTTAATTACTCTAATATCTCCTCTCATGTGTAGGTTGGATTTTGAAGATATGAACTTAGGATCTCCTATTTTAATATTATGTGAAATTTTATGAGATCACTGTCGATAATTTTAAAAGTTTAAATTGTTAAATGAATGTTTGATTTAATATTTTACTCTAACATCAAGTATGATTACCTCGATCATGGCCTTTTCAAGTCAATTTCCACGAGATTATAAAAGCAATGTCAGGGCTCAAGAGTTCTATCTATGGATCGTTGATGTGTTGATGAGATTGTAATGGGATGCTTTGATGTCGAACCTTATATGGTTTAAGATGATGCCGAGTGACCATGACTCAGATTATGTGTTTGGTATGTGCACGAGACTCAATAGTGGAAAAGGCATTCTACATGACGGTTACACGTCACGTGGTGTTGTCGTCACATGAAGTATTAAAGTTGGACGACATTTCTCACTCTTTATCAATGGCGAAAGGAAAGTCATTGAAAAATATTTCTACAAAATAGACCATGCGAGGCCTTATTTATCGTTCACTAGAGGATTAAAATTATTTGCTCTCTCGAGTCAATGATATATGAAGGTAAATCAAGCCCAATCATACAACGGCTAGTGATCTGGTTTGGATTCCACATCAAGATTGATTTGATTAATTCAATCTAATTGATTGACGATTGGATCTTGAAGACAAGAACTTTCTATACGAAGAAGCTTTACTTATGGAAACCAAGATTTCGTTTGTATGAGCGATCGAATCAATTTGGGATTTTACCTTTGTCACTCAACGGCTACCAAATCTTTAGATACGTAGCTGTCCAATGGGTATATTGGAAGACGATTCTCGGGATACTGTCCAACGACTAGTTTGGAAGTGAGGAGTATTTAAGGAGATCATGGACCGATGAGCAAGTAAGAGACGGAGCGTAGAATTTATAATTCCAAAGTCTGAGCGACCTTCGATCATATACTTGTCTCTTGAGAGCTTAAACGTTTGTAATCGTGAGAGAAATACCAAAAGAGTGACTTAGTGAGATAATGTGATCTACTACTAAGTGTTTGCACTCGAAGTTGTAATCTCTTGTTGATTGCATAGTGGAATCCAGCCAAAAAGGTTGTTATCGTGGGAGAGTGGACGTAGGCTTTGATTAAGCCGAACCACTATAAATCTTGTGTTCTTATTCTCTTCCCTAACTCCTTTGTTTTATTTGAAGTTTATTTTATTTCGCATATATTTGCTAAGATTTATTTAGACACATATTTACCCCCTCTAGGTACTTATTCTAACTATATCAATTGGTAAAATGAATATTATGGAAGCAAAATGAAAGCATTCCTTATTTAAGATCAAGATCTCTTCAATGATATGGAATGAAGGAATCAACCACATTGCTGCGTCTACATCAAATAAGAATGGCAAAGACAAAGAAACCAAACTTCTATGTATAGACTCCTTTTATTTATTGAAAAATAATTGATTTGAAAAATATTTATTAAAAGTGACTGCTTTTATCATTTGAAATAATTAATCAATAAATAATGTTTTATTATCAACAATAATTTAAGTTTACATTTTCATGGGCCTTGAAAAAATTTTATTCATTCATTTTTGTAAATAATCCAAAACAATATTTTTAGAAAAATATTTTTTATATTATTTATTTTTGTGAAATAAATCGACTTCTTTTCGTCACTTGCTTTTCTTTGTCTTGATCCGGACGTTGTCTAATTCGACCAGGTGAAGTCACATGATTGGATTCCCAATCCAAGATAAAGACAGCGAAAATGATACTTCCTTCTACGTTTGAGCAATCGTTCTTCTGTAAAGACTTAAAGATTATAAAAACAAATAAATTCAGAAGAAAATGGTATACGTGACGTGTACGTTAGTCCTTACACATTAAATATATAAAAAAAAAATCGACGTTATTCCATCGAGCAAATGATTGAAGAATGCGTAGACGGAATTACTAATAGAGTAATGACGAGATAGCCGGACTGCTGACTCGGGAATTGTATAGATGTTCATATTTTCTGATGTGGATAGAATTCTACCACCAGAAAAAGCTCGATCAATTTCAAGTTTTGATGAGGAAAAAAGAAAATCAGTGAACGCCATGCTTGTAAATTCTCGAGATTAGTCCAACACTATGGTGAAAATGAGAGATCGATGAAATCATTTAGCTGATCACATAATATTAGGATAAATAAATATAATGAACTAGATTGGCCTTAGCCAATCAATTCCAAATTGATTCACATGGGACTGAGTAGGATCCTATTTAAGAATTGAGGAAACCTACCTTGACCGTTTTGACTAATAGTATTATGTTGGGTAGCTTTTTTTTTCCCCTCTTAAAAAAAAAAAAAATAGATACTTTGAGAACAAGACCGGTGGGAATTGATCCAGTTTTAGATTTTAGGGAGAGCTAGTTCAGTTTCTAGTTCCACCTTTATAGGAACCATCGGTTCTCAACTCCCATAGGAACCGAACCATAACCAAACTAGGAACCTTAAGTAAAATCCCTAATTTTGATCATGAATCGGAACCTAAATGATGTTTATATTTTTATATAAATGAGTGAATGCTTTATTTAATCTCTTTTTTTTTTTTTCAAAGATATGGATTATCTTAATGAGGATATCATCATCGATAAATAGAGTTTTTCCATTGAAGCAAAATAAATATTTGTGGTGAAGCTTTCCAATAATTATTTTAGTTTAGTGAATATTAATTTTAAATTTAACATTATTATTAAGTGATTAACTATGATTGTTGTTTCTTTTGATTTTAGGTGGTTAGAATCCGAAACAATTTGTCATGGATGATTGAGGATTAAAGTTCTATAATTTAGATTTTATGTTATGTCTTTTGAACCTTTTATTATTATTTATTTTATGTGTTAATCTTTTTGTAGAAAAGAATATGTATTTTCTCATATCATCATCGAGAGATTACATGGTATATATATATATATAGGAATAAATGATCTAAATTAGGTGAGAAAATCAAGAATAGATGACATAATCTCTGTCAATAACTAATTTACAGCTAACAAATTAGGTCACATAATCAAATCAAATCAAATAATAACACATAATATCCAAACAATTTGGGAGAGATTACAGGAGATTTTCCAACACTTCCCCTCAAGTTGGTGAGTGAATATCTTCCATGCCCAATTTGCTGATAATCTCTTGAAATCTTGACACCGGTAGACCTTTGGTTAGTACATTTGCTAGTTGATCTTTGCAAGGACTGTAGGGAGTATTAATCAAACCAAATTCAAGATTCTCCTTTATAAAATGCCTATTTATCTCAATATGCTTGGTTCAATCATGTTGAACTGAATTGTGAGCAATGTTGATTGTTGATTTATTATCCCAATAAAGTTTCATAGTTCCTTCGTGTTCCACTTTGAGGTCTCCAATGACAATCATGAGCCAAAAAAGTTCACATATCAAATTTGTCGTTGCCTTGAATTCAGCTTTAGCACTCAATTTAGCAACCACATTTTGTTTTTTACTCCTCAAAGTGACAAGATTTCCTCCTAGAAAAGTGCAATAGCCAGATGTGGACTTTCTATCTATTGGTGACCTAGCATAGTATGCATTAGTATAGACTTCAAGATTAGCTTGTCACCATTTTTAAACAAAATACATTTTCCAGGAGTAGCTTTGTGGTAGTGAAGAATCCAGATAGACAACTTGCATATGTTATTCTTTAGGATCATGCATGACCTGACTTACAACTCCACAACATAGGCAATGTCTGGCCTAGTATGAGATAGATAAATAAGCCTTCATACTAACCTTTGATATCTCATTCTATCAACAATGCCACTCTCTCCGTGTCCATCCATTTTATGGTTTGCATCAATAGGAGTGCTTCACCACCTTGCTATTGAGACATCATGTTTCCTTGAGAAGATCAAGTACATACTTCCTTTGGGATATAAAAATACCTTTCTTAGAGTAGGCCGCCTTAATACCAAGGAAGTATCTCAACTTTCCAAGGTCCTTGATCTCAAACTGTTGAACAAGATTGCTCTTAAGAGACTTTTGTTCAATTTCATCATTACTAGTCACAATTATATCATCTACATATACAAGTAAAGCTATGATCATACCTTCATTTGAATGTTTGATTAATAGGGTGTGATCCCATCTACTCTGCTTGTATCCCATCTCAAGCATTGCCCTCGTGAACCTTCCAAACCAAGCTCTTGGGGACTGTTTGAGACCATATAGAGCTTTTTTAAGTCAACACACTTGATTCTTTTCAAAACCCTTGTCAAAACCTAGTGGAGGCTCCATAAAGACTTCCTCCTCCAAATCTCCATGTAGAAATGCATTCTTCACATCAAATTGCTACAAAGACCAATTAAAAGTAGCTGTAAGAGAAAATAGTATCTGTATTGTGTTCATCTTTGCTACCAGTCGAAGGTTTCCTAATAATCCACCCCATAAGTTTGGGTATACCCCTTTGCAACCAATCTTGATTTATACCTCTCCAAGGTGCTATCAGCTTTGTACTTAAGGGTATAAACCCATTTACATCCCATTGGTTGCTTGCCTTTGGGTAAAGTCACAACTTCCCATGTATCATTCTTCTTCAGTGCATTCTTTTCCTCTATCATAGCTTGTATCCAACTCAGATCCTCAAAAGCTTCATGTACCGAGTTAGGAATAGTAATTGAATCAAGAGCAGTAGTAAAGGCTTTGTATTGAGTAGATAGTCTATGGCATGACACATATTGGGAGATAGGGTGTTTGGTACATTTCCTGATAGCTTTTCTCAAGGCAATAGGTAAATCCAAACCACTTAACTCAGGTTGATTAGAAGAAGAGTGAGTGATTTCATTACCTGATAATGGTTCGGATAACAGGACTTGATTCAGTTCCGGATTGAGCTTTGTCCGTCTTGAGTAAACTTTTAGTTTGGTTGGTTCATTCTTAGGAGAACTAGATGAAGATGATGATGAACTAGGCAGAGGACTTGACGGGGAACTAGGACCGATTAGAGGACTCAATGGACTTGATGAAGAACTAGGTGGACTAAGAGGGCTATGGCTTGACAGAAATTGTGAAGGAGATGAAGTTGGATTGGACAAAGTAGGATTAAGCGACGCATTAGGTAGTGAAGGCAATGGTTCAAACCTACTATCTTCATCAAATCCACTATCTTCATTAGGAGTCTCCCCCTGAAGATAGTGGTGGGAAGTAAAAAACGATTGGTTTTCATTAAAAGTAACATCCATAGAGATAAAAACTCGGTGTGTTAAAGGGTCATAACATTTATAACATTTTTGAGTATTAGAGTACCCAATAAAGATGTACTTTAGAGCACGAGGGTCAAGTTTGTTTCGATTGTGATTATGGATATATGTACAAATGCAACATGGCCAAAGAGAGGAGGGGAAATGTGATATTTATAGAAGACATCAGAATAAAAGGTAGACAAGAGCTGTAAGGGACTTTTATTTCCTAAGGTTTTGGAAGGAATTCGATCAATAAGATATGCTGAAGTTAAAACAATTTCCTCCCAAAAATGCTTTGGAATAGACATTTGAAAGAGAAGAGCCCAAGTAACATTTAGGAGGTGTTTATTTTTCCTTTCAGCTACTCCATTTTGTTGAGGGGTATCAACATAGAAAGACTCATGAATAATACCCTGAGTTTGGAAAAAAAAATGTTCAAGATACTTATTGAAATATTCTTTCCCATTATTAGACCTAAGTCTCCTAATTGACACCCCAAATTGATTGACTATCATTTTATGAAAGTTTTGAAAAATAGATTCAACATTAGATTTGTCTTTCATAAGATATAGCCATGTAATTTGAGTACAATCATCAATAAAAGAGACAAACCACTTAGCTCTGGTAAAATTAGTAATTCTAGATGGACCCCACACATTAGTATGGATAAGAGAGAATAGTGTTGAAACTCTAGCATTATTATTCAAAGGAAATGAAACACGATGATGTTTTGCAAGTTCACAAACTTCACAATGAAGATTTTCAATAGCAACATCTTTAAAAATGGAAGGAAACATAGTCCTAAGAAGAATAAACGGTGAATGTCCTAATCAAAAATGGTGAAGCCAAATCTGAGATAAGTGGATAGGATTACAAGAGTTGTAAGAGGTATTATATCCCATAAAAGACCAACCACTTCTGCTCAAATCCTCAAGGTAGTAGAGCCCATTCCATTCCTTAGCAAATCCAATCATCCTCCCCATTTTCAAGTCCTACAAAATGCAATGATAGTAGAGAAAAGCACCTTACAATTTAGATTTTTGGTAAGCTGATGAATGGAAAGGAGATTGGTGGACAACTTAGAAACATGAAGACATTGTTAAGTTTAAGTGAGGGACTTAGAATTATAGTTCATTGGCCAACTACAGTAATAGGAGATCCATCTACTATGGTAATACTCTTATTTTTGGTGATGATTTATAAGTTTTGAATTTAGTGGAATCATGTGTCATATGTTTGGTTGCTCCTGAATCAAGAATCCATGAATTAGGGTACCGAGAAGCTGTTGAGTTTTCGAAAATTAGACACACACTTGACTAGACTAATGAACACATTTTAGAAGACTTAGATAGGGAGTCAATGGGAGCTCTAATTTTACCAACTTCTTCTATGTTAAATATCTTCTCATTGACAGGTTTGTATTGAACCATCAAGGCAGCTTCATCTTTACTGGTCATGTGTGTTTGCGGCTGTCTTTTAGCTTTGCGAGCACCTGTGTTCTTCCATGAAGCTTGAAGCAATTTTCTCTTGTATGGCGTGGTTTCTTGCAAAAACTGCACCATAAACCTTAATTGCCCATTGTCTTAATCGAATATGGTCTCTTGTTTTTGTAAGGATTTGTTTCCTCCTTAATTACTTTCATGGTGGATCCTTCGGTGTGTTGGTCTTCAAGCATTACAGTCCATTGGCTTTCTTCTCCTCTTACAATAGAAAAAACTTCATTCAAGGATGGCAACCGCTTCTTTCCGAGAATCTGAACTCAAATATGGTCAAAGTTTGCACTCAAACTTGCCAAAAACTCAAAGATCCTATCTCTCTCCATATGGTTTCGGAGAGTATTAATGTCTTCAAACACCTCATCTAGATATTCAGATTGTGATCTATTTCAAGCCAAAGACCTTTCATGAGATTGTAGTATTCCGTAACGGAATGATTGCCTTGTTTTGTTGTTGAAGCCTTCATCTTGAGTTCATATATTACTGCTGCATCTTGGACTTTTGAATAGGACTGATGAATAGCCTCCCATATGTCCTTGGCAATAGGAATAAACATGTAGTTTTTGCTAATTTCAAGTTAAATTGAGCTCCACAACCATGACATAATTGAGGAATCTTCTTCATCCCATGTCTAAAACTTGGGATCACCTTGTTTTGGACTAGTGCCTTTTAGATGATTGAGCTTCCCTTTTCCTTTAAGAAATTTCCTCACAACCTGTACCCATTGAAGATAATTTTTTCCATCCAATTGGTACTCCTTCATGTTGGGAAAATCTCCAATCGATGAGTTGGATTGATTATGAACAAAGGACCCAGTTTGGTCGGAGATAGCCTTCCCTAAATCTTCCATTCCAACAACTTTAATGACAGATTATAGGAGGAGACTAAGAAGGGATCAAGAGACAAGAGTGGTTATCACACAATTGAAGGCTAGCAAAAAGGCTAGTTAAGTCGGCAATAAGGCTGAAACAGAACATCGGTGATAAGGCTGAAAAAAAGGCTACAATGAAGCAGCAATAGTAGAAAAGAAACAGAGGCAGGGAATACAAATCATAAAACTAGGCTCTAATACCATGTAGAAAGGAATTTGTATTTTCTCATATCATCATCGAGAGATTACACGGTATATATATACAAGAATAGATTATCTAAATAAGGTGAGAAAATCAAGAATAGAGGACCTAATCTATGTTAGTAGCTAATTTATAGCTAACAAAGTTAGGTCACATAATCAAATCAAATCAAATAATATCACATAATATCCCAAAAGATTTGGGAGAGGATAATAGGAGATTTTCCAACACTTTTATATATTGTTGCTATTGAAAAATGGGAAGCTTTCATTTGTGTTATTACATTCACTTTCATTTTGATTAACTAAAAATGAAAAAAAAAATAGAAACTATTAGACCCTAGAACTAGCCATGAAACCTTTGACAAAGTAGATTTTAGGTTTCAGGTTTGAGGTTTCAATGGGTAAGTTTCAAGTTCCAAAAAATGATAAACTCGTATCAATAGGTAACTTCCAAATTCCAAAAAATGAGAAACTTGTACTGATAAATAGGTTTCAAGTTCCAAGTAAAACATGTAATAAATTTGGGACTGCTCACTCCAACAAATTATGCATATGTTTTTTTTTTTCAAAAAAAAAAAGTAGTTATAATACATGTTAGACTTAGGTCTAGGCCAATCGAGGAACCATCACCTTGTTATTGCTCTAAAAACTATCCAGCTTGAAACTAATCATCCCTAAATAATATACATGCAAATTTTTTATTTAATTATGCACACAATATAAGATAACATAATGATTTTCAATTATTTTTCCTTTTCAATTGCTCAACACTATAAAGATGAGAGAGAGCAACACCTACAAGCTAGAGGTGTCAAAATGGGTTGAATACATATTCAATAAGATGGATCATAGATGAGTTAGTTAAGTTTTAATAAATGGGTTTGGGAAGTATGTAAGTCTAATAATACATGAGTTGTAAATGAGTTTGTCTTTAAACCTATTTAACTTATAAAGGTTATTAGTTGAGTCAACCCATTAAGAATATATAATCCTCTTTGAATTATTTTTAAAATTTTCAATTTTTTTATTCTTTTACTCTTTGTCACCTATGAAGTTGCCACGGGGCAAGGTTCTTGGCCCCCACCCAATCACATCGGCGAGCCTTGAGCTCACTAATGAACTAGGCCGATGCCTTGTCGGCCTCTGTTGAGCTGAGTGTATTGGCCTCAATGCTAGCAAGACTCGAGCTCGCCGGCCTTGGGTGAGGCCGAGGCTCGAGCCTCGCCGGATTGGTGAGGTGGAGCCTCGCCCAAGGTTGGCGAGGCACAACTCGCGGGCCTATGGAGAGGTTGGAGCTCACTTGACCGGCGATCGAGTGAAGAAGGAGGAAAATAAAAGAAAAAAAATTAAAAATTATATTTAAAAATAAAAATGAAAGTACTTAAAAAGTAAAAATAAAAAATAATTAAAAAGTATTTTTAAAAAATAAAAAAAAATAAATAAAAATAAAAATATTATTTTACATCTCTTATCTTCAAAAAAAATAATAAAATAAAATAAAAATACTTAAGAGGAGTACATAGAAAATCAAATTGGATTTTCTATACTAAGTAGAAATTTTTATTTTATTTTATTTTAAGTTTCAACTAAACATTGGATAATATATTTTCAGAAATACCATGTTTTTCATGAAATACATGAAGCCTCAATTTAAAAAAAAAAAAAATTATCCATTAATTATGTAATTGTATGGAAGTGTTTTAATATTATTATTTTTAAAATTATAAGAATTTTTTTTTTTTCTAGATTTGATTAAATATAAAAGTATTTTACAATATGAGTTGAGTCAAGTATGGGTTGGCATGGGTCGGATCGGATCGGGTATGGGTCAATAAATTTACATTACTAATAAATTGGTCATAAACGTGTTAGCGGGTCAATTTGGATGGATTATTTATGATTTGATCCAAACTCGATTTGACTTGATCCACCTGTTTAATAATCTACCTACAACCAGCCCCCAAAAACTAAAACAACCATACAAGCATATCCCAATGAGCCGAAAGAAAGCCAACAAAAGCACAATACCAACCATTCCCCAGTCTGACATAACTTGCTTATCAGCATCAGATATTATAGCTTCCTGTCATGGATCAACTGAGCGATCTCTACTCCGAAATCAAGTTCTATCGTCTTCGCAACATGCTGGGGTTGAGGAGGGAACCATTTCCAGGTTTCTACACAAAAATAATTGTACTGTACCATTGAAAGACAAAGCTTTATAAGAGCTCCAGGAAAAGACTTCCCCTTCGAGTTCTGCAGAATCCAGGGCAGCTTGACATACCGACTTCAGGGAGATCGAGAATAACCACGAGTCGGTAACGAGGACTTCCGTACCAATTTAGAAAAGCGGCGATTGACGAACAAAGGCAGCCTGGATTCGAGTGTGACCGAGTCTCCATCAACAGAAACCCAGCTTCTTAAGCCTCTCCAATGTTCTGCAATCTATCTAGAACAGCAAAGCCGTGCCCTTGACCTAAAAGCCTCTTGGGAAACCTCTCAATGTTTTGCAATCTGTCTAGAACAGCAAAGTCGTGTGTGATGACCTCCCCCACCAGTCTACGGCACTCGGTAACAAGGCTTGAGAGTTCCACATCCAGTCATCATCACACATAATGGCTGCAACTTTATAGCACCATTTTTTCTAGATAATGAATGATTTGTTTTTATTAAATTTTAAAATTATTAAGTTTTCCTTAAAATATCATATGTGTTAATTGAGTATTAATCAGCCGGTTTATGATTTTTTTTATGATTAGTTGGGATAAAATGAAAAATATTATCATTATCAATAATAATGTATGTCTTTTCATGCACACGTTTTATATAGGCGAATAATAATAAATTATCATTTATTTTTATAGGAGATATAAATTATCATTTTTTGGAAAAATATTTTTAAATCATTTATTTTCTTTGAAACAAACGGAATCTAAACGAGTGTGAATTTGGAGCCGAGTCATAGGCAAATTGACTTTCAAGCACCCAGCCGAATTGACATTCTTTCCCAGCTAACTTGGGTGTCGAAAACATTAAATATTTCGATTTTAGGTAATTATTCCGTGCATACGTATCGATCGATCGCCATGCTCGTGCATTTATCTCTGACCGGTCTCATATATAGTATCATTTTTTTTAGTACTTAATGGCCTATCTTTCCAATTTGGACAACATATCTCTAGCTTTGAAGATAATTCTTCACTGGTTAGGCCACCACATTGAATGGGCCAACCTAGGAGATAGCAAAAGGACCGATGTTGCATCGTTGCCAACCTCCTGTCATAATGTTGCCCAGCCCACGCCTAACTAACGTGTGACGCAGGACTTGGTGTTCATATAATTTCCATGTGAAGTCACATCTATCTTCTGGCTCTCTTTTTATCATCTCGATTTTGCACCACGACCTGCCAAGCAACATGTAGATTAGACATCATATCGAAGGTTCGAAATATAAAAATTAAGCGATTTTGTCGCGTGTAATTGCATTCAGTTTATCAATTGGAGTTATGATTAAGAGGTTTAAGCTGTTTGATTGATGTTCCAATTAAGGACACATGCAATACAATGGAACTATACAAAGATTGTACTGATTCTAATCGCCTTGATAATACGTAAATGGTATTATATGATTTGTTGTTCGATTTGGTTTGTCTAAGGCCTGAAGAAATTAATTTAGTCGATTGTCCATCAAATTTAGTGTGCCAAATCCTATATTTAATTTCAAATCTAGTGATAGACTAACTAAGACCACATTGGGATAGAATTTTCAGGTATATTTCCCCTCATTCCTATTTGTAGAAAACTTCCTCAAACTAATCTTTTGATTGGTGAATATAAGTATGAAAGTAACCTGCATTAAATTTTAGGGCACTATAGGTCCTAAATTTTGCCGGGAAAATGCATTTAAATATTAAAACTTTCAAAAAATACAATTAAGTTATAAAACTTATCAACTTGGTCAAATTAAGCCTTTCCATTATAACTTCATTCGGAATAACGAAAAATGTCAATGTAATTTCTTCACTACCTTCTTTCTCATATGTGGCATCCCAGATGGCATTATTGTTAAATTAAAGCACTAAACGATGCCATTTTAGTACAAATCCTATTTTTTTACACCAAAACTTAATTAAATGAGGTTTAAAAAAATAAAGGTTTTCCTCACAAAAAAAAAAAAAAAATGTCCTCTTCCTTTGGGTTATTGCCATCGTCGGAAAGATTGGTGGGGCGTTGTCTACGACACGACACGCCGACACATCATTTCGGTGACCATCACTAGATATTAAATATTTTTATATATAAATACATAAATAAATAATAATAAAAATAGCCTAGAATTAATTTACACGAAAAAATATTAAATAATATCATTCATTATTTTAATTTGTTACAATAATACATAAAACTTAGAGGAAAAAAACATTATTTAAAGAAAAATGCTGAAATGATATTTTTAAATTTATTTATTTATCATATATATCATTTTTTATTACTTCTTTCATAGTAAAAGACTTTAAAAAAAACTAAAACAATTATAAAAAAAACAAAACTGAAAAAAAAAAATTGACCCCGTGCGTGTATATTCATAGCAATTTTACTACTTCTTTTGCTACTTCTTTTTTGTATATTTATATTTTGACCCCTCAAGTATTAGAAATTTTTAAAATTGACCCCGTGCGTGTCGAATCACGTGAGGGCATTGTCAGTCCCACCTGGCATCACCTATGCCTCGCCAGTCCTTTCCTATGACGAGGCAGAGCATCACCCTCACCTTTCTTGCTTGTAATTTTTTTTTTTCTAGTTTTATATTTTGTATTTTTTTCTTTAAAAAAAATTGAACTTTTTTAAACCTAATTTAAGTGAGATTTTGGTGTAAAGAGAATTAGGATTTGGACCAAATCAACATCACTTTAGTGCTTTAATTAACTTTAGCACGGCGGAGGACAGCACATAGGAGAGAAAAAAATAATTAAAAAAAAGGCCACATCAATATCAATTAACAAAATAATTTGATTGCATCAATTTAATAAATTTTAGAATTCAATTGTAACTTTTTAAAAGTTTTCGAACTCAATTACATTTTTTTAAATAAATTTTATTACTTATAATGCACTTAATTCCTTAATTTTACACTTAAATGGCGTGACATCTCTTAACTTATGATCCACTCACCATCGGAGGCGTGGCATTAAAATCACACGCTCTAAATTTTCCTTAGAGCTCATGAAATTCCACAATATTCGCCCGCCCGCCGGCCCGGTCAATCAATCACGGATCGCCGAGCTAACAGCTCCACCGGATCTTGAAGGAAAAGGGGGGACCAAAGGAGGGGTTTAAATTAAAGCAGCCGTCGAGTCCGGCGGTTCTCGCGGCGGCATGCGTGGTTGTGGAACTGGGGCATCATTCTCCCGCGATTGCCGAGACTTTTTGCACGGGTCAAGGTCCCAGATCCGAGAAAATTGTCCCTCGGCAATACGTCAACTTACCACTCCAATTAAATAATAATAATAACATTAACAATCATAAAGATTATAATACAATTATCAAGAAGTATATCTGATCCATAGATATGCGAGCAAGGTTACTTGCATTTAATATCTACTGTACTTAGTTAGGGTTTTTTTTTTTTAATTTCTTTTTCTTTTTAATTTTGAGTTGACAATGTACATTAGTTGGATCCACAGCTGCGAAAGTACAACGATGACCAAAATGTGTAGATCCTACGGCATCTCACAAATTTAAAAATAGGGCCTTGATGGTCATTTAATTTGTACAGGCGGATGCGATCTCAAGAGATTAGATATGCTGGTAATAAGATTCCGAAGCAGAAATCGCACCTCGATTGATTGAACCGAGGAGGAGTATCATAATACATTAATATGACTTTGGATGTATTTCGACGACACACTAAAATGATTACATGCATTAGAAATTGATCAGTAATTTCTTGTGAACTTGTTATATATAATTTTTTTTTTTACTATAACGGTGTCTCCAAACTAGCTATAGGCAAGGGCAAGTGGTCTCACTTGTTTCCAAACCAAGATGATAAAATATGTTACTTTAGATTTAGTTGCACATTTTGACAAAATTTATAACTTTGTTGCGCACTATTTGAGAGTTTTAGAATAAAATTGTACTTGTGTTACAAGTTAAAAAATATTTTTATACTTTTTACTTGCTTAATAATTCGATTTTATGCTAAAAAATCCATCAATCTGATTAGTAGTGAATTAGTTACTTTAGAGCATATTTGTTTGAGTGGAAGAATTTTCACAAATTTATTTGTTGGACTTTTATGTGTTTGGTTTTTTGAAATAATGAAAATCATTTGCAAGTGAAAAAAAAAAACATATACATGTTTAAAATTAGGAAAATAAATTTCCTAAATTGAAAAGGGGAATATATATATATTAAAATGATTTCCAAAAACATATATTTTTTATCATGAAAATTTTCAAGATAAACACACCCTTAATTCGTTATGCTAAACAATAACCAATAGCAATTAGAATATCCCCAATTGTACCATTTGGAAGAAATTAATCGTTGTTATTGACCAATTTTCGTTCAATAGCAAAAAAAATTTCAATTTCAATTTCAATTTTCAGCATTTAAGATTATCAACAATTATAACTTAAGACTTGAACTTTGAGTACTAACTTTTTCAGTTTTATCAAACAAGCCAATAAGATCTAGCTTCATATTAAGCGCACTAGATATTTTGAAATGTTAAAGTTTTAACCACCTGATCAAACTTTTCAAGCGTGCCCTGACAGATAAGAGTATCGCTGAAGAGGTAGATAAAAGTCCCTCTTGGTGAACAAATATATCGGATAGGGAATTGGATCAGTCACATTTTTTTCATTATGTAAATTTATGAAATTTATTATATTTGTAGATGGGATTTGAATCTCAATATATTTAAAAGTGGATTAGATGATTTTTTTTTTTTTTAAATGAAGATGTGAATTAGATGGAATTCATAATCACACTTATCTCGATGCCAATCTGATTAAATCTTTCAAAATTTCACAATGACAAAAAAAAAAAAAAAAATACTAAAAGAAAATATTGCCAAGTGAGATGACAACTGTTTTAAATCATAGTTTCACATATGAATTAAAAGATAAGTTGAGGCTATAATAAAATTCCACGATTGCTTGGCATCCACATGAATAACAAATGTGCTTCGGTAAATGCATATCTTAAATTAGTAATTAAATCCAATCATCGAAAAAGAAGGAAAATCATTCGTTTTGAACTTCTTACCATTAGAATGGGATATTATAAAAAATGCCATTCGTTTTGAACTCCGTATTAAATATATTGGATAGGAAATTGGATCGGTCACATTTTTTTTTATTATCTAAATTTGTGAAATTTATTATATTTTTAGATGGGATTTGAATCTCAACATACTTTAAAAGTGGATTAGATGAGATGTGAAAACTTTCAAAATTTCACAATGAAAAAATATTATCAAGTGAGACCACCGTTACTTTAAATTATAATTTCATAAATAAATTAATATACAAGTCGAGACTATCAATGCAATTCCACGATAAGTTGGCATTTTATACAAATAATCAAATGAACTTCAGCACATGGTGTACTGCGAATTAGTAACTGAATCCAATCTTAAAAAAGAAAAATTCATTCGTTTTTGAAATCTTTACCATTAGAATGGAATATTTACGGAATCCTAATCGATAACCTTTTTTTTTTTTTTTTTTTTGCGGGAGGAGAGAACTGCAAGCAGAATGGCCGCGTCAAACCCCAAGTGACACTTAAGCAGGAGGACCCACCACCTCTGAGTCACACTTAATACACCTAGCGCCTCTCCTGAGTTTTGAACCCTTCACCTTTTCGTTGAGGATCAGCAGAGTCTTAAGCAGTGGAGTCACCGCAGCCGGTGGTTCTAATCGATAACTTTTTTTTTTTTTTTTTTTTTTTGGGATAGGGCGCTTCGCGGTGAAGAGTAAACCAGACCGACACCTCGCCCACGGTAAATCGCGTGTTTTGCATTGAAACAACGCGGACACGGCTAACTCTTTCCCCTGCGGATGGGGTACCAACCACCATCCCGACACCACGGGTGGTGGTTCTAATCGATAACTTTTTTTTTTTTGGTATTGGAGCCATGCAGAACACGGTGACACCCAGACGCCAAACGCCTTCCAGTTCCAGCGGGAGGGACCACCATTACACAAGCCCTCCACCGGGGAGGTCCAAGGCCCTATCATCCACGCCACCTCGGTCGGTGGTTCTAATCGATAACTTTCGTTCTCAATATTTAGCCAAAAAGGGGAAAAAAAATAAAAATGGAAAAGAGATGAGGCGGGGATGGATACATCTGACATCTGATTCCAACTTTTTCTTTTATTGTACTTTGATACTCTTATCATGAGGATGACGATGACAAGATTAGGAGCGTCAGATTCTAATCATCCCAACACAAGAAAAGAGAAGGAGAAGAGAACAGAATAGAACGGAACAGAAGAAAGAATATATTTATTTTTAAAAGTTGCCCCGAAAGAGAAAATCATTGGACCCCTATTATTAATAATGGAAAAAAAAAACGATAATAATAATATAATAATAAAAGGGAAAAATTCTTTGTGCATGGGACGGTTGGCGGACAGAAAATGGCATTAAAAAAATTTGGTGGTTCGTTTCCGCCAACGTAAACGGTCGTATCCAGTTAGGCCCTTTTTGGCTTTTTTCGGCCCTTTCGGCGGTCGCAATAAATCCGATCCGCCCGGCGCCAATCTCCCGCCGGAATCACCACCGGCCACGGCTCTTCCTTGAGTCCCATATGGCCGAGCCGCTTTGTTGCCGCTCAGAAGGGTTCGATTTGCCCGAATAGGCCCGAGCCCATGAAATCTCACGGAGTTCGAATCATCATTTGATTTAAGAATAATGGATTTCAAATCCTTTACTGAGATCAAAGTATCTGCTAAATTGACCTTTAGGAGCATTCGGCAAATCCCAAATTGGAATCCTAGTTGATTCGAGTTTGTGTAAGTTTTCTATGCACCAATGATGAATCTCCAAAAGAAATTGACACAACAAGTCCTTCAATTTTGGTTCAATTTGTAATACGGTCTTTAAACTTTCAATTTATTTAATATAATCGTTAAACTTTAGTTCAATAAATAATGTGGCTCCGGACTTTTAATACATGGTCAATTTAATCCTTCATCAAATAAAAACTCTCAATTTTGTTCATCAACTTGAATTAACAAAAGAATGGCATTAAACATTTTATATAATTTGAAAACTATATTGATACGTATCCAAAAAGATTAAAAATCATATCGAACAAATTAAAATTTCGAGATCAAATTACGCATCAAATTACATATTTAGCTAAAATTTAGGGACACTTTGTGCGGTTTCCCCTTATCCTTAATAATAACACTAAAGACCCAATTGCAAAATTCTTTTTTTTTCCCTAGAAATCATAATTAAAACACCGCGCTTGACATCATGTCTCTCTCTCACCCACCAGGCCCACCACCAAAAAATTCCACTCGGTATTCCCCGCGTGGCGACCGGCCAGCCCGGTCGCCCGGTCACCCCGCCGCGTCAACCCCTCTTAATCTTCCCCTCCACCTCCCCCCCTCCACCATGCACGACTCCAAAAACCACTCTCTCTCTCTCTTTCTCTCTCTAGAACCTCGCCGCTCTGCAATGTCCACCACGCCATAATCTCCCTCTTGCCAAAAAAAAAAAAAAAAAAAAAAACATGCCTTCCCGATTCGCCCCTCTCCCCCACCGCCGCCCTCCGCCGCCGCCCGCCGCCCCCCCTCGTCGGCGCCAACCACACCTCCGCCCGCTTCTGCTCCCGCTAAATCCCATCCCCCGCCGCCCGCCGCCCTCCCTCTCTCTTTGCGAATCTCGCCGGCTGATTTCCTTTATTTTTTGTCCTTTATTTTTTTTTTTGTATATTAATACGTGAAATACGTACCCGAGATGGAGCCGCTGCCGGCCAAGCCCGGCTCCCCCTCCTCCGTCAGGAGCGTCCTCGTCCGGTCCCTCCTCGCCGGCGTCCTCCTCCTCCTCCTCCGCTTCGCCTACGTCGTCACCACCGCCGGCGAGTCCTGCCGCCTCGCCGACTTCTGCTTCCTCTCCCCGCCCGACGACCTCAACCTCGTCATCTCCGCCGCCAACGTCAACGCCAACGCCAACGCCAACGCCGTCCGGTCCGCCGTCGCCAGCCCCCCGCGCCGCATCGGCGGCGAGGATTGGGCCGCGGCCGTCGGGTTCTACGGCGCCGCGTTCCGGGAGTTGGCGTCGGAGGGGTTCCTGCCGCGGGGCGCCGCGGCCCTGTGCGTCGAGTCCGGGAGCGGGCAGGACGTGCTCGCCCTGAAGGAGATCGGCGTGGCGGACGCCGTCGGGGTCTCGAGGAAGGCCGCCCGGCCGCTGGTGATCTCCGGCCGGCCGCATCGCCTGCCGTTCCGGGACGGGGCCTTCGATTTCGTGTTCGCCGGCGGGGGGCGGTTCGACGGGGTGCCGCGGCCGCTGGACGCCGCCGCCGAGATCTCCCGGACGCTGAAGCCCGAAGGGTATGCGGTTTTCCATCTGAGGGCTAACGATACGTACAGTTTCGATTCGTTCATTGATTTGTTCAATTGCTGCCGGCTAGTGAGATCGCGCGATTTGGCCGGTTTTGATACTTCATTCCCTAAGATACGTGAGATTGTTCTGAAGAAAGTTAGCGATTTTAGCATTCTTAGCCACCCGGTGAAGAATTCGGGTGGCGATTCGGTGAATAAGTGCTCGGTCTCGGATAGTAGGCGGAAATTGATCCGGGACGCGGAGCCATTGATTGTAGAGGAGCCATTGAAGCCATGGATTACACTGAAGAGGAATATCAAGAACATAAAGTATCTGCCGTCCATGGTCGATATCAGTTTCAGGAATAGGTATGTTTATGTAGATGTCGGAGCTCGGGGTTACGGCTCTAGTATAGTTAGTTGGTTTCGAAAGCAATACCCGAAACAGAACAAGACCTTCGAAGTGTATGCCATCGAGGCCGACGAGCATTTCTATAAGGAATACGAGTCGAAAAAGCATGTCACTTTGCTGCCGTATGCTGCGTGGGTGAAGAACGAGACTCTGTCCTTCGAAATAAACCGAGACCCGGGTCAGAAATCCGAGGACAAAGGTCGAGGGATGGGCAGGATTCAGCCGGTTCAGTCCTCGAGCGATGGAGAGGTGGCTAAGATCCAGGGATTCGATTTTGCAGAATGGTTGAAGAACACGGTTTCAGAGAAGGATTTCGTGGTGATGAAGATGGATGTGGAGGGGACCGAGTTCGATTTGATTCCGAGGCTGATCGAGACTGGGGCAATCTGTTTGATCGACGAACTGTTTCTCGAGTGCCATTACAACAGATGGCAGAGATGCTGCCCCGGCGAGAGAAGCTCCAAGTACGAGAAAACGTATGGGCAATGCCTGGACCTCTTCACATCCCTGAGACAGAGTGGAGTTCTTGTTCATCAATGGTGGTAGTAACTCTTTGGAAACAAGCAACATCATTACCAATGCTCACCATGTGTTCTCTTTTGATGCTGTGTTTCTCTTCTTACAGTTACATTGTACTGCTTCAGTTTAGGCTTTTGTCCTGGATATTACTCATTGTATGAAGTCCTGTAGTGAAATACCTCGAATGAAACACGACGAATTGATGGTTTTCTCCTTTTGCGATCGAATCGAATGTGGCACTCGTCCTGTTCATTTTGCAGCTTCTCCTTCAGCTTCTGAACTGGTTAGGCATATAGATTCTGTGGCTTTAGCTGTTGCTACCTTGCCATTGAAGCTTGGTTCCATGGATTCGTTGCCACTTACCGCATTTGCTTTATGTCCTTTTCGCGAATTGAGGACCACATGTGGGAGTGGGTAGTCGTGTTCATTCTTTTGGATAAAACAGTGAAATATTATCCTTCCCCTTTCCCCCTCAACCTTTAGTTGCCATTAGCTCATCACGTTTGCTGTTAATTGCAAGTAGCCGTTGAGGACCAAGTTTTCTCCTCTCTCCTCTCTCTCTCTCTCTAAGCTTGAGGTTTTTAGGTTTGGTTGAGTTTTGGACATTTAAGGGCATGGAGGGCCCTACCCCAACTGGATGATACACGAGGAAGCTGGGCATTCAAAAAAGTATGGTTGTGCTGTTTTGTCAAAAGTGGAGGGCACTAGAAATTATCATATTAATGACGGGCATATGCTAAATTGGATCTGTACCATAAAAGATGGCGAGTCTCATCAAATCTGACGGTTTGGATTGAATTCATTACATGTACTAACTTCATGAAAGTACAGACTCCAGAGGGGCGGGGCACTTTTGGCTTGTTTTGCCTGAGAGTTAAGGGCATCTCTGGTGTGTCGTGCTGTCTGTCATGTCATGTCATGCTGTGTTCCTCTTTTCCATTGATTGCGATGTAATCTGTTATTCCGGTTGGCCTGCAGTTTCGCATCCTTTGCTCTTTCAAGGGGCCCATTTTGCAGCCTCTTTTGCCATGGAGGGGTTTCATCAATATATTCTGCTATGGACTTTGTCGGAAAGTGACTCGAGAAGCAGCCAAGTAAAGCAATGTCGTAATTCTTAATGCATCGACTGTACCAATATGTGCAGAATCAATACTTAAAAACCAAATCTTTCCTTGTTAAGCATGTAGTTCGATAAGCATCTTGAGACACTCGTGAATAACACATTTTTTGCTTTTTCGCATAGGTGCAAGTTGGGTTGATATCTTTAGGGCAACAGTGTACTATCTGTTTCGTTGAGTTTCTCATATTTACCTAGATGAACTCATATTTTAATTGGGTCTTTTATGAACAGTTGGGTTGAAGCTTAAGAGATGTTTCTTTTGGTATGTTCCCGACAACAAACATCACCAAGGAGGCTCTAGAGTGAGTTTGCCGACCAGAATTCAGGATGCATTCCACAAGTAAGCTTCCCCGTTCAAATGGGCGAAAGCCTAATGGAGCAATGCTGCGTGGAGGTAGAAGGCCTAATTTCCCCCCGATGGACAGGTTCGGGTGAGATGATTTTAGACCCTTGAGGTTTACCCAAACCGAGCCACTTTGAGTACTATTTAGGGCATAGACTGGCTTGCACAAGAGATGACCATTTCCAGGACATGCCCAAACCCAGTAGATCCATTTGGGTTCTTCGAGCCAGACCTAATTTTAGGTGGATTTAAGGATTTTCCTTCTTCACTGATCATGAATGACCTTATGCGACGATTTTCACTCTTGATGACGTAGAACCAATGGCTTAGCCTATTGCTTTGGCAAGTGTGGCTCTGATCCAATTAGATGCACTGAATGCGTTTCACCCTATTGCGACTAAGTCAATTATTGGCACTTTGGAAGATTAGAAAGCTGAAGTCCCAATACAAGACAATTTAGATTGGTAAAACATATTCTAAACCTTGCGAGGAATTTTTAGTCTTGATAGGCCAACGGACAAGTAAGCTTTGAGCGATTGACTCAATCAAATTTCTTTTTGCCTCATTTATATTGTGCCATCTAAATTGGATCTAGATGATATCGGTATAGCAGAATAACAAAGGTTTGGTGAATATAATCTTGAAATTACAGTGATCTTAACGACGTCGGTGAAGTATAATAGAGTGGAAGAAGGTTGGTGATAACAATGACCTTTGAATGAACTCACGATTGACTTGGTAAATGATTGAATTAGGCAGCCCCGACAAGTGCTGATAATCATGTTAGATGATGACCAATTGCATGATGAAATAATGAATCATATTTAATTTGTTTGAGTCTCTGTAATTCAAGTCCAAAAGACTTAATCCCCTACTATACATTAATTAAAGGTCAATTACCCAATCCACATGCCTGTTCCTAGTTCTCATTTTCCTATTCCTGCTTGACACTTGTTTGGGAGATGACTTTTTCCGATCTTTGGAGTTGCTAGCCGCCTCGGATAACACGTCTTATCGTTTTATTGGAACTCATAGTTAGATACTTTTCAAAATTTAAGATGTAAAATCTCATTTCTTTAAATAACAAATCCCAATTTCATTTTTAGCATTACAAATGGAAATAAAATTCGTATGGATTTACTTTCCCGTTTAAAAAAAGATAAAGTGACATTTATTGTATGTGGTGTCTCTAAATCTAGACAGAAAAAGGATAAGTGTGCACGATTCCTTATTCTGTCGATTCTTTAGTATCTCATACACTATCTTCCCAAAAATGCAGTAAATCTACGAAGAAGGAATAAGAATCTTTGCCAAATTTTCCCCCAAATTAAAAAAAATTAATTATTTCTAAATTATAAGGATATGCAGAACTTAATGGTATGCCATTTGATTAGTAGCACGTACAAATTTAATTCCAAAGGGATTACTGTAAATTTAGCAACATGATTGATTTTGTGAATTTTCTGTTAATGTCGTTAAGTCATGATAACTCGACTCAAGGTCGACATATTTTGCTCAATTCTGTAGGGAAATATAAAACGGTAAGATGAAGTTGAGATCATACTATTCTAGGACAAGTATAGCACGTTTAATAATAGAAAAGAAAAGAGTGAGTTCTTTTTTTCTCTAGAAGCTAAGAATTAGTAAGCCTCCCAAATAGTAATCCAAGATACGAAAAGGGATTTGATGTTCAAAAGACCGAACCAAATCAAATCGAGAGGACTGGAGTCGGCTTCAAACGAGGAAAGAGTCTCCCTGATTAAGCTAAATTTCTGTTCCTCTTTTTTAAGATTGCGATAAAGTGAGTTGTCATATTTATTTCTCTATTTCCCCCACCAAAATTGAAAAGGCCAAAAACAAAGAAGAGAGAGAAAAAATCAAGTAAAAATAATTATAATTTTTGTCATTCACCAAATCTCCCGCAAATTCTCTCTCAGGAGCCGTGAATTTTGAGGCTTTGACCTGAAATTAAAAAAAAAAAAAAAAAAAAGAAAAGGAAAATTATTCAGAGGAGGGGGGGTGGAAAAAAGAAACAGGAAATCTTCCCAGGAAACATAAAAGAACGAGGAGCACGCCCGCTTCTTGTTCTTGTTTTATAGCTTTTCACGGATATTGTCGGGCCATTTCTTGTCTTTCTTGCCCATGTTCTGTAGTTTCACGTATGTCTCGTTCTTGAATTTCTTGAAAAGAAAACCGCATGCAAACGTTCGCAAGGGACGCTGGCCACCGCTGCCTCGGATTCACCTCCCTCTCGCGGTCTCTTTCCCGTGGTTTCCTCGCGCCATTGTCGGGCGGAATCCGCCCGGAATGAGGGTGGTGGTGGTGGTGGTGGTGGTGGAGTTTCTGCTGATGGGTGCTCGTTTGCTGTGAAAAGTTTCCTTTTTTGTTTTCCCGCATAAAGATTCGATATTTTTGTTTTTTTGTTTTTGTTTTCGGTTTTGTTTTCTTTTGCGTTGCTTTGGTGTGGATTGTGGAAGATGGGGGCGTGTTGCAGCTCGAGCCACGAGGCGGGTCGGGACTGGGTCGGGATGGTGAACGAGGAGGGGGATGACGAGGTGGAGGGGGTCGAGGAAGGAGGAGTGGTGAGGGAAGGAGATCACGGGGCGCGGGTGAGGCTGAGGGGCGCCAACGATTCTTGCTCCATGTTCTGCAAACGGGGAAGGAAAGGCATCAATCAAGACACCTTGACCGTGTGGGAGGTAAGATTTTCAGGGGAATTTTTCCCTCGTTGGTCTCTGTTTTTGTCGTGTTCTTCTGAGAATCTTCTGGGCTGGCCTCTCTCTCTCTGTTGGATATTGCTTTTGGGAATGCTTTGCTTTTTCTGCAAGGCGTATGATTTTCTGGGTTCGATTCTCTATCTCCTTTTCTGGAGCAGATGGGTCGTATTCTTGATAATAGAATATATTGTTCTGTTATGATCGTATATGATCTGTGTCTTTTTTTTTTTTTTTTTTTAGTATTTCCTTTTTCCCTTTTCTGAGGCTTTAAACTACTTGCCAGACAAAGTAAAATGTTTTGGGGCATGTAGCGTATGGTGGGGAAGGTGCAAATATGATCATAATCTACACACGAAAAGTTGCATCTTTTGAGGCAAAGATATTCAAAATTTGAACGCATAAATCCATCTACTCTGTAGATTCATGCTGCCGTATGGTTTTCATTGGAACCTTGGAAAATTACACCGAAGCGTTTTGTTTCGTGACAATTGCACCGTGACGAAAACTCGAATAATCTTTCAGGACTTCAATGGTGAAAAAGGTGCATTCTTTTGTGGGGTGTTCGATGGCCATGGTCCAGCGGGTCATAGAGTCGCGCAGCATGTGCGTGACCAATTGCCGTCGAAGCTCTCTTCAGTGATCCAATCCTTGCAGAACAGGGGCAGTCGCAGGGACCTCGATCTCGTGGATAAAGATGACGATGGCCAAGAAAATGGGGAGCAAGAAAGAAGGGTCAGCAATCGCAGGGACCTTGATATCGTGGATAAAGATGACAGCGGCCAAGAAAATGGGGAGAAAGAAAGAAGCGATGATGTGCGAGATAGTTGGGAGGAGGATTTTGGTCATGACATGCTTCTCTCCTCATGGGAGGCTAGTTTTGTCAAATCCTTCAAAGAAATCGATGAAGAGCTTAGCCTTGACTCCTCCATTGACAGCTTCTGCAGCGGCTCAACTGCAGTAACCATGATTAAGCAGGTATGAAACAGAGATGCGATGGCTATGACGAAGAATTGTAAGTAGAAGATTGTTGATGAGCGTAATCGTCACATCCACTAATGTGTCATTTCAAAAATTTTCAGGGAGACCATCTTGTTATTGCCAATTTGGGAGATTCCCGAGCGGTTCTGTGCACAAGAGGCCAGAAAAATCAGCCTGTTCCCATCCAACTCACCGTCGATCTGAAACCAAATATCAAAAGTGTGTTTTATCTCCTCGTTCGTTCTTGAAGCAAGTAGCTATCTCATCCTAACCTTCTGCAATTTTGCTTCCTTTCAACATTTTGATCAGGTGAAGCAGATAGAATCAAGAAATGCAAAGGCAGAGTCTTTGCCATGGATGAAGAGCCAGAAGTGTTCAGAGTATGGTTGCCTGACGAGAATTGCCCCGGTCTTGCAATGGCTCGGGCTTTCGGAGATTTCTGCTTGAAAGATTACGGCCTGATATCCACCCCTGAAGTGTCCTATAGAAAGCTTACACCAGATGATGAATTCGTGGTTCTAGCCACCGATGGGGTAAGAGTAAAGTAATTCAATCCGTAGCGGTGTACCGATCATACTGCGTGTTGCATAATCGTGTAGATTTCTCGATTACTGTTGTTGCTCTGATTGCAAATTAGCGTACATGGTGTCGAGATGATGATATGGTTTATTATCTTTGATACTAGACTCTTCAATTTTTTTCCTTTCTTTTTCAAGGTGTGGGATGCATTAAGCAATGCAGAGGTCGTGAGGATTGTTGCATCAACGAGGAAGAGATCCATGGCTGCTAAATTATTGGTTGCTCATGCTGTTCTAGCGTGGAAGACCAAGTATCCGGGATGTAAGATCGATGACTGTGCGGTTGTATGCTTGTTCCTCAAGAATGGTCGACCTCGGAGCCAATCCGTCGTCAACAATACTTCAGGTGGCAACCCAGGCCGGCAAGACAATGCAGTTGGTCAAAAATCCGGGTCCAGCGAAAGCGAGGCAAACCCGGACACCGTGCTTGCTGCAATTACAGATGACGCGGAGGAGTCCTCTACAGTCGACGGCGTGAGCAGGGTAGATTCTCTCATCAGAGTTCCTCGTCCAAAGGCTGCTGTTTTGAGTCGGCGGAATTCGGCTAAGAAAACCAAACACACTGGAGCCCCTTAGGTCTTGATTTTTGTTCTCATGGAAGCTCGAGAGGATCGTCTGGTCCACAGCTGAAGATGAACTTCTAGTTCCTGTAAAACAAGCGTGGAAGCGAAAATCGTTTCGGTCTTGCAAGATCAATACGTTTCTTCATACACCAGGAGAACTTGAGGAGGTCAGGAGAATCAGCTGCTGATAGAAATGCAATGCACTGGTTTGGAAACTTTTAGGAGAAACCCACCACCCACATCGCAGGATTTTTGATTTGTTCTTTGCTTCCCCTGTTCTGGTTACTCTTGACTCCATGTTGATGTCTGGTTTGTTGCTTCTGGTAGTTTTGAAGACAGGAATAGGGCTGATCATTCATGTTTTGCGTCGCGGTCTAGTCAGACACGTCTAGTAGACAGGTTGCGCGCGAAGACGCGTTCATCAAGAATATTAATTATCTATAGATAATCCAAGATTAAAAGGTGTATACCATGAATTTAAATAGATCTTCAGCAATTTCAATGTTGATACCTCGAAACAGTGACAGGCGGACATTTGACATCCGTTTCCACCATTCATCTAGAGAAATGATGGTCCATAAAGTTTCAACATGACACCCCAATGACATTACAATCGTGGATATCAGAAGATTTGAGGCATGGCATAGGAGAATGAATGAAGAATTCTCAACCTTGTGTTAAAAATGCAATTGAATTTCTTTTGAATCTTTTTAATTGATATATATATTTAAAAAGTGTAATCAAATCATACGATAAGGATTACCAAAGTGAGGGATTAGAATTCCTTAAAGTTCTTGATAATTTATACCATTTAAATAAAATTTAGGGAAGTGATGGTTGTGAGGGCTTGATTATGTATACCATATCAGCAACTACAATAAAAGGTGTAATTTTATGTTTTTAGGTGTCGGTTGTGAAATGTATACTTATTTGATGTACGTGAATTGGAGGGAACGCGGGGATTATTGACCGTAAATTTTATCTTCGTCTTTTGACTATTTAATACAAGGATAAATTAGGAATACCTAGTAAGCGAGACAAAAGTGAGTTTGCTTAAAAATAAGGATGCTTTATTTAGGTTATATTTGGATATTTGTGTGTGTGTGTGTGTGTGTGTGTTTTCCGATATATAGAAATTTGTGATTTTGTAGATGATCTTAATAATTAAGTCTATTCCAATATCTTCTAGCGGACAAGATGTTTCTGGTTATTGAAGTGTGGAATATTTGAAGTTAGATATAACAACATTGATAAGAGGAGAGATTTTGAAAAATGGAGAGATTAAAAAGAAAATTTTTTCTCATTTTGAAAAAAAAATGGTGTAAGTTGAATTATTGTTGTTGTTGTTTTTGTCCCCTGACTGAGAGTTTTAGGCTGCTAAAGATAACTAAAATTATCTAAATGAAAATGCTTGAATCTGAAAGATTTCACTTTCGCTCGATATACTTCTTTCAAAGGATAATTTGAAAACAAGGATAAACATTGTGAAAAACTCAGGAATTTACACTTTCGATAAATAAATAAAAAAATTCCTGAGCTATGAGATTTATCCAAGAGACCAAAAAAACTATTTTTTGTATTGAAATATTCTTTTTTTAGTAGAATTGTCAAAGCGCTTATACAACATCATCAGCTGACTGGGCTCCACGTTATGCTAAACCCGCTATTTAATAAATTCTTTTTTTCCCCCTTTTTTGGATCAAGAAATAGTTCCCAATTTACTTTTATGTTTGTTGTTTTTATCATTGAATCCTCGCCCTTTCAAGCTAGTCGCGTTCAAGGGAGTTGCCTTTTTAAGCCGAAGTTCAAGGGAACTAAATGTGGACATTTACTAATCCAAGGGTCATGTACATGTTTTACCCTTCACACCTATAATTGTGACCAAGTTACTTTGAATTTTTTTGTGGCATTAAAAATCTCAAATTATACTCATTGAGAATATATTTACTTTTAATTTTTTTTTATCATGACATCAAAAACTTCAAACTTGTATCTGTGTTATACATTTACCTTCGACCGGGTTTTCATCAAATAATTTTCTAAATCAATGGACATTGTTTTTATTTCATTCAAGTTATGTGGGCGTCATATCAACACTATTTATTTACGAAACCTTGACGGAAGGTGAATATGTCACACATTAAATATTTGTAGTGCCACAAAAGTTTAAAGTAAATGCATTATGACGTATATAATTTAGGGTTTTTGATAGTTTTTCTCTCTTTTTATTTATGTTGCAAGGGCAAAATGAGGGAGATGAAAGTGAGAGAACATTACGTTGGGAATAAACATGCAAATACATAAAAATAGATGGATAGGGAGAAAAATAGGAAAGAGTTAGAGAGACAGAGAATTTAATTTTGTCTAAGACATTCAAGTGTACTAAGGAAAATGTTTAAGAGCCCCATTTGTTAAACCTCATTTCTTAATGTTTTTGGGAACATAAACAATATATATTCTAAAAACGCGACTCTTTCGAAATTACAAAACCTTTCAACTTTCAAGGTGTGCTGAAAACCACCACCACGTACGTGTTGGCCATGCAACAAGCCATGTCGCTCCTCCCTCCTTCCCTTCCTACTTCACCGCTTGATTTTTCCTTCCGATTTCACCGCTTGATTCTACTTTCATTCTTGTTATTCTACTTTCATCAACAGAACAGAGACGCAGAGAGAGAGAGAGAGAGAGAGAGAGAGAGAGAGAGAGAGTGACAATGGCTCAGGCAACGCTCCCAGCCGTCGATCCCAAGGCCCAGAGCTTCCAACTGCTGAGCGGCCACGCCATCCCCGCCGTCGGACTGGGCACTTGGAGATCGGGCTCCGACGCCTCCTCCGCTGTCCACGCCGCCATCGTCGAGGTCGTAGTTTATCTAGATTGAGCTCGACGCTTCCCCATGTTTTCGTCTCTTTTGTTCTTGCTTTCCCATTTGGTTTTGAGTTTAACAAGTTTTTTTTTTGGCCGCGACGAGATGAGTGCAGGCCGGTTACAGGCATATAGACACCGCCTGGGAGTACAAAGTTCAAGAAGAGGTCTCTCTTTTCGCTCCTTCACCTTGTGGTTCATTCGTTCTAGTGCCGAACTAGAATAATGCCCATTTGATGCACGGATTTTAGATATGATTTTTCGATGATGAAACATAGGCGATATACTTAACGGTTATTTGTCTTCGTATATTTGCAAGGATTCGCAAATATCAAAATGCACCGTCTTTCTCATGTCAAGTATAACCAATGTATTTAAATGAAAATAATACTTTATAAATTATAGTTAACATGTGTCTCGAAACACTCTTTAACTAGACCCTTTTCGAAATATGATATTTTTCCTTTGTGTTATGCATAGGTTTGGTATGGCCTTTTCAAGCTTTAATTTCCCGAATATCTCAAAGTCTTTAATAAGAATTATTTATCTTCAACAAAACAATAATTATAGATTTATCTATAAATGGAAATTAATGCAGTGTGAATAATGGACATTTTGATTTGAAAGGGTTGATGGTGTGAAAGCCAGTGTTGATTAATGATCTTGGAAGCTTTCATTTTGCAACAACGTAAAGTGAGGCTTCCAGTATAGATTCTTTATATCATAGTTATAGAGTCTCAACAAGATGGCCGAAAAGGAAAAGATGAGGAAGGATTCAAGATCCAAGACATGGATTAGAGCTCATAAATAGCAAGATGTAACATTTTTATTATTTCATTACTTCGCCTAACAATTTCTTAAGAACACTTGTTAACAATATCTGCTCTCTATTTTGTAACGAATGTTCTTGATGTCGAGGAAATTATGATTGTCTCGCTGCTCTTGATCGTAGGTTGGGCATGGGCTCCAGTCAGCTATGCAAGCAGGAGTTGATAGGAAGGATCTGTTCATCACATCAAAACTTTGGTAAAGAGTGAAAATGATCATCATATCATGAACTCCAAACTTTACTGGTTATTATGTCCTAAGCTTATCTACTGCAGTTGAGTTAAATGCATTTTGATATGCAGGTGCACCGAGTTGTCCCCGGACAGAGTTCGACCAGCATTGAACAACACCCTCCAAGAATTGCAGCTTGACTACCTCGACCTTTAACTGGTTATTGTCCAGCTCCAACATGCTCTCTTATTTCTTCAAATTTGACCACCGGTGGCGGCAGCCTAGTTGGCCTCGCATTTTACATTCCCATCTCCAAGTCACGGGTCGAACCTCGCTTGCACCTAGTGGCCTCGTGGCTTGGTTTGGTGAATGGGTGGTGGACCTCTAGTGCCTCAGTGCTGTCACGGTGACAAGCTCGCCCACTTCAGTGGTGCTGAGTAGCAGAGGCTCGTCCTTGCTTGAACTGAACTTTCCATAGCGAGCATGATACTCTTATGATAATACCAACAAGACTAGTTCGATGCTCGTCTCTCCCTATCCTTTTCTGGGAGCTAAAAAGAATTTGAATTGAAGTTAAGCATTGGCTTGCTTGGTGTGTAACAACCTGTGGTACTGCAGATCCACTGGCCATTCTGCCTCAAGGACGGATCCAGCCGGCCTCCGGAGGCCGGCCAGGTTTTAGATTTTGACATGGAAGGTGTGTGGAGGGAAATGGAAAAGCTTGTCAAGGACAATTTGGTTAGGGACATTGGAGTCTGTAATTTCACCCTCAAGAAGCTCAATAAGTTGCTGGGATTTGCGGAAACAATGCCCTCCGTTTGTCAGGTACAAAGGGATCAATTAACCACTAATTAATTAGTTAATTAATTAACTGATCATTCAATCACTTGCTTGGATTGAGTTTGAAATTTGGATTAACGGATGAGTTTTCTTTTGTTCAGATGGAGATGCATCCGGGATGGCGAAATGATAAGATGTTGGAGTTCTGCAAGAAAAACAGCATCCATGTTACGGTACGATTTTGTAAATGTCTTTTCTTTTTTGGGATTGGATATTGTTCATCTTTCATATGGCATTGCCAGTTTTGAGTTAAAATCTTTATTTATCTCTCTTACTATATATTTTTGCACTTGGTTTTAAACCAAACTTTGGCCTACAAGTAAATAAAACAAATAGTGATAGTGCTGCAACATCTCACAATTTATTGGTAATTTTTGGATCTACATATTAATATATGTATGAAAATTATGAAAACTATGAAAAAAATATAATTTTGTTGGCCAAAAAAAAAAAAGAGGAATGACTTCTTCCTTTTTTCCAAGCGATTTGTTCATAATTTATATGAAAATTATGAAAAATGAATGTGAGAGTCCACATGTTAACATTTGTATGTCTTGAAAGTTTCAACTACTTCAGGTTCTAAAACTATCAAATTGCGTTCACTACAATATTCATTAATCAAAAAGTGAAAAATGGAGGTCAATTCATATAACAATTTAGAAGTTGGAGGATAAGGATAAGGATGGTGGAGAGAGACAACGTGTACGAGAACTACTAAAGCTTGTTGTCATATAACCCAGAATCCAATTGCAAAGGTATATATAAACTATGAAGAGGGAGTGTACGAAAGAGTTTCGATTTAAAATCTTTAGCCACTGCATCACAACAAGCTGACAGCGATGGAGAATCATCGAAGGCATACTCTCCGCTGGGCTCATCCGAAGGAGGCCGAGATTTGATCCACGACAGGACGGTGGAGAAGGTGGCGAGGAAGCTGAACAAGAGCGCAGGGCAGGTGCTGGTGAAATGGGCAATCCAGAGGGGCACGAGCGTCATCCCGAAGTCGACCCGCCCCGACCGGATTAGAGAGAACACGCAAGTCTTCGGGTGGGAAATCCCGGAGCAAGACTTTCAGGCGTTCTGCAGAATGCCCGATCAGGTAAACGTTAAGTCTTCGGCATTAGCTTTAATCTTATCATCCGACATGACAGGCCCAGTCAATCCGGACCTGAAACCCTTCCAACATGGAAGGGGGAGGTGAGGGGTTCAAATCGTCACCTTCTCAGGGAGATGGAGTGGGGACACGTAAGTTTCAGGAGTGGGTTTCGACTCTCACGCCCTACAAGAGGAAGGGCAAAAGTCTGAGAGTGAGTGTAGAGTAGGCCTAGAGTAGGAATGACCCAAAAAAAAAAAAAAAATCTGGACTTGAAAAGGGTCGTATGTGTGAAGATGATGCATTCATACAGAAGATTCAACAATGCCGAAGCTTCTGTTACAGAAGAATTGAAGAACACAGAAATAGGAAAATATAGATGTAGGGATTGAGATTGATCAATGAAAATCTCTGTATATACTCTTCTGTATTTGATCTCAATGTACTTCAAGATCTTTACATCAATTGAAAGAAATGCTCTCTATACTCTCATCAATCTTTCTCTCTAGCTTTCTGCAGTAACCGAAAGAATGAATATCTCAAGAATGATGACTATTTTCCCTCGCTTCTCTCTCTCTCATTACGAAGCTATATACCTTCCTTATTTAGGAAGGTGAAGACTTAACAGAAACAACTAACTTCTGTTTTTACTTTATAACTAACCAACGACTTCATGTATCTTCATAGAGGTAATCCGAATCCGCAATCCCTGTTTATCCTCTTTTGACTGCTTTTCCATCGTTGATCATCAACTTCATTACTATTTATCTTACCATTCATTTCTACTGATATTAGTCACATTTATTTCTTTTCTTCTTGCTTTATCAGCCTTCGCAGCATCCTCTGTTCTAATATCAGCAACAGTCTCAGCAGCACCATCTGCTGTACCAGCACCATCTGCTCTCTGGTGATATATGTTCTTAACAGTATGGACCCGCATCGATTTGGACATCGTGATTGATTGATTAGTTTGCGTTATGAGTATGTCTATGATTTTGTCCAAAGTGTCTTTTTCTCGTTTGACTTGCAGAGGAGGGTGCTTGATGGAGAAGAATTGTTTGTGAACAAAGAGGCAGGGCCGTTCAGAAGCGTGGCCGATCTCTGGGACCACGAGGACTGATTCACCAAGAATGCGTGACCACTGGCTTTGTTGATCATCCTTCCTGGGTACGAGTCAGTTTCGTGACTTTTGATTTTGTTGACTAATAAAAAGTAGAAGGGAAATTGTTACGAAGATTGCGAGAGTTTAATCTAGTTCGCAACAATAATTATTGCCCGTAAGTCATAAATAGAGTTAATCCCATTTCGTTTTCAGGATTTGTGTTTTTATGCCATGTCAAAAAATTATCATTCGTACGTACTTGCGGGGTTACTTTGAGCATGAAATTGTTTATGATTTTCTGCATATCTAATTTCCTGTTTTTATTATAAATTGTTCGTCTAATGCTATTGAAAAGATCAAATTGTCCCTCCTTGTGAAACAAGTTTTAGATTTAGGGTCTGGGTGAGCGAGGGAGTTTAGAATTTGGAAATGGACATTCACGGGAAAAATATGACATTTTTATCGGTAAGAAAACAAAGTGGTCTCTAAAAAGCTTAACCCGAGCATGTATATGGTATTCTTAATTGTAGATAGATATATGTAAGTGATTATTAGATAAAATGAACGGTATGTTTTTAAAATAAACGAAAATGAGCCTTCACCTTATTTAATCAAACTCCAAAATATATATATATATATATATATGTTAAGGATTTTTCTTTTATCTCGATGTCTTGTCCAATCAAACAACTTCAAAAATACCAAGTGCGGAGCTTGTGAGTCTTGACGCAGAACACGCCATTTACACTTCGGTGACATCCTGAAATTGAGCTTTGGTGCGTAACTTCGTGAATGGAAAATTAAATAACATAAATGATTCCTAAATTTTGATCTAATATATGATGTGGTTCCTAGATATTTAGACTAATGCAGGTCCAACATGTTCAATTTAGTATCTGGACTGTATAAAAAAAAATTCAATAATGTTACTAATTTTATATTAATGTAAAAATTACATTGAACATTTTCATACGTCTAAGAAACATATTAAATGAAATTAAAAATTCAGGGATTATATTGCACGTTGGGTTAAGTTTCATGGACTATTTTGCATCATTATCCCGTTTATAAATTCTAATACTATCTCCGCCATTAATTATATAAATCTCATTATTGGACTAATTAAAAAATGCATGTTTAACCTACATCATCTACCATTAACCTCGATATATATGTTTTTAGAAAATGAAAGCATGATAGACTATAATCATTAATATCTTTTGGTCCATCCGACCAGAAAAGAAGCTCCTCCAATGGGACATGCTTTAATTGCTTCTCTCTCTCTCTACTCTCTCTCTAGACATCTCTCTAGACATGCATCCTCCTTAAACCCCCCTCATTTTTAGATAAAAAGAAAAAAAACCCTCATTTTCATCGGTAAGAATACAAAATGGTCTCTTAAAATTATAACCCAAGCATGTATATAGTATTTTCAACTGTAAGAATATATAAGTACTCATTAGATAAAATGAACGGTACGTTTCTTCAAAGAAAAAAACAAAAACGGGCTCTCACCTTATTTATTCAAAACCCAAAATGATATATCTTTTTTTAAGGATTCTTCTTTATCTCGTCTGTCCAATCAAGTAACTTGAAGACTACGGAGCTTGAGAATCTTCATGCAGAACGCGACATTTCCACTTCAGTGACATGCTTAGCTTGAGCTCCTGTGCATAGTTTATAAATAAAAAAAAAAAAAATTAAATAACACAAATAATTTCTAAATTTTGACTTAATATAATAATTGGGTCATTGATTTTTAATCAATGTGATCTCTGATCAGACAATATAATCCATAAACTTTTAACATGAATTATATTAAAAATATTCAATATTATCTTTAATATTAAATTAACGAGAAGATTATATTGAACATTTTTATATAGATCAATGATTATATTGTACATTTTAATATATTGTTTAGAAGTCGTGTTAAATAAATTAATAGTCCATAGAACATAGTAAAAATTCAATGAATATTTGTGTCATTATCTCATTTATGAACTTCAATACCATCCCATCATTAATTATATTCAGATCTTGCTACGATATTTGGGTAATCATACTAATTTTTTTTTTTTTGAGCAAAGGTGATCATACTAATTTTAAAAAATGCTTTTTCAATCCCCATCCTCTACCATTACACTCGATATATAAATATATTTGTGAGAAAATGAAAGCATAAACATACATACTATAATCACAAATATCTTTTGATCCATCCAACCAGAAAAGAAGAGAAGCTCCTCCAATGGGACATGCTTTAATTGCTTCCACTTCCTCTCTCTACTTTCTCTCTCTAGACATGCATCCTCCTTAAACCCCCCTCATGAAGGATTCGATTCCGTAACAGCATCCGCCATTACTACTTAAACCTTTGCTTCCCCACCAAGTCTCCATCGCCACCTCCCCCGCCTGCCGCCGCCGCCGCCGCCGCCGCCGCCGCCGCCGTTTCCCCGCTTCCCCTGTCGCCGGGTACCCTTTCATTTTCTGTGTTGTTTGGGTTCTCGTGCTGCCGGTCTCGCCCGCCGGAGTCCGTTCCGCGGGCTCGGCTGCTGTAAAGTTTCGATTTTTTCCCGCTTTTCGCTTTTGGGTTCCGACGGGCGCGAGGAGGATTCTCGTTGTGCTCTTGGGCTCGGTGGATTGGTCGTTCTTGCGTTGCCTTCATAGCGTGTGCGATTTCGTTCGGTTCGAGCGCTGAGTGTTCTTCGTTTCCCGCCTTCTGCCCGACATCAATCTTTGTTCGCTGTTGAATTGTCGATAGGAACCGGCAATGGAACATCGCTGGTCCGGTTGAATTTGAAGGTGTTGGTAGTGTTGTTTCAGTGTGTGTGTAGGAATAGGATTGAGTCTTGGTGCTCGGTGGATGTATTTTTGGAATGGCGAAGTCAATCGTTCGGCACAAGGGCCGTAAATCTGTCGGGTCTGTGAGGCTTGTGCTTTGTGGACGCAGGTGGGGAACACTGAAAACCGTTTGGTTGTTGGCCTTGAGCTCTATGCTCTGTTTTTCTATTGTTGCCCGTTGGAGGGCGCTTGCGTGCAGCTATGGTATCTTGTATTGTTTTACGCATGCATCGTATCGTTTTGCAATTCTTTGGTTGTCTCGGTCTTGAGATGACTGATTAAACGTTTGCTGTCGAGCTTTGGTCCTTTGCATACTATTGAATGTGCTTCTGAATGGTTGGCTTGGCTTGTTTAGATCTTCACCTTCAACTTCATCCAATGAAGAGGGCAGTCTCAAAGTGCAAATACTTGTTTTTTTTTTTGGTTACGTGATATATATTTGATGGGAATTTCTAACAGGATGGGGACGATAAAGAATGGGGACACCTACTTTGGGAACACATCTTTTTCTCAAAATATCCCAATTGGTGTTTTAGCTCACAGAAACTTGGGGAAGAATAATCTTGGCGGTGTAATCTTTGGTTGCAAGGACAACACAATGAAAGAATGCCTATTCAAACAAATATTTGGTGAGTTATTGGTGGTTCATTTTTGATTTATTGGCACAGCACTTTTAACTTTCATAGTTTTTTTTTACTTATCATTTGGTTAAGGTTGTAGAATTGTTGAACATGCACAATGGAGTTTGTTCTTCTTCTTTTTGCTTGATCCATCGTCACCATATGCTTTCTTGTTTTAACTTGCACTAGTTTTTTTTGAAGTATGAAAACTCATGAGAGATGTTATCAACAGGCTTACCATCTTCGCACATTGCTTATGTCAACCATATTGAACCGGGCTTGCCACTGTTTTTATTCAACTACTCGGACAGAAAACTTCATGGAATTTTTGAGGCCGCAAGCCGTGGTCAGATGAATATCGACCCTTATTGTTTTAGCACTGATGTTTTAGAGAAGACTCCATATCCGGCACAGGTATCTCTTATCTATTTTGCCAACACGTTATGTATTGTCTCTTAGTTTCCATTACCGAATGTATGATTTTGAGTTGATTGGTTGTCCAATAAGGTTCAAATTCGTATCAGGATGCAATGCCAACCGCTGCCGGAAGATCAGTTCAAGCGAATAATTGCGGACAACTACTATACAAGCAACCATTTCTGGTTTGAATTGGACCATGCTCAAACAAGTAAATTGATATCCCTGTTTGCATCTTTAGCAATCGCTCCATCAGTTCCCCAGTATATAGTCCAGAAGAGAACACTTTCACAACCTCTTCTCTCTGAGGAAACAAGAGGAGAATGGGAGAAAATGAAGCATTTTACTTCAATGGAAAAACTTGAGCACTCAAGTGGGAGATCTGATTCTGCAGATCCTTCCCTTTCTTTTGAAGTAGATCATCAGCTATTTGAAGGTTATGCAAGTATGCAGCAAGATGGAGGAGATGAGAAAGATTCAATAATTACAAAACTCAAAGAATTGGCTCTTAGCCAGGAATATCATGATTTACATTTGAATCATTATTCTGAAGGTAGTTTAAGTACTGAGGGCATAAAATCTGAAGAAAACAGCTTCACTGAGGCACCTGTGGACAAGAAATTACAGGATTTTCATTTCTCTGTGGACCTAGAAGAGAAGAAATTACAGGATCTTCATTCCTCTTCTGATATCATCGCCCAGGTAGCATCTCAAGCAAAAATAATTAGTAATCTTCCTTCTGCTCATGCTCCCTGAACATTCTATATGATGCCTCTCTGTGTAGTTGATTAAAGAATTGGGGAGCTCAAGGTCTTTAAGAAGGAACAAACTCAAAAGATGATTGATTTGGAGCAGAAGCTGGTACTATGAAGCTTTGTTCATACTTTTTCCTCTTCGTTTCATTTATTAGCTCTAAGCTTAGAATCACTTATTGATTTGTTTTTGGGGATTCTTCTGCCACTGGGTTTGAAAGGGTCGACTATTTTATTGGATTTTAAGTATCCCATATACTCTTATACGGCCCAGTGCTACAAGATGTTGCACGTAAAACCTTTCGAATTTATGTGATGTTTTTCACTAACTTATTAAGTCATTTGAGACACAGGGTTGAAAGGCAAACTGAAAACATTTTCAGGGTATAATTTGTTGCATCTATACCTTTCTTTGTGCTGCTTTTAAAGGTCATACTTGAAAGGAAATTTTGTCCCTAAGGAAACCCTCTCTAATTCCTTAGTGAAGGAAAATATAGGTTAGGTTGAGTTTCACATGGTTAGCAGTAAACTCTATATTGAGTAATGATTTCTCCTGCTACGTTACCATTATAGTTACCAGAGAGTATTCTTGTATTGCTCTAGCTCAGGGATGGAATTAGGATTTTTTTTTTTTTTTAAATGCACTCTTAGATTTACTGACTGTTGTGCACAAAACATGTAAGTTTCTCCTATGTTTTCTTTGTTGGGTCACATTTTGTGTAGTTTCTTTTTCTTATTTTCTACATTTTTTGTTGCATCATTCACTGTATTTTTGGTTCAGGTTTGGGCAGAAAACGAAATTTGTTATCTGAGAGATCACTGTAATTTGTTGGACTCTTTGTTGAAATCTTCATCGCATAATGCTGTTCCTGAGGAAATCCAATCTTCTGAGGAATTGGAACTGGATCTTGACCTTAAGAATTCCATCATTATTGTTGGAGGATATGATGGTTCATCATGGTTATCTGCCGTATATTCCTATTTCCCTTCTCACAATGTAGTAAAGTCTCTTACCCCGATGAACTTTATCCGTGCATATGCATCTGTTGCAAAGTTTAAAGAAGATCTCTTTGTGTTTGGTGGTGGAGATGGGGAATCCTGGCATGACACAGGTACTAGAATCAGTGTCTTTCTAATCTCCATTGCCATTGTAATCCTGTTATCCTAATGTGATGACTATCTTTCTGCACAGTTGAATCATACAGTTTAGCTGAAAATAAATGGACCATGCAACCATCGTTGAATGCTAAAAAAGGAAGTCTGGCTGGAGCAACTTTAGGGGAAAAAATTTTTGCTCTTGGAGGCGGGAATGGACAAGATTGCTTTTCAGATGTTGAGATGCTTGACTTTGACATTGGCAAGTGGATATGCACACGGTCAATGCTACAAAAGGTATAGTACCTAGCTTGTGTGTGCTTTTAAAGTTGTCCGGTGAAGCTACAAAAGACAGATTATGGAATATGATCAATTAGTCAAAGAGTGCCACCAACAGAGTGCTCTAGATGGAGTACATTTTTTCCTTGTAGTAAAAAGTTACAATGCAAAATGTCCATAGGTAGAGGTACTTAATATTAGAGAGATTTCTTGGTTTTGTCTGGTCATTAAAAACCTGATTATTTTCAATAAAAGTAGACAGAGATAACTCTCCTAAGGAGTCCTATTGAAGAAGGAGAGATAGAGAGAGATGACTTTGTAGGACAAGCTAATTTAGTGCTATTGGAAGCAATTGGAAGGTTCGCGAACTTCATTTTTTCCACTTGATTAATAGCCAGGCAAAATGTGAAGAATCGAGTTGCTTAATAGTCGTCGTTTTATGGTTGCTATATGATTCAGACTTTCCAGTCATACAAGGATCTTGTGAAAAATTATGTACTGTCTACATCTGCCTCTATCATACTTGGAGTTTTACACCTGAGTGATGTTGTTGAGAATAAACAATTTTCATTTTTATGAGATTCATTTGTTTTTGTTGTGTTTCCTTTTGAGTCTTCTGGTGATTTTGCTTCTGCATTGGGGTTACTTTGACTTCTCGAAGTTGTAAATGCATGCTTAGCATAGTTTCTTGATTAACATTGTTCTTTACAGAATACTTTACATGGATCGTGAAGCTTTTGAATTCATTCATGTTTTTACCACGATACATAGGAAATAAGGTGACATTAGATAGATATCAGGAAAATTACCAAATCAGTCCTATACCTATTGTACAGATGCCAATTTAGTCCTAATCCTTTCAATTTTGCAAATATAGTCCTAAATCTTTACAGGATATTTCAATATAGTCCTTCAGGCCAATTTTTGCTCGAAAATGTTGAGGTGATAGTCAACTAATGCTGGCTGTCCTACGTGGCACGTCAGTGAGGACTGTAGTTGCAAATTGAAAGGATTATGACTGAGTTGACATCTGTCTTATAGGTATAAGACTGATTTGGTAATTTTTCTGATAGATATTATATGAAGTTGATTTGAGGGTTCAGTATGATAAGGTAGTGCCATGTTTTGATTTTTAATATCAACCCTGGGATTAGTCTGTGTAATCTAAGTAAGTTGCTTGTAATGAATTCACTGCCATGTGCCTGGTGGTCATTTGTTTCTATTTGTGGAAAGGATAACTGGTACTTTAATAGGATTCCCATCACTAATGAAAAGGAGGAATTTGAGTACAAATTTTACCCTAACGAATCTTTTCTCCGGCAATCTTCTTGTTTCTGATAGGAAAACGAACTTCCTTTCTCTCTCTTTACTATTAAGCATTAGTTAATTCTCACATGTCCTTTTCAATGCTCTTTTGTATTTTGCTTTACTCACTAAACACTTGATAATTACTTTTTGGCGTGCTTCTCCTTTTCTCCCAGCGATTTGCTCTTGCTGCAGTGGAACTTAATGGGGCAATATATGCTACTGGTGGTTATGACGGCAATAATTATCTTAAGTAAGAGACAAATTTTTCATCAACCTTTTATCTTGTGATTTGAAGTGGTCGATTGTTCTTGTGACTCTCTTGACTGACTGTTATCCTTTTTCCTGATAAATCCGAGTACATGAGTTGATTTACTTTTCTGGGGGGCATTCTTGTCAACTGCTGTGCAACCTGTGAAAGTATCTGGCGTGATTAACCCTTCATATGTTGTTGCAGCTGATGGAAAATGGCATTGTCATTCCTCATATGAACACAATGCTTTTGCAATTTTACCCTAAGAAACCTTTACTGGTGAAATGCAAGTTATTTTTATGTCCATATCTCTTACATATCTGGAACTTCAAAAATACCCTTGTAGACCTAATACTCCTCACAATAAAGGAGAAGAAAATATATATATTTCTTGCATGGCATATGAAATCTTTAACATCAGAATTAGCTACAACAGAGAGTTGGTAATTTTTCCTCTGCTGATTTATTTCAGTTCGGCTGAAAGATTTGACCCAAGAGAACATTCTTGGGCCAAAATTGGAAGCTTGACCACAAAGAGGGGCTGCCATTCACTGGTCTCGCTGAATGAAAAACTGTAAGTATACCCGTGTGTTCCTTTTGATGCCAGATGTTCAATTTTATTTGATGATATTTGCCTATAGATGCTGGAAAAGCATGTCGTATTCTCCTTGACCTGGACATGATACTGTTTCACATGTGTGCTTCTTGTGCATTAAGTATTTTCTCACAATGTAAGTCTAATAAACAAATTCCTTGTAGTCTCCCTTCTTCTTCCGTTCTGCTAACATAACTAAAGGACAGAACTGCAAAATTAGGTTTTTTTTTCCAGTTGTTCATTTAGCTGGTCATTGTTTCAACTGTAAATTAATTAAAGCTAGCTTTACTGTACTCTGCTCAACTTCGAGTTTCAGTTTTCTTGAGCATTGTGTCTTATCTGTACTCCTTCAATAGATATGCCTTGGGTGGTTTTGATGGAACTTCAATGGTTCCGAGTGTTGATGTGTATGATCCGCGCCTGGATTGCTGGATGGCTGGGGAACCGATGAATTGCGCTAGAGGGTATTCTGCCGCTGCCGTCCTTAATGAGTCGATATATGCGATTGGAGGTGTAAAGGCTGATGAAGGCATCGTAGACACAGTGAGTTTTCTGCCTCCCTCTATTTTGTATGTCATGATTCATGTATAATTTTCAGCCAGGCGTTGGATTGACCCTGAGTCCTCAAAATTTGTCAACCAACTACTCATCCGATTTACTTTTGGAGCATCGTTTAGCTTATGCCTCCATTGGTATTGTCACAGGTTGAATGTTTCAAGGAGGGCCAAAGTTGGCGTGAAACGTCTGTGAGAGGCATTGGGCAAAGGTGTTTCTTGTCTGCCATCGTCCCGTGAGAGAAGCTTCTTTTAGCAGAAATGTTTCCTTTTTCTTTTTGACAGGTGTTGCAGATATCTTCCAACACATAAAATGGATCGGTGTTAGAGAGAAGTTCTGTTTATTGTTGAAAACTAGGGGGAATAGAGAGAGATGCATAGGAATGTACAGATGAATTCGAGCTTGCTCATATCACAAGAGGCCTTTTGTTTTGTTGCACTTGCACTCTTAGTTAAAAGAAAATGCTTATAATTCTGTAAAAATTACTCTTTCTAAATCTTGACCACCATTTAGATGAACCTCCTTTCGAGAATAATCAAGAGTTGCATATTCCAATTTCATATACTCTCTTCAAGCTTCATTGATTACGGCTTAGGTTATCCCACCGCATGTGTGGAGAATTCATTTTCATTCGTAAGTAGTTGCTCATGTCATGCCCTTTTAAGACTTCGCATCATGCTATCTTACATATTCTTTACGTGACATTCCTATGCACCCAATTCCCATCTTAGAAAAATTGGGACTTCCCATGAATTGAAGTTTCATTTAATTGCTATATTTGCATGTTTATTTTCGATTTGTCGTATGTTATAAATTGGAAAAGATAAAAATTATATATTGCTTGCTAGTAATTGTTGATTGGATGTTCATTAAACAATTTACAGAGATATGTCCAGGGGTGCATTTAATGAAATTTAGATTTATGATTACATTGCATTTTTTATTGCACAATGTTAAATATTTCCATGTCGATTAGCTCATTTTAAGAATATACATTGTTTAGTACATTATTTACATAGCATATCACATTTGTATATTCACTCTCCTTTTATGTATATTTGACGAGGTCTGTGTCCCGGGGCTTTATAATATGACGTTGAATAATGTTGCCAGATTTGGCTTAGGGTCTTATCATTTCAGCCATTTATTTATTTATTTTTTTTTGTTATGATTGATTTCATTTTATTGCTTGCGCCTTTATGTGTGGTCATGTAGTTTTGCATGTTTAGGGATGAGCGTTAGAAAAGATTACATGAAACACTGTTTTATCAAAGGAGGAAAGGTGCGGATAACGTACTATAGATAAAATTTACGTAACCAAGTCTCGATGATGAGTATTTGAGTGAGTGGCTGATTAGACATACTTCAGAATTTGCATTTATTGAAAGAACCTAAAGACTTTGACTTGGTGCTTGCGGGTCTTGCACTGCAAAACTTGGCTATACCCAAGTTTTTCCACAATAATGCCGTTGGTGCTGCGACTTCGTCAACGTGTCACCTATTGCTTGGCTTTTAGCGGGGGGAAAAAGCCAAGCACTTGCTCCGTTTCAACTTGAAGTTGTACGATAGTGACGATGAGATAAGAGACCATGCAACGAGTGATTATCGTTGATTGACCGGGAGTTATTCATAGACTTTCGATTTACCAAACATCAATTGAAAGAAGCATGTAACTTCCCATTCTATTTTTATAAATGGAATCCACGGTGATGATGGATACATTTTCCCTGACTCATAAGATAGACTAGATCACAAGGGACCCGTGGAAAGTGTAGAAACAAATCTACATTTGTGTTATTACACAACTCTGCTTGATCACTTGCTCTTCAGACTTTTGCTAAATCATCATTGCTGAAATTAGTCCACGTATAATTTAACAAATAATCCATGTCCCATGTGAAGTACTTCTCATGAGATGGATTAGTTATAAGATCAAAAGTCCCATATAAGATGATAAAAAGTTGGTAATGTCACTTACACATCAGTAAATCGTTAACAAATTAAATTGTTACCAAATGAGATGCATTTTGAGGGTTTGACTCTTGTTATCTAGGCTAAAGGATCACATTAGCTATTCGATGCTGTCATCATTGGCGTGAGTTTCTAAGAATCAATGAAACAACACCCGTAATACAACAATAGAGATTACCGTATTTACAAGGATTGAAAAATGGATTTCAACCAAAATGTACAACAAGAGCTCATCATTCTCTACATCATCATCATCTTAATAAATAAGTGAGAAAAGCCATTTTTATCAAATGAAGAGCCCCAACACAATAATAGAGCACGGTTGGAGCAAGAAACTTGAAAGACTTAATTGCAAAGGTTTTTTTTGTAGTAGTCACCAGTGGAGTCAACAAAGGACCGCCATAGACACACGTGTTGCTCAGATCAACATTAGATGACGAATCCAATTAAAGACTTTTCTCTTTCTTCCGACTTGGGAAGCTTCATCATATAGCAACTTATATTTTTCCGGTGAAATCCTACTTTAATCATAGTCAGATTCCTCAATTTATTCATATCACTCATTTTAAGTTTAACTTCAATTTATTTGTGAGGTTCTTGCTAATTTTACAGCAAGAATAAATGTCATAATCAATCAAGTGTAAATAATGTTGCGACCGATAGGACTTGGGAGAGCTCATGTCAAGTGTGAGTACCTATCTCGCAAGAGAGGTTCACTTGATAATCCATCCAAACGCCTCAGGGATGTCGTTCATCTCTAAAGGGTCACAATAGAGAGTAATAGAATATTTAGTTATTAAACCACACTTTCATTTAATAGTTTAAATTTGTATAACAATTGACAATGATCTTGTAAAATATCACTATTTGTCCGGCTCTTAAAATTCTCCTATTATCTTGTCATCCTCCAATGAACAATTGATATCAATAGGAAGATTCAAGAGAGTGATCTTTCGTCCCAAAAGAGATTCACAAGAATCGATTAATATTGTGCTACTAATTTTCATCGTTCCTTCGTGATAAAGATCCCACAGGCGCACTTTTGAGAAAAAGAAATGTGAATACGCACTCAAAGTCCATTATGAGCATTTGAGTAGTGGCTGAGTTAGGCGTACTTCAAACCCTGCTAGAATTTGCATCATACAAAGGAAAATACAGCCAGATGAATTTAGACAGACCCAAGTCTTTGCATAGCATGACCACATGGACCTGAAGACTTTGACTTGGTTTTTGCGGGTCTTGCACTGCAAAACTCGTTCATACCTGAAGTTTCTCCGCAATAATAATGTTGAGTCCAGCCCCGCCAAAGTGCGTACATCTTCGAGCTACGACTTCGTTAATTTGTTGTCTATTGCTTGGCTTATAGCAATAGACAATAAGTTAAATATCGTCAGAATTTGAACAATACACCAAAGCCAAAAACTTGAAGCCTAATCGAGTGGCGTTCATGTGCCATATACCTTTTGTTTTCAATATCGTCATCATTCATGGCGGAACATGATAGTGTAAGAGTGCTTGCACTAGTAAGTCTGTTGTTAATTTTAGACCATGCGTGTGTATGCTTGTGCAGAAATAGAAGCTCATCCACAATTTGCTTTGAAGATGAAAGGAATGCTCTACTCCAGCTAAAACAAAGTCTCTCAAACACATCTCACATCCTTTCTTCGTGGAACAGTGGAGATTGTTGCCAATGGACCGGAGTAAAGTGCGACCGAGCAAATGGACATGTCATCATGCTCCAAATCGTGCCAGGAATGGAATTCCCATTTCACCATATGTCTTTCACAGCTAGTGAATTGAACTCTTCTTTGCTGAATTTGAGATACTTGAGCTACCTAGAGTTGAGCAGGATCTATTTCAAAAAGGCGAACATACTCAATGATATCGGCTCGATGAAGCAATTGAGGTACCTTAATTTATCCAAGTCTTTTGGTTTTGCAACTTTTCCAAGTGAATGGGGAAATCTCACTCAGTTGGAAGTCCTCGATCTCCATAGTTATTATCACATGGGTGCTGTTGATGACATTCAATGGGTTTCCCATCTTCAAGCATTAAAGTACCTTGACATGAGCGGCCTAAATTTTACTAAATATGGAGACCCCATGCAGGTGATCAGTATACTCCCATCTTTATCTCATTTAAGCCTATCATATTGCAGGCTTTATGACTTTCACCTGCCTACTCATCTTGATCTTCAGTACCTCGATCTTTCAAAGAATTTTTTCCGAGGTCCCATCCCAAGCACCATATTCCAAAACATGACTTCTCTTCAGCACCTTGATCTTTCATCGAATTCTTTCCAAGGTCCCATCTCAAGCACTATATTCCAAAACATGGCTTCTCTCCAACACCTTGATCTTTCATGGAATATGTTTAGAGGTTCCATCCCCAGCACTATGTGTCAAAACATGACTTCTCTTTGGCATCTTGATCTTTCAACAAACTTTTTCGAAGGTCCTATCCCGAGCGCTATATTTCAAAACATGACTTCTCTCCAGCATCTCGATCTTTCATTGAATCATTTCAACTCTTCAATACCAAAGTGGTTCGATAACTTGAGAAGTCTTGTCAATCTCAGGCTTGGATGGAATCTTTTGCAAAGCATTGAAGGAGGGTTGTTCTCTTTCTTAAGGAACAAACCATCCCTTGAGTCACTATCATTGCATGATAACGAACTTCATTATGAGTTATTTTTAGTTGAGGGAAATTCTTCGGGGCTTATCGGGAAAAACTTGAAGCTATTGGATATAAGTGATAATTTTCTCCGAGGAGCTTTGCCAGATTGACTAGTGCACTTGAAACACTTGACATGGCTTGACCTATCATTTAATCAATTACATGGAACCATCCCGTCACCATATGGTTGGTTATGCTTGGAAGACCTTGATCTTTCTTATAATCAATTGACGGGGAATATTCCAGAGGCATTAGGAAGATTGCAAGTCTTACAGTCTTTAGATCTCAGTAACAATCTTCTAAATGGCACCATTCCACATAGTCTCGGGCAACTTCATGATCTTGACTGGTTAGATCTTTCAAGAAATTCCTTGACATGAATAGTTTCCGAAATCCACTTCGCCAACCTCTCGAAGCTAGAGTTCTTAGATATCAGCAACAACTATTTAGCTTTCGAGGTGGATTCCGATTGGATACCGCCCTTCAATCTGTGGTATATTGGGATGATGTCTTACGATTTTAGAAAGGAATTTCCGCAATGGATAAAAACACAAGTCAATGTAGAAATTATAGTGTTGTCCAACTCATCCATCATAGGAGCTCTCCCCGATTTGCTAGGTCTAATGTCATTCTCCCATCAAAATCTCTCTTACAACCAAATAAATGGATCTATGCCAAAATTTTCTAACCTAGTTAGGTTAGATCTCTCTCACAACTTAATCTCAGGATCTATTCCGCAAAATATTAGCTTGGTGATGCCTCAGATGACTTCCTTGGAATTGAATGATAACCTCTTAAGTGGTCCAATACCAACCTCATTATGTGAGATGGAATTTTTGGAAGAGTTGTACCTTGAAAGGAATGTATTAGTTGGCAAAATCCCTGATTGTTGGAAGGTGCATCCTATGAGGCTCCTTGATCTATCGTCCAACAAGTTGTCTGGAGTCATACCGACTTCTTTGGGAAATCTAACTATGCTTGGGTCAATATACTTGAGCAAAAACAATCTCCATGGAGAAATTCCTGTGACTATGAACAATTGTAGGAACTTGCTAGTTTTAGATCTTGGTGAGAACAAAATTTTTGGAAGTGTTCCACATTGGTTTGGACCAAGCTTTCAGTTTCTACAAATTCTAAGGCTGCGAGAAAACATGTTCAATGGTAGTATTCCTTCACAACTATGCTCACTTCCTGCACTGCAAATATTGGACCTAGCAGTGAATAATCTAACGGGAATGATTCCAAATTGTCTTGGCTATATGACAGGTATGAAACTACCCAAAAACACAGATGAAGGCAATGCGCTTTCCCCTGCTTATGAACCTGAAACTTCTGTGAATGAGTTGGTGCCTGCTATCCTCGGGCAATTTTTTTGGGATAAACTGCATGTGGAGCAGGTCATGAAGGGGATAGACCTTGACTACACAACACTTGTTCTACGACTTATGGTCAATTTGGATCTCTCAAGCAACAAATTGATTGGTCCAATCCCTGAAGAACTTACCTTGCTCTCCAAATTACGAGGCTTGAACTTATCCCGCAACTTTCTTTCTGAAGGCATCCCAACTAAGATTGGACATATGAAATGGCTCGAGTCACTTGATCTTTCAAATAATCACCTTTCAGGTTCAATCCCACAAAGCTTTTTCGCATTTAAATCATCGAGCAAACCGAACTTGTCTCACAACAACTTTACGGGGCCAATTCCTAAAGGAAATCAAATCCAGACCCTTGATGATCCTTCCATTTATGCGGACAATCCTCTACTTTGTGGCAATCCTCTACAAAAGAAATGCCCTAGTGCTGAGGCCCCTCGAGTGTCAGAAGAAGATCCCGATGAAGAAGGTAAGCTTGAAAAGGTGATGTTCTATATAGTCATATTGCTTGGGTTTGCGACTGGGTTTTGGGGAGTTATTGGAGTTTTGGTGTACAAGAAGAATTGGAGACGCGTCTACTTTAACTATGTGGATCGTAAAATAGACATGGTCTATGTGATTATTGTAGTGAAGGCAGCTGAGTTGAGGGGGAGATTGAGAAGAGCATAACAAGCCCGTTCTCCACATCAGTTAGTCCAATCCTTTGTTGATCTCGCAAAGTTCTTGCTTTCTTGTTTAAGCGGAATCATCTTGTAGTTGGCTTGTTTCTCCTTGTGAGTAGTTCAAGCTTGTCCAGGCAAGCCGTCGATTAAACGGCATGATAAGTGCAAATCATGTCATTTTGTAATTTTAGTGTTGCTCAGCTCTCTACTCATGATATGAATTTTGCTTGTCAATGTCACAAAACTATGTTAGCAATTCCATTTTATCCTATTTAAGCTTTTCTTGCTAATTACATGTTGAGGGTAATATGACATTAGTAGACGAAATTGTTAATGGTGTCGTGCCCATCAATATACAATATATTCCTTTGCTAGGTTACATTTCCCCTCTGAATTTTGAGACGTCAAAAGAAAAAAAAAATGCATGCAAATAGAATTGCTATTAAATACATGTCTCGAATTTGAGCTGAGATCTGCCTCAAAATGATTTACCGCACAAAGAAAAAGAAGAAGTTCCCACCCACTGAAAGACAGAAGGGAGGAGCACGCTTCTTCGCCTTGTGCCCGTGTAAAAAGAAAAAACAAGCAGGCCCAAGGGAGTTTTGAGAGAAAAGGAAAAAAAGAAAACAAAAGAAGAATATAGATTCTGTTCATTTGGCGAAAAATATTTTCTTAGAAATTAATTTTCAAGAAAATAACGATATTTTTTGGTATTCGGTTAAAACTTGAAAATGATATGAAAAATATTTTCCAATATTTTTTATTTGATTTTCAGGAAAAATTACCAAAAAAAAAATTGAAATTGAATTTTTTATTTGACCTAAAAATTTCAATTCTAATTTTTACATATTTTTTAATTTTTTAATTTTAATTCTTTTTTTATTTTTTTTAAAAATCATATTTTTATTATTTTTAAATTTTTATTATTTTTTCTTTCTTTTCCTTTTTTCCTTGCTCCTCCTTCCTCCACTGCCACATGCGTCAGCGATGGCTACTTGCCCGGTGACTGATCAAGATGTGGATCGGCAAGCTCGAATTAGAAAACTTTTTCCTTATTTTTGAAGGTGTTTTTTCTAATAACATTAAATGTTTTTCATTAACTAGTTCATTTCTCAAGAAACAAATGCCAAAAAATCTGAAAAGCAGTTTTCTGGTATTTATTTTTTGTAAAATGAACGGAGCCAGTCTTTTCTTTTACTATAACCATGACGTTCTTTTCCCTAAGAGTGCGGCCGCCATGGTTTCCTTCGTGTTTTGAAAGGAGCTGCACGTTGAAGGGAAGATGGGGCTCCTCCAGGAACTAGCCCCGCGCGCGACACGCACACACAAACGACTCTTTGAGGACGCACGAAAATAGAACCCCTAGCCTAGTGCTCGGCCCTCGTCCGTCCAGCGGCACCTCTGCGACAGCCACGATGGTCGTCGCTCATATGCCGGAACAAAAGAGACCCGCAGCCTCCGTGGGCCGCCGCCACGGGGGTGGCCGCGGGTCGAGTGCCGTTAGCCACGCCTGGATCGCTAGAAATCACAGGAAAGTCTTGACTCAACGGTCGATGCCCGGGCGACTCGACTTCTGCTAAAAACAACGAGACAAAACTAGATCTCATTCGAGCATTTTATCGAAAAGATCTCGTTCGGGGTACGCTACTGAAATGAGTGGTTTTTAGCTCGACCAAGACCCAAACCCGAGCCGAGACTCTCGCCAAATGAAAAAACGACCCACACGACAGCCAAACGAAGGACGGTCGGGGCCGGAGTTCGTGTAAGCCGGACGGCCACGGGCTCCGGCCTGGCATGCCCAAGAACAGGGTCGAAGCTTACCGGAGCCTTGGCGCTGGCAAGGAGGCCCGGCAGCGGGTCGTCGGCCGCGATGCTGGCGCGGTGGCCGGCAGTCTCTCCCTCTAACTCCCCTCCCTCGCTCAAACTCTCACATGCGGCTCCTCTCTCTCGAATCTCTCACTCTTCTATACGAGAAACCTCTTGCTCACGAATTTTTCTCTCCTTTTGCGTCCCCCGCCCCAACCCAAAACGAACTTGCGGTCCTGGTATCTACAGGCGAGGAGCCCAATCGACGGAGGTGTTTCGGCCACCGGTTCTGGGCAAGTCGACCAGGCCTCCCTTTGGCTGCTCTGCGGAGGGTGTCCGTGCGCAGAGGTGCAGGAGAGGAAGAAGGAAGGAAGGTGGGGAACGGAGAAGGGGCCCGGCTGAGGAGAAATTAAAAGGAAATGGGCCCGACCCAGACGAAGGGGAAAGAAAAGGGGCTCGGGTCAGGCCCAGCCCCAAGTCATTTCGTTTAAAAAAATATATAAAATAAAAAATAAAAAAACTTGGTTAATGCAAATGATCTTAATGCCAATATGACGTGCTATTCAATGTAACTTTTTTTTTGGGTAGGGTCAAATTGATCTCTAATTTTCTATGCAAGTTATCTTTAAATATTTAGTCAAATTTAGGTATCAATAAGATAATATTATCCAATTGGCTTAGTATCTTATCATTTCTGCCATTTTTGTTTTGTTTTTATTATTGATTGATTTCATTTTATTGCCTTCACCCTTTTGTGTTGCCATGTAGGGATGAAAACCTGAAAAGATTGCATGAAACACCGTTTCATCAAAGGAGGAAAGTTACCGATATGAGCTATAGGTAAAATTTACGCAACCAAGTTTCCATGACGAGTAATTGATCGAGTGGCTGATTAGACATATTTTAGAATTTGCATTTTTTGAAAGGAACTCAAGACTTTTGACTTGGTGCTTGCGGGTCTTGCACTGCAAAACGTGGCCATACCTAAATTTTTCCACAATAATGCTGTTGGTTCATCAACCTTTTATCTTGTGATTTGAAGTGGTCGATTGTTCTTGTGACTCTCTTGACTGACCGTTATCCTTTTTCCTGATAAATCCGAGTACATGAGTTGATTTACTTTTCTGGGGGGCATTCTTGTCAACTGCTGTGCAACCTGTGAAAGTATCTGGCGTGTGATTAATCCTTCATATGTTGTTGCAGCTGATGGAAAATGGCAGTGTCATTCCTCATATGAACACTAGTGCTTTTGCAATTTTACCCTAAGAAACCTTTACTGGTGAAATGCAAGTTATTTTTATGTCCATATCTCTTACATATCTGGAACTTTTATATTACCCTTGTAGACCTAATACTCCTCACAATAAAGGAGAAGAAAATATATATATTTCTTGCATGGCATATGAAATCTTTAACATCAGAGTTAGCTACAGCAGAGGGTTGGTAATTTTTCCTCTGCTGATTTATTTCAGTTCGGCTGAAAGATTTGACCCAAGAGAACATTCTTGGGCCAAAATTGGAAGCTTGACCACAAAGAGGGGCTGCCATTCACTGGTCTCGCTGAATGAAAAGCTGTAAGTATACCCGTATGTTCCTTTTGATGCCAGCTGTTCAATTTTATTTGAAGATATTTGCCTATAGATGCTAGAAAAGCATGTCGTATTCTCCCTTGACCTGGACATGATACTGTTTCACGTCTGTGCCTCTTGTGTATTAAGTATTTTCTCACAATGTAAGTCTAATAAACAAATTCCTTGTAGTCTCCCTTCTTCTTCCGTTCTGCTATAAAGGACAGAACTGCAAAATTAGTTCTTTTTCCAGTTGTTCATTTAGCTGGTCATTGTTTCAACTGTAAATTAATCAAAGCTAGCTTTACTGTACTCTGCTCAACTTCGAGTTTCAGTTTTCTTGAGCACTGTGTCTTATCTGTACTCCTACAATAGATATGCCTTGGGTGGTTTTGATGGAAATTCAATGGTTCCGAGTGTTGAAGTGTATGATCCGCGCCTGGATTGCTGGATGGCTGGGGAACCGATGAATTGCGCTAAATGGTATTCTGCCGCTGCCGTCCTTAATGAGTCGATATATGCGATCGGAGGTGTAAAGGCTGATGAAGGCATCGTAGACCCAGTGAGTTTTCTGCCTCCCTCTATTTTGTATGTCATGATTCATGTATAATTTTCAGCCAGGCGTTGGATTGACCCTGAGTCCTCAAAATTTGTCAACCAACTACTCATCCGATTTACTTTTGGAGCATCGTTTAGCTTATGCCTCCATTGGTATTGTCACAGGTTGAATGTTACAAGGAGGGCCAAAGTTGGCGTGAAACGTCTGTAAGAGGCATTGGGCAAAGGTGTTTCTTGTCTGCCATCGTCCCGTGAGAGAAGCTTCTTTTAGCAGAAATGTTTCCTTTTTCTTTTTGACAGGTGTTGCAGATATCTTCCAACACATAAAAATGGATCGGTGTTAGAGAGAAGTTCTGTTTATTGTTGAAAACTAGGGGGAATAGAGAGAGATGCATAGGAATGTACAGATGAACTCGAGCTTGCTCATATCACAAGAGGCCTTTTGTTTTGTTGCACTTGCACTCTTAGTTAAAAGCAAATGCTTATAATTCTGCAAAAAATTACTCTTTCGTAAATCTTGACCACCATTTATATGAACCTCCTTTCGTGAATAATCAAGAGTTGCATATTCCAACTTCATATACTCTCTTCAAGCTTCATTGATTACGGCTTAGGTTATCCCACCGCATGTGTGGATAATTCATTTTCATGCGAAAGTAGTTGCTCATGTCATGCCCAAGTAAGACTTTGCATCATGCTATCTTACATATTCTTTACATGACATTCCTATGCACCCAATTCCCATCGTAGAAAAATTGGGACTTCCCATGAATTGAAGTTTCATTTAATTGCTACATTTGCATGTTTATTTTCGATAGGTCGTATGCCATAAATTGGAAAAGATAAAAATTATGTATTGCTTGCTGGTAATTTATGATTACATTCCATGTGTTATTGCACAATGTTAAATATTTCCATGTTGATTAGCTCATTTTAAGAATATACGTTGTTTAGTACATTATTTACATAGCATATCACATTTGCATATTCACTCTCCTTTTATGTATATTTGACGAGGTCGTGTCCCGGGGCTTTATAATATGACGTTGAATAATGTTGCCAGATTTGGCTTAGGGTCTTATCATTTCAGCCATTTATTTGTTTTGTTATGACTGATTTCATTTTATTGCTTGCGCCTTTATGTGTGGTCATGTAGTTTTGCATGTTTGGGGATGAACGTTAAAATGTTACATGAAATACCATTTTATCAAAGGAGGAAAGGTGCCGATAATGTACTATAGATAAAATTTACGTAACCAAGTCTCGATGATGAGTATTTGAGTGAGTGGCTGATTAGACATACTTCAGAATTTGCATTTATTGAAAGGACCTCAAGACTTTTTGATTTGGTGCTTGCGGGTTTTGCAATGCGAAACTTGGCCATACCTTAAATTTTTCCACAATAATGTCGTTGGTCCAGCCTCACCAAAGTGCGTCCGTGTTGGTGCTCCTGACTCACAACAATGATAGTGAGCCGTGGCTACTTGCACTCCTGGGCTAGCTCTGAGGATGAGATTAATAGACCATGCCATGAGCGATAGGTTGAGTTGACCTGGAGTTATATGTGGACTTCCAATTTTAGAAACTTTAATGGAAAGAACATGTGACTTCCTATTCTAATTTTTCCAATTGAGATGTGGAGCAATAATCGTTGAGTTGACTGGGAGTTATTTGTAGACTTTCAATTTACCAAACTTTGATCCAAAGAAACATGTAACTTCCCATTTCAGTTGAAATCCATAGTGATAATGGTTACATTTTTCAGGAAGTATAAGATAGGCGAGATCATAAAGGGACTCGTGGAAAGTGCATAAACAAAACTACACTCACGTTAATACACAACTTTGTTTGGTCACTTGCTCTTTGTATTTAGCTAAATTGTCATTGCTGAAACTAATCCATATCTAATCTAACGAATAATCTATCTCCATGCGAAGTAAGCCTTGTGAGACGGATTATTGATAATGTTAAATTAATGTTTCGAGTTTGAATTCAGATGACGATTTGTTAAATCGAATTTTATTGATAAAGATTTTCCAAGTAGAAGAAACTTCGTCGATCTCTGCGAAGGATTACAAAAAGAGGAAATAAAAAGAAGATACGAATTTCTTCTTTTCTGCGGAAGCTTGCCGAAGGTTGTTATCCAGGTGGGGCCAAAAGTCACGCATATTCACGCATGAGTTTTGGGCACATGCACACACACAATATTCACGCATGAGTTTCCTTTTTCGCCGATGGAAATTAAAGGGTGGCCTCTGCACGTGAAACAGAAGGAGGTGGGCCTAAAAGTCAAGACTTTGACTTTTGGGCACACACATATAAAAGGGATGTGGAGCCCTACGTAGAAGAGAGAAGCCGCCGAAGCTCTACAAAAGCAGAGAAAGAAAAAGGAGCCGCAAGCCGCATAAGTCGAGCTGATGAGAGTGGCGCGCGTTTTTGTTTCGAACTTGAATGCGCGGTAATTTTTGTGTCATGAGTTTATGTCCAAGTGAGTTGTTTATTTATAAATACTTTGAGTTTTGGGTTAAATCTAGGTGTGAGAAACACTCGAGCGTGTGAGATATTGTAAACTTTGATTCTCCGATTATAGTGGATTATTTGTTGTTGGCTCTCCCTATGGACGTAGGTACCAATACTCGGACCGAATAACGTAAATTTTTGGTGTCCTTATTATTTCTCATTTATTTCTCTGGTGATTTCACGTTGACGTAAATTGCAAGATCTTGTCGTTTCCGTGTATTATATTCCAACAATTGGTATCAGAGCTTGGTTGGGATCAGATTTCCTAATTGTGATTTGAAGCTTTTATTTGTCTGATTATTATCAGGAAATTTTGTTACTGCAATTATGTCTGAGAGGAAATCTAAAATTGAGAAGTTTAACGGGAGCAACAACTTTGTGTTATGGAGCATCAAGATGCGGAGATTATTGACAATCCAAGGTTTGGCCAATGCACTGGATGGTGAAGATGAGTTGCCTATTATAATGAAAGCTTCAGAAAGGGTAGAGCTAATGGAAAGAGCAAAGAGCACAATTTTGTTAAATTTATCGGATGAGATCTTAATAGAGGTTGCTGAGGAGAAGGATGCCGCAGCATTATAGGCAAAACTTCAAGCACTCTATGTGAAGAAATGTTTGAACAATCACTTGTACATGTTGAAGAATATGTTTCAATTTAGATATACTGAAGGTACGTCTATTAGAACCCACCTAGATGAATTTAATAAACTCATGATGGATTTGAAGAATGTCGATAAGATACTTGATGATGAAGAACAAACCATGATGTTGTTAGCCTCTTTACCAAAGCCATGGGAGCACTTTACTGATTCACTGTTGTGGGGGCGTGCTACAATTACCTCAGAAGAGGTAAACTCTACCTTATTCTCTAAGGAGTGGTAGAGAAAGTTGCGAGATGACGGTCTGGCGCAATGGGTAATGCAAACACTGACGATTCGAGGTAGAGAACAATATCGAGGGCCTAGTAGCAGTAGAGGTAAAATCATATTGAAATTACGCCATAGAAAGTCCAAGGGACGCGTGAAGTGCTTTGAGTGTCATGAGGAGGGGCACATCAAGAGAGATTGTTCAAAGCGGAGGAATAAGATTGACAAGCAGAATGCCACAAGCAGTGTGGCAAACGTTGCCGAGGGAAGCAATAGTAATGTTGAAGCTGTCTAATGTGTGACTACTACTTTGTCAGGAGATGAATGGGTGCTAGATTCGGGGTGTTTTTATCATATGATACCTCATAAGAACTGATTTACTACTTACCAGATTGCATATGGTGGTAGAGTTTTTTTAGAGAATAATGCAGTTTGTAAGACTATGGGGATAAACAATTCGGATTCGGATGCACGATGGGGTGGTGCACACATTGACAGATGTAAGGCATGTACCGAAGCTCAAGAAGAATCTTATTTCTCTAGGGACACTCGATGACATCGGGTGTAGGTACACCTCTGAAGGTGGAGTACTGAAGATCTCTCGAGGTGTCATGACAATGATGAAGGGAGAGAAAGTTAATACTCTTTATCATCTACTGGGAGAGACCATGACTGGAACCGTTATAGTTTCATTAGGTAAGTCAGACTCCAACTTGACTCAATTATGGCATATGCATTTAGAGCATATGAGTGAGGCAAGTATGACAATGTTGAGTGAAAGGGGGTTGTTGAATGGTCAAAAGACAGGGAAGCTGGACTTATGTGAGCACTGTATCTTTGGGAAGTAGCACCGAGTTAAGTTTACTACATTTATTCATTCGACCAAACGACCGGTTGAATATATTCATTTAGATGTCTAGGGCCCATCTTCGGTTCCTTTGAAAGGAGATGCCTGATATATGCTGACATTTATCGATGACTATTCGAGAAAGGTATGGGTATATTTTCTGAAGCATAAAAATGAAGTGTTTGATTGGTTTAAGAAATTTAAGATATTGATTGAGAAGCAGTCAGATAAACAAATCAAGCTCCTAAGAACCAATAATGACATGGAGTTCTGTGGTAAAGATTTTACCGAGTTTTACGAGAAAGAAGGTATTGTGAGACACCGCACAGTACCTGGGACACCACAGCAGAATGACATGGCAGAATGAAAGAACAGAAATTTGCTTAAGTGAGCTCGATGCATGCTTTCGAATGTAGGACTTGGCAAGGAATTTTGGGTTGAAGCAGTGAATATGGCATGTTACCTGGTTAATCGATTTCCATCATTTGTTATTGAGTGGAAGACTTTTGAGGAAGTATGGTCAGGGAAACCTGTTGATTACTCCGGATTACGTATATTCGGATGTCATGTATATGTTCATGCGAGTGATGGTAAGCTTGAGCCGATGATGAAGAAGTGCATATTTTTGGGTTATGCACATGGGGTGAAAGGCTACTAGCTGTGGTGCACCGATCTCAGATCACCCGGTTTTCTAATCAGCAGAGATGTAATCTTCGATGAGACTGTAATGCTTCAACAGAGGAGTTCTAAGATACAACTAGTAGAGAAGACATAGCATGGTGTCATTAGTGAGGTGGAGCTTCAGGTGGAGACTTCAGAGACTTCAAAGGTAACAAAAGTTTGAGATTGTAGATGAAGCCGCAGTTCCTAAAGTTGGTGATAGTGAACAACTAGAAAAGCTGCAGCACACTATAGCTGCAGATAGACAAAGAAGAAACATTAAATCACTAGTACGTTATGGTTATACATATATTACTTATGCATTGACTGTAGGTGATGAAGTGGAGACAGATGAGCATTTGTCTTATTCTGAGGCGATGGCTAGTTTGGAGTCGTCGCAATGGCTAGGGGCTATGAGTGAAGAGATGGAATCACTCCATCGAAATCAGACATGGGAGCTGGTCAAAGTACCCAAGAGTCAAAAGATTGTCAGAAGTAAATGGGTTTTTAAATGGAAAGAAGACATTCCCGGTGTCGAGGCAGCGAGGACTAATGCGGGACTTGTGGAGAAGGGATATACACATCGTGAGGGCATTGACTACAATGAGGTGGTCTCTCCTGTGGTAAGACATACTTTAATTTGTATTTTATTTGCCTTAGTTGCTTTGCAGGATCTCGAGTTAGAGCAGTTAGATGTGAAAACTGTGTTTCTTCACGGTGAGTTGGAAGAGCAGATTTACGTGAGGCAACCAGAGAGATTTACTATTCCGAGTAAGGAAGATCATGTTTGCTTGTTAAAGAAATCTTTGTATGAGTTGAAATAGTCTCCTAGGCAGTGGTATAAAAATTTTGATGCTTTCATGACTAGTCAAGACTACACAAAAAATCAGATGGATAGCTGCGTTTACTATAGGAGATTGGAGAATGGTTATTTGATTTATCTACTCTTATATGTTGATGATATGTTGATAGCAGCTAAGAAAATGTCTGATATTGATGTGCTGAAGAGGCAGTTAAATGCTGAATTTAAGATGAAAGATTTAGGTGCTGCAAATAAAATATTGGGTATGGAGATTTTGCGTGATAGGACTGTAGGAGTTTTACATCTATCTTAGAAAAAATATATTGAGAAGATCGTGGCACGTTTTAATATGCAGTCGGCAAAATCTGTAAGTACACCTTTAACGAAGCACTTTTAGATTAATTATCACTGTAGACTGAGGATGAGGAGGAGCATATGTCCCGTGTTCCTTATTCTAGTGCCGTGGGTAGTATTATGTATGCTATGGTGGACACCAGGTCTAATGTTTCACAAGCTATGAGTGTGGTTAGTCGCTATATGAAGTGTCCCGATAAAACTCATTAGGAAGCTGTGAAGTGGATCCTCAGATATTTGAAGAGGACAATAGACGTGGGTATAGTGTACTAGAGGGACAACAATGGCAGTGAGACTACTAGTTTTGTGGATTTAGATCATGCCGGTGGCTTGGATGATCGTAGGTCTTTAGTAGGTGGTGCAATTAGTTAGAAAGAATCTTTACAGGATCACATTGCCTTGTCTTCGATTGAGGCAGAGTACATGACACTAACTTTTATAGCGAATGAGGCGATATTGTTACAAAGTTTGCTCTCGGACTTTAGATCAGAACAGAAAAGTGTAGATATACACTGTGATAACTAAGGTGCGATATATTTGGCGTATAATCCAGTTTATCACAAGCGAACGAAGCGTATTAACATCAGGTTCCACTTCATCCGAGATGTCTTAGCTAAGGGTAATATTATTGTTAAAAAGATTGCTACAAAGAGATAACCCGCAGACATGATGACTAAGTCTGTTCCTTTAGCAAAACTCAAGTTTTGCTTGAGCTCTATTGGCGTCGTGGAGAGTGAGGGCCCGTCGGGACGTTGGGAGAGCAGCATGGATGATGAACACTATAACTTGGCTTCAAACATCGAACCAAGGTGAAGAATTGTTAAATTAATGTCTTAACTTTGAATTCGGATGACGATTTGTTAAATCGAATTTTATTAATAAATATCTCCCAATTATAAGAAACTTCGTCGGTCTCCGCGAAGGATTACAAAATGAGGAAATAAAAAGAAGATACTAATTTCTTCTTTTCTATGGAAGCTTGCCGAAGGTTGTCATCCAGGTGGGGCACATGCACACACACGATATTCACGCCTGAGTTTCCTTTTTCGCTGATGGAAATTAAAGGGTGGCCTTTGCACGTGAAACAGAAGGAGGTGGGCCCAAAAGTCAAGACTTTGACTTTTGGGCACACACATATAAAACGGATGTAGAGCCCTACGTGGAAGAGAGAAGCTGCCGAAGCTCTATGAAAGCAAAGAAAGAAAAAGGAGTCGCAAGTTGCACAAGTCAAGCTGATGAGAGCCGTGCGTATTTTTGTTTCGAGCTGGAACGCGCGGTAATTTTTGTGCTGTCAGTTTATGTCAAAGTGAGTTTTTTTATTTATAAATACCTTGGATTTAGAGTTAAATCTAGGTGTCGGAAACAGTCGAGAGTGTGAGCGATTGTAAACTTTGATTCTCCGATTATAGTGGATTATTTGCTGCTCGCTCTCCATAGTTATTATCACGTGGTTGCTATTGATGACATTCAGTGGGTTTCCCATCTTCAAGCATTAAAGTACCTTGACATGAGCGGCCTGAATTTTACTAAATATGGAGACCCCATGCGAGTGATCAATATACTCCCATCTTTATCTCATTTAAGCCTATCATATTGCGGGCTTTATGACTTTCACCTGCCTACTCATCTTGATCTTCAGTTCTCGATCTTTCAAATAATTTTTTCCGAGGTCCCATCTCAAGCACTGTATTCCAAAACATGACTTCTCTTCGGCACCTTGATCTTTCATCGAATTCTTTCCAAGGCCCCATCTCAAGCACTATATTCCAAAACGTGACTTCTCTCCAACACCTTGATCTTTCAAGGAATATGTTTAGAGGTTCCATCCCCAGCACCATGTGTCAAAACATGACTTCTTTGCAGCACCTAGGTCTTTCAAGGTGTTTTATCAAAGGTCCCATCCCGCGCGCTATATTTCAAAACATGACTTCTCTTTGGCATCTTGATCTTTCGGAGAACTTTTTCGAAGGTCCTATCCCGAGCGCTATATTTCAAAAAATGACTTCTCTCCGACACCTCGATCTTTCATCCAATTGTTTCAACTCTTCAGTACCAAGGTGGTTTGATAACTTGAGAAGTCTCGTCCATCTCAATCTTGAATCGAATCTTTTGCAAAGCATTGAAGGAGGGTTGTTCTCTTTCTTAAGGAACAATCCATCCCTCGAGTCACTATTATTGAAAGGAAACGAACTTCATGATGAGTTATTTTCAGTCGAGGGAAATTCTTCGGGACTTATCGGGAAAAACTTGGAGCGATTGGATATAAGTTATAATTTTCTTCGAGGAGCTTTGCCAGATTGGCTGGTGCACTTGAAAAACTTGACATTGCTTGACCTATCATTTAATCACTTACATGGAACCATCCCGTCAACATATGGTTGGTTATGCTTGGAATACCTTGATCTTTCTAATAATCAATTGACAGGGAATATTCCAGAGGCATTAGGAAGATTGCAAGTCTTATGGATTTTAGATCTCAGTAACAATCTTCTAAATGGCACCATTCCACATAGTCTCGGGCAACTTCAAAATCTTGATTCTTTACATCTTTCAAATAATTCCTTGAGTGGAATAGTTTCTGAAATCCACTTCGCCAACCTCTCGAAGCTAGGGGACTTAGATATCAGCAACAACTATTTAGCTTTCGAGGTGGATTCCGATTGGATACCGCCCTTCAATCTAGCTTATATTGGGATGATGTCTTGTGATTTCCGAAAGGGATTTCCGCAATGGATAAAAACGCAAGTCGAAGCACGAGAGATAGTGTTGTCCAACTCATCCATCATAGGAGCTCTCCCTGACTGGCTAGGTCTCATGTCATTCTCCCATCGGAATCTCTCTTACAACCAAATAAATGGATCTCAGCCGAAATTTTCTTACCTATCCTATTTAGATCTCTCTCACAACTTAATCTCAGGATCTATTCCGCAAGATATTGGCTTGGTGATGCCTCAGATGACTTACTTGAAATTGAATGATAACCTCTTAAGCGGTCCAATACCAACCTCATTATGTGAGATGGAATTTTTGTATTGGTTGCAACTTGAAAGGAATGAATTAGTTGGCAAAATATCTGATTGTTGGAAGGCGAACATTTTGAGTCTTCTTGATCTATCGTCGAACAAGTTGTCTGGAGTCATACCGAGTTCTTTGGGAAATCAAACTAGGCTTCTGTTAATATACTTGAGCAACAACAATCTCCATGGAGAAATTCCTGTGACTATGAACAATTGCAGGAACTTGCTAGTTTTAGATCTTGGTGAAAACAAAATCTCTGGAAGTGTTCCGCATTGGTTTGGACCAAGCTTTCAGTTTCTACAGGTTCTAAGATTGCGAGAAAACATGTTCAATGGCAGTATTCCTTCACAACTATGCTCACTTCCTGCACTGCATATATTGGACCTAGCAGTGAATAATCTAATGGGAATGATTCCAAATTGTCTTGGCAATATGATAGGCATGAAACTACCTAAAAATGTAGATGAAGGCAATGCGCTTTCCCCTGCTTATGAGCCTGAACCTTCCGTGAATGAGTCGTTGCCTGCTGACTTCATTCCACTTTTTTGGGATGATTCGCCTGTGGAGCAGGTCGTGAAGGGGATAGACCTTAACTACACAACACTCAATCTACGACTTATGGTCAATTTGGATCTCTCAAGCAACAAATTGATTGGGCCAATCCCTGAAGAGCTTACCTTGTTCTCCAAATTACGAGGCTTGAACTTATCTCACAACTTTCTTTTTGGAGGCATCCCAACTATGATTGGACACATGAAATTGCTCGAGTCACTCGATCTTTCGAATAATCACCTTTCAGGAACAATCCCACACTGAACTTGTCTCACAACAACTTCACAGGGCCAATTCCCAAAGGAAATCAAATCCAAACCCTTGATGATCCTTCTATTTATGCCAACAATCCTCTACTTTGTGGTGATCATCTACAAAAGAAATGCCCCGGTGCTAAGGCCCCTCAAGTGTCAGAAGAAGATCCCGATGAAGAAGGTAAGCTTGAAAAGGTGTTGTTCTACATAGTCATAATGCTTGGGTTTGCGATTGGGTTTTGGGGAGTTATTGGAGTATTGGTGTACAAGAAGAATTGGAGACGCGTCTACTTCAACTATGTGGATCGTAAAATAGACATGGTCCATGTGATTATTGTAGTGAAGGCAGCCGAGTTGAGGAGGAGATTGAGAAGAGCATAACAAGCCCATTCTCCACATCAATCAGTCCAAATCTTTGTTGATCTCGCGAAGTTCTTGCTTTCTTGTTTAAGCAAAATCATCTTGTAGTTGGCTTGTTTCTCCTTGTGAGTAGTTACTAGTAGCCAATATTTTCTTTTCTTCAGTTTTAAGCTTGTCCAGGCAAGTCGTCCATAAAACGACATGGTAAGTGCAAATCATGTATTTTGTAATTTAGTGTTGCTCAGCGCTTTAGCAGTACCTCGTGTTATCATAATCATGATATTATTTTGCTTGTCAATGTCATAAAACTATGTTAGCATTCCATTTTATATTGTTTAAGCTTTTCCTGCTAAGTGCATGTTGAGGGTGATATGACATTAGTAAATAAAATTGTTAATGGCATAGTGCCCACCAATGTTCAATGTATTCCCTTCCTAGGCTATATTTCCCCTTTGAATTTTGAGACGTCAAAAGAAAAAAAAAATGTATGTAGATAGAATTATTTTTAGATATATGTCTCGAATTTGAGTTGTCTGCCTCAAAATGATTTACCGCACAAAGAAAAAGAAGTTCCCACTCACTGGAAGACAAAAGGGAAGTGCAAAAAGAAAACAAAAGGAAATATTATGTTTCTGGAATAGTTTTTGGAATAATTTTTTCAAGAAAATAACGATATTTTCCGATATTCGATTGAGAATGGCGTGAAAATATTTTTCACTATTCATTATTTGATATGATTTTTGGGGGAAATTACCAAAAAAATAAAATTTTAATTTTTTTTAATCAACCAAAAAAAGTTTAATTTTACTTTTTACATTTTTTTAAATTGAATTTTAATTATTTTTTACTTTAAAAAAAATCGAATTATTGTTATTTTTTCCTTCCTCCTCATTCCTTCTTTCTCCTCCTTTGTCTGCGTCACCGCGTGCCTTAGCGATGGCTAGTTGCTCAGCGACGGATCAAAACGCCAATCGAAAAGCTTGAAATAGAAAATATTTTCCTCACTTTTGAATGTATTTTTTTTTTTGCTGATAACGTTAACCTTTTCCTTAACTAACACATTTTCCATAAAATAAATGCTGGAAAACATTTTCCTAAAGTTTTTTTTTTCTGTGAAAACGAACGGAGATAGTCTTTTTCTTTTACTATGCCCAAAGTCGTTCATTTCGCTAGAGTGCAGCCGCCATGGTTACCTGCGTGTTTTATAAGGAACTGCACGTTGAAGGGAAGATGGGCATCCTCCAGAAACTAGCAGCGCGCGCGCGTCCACACACACACAAATACAAGCCTACAGTAGCAGCTGGTGGGAAAGAAAAAGAAGCCGAAAAAAGGAGTCTTTGAGGAATCACAGGCAAGCCTCGACTCAACGGGTCGATGCCCGGACGACTTGACTTCTGCTCAAAACAACGAGACAAAACTAGATCTCATTCGGGGTACGCTACTGAAATGAGTGGTTTTTGGCTCGATCAAGACTCAAACCCGAGCCGAGACTCTCACCAGATGAAAAAACGACCCACACGACAGCCAAACGAAGGACGGTCGGGGCCGGAGTTCATGTAAGCCGGACGGCCACGAGCTGCTACCCGGCATGCCCAAGAACAAGGAGGCCCGGCAGCGGGTCATCGGCCGTGATGCTGGCGCGGTGGCCGGCAGTCTCTCCCTTGCTCACGAAGTTTTCTCTCTCCTTTTGCGTCCCCCCCACACCAAAAAAGGAACTTGCGGCCCTGGTATTTACAGGCCGACCAGGCCGACCCTTGGCTGCTCTGCGGAGGGTGTCCATGCGCAGAGGTGCAGGAGAGGAAGAAGGAAGTGGGGAACGTAGAAGGGGAGAAATTAAAAGGAAATGGGCCCGACCCAGACGAAGGGGAAAGAAAAGGGGCTTCGGTCAGGCCCAGCCCCAAGCCATTTCGTTTTTTTTAATAAATAAAATGAAATAAAATAAAATAAAATAACTTGGTTGATGCAGATGATCTTATTGCCAATGTGACGTGCTATTCGATGTAATTTTTTTTTGGATAGAGCAAATTGGTCTCCAATTTTCTATGCAAATTATCCCTAAATATTTAGTCAAAATTTTGATATCAACAAGATATTATTGTCCAATTGGCTTGGTGTCTTATCATTTCCACCATTTTTTTTGTTTTTATTATTGATTGATTTCATTTTATTGCCTGCACCCTTGTGTGTTGCCATTTAGATTTGCATGTCCAGGTATGAAAATCAGAAAAGATTGCATGAAACGCCGTTTCATCGAAGGAGGAAAGTTACCGATAATGGGTATAGGTAAAATTTATGTAACCAAGTCTCCATGACGAGTATTTGAGCGAGTGGCTGATTAGACATACTTTAGAATTTGCATTTTTTGAGAGGACCTCAAGACTTTTGACTTGGTGCTCGCGGATGTTGCACTGCAAAACTTGGCCATGCCTAAATTTTTCCACAATAATGCTGTTGGTTCAGCCCAACCAAAGTGCGTGCGTGTTGGTGCTCATGACTCCTATTTGCTTTGTACATGTTTTAACTTCAAGTGAAATAATGATAGTGACGAGCAATAGTGTTGAGTTGACTTGGAGCTATTTGTGGACTCTCGATTTAAGAAACTTTGATTGAAAGAAACATGTGACTTCCCTTTACATTTTTTCCAATTGAAATGTAGAGCGATGGTAACATTTGCCCTTAGTTATAAAATAGGGTAGATCACAAGGGACTCGTGAAATGTATAGAAACAATTCTAAACGAGGGCTAATGCACAACTCCACTCGGTCACTTGCTCTTCTTACTTTGCTAAATCATCATTGCTAAAACTAGTCGACATTTAATCGAAGAAATAATCTATCTCTCATGTGAAGTACGTCTCATGAGACAGATCACTTCTAAGATCCAGAGTCTGGCATAAGAGGAGAGAAAGTCAGCAATGTCACTTGTACATTGTAAATTGCCACCAAATATGTCTCCTTTTCAGGGTTTGTTTCTTGTTATCTACGCTAAAGGATTACATTAACTATTCAATGCCCTTGCCATTAGAGTGAGTTTCTAAGAATCACTGAAATAGGACCCGCAATACAATAATAGAGAGTTGCTGTATTCATGAGGGTTGAAAAATGGATTTCAACCAATACATATATCAAGAACTCGTCATTCTCAACATCATCGTCACCTCATTGAATAAGCGAGAAAAACCATTTCTATCTAGTCAAGACCCACAACATAATAATAGAGCACAATTGTAAGAAGAGACTTGAAAGATCAGACTTTTGCGTCTCTTGATTGCAAAGGTTTCTGTAGTAGTCACGAGTGGTGTCGCTAGAGTGTTGCCATGAGCACACGTGTTGCTCACATCAACGTTAGATGACGAATGCGACGAAAGACTGACTAAGGAAGCTCCATCACATAGTAACTTGCATTTTTTGGTGAAATCCTACTTTAGTCACAGCCAAGTTCCTCAATTTCTTCATATAACTCATTTTAAGATTAACTTCAATTTATTTGTGAGTCTTGCTCATTTTAAAGCAAGAATAAATGTCATGATCAATCAAGTGTAAATAATGTTGGGATTGATAGGGCATGGGATGGGTAGTGTCAAGCGCAAGCGCCCATCTCACGAGAGAGGTTTGTTTGATAATCTATCCAAACGCCTCGAGGATGTCATTTGTCTCTAAATGATTGTGACGGGGAGTAATAGAATATTTTATTATCAAATCATTCTTTTATATAACAGTTTATTTTTGTGTGTCCCACTCTATACTTTCTTTTCAAAAGCCTTAGTTATTTCCTTTCCATTCGATCTCAGCCATGGACAGTGATGCATTCTTGAGTAAATGGCTCGAAATCTCTCCGAAATTCAAATATTTTTCCATATAATGTAATTTTAGGTCACTAATGACTTCGATAATAAGCATCTATTGTCAACACCTAAATTTTTGAAACCACAATTAGTCATTCTTGCGTAAGGAAATTAGGGATATCTCTAAACAAAAATATTAAAGTTCATGTCTGCATTGCATCTAGGATAACTAATCTTTAGCATTAAGCATATTGCAAAAGCAATGTGGATAATCCACGCTACATTGATATTCACACCTATATAACGTAAGCGTGTGCCAATCACATGCATTGGTCCCGTGTCGTGAGTACGACGCTGTCATGTGCTAATCACGTGCCATGGGCGAGCGCAAGGTTATTATTTCCAATTGATGGCCGGCCAAGAAATTGATGAGGATGAGAAGACGTGCATGTTTTTGAAAATAGAGAGATTCACTCGGCTATGTCTTTAGGGGAAAAAGCACAAATCTGAAAAGAAAATCACTTCTCTTTAATTCCCAAATTTCTAATTGTCAATTTGCGATTAATCCTTGATCACTATTCAAAGTAAAAAAATGACTTGACAATCTTATTGCAAATTCTACAACAGCGGGAAGAAAAATAAAAATAAAAAACCTAACAAACAAGACTTGATCAAACTAATTGACCCCAAAATCAAGTCTTGTCTGTTTCCCCATTTTCCCAATATAATATGAGAAACCAAGCTATTAGAGCACGTCTTAATGTCCTGTTGCAAGAAGTTTGGAGGGGAAAACTTCGAAAGTGAATATTCTATCGCAAAAGGAATCTTTTTCGCTGCACACGTAATATATGTTGCCAAATCCCAACAAAAAAGAAATCCCCGGGCGGTGGAAATATTATATGATAAACCCAACAATACCCATTTGAAATAAGAAGGTACGCGTCTAAAAACAGGGACGAGATTAGAGACGTGCAGATTTTCCTTAAAGAGAGGAAAATAAGGGAAAGAATCAAGAAGTTAATGCTTGTGGAATGAGCTGGCCGTGGATCGTGAATGAGAGTGAAAAAATTTAGACACATTTAGGGGAAATCTTTTTTATCTTTACAAATATAGTTCTAAATCTTTTTGCAATATTTCAATATAATGCTTCATATCAATGTTTGCTCGAAAATGGCTGTCCTACATGGTATGCCGACAAGGACTATATTTGCAAAATTGAAAGAATTATAATGAAACTGGCATCCATATAATAGGTATGTGACTGTTTGGTAAATTTTCCGTTAAATATTATATTTAGTTGATTTGACAGTTTAGTATGGGAAGGTAGTGCTGTGTTTTGATTTCTAAAATTCGACCCTGGTGTCTGTGTAGTCTAAGTAAGTTGTTTGTAACGAATTCATTGCCTTGTGCTTGGTGGTCATTTGCTTCTCGTCGTGGAGGGGACAACTGGTACTTTATTAGGATTCCCATCACTAATGGAAAGGTAGGAGTTTGAGTACAGTTTTTACCCTAACAAATCTCTTCTACGGCCATCTTCTTGTTTCTTATAGAAAAATAAACTACCTTTCCCTCTCTTTACTATTAAGCATTAATTTATTTCGCACGTCCTTTTTAATGCTGTTCTCTATTTTGCTTACTCACTAAATACTTTATAATTACTTTTTGGGGGTGCTTCTCCTCTTCTCCCAGCGATTTGCTCTCGCTGCAATGGAGCTTAATGAGGCAATATATGCTACTGGCAGCTATGACAGCAATAATTATCTCAAGTAAGAGACGAATTTTTCATCATCCTTTAATTTTGTGATTTGAAATGGTCGATCTTTCCTGTGACTCTCTTGACTGACTGTTATCCTTCTTCCTGATAAATCCGAGTACATGAGTTGATTTACTTTTCTGGGGGGGCATTCTTGTCAACTGCTATGCAAACTGTGAAAGTATCTGGTGTGTGATTGACCCATCATACGTTGTTGCAGCTGGTGGAAATTGGCAAGTGCCATTCCTCATATGAACACTAGTGCTTTTGCAATTTTACCCTAAGAAAGCTTTACTGGTGAAATGCAAGTTATTGTTTTGTCCATACCTCTTACGTATCTGGAACTTCAAAAATACCCCTGTAGACCTAATGCTCCTCACAATAAAGGAGAAGAATCTATATATCTCGCATGGCATATGGAATCTTTTACATCGGAGTCAGCTGCAGCAGAGAGTTGGTTATTTTTTCCATGCTGATTTATTTCAGTTCGGCTGAAAGATTTGACCCAAGAGAACATTCTTGGGCCAAAATTGGAAGCTTGACCACAAAGAGGGGCTGCCATTCACTGGTCTGGCTGAATGAAAAACTGTAAGTATACCTGTATGTTCCTTTTGATGCCAGCTGTTCAATTTTATTTGGTGATATTTGCCTATAGAAGCTGGAAAAGCATGTCGTATTCTCCCTTGACCTGGACATGATACTGTTTCACGTCTGTGCTTCTTGTGTATTAAGTATTTTCTCACATTGTAAGTCTAATAAACAAATTCCTTGTAGTCTCCCTTCTTCCGTTCTGCTAACAGAACTAAAGGACAGAACTGCAAAATTAGTTTTTTTTTTCTAGTTGTTCATTTAGCTGGTCATTGTTTCAACTGTAAATTAATTAAAGCTAGCTTTACTGTACTCTGCTCAACTTCGAGTTTCAGTTCTCTTGAGCATTGTGTCTTATCTGTACTCCTTTGTTAAAATATGATCCATTTTGTGAAAACTCTAGAACACTCATGCTTAATGGAGAAGGAGCAAAATCGGCAGCAACAAGCTTCGAAGACTCTCAAAGGCTGAAGAAATTTCTGGTACGTGGGCAGCAGAACACGTGGACAGCAAATAGGCCAAAGAAAAGTCAACAAAAGTAGCTGAGAGTTGGAGAGAATAGAAAAATGCAGAAAAATGGAGGAGAGACCAGAAGAATCGGGAGAAGCCGCATGGACGAAGAAGCAAGCTGAAATTTTTTTATATTTCTTGTACTCAATGTCGGTGAAGAAGAGGCGGTGCTCACGCCTATAAATAGAGGTGTGGTGTCTGTTTTAGTTGGCTGGAAAAAACCACACACACTCCTTCCTTTGTAATAAAACCTTTCATAATAAAAGCTTTCTTTTTTTCCATTCTCCCTTGCCATTGTAGTCCATTTTTATTCACATAACACTTGCACACACACACGCTTCCGCAAAACACCAACATCCTTCAATAGATATGCCTTGGGTGGTTTTGATGGAAATTCAATGGTTCCGAGCGTTGAAGTGTATGATCCACACCTGGATTGCTGGATGGCTGGGGAACCGATGAATTGCGCTAGAGGGTATTCTGCCGCCGCTGTCCTTAGTGAGTCGATATATGCGACCGGAGGTGTAAAGGCTAATGAAGGCATCGTAGACACAGTGAGTTTTCTGCCTCCCTCCATTCTGTATGTCATGATTCATGTATAATTTTCAGCCAGGCACTGGATTGACCCAGAGTCCTCAAAATTTGTTAACCAACTGCTCATCCGATTTACTTCTGGAGCAACGTTTAGCTTATGCCTCGACTGGTATTGTCACTGGTTGAATGTTACAAGGAGGGCCAAAGTTGGCGTGAAACGTCTGTGAGAGGCATCGGGCAAAGGTGTTTCTTGTCTGCCATCGTCCTGTGAGAGAAGCTTCTTTTAGCAGAAATGTTTCCTTTTTCTTTTTGACAGGTGTTGCAGATATCTTCGGACACATAAAATGGATCGGTGTTAGAGAGAAGTTCTGTTTATTGTTGAAAACTAGGGGGAATAGAGAGAGATGCATAGGAATGTACAGATGAATTCGAGCTTGCTCATATCACAAGAGGCCTTCTGTTTTGTTGCACTTGCACTCTTAGTTAAAAGCAAATGCTTATAATTCTGCAAAAATTACTCTTTCGTAAATCTTGACCACCATTTATATGAACCTCCTTTCGTGAATAATCAAGAGTTGCATATTCCAACTTCATATACTCTCTTCAAGCTTCATTGATTACGGCTTAGGTTATCCCACCGCATGTGTGGAGAATTCATTTTCATGCGAAAGTACTTGCTCATGTCATGCCCATGTAAGACTTTGCATCATGCTATCTTACATATTCTTTACATGACATTCCTATGCACCCAATTCCTACCTTAGAAAAATTGGGACTTCCCATGAATTGAAGTTTCATTTAATTGCTATATTTGCATGTTTATTTTCGATTTGTCGTATATTATAATTGGAAAAGATAAAAATTATATATTGCTTGCTAGTAAATTTTGATCGGATGTTCATTAAACGATTTACAGAAATATGTCCAGGGCTGCATTTAATGAAAGTTAGATTTATGATTACATTGCATTTTTTATTGCACAATGTTAAATATTTCCATGTCGATTAGCTCATTTTAAGAATATACGTTGTTTAGTACATTATTTACATAGCATATCACATTTGCATATTCACTCTCCTTTTATGTATATTTGACGAGGTTGTGTCCCGGGGCTTTATAATATGACGTTGAATAATGTTGCCAGATTTGGCTTAGGGTCTTATCATTTCAGCCATTTATTTGTTTTGTTATGACTGATTTCATTTTATTGCTTGCGCCTTATGTGTGGTCATGTAGCTTTGCATGTTTAGGGATGAACGTTAGAAAAGATTACATGAAACACAAGGAGGAAAGGTGCGGATAACGTACTATAAATTAAATTTACGTAACCAAGTCTCGATGATGAGTATTTGAGTGGGTGGCTGATTAGACATACTTCAGAATTTGCATTTATTGAAAGGACCTGAAGACTTTGACTTGGTGCTTGCGGGTCTAGCACTGCAAAACTTGGCTATACCCAAGTTTTTCCACAATAATGCCGTTGGTGCTAGGACTTCGTCAACGTGTCAACTATTGCTTGGCTTATAGCGGGGGGAAAAAGCCAAGCACTTGCTCCCTTTCAATTTGAAGCTGTACGATAGTGACGATGAGATAAGAGACCATGCAACGAGTGATGATCGTTGATTGACCGGGAATTATTCATAGACTTTCGATTTACCAAACATCAATTGAAAGAAGCATGTAACTTCCCATTCTATTTTTATAAATGGAATCCACGGTGATGATGGATACATTTTCTCTGACTCATAAGATAGACTAGATCACAAGGGACCCGTGGAAAGTGTAGAAACAAATCTACACTTGTGTGATTATACGACTCTGCTTGATCACTTGCTCTTCAGACTTCTGCTGAATCATCATCGCTGAAATTAGTCCACATCTAATCTAACAAATAATCCATCCCCCATGTGAAGTACTTCTCATGAGATGGATTAGTTATAAGATCAAAAGTCCCATATAAGATGACAAAAAGTTGGTAAAGTCACTTACACATCAGTAAATCGTTACCAAATGAGACGCATTTTGAGGGTTTGACTCTTGTTATCTAGGCTAAAGGATCACATTAGCTATTCGATGTCATCATCATTGGCGTGAGTTTCTAAGATTCAATGGAACAACACCCGTGATACAACAATACAGAGTTACCATATTTACAAGGGTTGAAAAATGGATTTCAACCAAAATGTACAACAAGAACTCATCATTCTCTACATCATCATCATCTTAATAAATAAGTGAGAAAAGCCATTTTTATCAAATGAAGACCCCCAACACAATAATAGAGCATAGTTGGAACAAGAAACTTGAAAGACTTGATTGCAAAGGTTTTTTTGTAGTAGTCACCAGTGGAGTCACCGAAGGACCGCAATAGGCACACGTGTTGCTCAGATCAACATTAGATGACGAATCCAATTAAAGACTTTCTCTTTCTTCCGACTAGGGAAGCTTCATCATATAGCAACTTATATTTTCCGGTGAAATCCTACCTTAATCATAGCCAGATTCCTCAATTTCTTCATATCACTCCTTTTTAGTTTAACTTCAATTTATTTGTGAGGTTCTTGCTAATTTTAAAGCATGAATAAATGTCATAACCAATCAAGTGTAAATAATGTTGCGACCGATAGAACTTGGGAGAGTTCATGTCAAGTGTGAGTGCCTATCTCGCAAGAGAGGTTCACTTGATAATCCATCCAAACGCCTCAGGGATGTTGTTCATCTCTAAAGGGTCACAATAGAGAGTAATAGAATATTTAGTTATTAAATCACACTTTCATTTAATAGTTTAAATTTGTATAACGGTTGACAATGATCTTGTAAAATATTACTATTTGTCCGGCTCTTAAAATTCTCCTACTGTCTTGTCATCCTCCAATGAACAATTGATATCAATAGGAAGATTCAAGAGAGCGATCTTTCGTCCCAAAAGAGATTCACAAGAATCGGTTAATATTGTACTACTAATTTTCATCGTTCCTTCATGATAAACATCCCAAAGGCGCACTTGTGAAAAGAAATGTGAATACGTACTCAAAATCCATTATGAGCATTTGAGTAGTGGCTGAATTAGGCGTACTTCAAATCCTGCTAGAATTTGCATCATACAAAGGAAAATATAGCCAGATGAATTTAGACAGACCGAAGTCTTTGCATAGCATGACGACATGGACCTCAAGATTTTTTGATTTGGTGCTTGCGGGTTTTGCACTGCGAAACTTGGCCATACCCTAAGTTTTTCCACGATAATGCCGTGGGTCCAGCCTAATAAAAGTGCGTCCGTGTTGGTGGTCCTGACTCAAAACAATGATAGTGAGGCGTGGGCTACTTGCACTCCTGGACTAGCTCTGAGGATGAGATCAATAGACCATGCCATGAGCGACAAGTCGAGTTGACTTGGAGTTATATGTGGACTTCCAATTTTAGAAACTTTGATTGAAAGAACATGTGACTTCCCAGTCTAAATTTTCCAATTGAAATGTGGAGCAACAATCGTTGAGTTGACTGGGAGTTATTTGTAGACTTTCAATTTACCAAACATCAATCGAAAGAAATATGTAACTTCCCATTTCAATTGAAATCCACAGTGATAATGGTTACATTTTCCAGGAAGTATAAGATAGATGAGATCACAAGGGGCTCGTGGAAAGTGCACTCACATTAATACACAACTCTGCTTGGTCACTTGCTCTTTGCATTTAGCTGAATTAGCATTGCTGAAACTAATCCATATCTAATCTAACGAATAATCTATCTCCCATGCGAAATAAGCCTCACGAGACGGATTATTGATAAGATTTAGATTCCCATATAAGATGAGAGAAAGTTGGTAATGTCACCCATGCACCCGCAAATGCAATAATAAAGAACTGCCGTATTCATGAGGGTTGAAAGATGGATTTCAACCGATGTGTACAAGAAGAACTTGTCATTCTTAACATCGTCATCACCTTATTAAATAAGCGGGAAAAGCCGTTTTTATCAAGTCAGGATTCACGGCACAATAATAGAGCACAATTGAAACAAGAGACTTGAAAGATCAGACTTTTGCGCGTGTCGATTTTTAAGTTTTCTGTAGTAGTCACTAGCGCTACCGCTAGTGACTTTTCTCTTTATTCCGACGAAAGACTTTTCTCTTTATTCCGACTAAGGAAGCTTCATCACATAGTAACTTACATTTTCTAGTGAAATCCTACCTTTGGATAAAGATTGTTTCATCAACCTAAACTAATCCATTTACTCTAAAATTTAAGTATGTTATTCCTTAACATGTCATCTTAAACTTTCATTCAGACCACGAGATCAAATTTCAACAAGAGAATTTTATAAAATTCACAGAATCATACTAGGTCAGCATTACGATTTCCAGATCTAACTTCTTCAAAGAAAAATAATTTTACCGGTTTATGCTCGTTCATTTCTTCTGAAATTTTGATATGTTACTCTCCAAGAAGTTCTCTACAACTTTCATTAAGAAGTTGAAATGAAATTACAACTGAAAAGTCGCATGCAGCTCACAAATTCATTAAAGGTCGAACTGCCTTTCTAGATAACAGAATGCAAGGCTACCATGTTTTTCCCTACAGCTTCGAATTTCTTCACTTCTATCACAACCAAAGTTTATCATCCCTTACAACACATATGACAGCAAGCAAAGGGTAGGATTTTGGACTCTACTTGCCTCTAATCCGAGCACAACACAACAAGCAAAAACGGCGGAGCAAGGTGGGACTCGGCGGCTCGACGGCAGCAACGATCGGTGGCGAACGGCCTCCCTCTTCCCCTTCTTCTCTCGCTTGCTCGCTCTCTCCCTTTCTCTATTCCTTTCTTTCTCTCGAACGGTCTCTCTCTCTCTCTCTCTCTCTCTCTCTCTCTCTCTCTCTCTCTCTCGTGCCACGCCTCCCCCTCCCTTGTTCAATCCGCCCCTTCCTCTTTTCTTCCCCCTCATGATTAGCATGTAATCATCACTTTGCATGCAAGATGACCCTTGGTAATTGCCATGCAAGAGGTTGGGCTTGGTTGGGCCGGCCTCTCCCCTTCGGTCGACAGCCCATTGGGCTCCTTGGGCTGGTCGGACGGCAGCCCTTTCCTTTGGGCTCCGCGGGCTAGGCCAAGAGGGCCGAATGGTGGGGCTAGTCTTGGGCCAAAAATTTAACCCACACTTCTCTAATTTTTTGCCTTTTAATCATCACCTAATTACCCATCATATAATTACCTAATTACACTTATTCACTTGGCCATAAAGCTTGCAACATAAAAAAAAAAAAAAAAGTCAAATCCATAAGGTGCATAGTCAAGAACAAAATTCTCATTATCAAATTATTGTATAGTACCAACTTTGATAACCCAAGAACATAAGATATCTTTCCATTAAAGTGCTCAGCCTTAATCTATTACAATTTTTTGGTCTAGAGGCCATAACATACTTCAACGACACAACCATTCTCTTTTTCCATAGGTCGTAATGCCTTCAGAAATTGCCATGAGATTTTGGGATGCCACAGTAATAGAATATTTAATTATTAAACCCTCTTTCATATAATACTTTAGATTCTTAGAATAGTTGATAAGGATCTTGCAAAATATTACTATTTGTCTGGCCCTTAAAATTCTCTACCCATATTTTCATCCTCCAATGAATAATTGATATCAATTGGAGAACCTAAGAGAGCGATATTTCAACTTTGTACTGCTTTTTAGTTTGTGCTCTTACTAATTTTCATCGTTCCTTCGTAATAAACATCCCAAAGACACACTTTTTAGAAGAAATGTGAATATATGCTCAAAGTCCATGATGAGCATTTAAGTGGTGGCTGAATTAGGCGTACATAAAACCCGTTAGAATTTGCATTTATACAAAGGAAAATGCAACCAGATGAATATAGACAGACCCAAGTCGGGACTATATGGACCTCAAGACTTTTTGACTTGGTGCTTGCGGGTCTTTCACTTCAAAACTTGGCCATCCCTATGTTTTTCCACAATAATGCGGCTGAGTCCAGGCCCACCAAAGTCCGAGCATCTTCGTGCTACGACTTTGTTAACACGTTGTCCATTGCTTGGCTTATAGCAGGGATCAATGCCAAGCACCTGCTCTGTTTCCTAAATATAGACCCAATTCTAAGATCCAGAGTCCCATAAAAGATGAGAGAAAGTCGGTAATGTCATTTATACATCTTAAATTGTCACCAAGCGAGTACTTCTTTTGAGGGTTTGATTCTTGTTGTCTTAGGCTAAAGGATCACATTAACTATTCGATATACTCGTAAGCAAGACCCGCAATACATTAATAGAGAGCCACTGTATTCGCAAGCATGAAAAAGGATTTCAACGAATATGAAAAACAAGAACTCATCATTCTCGACCCGATCCTCACCTTATTAAATGAGCGAGAAAAGCCAATTTTATATAGTCAAAGACCCACAGCACAATAATAGTGCACAATTGGAATCAAAGACTTGAAAGACCAGACTTTTGCGCGTCCTGGCTGCAAAGTTTTCTATAGTTGTCACTAGAGATGTCGCTAGAGGACCACCATGGGCACACATGTTGCTCATATCAACATTAGACAACGAATGTGATGAAAGCCTTTTCTTTTTCTTCCGACTAGGGAAGCTTCTTCACTTGGCAACTCCCATTTTCTAGTGATATCCTACTTAAATCAGAGTCAAATTCCTCAATTTCTTCGTATCGCTCTTTTAAAGCTTGGCTTTAATTTATTGGTGAGGTTCTTTCTGTTTTTATCTCTTATTTTTCAAGGTTATGGGTGATGTTTACCCAATCCAATTTGCACATATTCTAACCATATTCGATATTGGCAATGGCGGGCTTTCATCTAGCTAATACATTCAAAAGTGCGATTTTGAAATTATCTTACCACCTCATCAATTATTTTGGGGCATATGCATGTCGCCCATGTAGGCCTCGACTCCGTCGGTTCACTGAAATGGTGATGAAAAGCAACCGTGTAGGACCATCTTTGAAGTACTCCCATCAGTCCAAGCACAGATTTTTAGAGAGCTGATGTCGACTTTGACTTTTTGGGAGACGGCCGACTTGGAGTCAAGTCATTGGGATGCCGATGGACAATTTTTTAATGGAGAACAGTTTAATATGCGTAAGAAGACAAGCTCATATACTATATTAAATATATGTTCCTTAACATGACAAGCTCCGAGTAGTAGAATTTGTGCTTTCCCATTTCCTTTTCAAGTACTACTAAAATTAATAATTGATGGTTACATTTACCGTGATGCTAAATGGAACTACAAACACATGATATACATGGTAAACGACCATATAGAACAATAATGGGTGGCATTCACTATAATTCCTTCCCTTTCTCTCTATAAATGCCTTTTGTCTACTCTTAAGAATCCACTCGAAGCCAACTTCTCAGAATTTGAACAATACACCCAAGCCAATAACTTGAAGCCTAATCGAGTGGCGTTTACCTGCCATATACCTTTTGTTTTAAATATCGTCATCATTCATGGCGGAACATGATAGTGTAAGAGTGCTTATACTAGTAAGTCTGTTGTTGATTTTAGACCATGCGTGTGTATGCTTGAGCAGAAATGAAAGCTCATCCTCAATTTGCTTTGAACACGAAAGGGATGCTCTACTCCAGCTCAAACAAAGTCTCTCAAACACATATCACATCCTTTCTTCGTGGAACAGCGAAGATTGTTGCCAGTGGATCGGAGTAAAGTGCAACTGAGCAAATGGACATGTCGTCATGCTCAAGATCACACCAGGATACGATTTCCCATTTGATCATATTTCTTTCACAGCAAGTGAATTGAACTTGTCTTTGCGGAACTTGAGATATTTGAGCTACCTAGAGTTGAGCAGGATCTATTTCGAAAAGGCAAACATACTCAATGATATTGGCTTGATGAAGCAATTGAGGTACCTTAATTTATCCTACTCTTTTGGTTTTGCAACTTTTCCTAGTGAATGGGGAAATCTCACTCAGTTGCAAGTCCTCAATCTCTGTAGTGATTATCACGTGGGTGCTGTTGATGACATTCAGTGGGTTTCCCATCTTGAAGCATTAAAGTACCTTGACATGAGCAGCCTGAATTTTACTAAATATGGAGACCCCATGCGGGTGATCAATATATTCCCATCTTTATCTCATTTAAGTCTATCATATTACGGGCTTTATGACTTTCACCTGCCTACTCATCTTGATCTTCAGTACCTCGATCTTTCAGAGAATCTTTTCCAAGTTCCCATCCCAAGCACTATATTTCAAAACATGACTTCTCTTCGATACCTTGATCTTTCATCGAATTCTTTCGAAGGTCCCATCCCAAGCACTATATTTCAAAACATGACTTCTCTTCGGTACCTTGATCTTTCATCGAATTATTTCGAAGGTCCCATCCCAAGCACTATAATTCAAAACACGACTTCTTTTCAGCATCTTGATCTTTCAAGGAACCATTTCAACTCTTCAATACCAAGTTGGTTTGATAACTTGAGAAATCTTGTCTATCTCAATCTTGAAGGAAATCTTTTGCAAAGCATTGAAGGAGGGTTGTTCTCTTTCTTAAGGAACAATCCATCCCTTGAGTCGCTATTATTACAAGAAAACGACCTTCATGATGAGTTATCTTCAGTCGAGGGAAATTCTTCAGGGCCTATTGGGAAAAACTTGGAGCTATTGGATATGAGTGAGAATTTTCTCCAAGGAGCTTTGCTAGATTGGCTGGTGCACTTGAAAAACTTGACATGGCTTGACCTATCATTTAATCAATTACATAGAACCATCCCGTCACCATATGGTTGGTTATGCTTGGAACACCTTGATCTTTCTCATAATCAATTGACGGGGAATATTCCAGAGGCATTAGGAAGATTGCAAGTCTTATGGTCTTTAGATCTAAGTAAAAATCTTCTTAATGGCACCATTCCACATAGTCTCGGGCAACTTCAAAATCTTCATATTTTAGATCTTTTAGGAAATTCCTTGAGGGGAATAGTTTCCAAAATCCACTTTGCCAACCTCTCGAAGCTAGAGTACTTAGACATCAGCAACAACTATTTATCTTTCAAGGTGGATTCCGATTGGATACCGCCCTTCAATCTGTCTTCCATTGTGATGATGTCTTGCGATTTCAGAAAGGAATTTCTGTAGTGGATAAAAATGCAAGTCAATGCAGAAGAGATACTGTTGTCCAACTCATCCATCATAGGAGTTCTCCCTGATTGGCTAGGTCTCATGTCATTCAACACCCTGGATCTCTCTTACAACCAAATAAATGGACCTCTACCGAAATTTCATCCTAAACTGTTCTACTTAGATCTCTCTCACAACTTAATCTCAGAACCTATTCCACAAGATATTGCTCGAGTGATGCCTTATATAAGTTTCTTGAAACTGAATGATAACCTCTTAAGTGGTCCAATACCAACCTCATTATGCGAGATGGAATTTTTGGGCGAGTTGCATCTTGAAAGAAATGAATTAGTTGGCAAAATACCTGATTGTTGGAAGGTGAACATTTTGAGTCTCGTTGATCTATCGTCCAACAAGTTGTCTAGAGTCATACCGAGTTCTTTGGTAAATCAAACTCGGTTTCTATCAATATACTTGAGCAACAACAATCTCCAGGGAGAAATACCAGTGACTGTGAACTATTGCAAGAACTTACTAGTTTTGGATCTTGATGAGAACAAAATCTTTGGAAGTGTTCCACATTGGTTTGGAACAAGCTTTCAGTTTCTACAGATTCTAAGATTGCGAGAAAACATGTTCAATGGCTGTATTCCTTCACAACTATGCTCACTTCATGCACTGTGAATATTGGACCTAGCAGTGAACAATCTAACGGGAATGATTCCAAATTGTCTTGGCAATATGACAGGTATGAAACTACCCAAAAATGTAGATGAAGGCAATGCGCTTTCCCCTACTTATGAGCCCGAATATTCCATGGATGAGTTGAGGCGTGGTGACTTCTTTCCATATATTTGGAATAAACAGCATGTGGAGCAGGCCGTGAAGGGGATAGACCTTGACTACTCAAGACTCACTCTACGACTTATGGTCAATTTGGATCTATCAAGCAACAAATTTATTGGGCAAATCCCTGAAGAGCTTACCTTGTTCTCCAAATTACAAGGCTTGAACTTATCTCACAACTTTCTTTCTGGAGGCATCCCAACTATGATTGGACACATGAAATGGCTTGAGTCACTTGATCTTTCGAATAATCACCTTTTAGGAACAATCCCATAGAGCTTTTTTGCGTTCAAATCACTGAGCAAACTGAACTTGTCTCACAACAACTTCATAGGGCCAATTCCCAAAGGAAATCAAATCCAGACCCTTGATGATCCTTCTATTTATGCCGACAATCCTCTACTTTGTGGCGATCCTCTACAAAAGAAATGCCCCAGTGCTGAGGCCTCTCGAGTGTCAGAAGAAGAAGGTGAGTTTGAAAAGGTTATGTTCTACAATCCTAATGAAGAAGGTGAGTTTGAAAAGATGTTCGACAATCCTAATGAAGAAGGTGAGCATAACAAGCCCGTTCTCTACATCAATCAGTTCAATCCTTCGTTGATCTCGTGAAGTTCTTGCTTTCTTGTTTAAGCTCAATCATCTTGTGGTTGGCTTGTGTGACACCCCGAACCCTTCGCAGGTCGTCACCAGCGCCGATGTTACACTTTATTTCCTTTTTGCTATCTTGTACTTAAAACAAGCGTCGTTAATCACAGACATTTTTTTTTTTTTTATAAACGATCGGTCCTAACGCGACTCATAGCGGAAGCAAATTAAACATCACCATCTATCCCCCTACCAATCTATGATACAAATACACACCAGCTAAACATCAGGATTTTTATAAACAACTTCGACACTTTGCTTACATATATATATATATATATTTTCAAGATGGGATTTCTTTTGGGTCGGTACATCAAAAAGGAAAAGCTAGGACTCAGCCATGTCCAGCCTAAAACCTCAAAAAGAAACTCTCGACCCTCAACATCATACGAGTACGAACCCCCATCGAAAGTGTCGATTATCTACATCAAAAAGAGATCCAGCTCCTACTCATCGCGCGCAGGTCTCACACCCAACCCGGTGCATCAGGCGGTGGCGGCGGCAACATCCCTCGCATCGCTCCATCCCGACGAACGTGCACAGAAATGAACTCCTAAATGACAGGACCTCCAGCCAGGCCCACGTCATACATCACTAGACAACGTACTCGGATAAAAGTCAGTCCGGGAACAGAGGGATAGTCTATCTCAACACACTCGACCTCTACATCGGATGGTATCCCGTAAAATGTACCCCGCGTGACGGCAGGTAGCGGCATACTTGCTAATCTGAAATGTTATCCCCAAAAGGGGTGCGTACAACCACTCAGTAGATAGGGAAATCCAATAACAACTCAATGCATCATGCAAATTTCACATGCATTGCAGGCATTACTTACCTTGAAGCTAGGCACACACTATCATGCATCATCATATCACATCACATATCATCATCATCATCATCATGCATATCATCATGCATATCATATCATATCATATCATATCATAGGTGATCATCATATCACATCACATATCATCATCATCATCATCATCATCATCATCATCATGCATATCATCATGCATATCATCATGCATATCATATATCATGTCATAGGTGATCATCATATCACATCACATATCATCATCATCATGCATATCATCATGCATATCATCATGCATATCATATATCATGGGTGATCATCATATCACATCACATATCATCATCATCATCATCATGCATATCATCATGCATATCATATATCATGGGTTCATTTTTCATCTTTTAACTTTAAGTTTGATCACCACATCACCCATTTCTCATATCATCAATTTCATCATCCCTTCGGGCAAAGACCTCCGACAGGGTTCCCAGCATTCCAGCCATCCCATGGCCACCGGGCTTCCGGCCCCCCACATTCCGGGCATCTCGCATCTCAACTAGCATCACGAGGCATTCCCTTCGGGCAGAAACCTCCGACAGGGCTTCCGGCCTTTACCCTTCTAGCCAGGCATCCCGCACCCACATCCTGGCATCGCGAGGCATTCCCTTCAAGCAGAAACCTCCGACAGGGCTTCCAGCCCCCCACATTCCGGGCATCCTGAATCTCCCAGGGAATTCCGGCAATGCATCTCTGTACATTCCGGCCTCATCCTCCACCACAACCTCTTACTCCCATATCGTTTTCCACATTCATCATCCTTTTAATCTTATTATTTCATGGCATGTGATTCACGCATGCTTCACAATTTATGATCATACATACACCAATGTCATACAACAATGCATAATAAATTCAATGGAATTCATGGCCAATAAAATAATCCCCTTTTTTATTATTTTTTTTATTATTTTATTATTTTTTTATTTATTTTCATAAATAAATATTAAATTTAATATCTATGATTTTCCCAAAATCATAATATTCAAACAATCACTAAACAAACCAATAGGATGACAATTTCATACAAAATTCATGGCCAAATTGAATTTCTCATAATTTCACAATTTCCACAAAATAGCACATGATATTCGGATAATGACCAGAATTGCACAGTTTCCAAATAAATTCGATTAAAATACTCATATGGTCTTCAAAAATTACGAAATTTTACAGGGTGATAGCCAACACATTTTCGTGCATTTTTCATGCAGAACTCTAAGCCAAATTATTTTTAAATTAATTTATACAACCCCACGAAACGTCTGGAACCACTACCGCGTCGTCCAGAATACTCATCTCCGAAATTTTTAGATTTCACCCATCTATTCTCTTTCGTTTCCTCTGAAATTTGAGTATGTTATGTACCAAGGTGTCCTTTACAAGTTTCATGAAGAGATCTAGGTCAAATAACCAAAGTATGGTCGCCATTTAAGTCCATGAAGACTCGGGTGTCTCGGAATACTTCACCAGAACCATCGTTTTCAAGATCTAGCCGATTCACAAAGATATACTTGTTCTTTTCACTTAAAATTTGAGTATGTTGTAGTTTAAAGTGTTACCTACAACTTTCATGAAGACATCAAAGTCAAATCTTCAACATAAATCAACATGCAAACAAGAATCTAGCAAGAGGTCAGTGGAAACTTCACAGATCTAGGGTCTCCGTATAATAGAACTTTAACCTCTCATATCTCCATCATTTTCCACGAAATTTCAGTATATTATAGTACAAGACGTTAGCTACAACTTTCATGAAGACATCGAAGCCAAAATCGGACTCCAAACACACATGCAAGCTCAAACATGCTACTGACTCCCACAAACCGAACAAGAACAGTCACACGGTTTGAAGATAACCAACCCTTACCTCGGTTTTTCACACAAATAACACCTAAAATCGAACATGCAACCAACAAAACAAACATGCAAGAGAAGTTAAGGACTCCACTTGCCTCTAAGATGGACAAACGACGACGAACGGCGGCGTACACGGCGATCGGACGGCGGGACACGGCGATTTCCTCCTCGGCTCCGCCTCCTCTCCCTCTCGGTCTCTCCCTTTCTCTCGAACTCTTTCTCTCTCTCACCCTCTCTCGGCCGAATGAGCAAAGAACCGGCCACCATCTCTCTCTTCTCCCCTCTTATACTCCCTAATCTTCATGATTGATAATCATTGCTTTACCTAAAAACTAACCAATGCATGCTCTTGCCATTTGCCACTTGTCTCATTGGGTTTTCTTTTAAATTTGATTTGGGCTTGGGCTTGGGCCCATCCGGCCACTCCCCTTGGGCTGGTCGAATTCCCTTCTTGGGCTCTAATGGGCCGACTAGCTTGGCCCACGAAGCTTTAGGCCAATGGGTCCAAGGCCCATTCGAATTTTAACCCTCTTTTTCTCTTTTTTTTTTTTTTTTTTTGAAATTCCTTCTATAAATATTTCTAAATTTCAATTTTCAATCTTGGCCAAAGTCTTAGGATATTTTTGCTCATTGAAATTTAAATCATATGGCCAAGCATAGATTATTAATCTATTAAATTTAAATTTCCACAATCACAAGCACAAATCTTCAAATTAAAAGACTAATGGCTAAAACATAAGCCATGGAAATTCTATCACCTAATTAAAGACTTTAACATACCTTATGGCTTGGCTTTGAATTTCTGGGATGCCACAGCTTGTTTCTCCTTGTGAGTAGTTACTAGTAGCCAATATTTTGTTTTCTTCAGTTTCAAGCTTGTCTAGGCAAGCCGTTGATTAAACGGCATGATAAGTGCAAATCATGTCATTTTGTAATTTTAGTGTTGCTCAGCTCTACTCATGATATGATTCTGCTTGTCAATGTCACAAAACTTGTTAGCAATTCAACTTCATCCTATTTAAGCTTTTCCTACTATGCATGTTTAGGGTAATATGACATTAGTAAACGAAATTGTTAATGGCATAGTGCCCACCAATGTTCATGTATTCCTTTCCTAGGTTATATTTCCCCTCCGAATTTTTAGACGTCAAAAGAAAAAAAAAATGCATGTAGATAGAATTACTATTCAATGTAATTTTTTTTTTTTTTGGGTAGGGTCAAATTAGCCTCTAATTTTCTATGTAAGTTATCTCTAAATATATAGTCAAATTTAGGTATCAACAAGATAATATTGTCCAATTGGCTCAGTTTCTTATCATTTCCGCCATTTTCTTTGTGTTTTTATTATTGATTGATTTCATTTTATTGCCTGCACCCTTGTTTGTTGCCATGTTGGGATGAAAACCAAAAAAGATTGCATGAAACACTGTTTTATCAAAGGAGGAAAGTTACCGATATGGGCTATTGTTGAAAGATATGCGGCATTGACAGAGGATGGATTGAGATCCGTTTACGATTGTACAAATCATTCAAGATTAGATCTAGATTAGATTGATTGATTTAGATTGATTCATAGGATCATTAATTTCCTTTACCTCTTATATCTTGTATTATATCTACTAAAGCTGTACATCAGTTTTATCAATTGAAGATAATACAATATACAAAATCTCTCTTTACGTCTTCGATCGTTTCCTCCTCCCTTGTTCTTCAATTCCTTTCATGGTATCAGAGCAGTAAAAGTCCTCTGATTTGCTTCCGCTCTTTTTCTTCCCGTCGAGATCTTCGACTCATTTATCCTGCAAAAAAATTCAACATCTCAGTATTACTTTTACCATGACAAATCTCTTACCTTCAGCCTCTGATGCGCATCCGCAAGATGAGAATTCTGTGCCACCTTCCGTGCCACCTCCAGAAAACCGGGACACCATTGATGTCGCCAGATCTCAAGAACAACCTGCACAGACCCAGGAGGGTCGAACTTCTCTGGCTCAGACAAATCTGGGGCAACCCTTCACGGGACAACCCATTCCGGGCCAACCCATGATGGGCCATCCTTACCAGTGGCCATTTTTTCAATTTCAGCCCAATCCGTGGCTGTTCGGCCCTAGCCAGAATGCATCATCGCCAGGAATTCAAGGGACATGGGCCTCTACTCAACCCGACGGCAGCCCACCAGCCATAAGCGGGGCAAGCATATCCGCCGGGTCGGTCGGAGCAAATACGGGGCAAGCAGATAGATCCGATGGTTCGGGTAATGGAACAAATCCATACCCGACCAATTTCAATGCGGGCTATGGAACCGGGTCAACAAATCCGGGTGCGGGAACAAATCCCTACCCGGGTTTTGCGCCCGGATTTTTACCGTATCCAGGGTCGATTTTTACCGGACGGCCAGAATCCGGCGACCCCCTGTTTGTCTCCGCCTCCGACGGTCCGGAACTGAAGCTAATCAGCCAGCAGCTCACCGGGCACGAAAATTACTCCAGGTGGTCGCGGGAATTCCGACGCGCTGGTAACGAAGGACAAAGACGGGTTCCTAGATGGAACCATCGCCGTTCCCTCAGATGAGCGTCTCGCTCGACACTGGAGGAAATGCAATCAACTCATCCGAACCTGGATCGGGAATTGCATTTCTCCAGAAGTCGGCGCCGGACTCCCACCCACAGAAGACACTCAACAAGATGTGGGAAAATATTCGAGAAATGTACGGTAAACTCGATTGTGCGAGAATTTTTTCACTCATGCAGGAAATAAGCAATCTCAAACAAGGGAATATGACGGTCACGGCTTGCTTCAACAAGCTATCGTCTTTATGGAACGAACTCGAAGCAGTTGAAGAAAAACTCGAGGGACCAGATTCAACCCTCCAACAGTATCGATCAATCAAAGAAAGGGAGAAGACTACACGTTTTTTGCTGATTTTGAACGAAACTTACATTACCTTTCGTTCACAGATTCTAGCCATGGATCCAATTCCCCGATCGGACGAATTTATCAACTGGCTGTGCAGGAAGAGAGCCAGCGACTCGCCTCACCGGAACACGCGAGGAATAGCGACAGCATCGCACTCGCGGCTCGCGGTGAACGGCGAGAGGGTTCTCTGAAAACCCTAAATCGCGAGAAGGAGAGAAGAGGCGCCGTAGGGTTTGGGGGAGAAATTCGGCCCTTTAAAAGGGATGGAATCAATGGCCGAGATCTAATGCGAGGATCTGACGGCTCAGATCGCGGGCGTGGATCGGACGGTCCAGATCGGTGGCGTGGATCGGACGGTCTTCATGGACCCGAGGGTGCGGATGGATCGGACGGCGGATATGACTCCGCGTATAAAGGAATGGATGGCCAGATCTATGCCACGTCAGCAAAAAATTTCAGGCCCAATTTTAAAGGAAAAGGTAAAATGTTTTGTGATTACTGCAAGCGCTCTAACCACATGATTGACAACTGTTGGAAGTTACATGGAAAGCCCGGGGAAAAGGAGAAAAAAATAGCAGCTGCCTATCAAATGACTGGACCTACAAGCCAAAGTGCTGATCAACCTATCTCATATGGCCAATATCAACAGCTGATGCAGGCTATGCAAAAATTGGATACCTCCAATAAAGGGGGCAGTTTCTCAGGTATTACACATTGCCAAATTAATTCCATTTCAAGGAAGGCATGGATTATTGATTCAGGGGCAAGCGATCACATTGTTTGTGATAAAGGATTTTTTACAAGTATAAATGAAGGATCAAATTTTCCTATTTCCGTACAATTACCAAACGGGAATATCACACATGTGAATGTGACAGGAACTGTGAACCTTAGCCCTCAAATTATCCTTGAAAATGTCCTTTATGTCCCCGAATTCCAGTTTAATCTTATTTCTGTATCGAGGGTATGCAAGGAAAACTCATGCCGGGTATTCTTCGATGCTGACACATGCTTATTTCAGGCCCTTTCGACTGGCAGACTGATGGGCTTGGGTAATCTTTCTGAAGGCCTTTTTTTCTGGACAAGCTTTCCAAGTAATTTTGATTTTTCTAGTAATCATTTCAATAAGCTTTCATTGTGTAATTTGACTACCAATGAAAAGAATTTCATTATGCACTTAAGAATGGGTCATAGTGCTGCCTTTCCTTATTCTCAATGCTCCATATGCCCTATCGCAAAGCAGACACGTACACCATTTCCATCTAGAAGCACTCGAGTTAGTGATATTTTCTCATTGGTTCATGTGGATGTTTGGGGGCCTTATCATACAGCCAATCACGATGGGTCTCGTTATTTTCTCACCATAGTAGATGATTATTCACGTGCAACATGGATTTTCTTGATGCAGTCTAAAAGCCAAGCTTATTCTCATTTAAGGACATTCATTGTTCTTTCGAAAAATCAATTCGGAAAATCAATTAAGAAGATCCGTACTGATAACGGAAGGGAATTCTTCAACCATGATTGCACTTCATTATTCTCATCTCATGGAATTCACCATGAAAGCTCTTGTGTATACACACCACAACAGAATGGGGTGGTTGAGCGCAAACATCGACACCTTCTGGAAGTTGCTCGAGCCCTGAAATTTCAAGCAGCAATTCCAGATGAATATTGGGGAGATTGCGTTATTACAGCTACATATCTTATCAACCGAATGCCTACTCGAGTTCTCAATGGACAAACGCCTTTTGAGCTGTTATTCGGAAAAAAACCAGAACGAACACATCTCAAGGTCTTTGGATGCTTATGTTATACAGCTGTAATGGGCCCTCGAAACAAGATGGATCCTCGGGCTCGACGTTGTGTATTCATGGGATACCCTAATCTGCAGAAGGGATATCGGGTTCTTAATTTGTCAACAAAGGAATTCTTTGTCAGTAGAGATGTTATCTTTCATGAAAATGTCTTCCCATTTAGTGACAAGAAATCCTCACATGGAGAATCAGGTACAATCCATACTTCTCGTCCTCATTTACTTGAAGAGACAACATTTCCTGATTCTGATTACATACCATTAGCAATATCAGCTAATGACTCCTCTATGACAATGAATACTCCGATAGCAGCACCTACTTCTGATGAAAATCAGGTTCCCGAGAATATTTCAGGGAATCCAATGGAAAATTTCTCTTGATGAAGAATATCGTGACATTATACCTACCTCTTCCAGAGAAACAACATCTTCACCCTCAAGGGTGGATCCTCCAAGACGTTCTGGTCGAGCTGTGCGACCTCCTACCTGGACAAAAGATTATGTATGCGCCTCTCTAAACAAACCAGGTATCAAATATCCCATTTCATCCTATGTTTCCTTTCATAATTTATCACCGAAACATAGGTGTTGTGTTAGTCAATTATCGGAGGATAGGGAGCCTGCTAGCTATAGTGAGGCATCTGCTGATCCAAGATGGCAAAAAGCCATGGAAGCAGAATTACAGGCTTTGATTGATAATAAGACCTGGGATCTCGTCTCATTGCCACACAATCGTAAACCCATTGGCTGCAAATGGGTATACAAGATTAAATATCGAGCTGATGGCTCCATTGAAAGATTCAAGGCACGTTTGGTTGCCAAAGGATTCACTCAGCGAGAAGGATTCGATTATCATGAGACATTCTCACCGGTAGCTAAAGATGTTACAGTGCGTTCGTTCTTGTCAGTTGCTGCTATTCATGACTGGTCTCTACACCAAATGGACGTCCATAATGCATTCCTTCACGGTGATTTAGATGAGGAGATATATATGGACGTTCCTCATGGCTTACGGAGACAGGGGGAGAATAAAGTGTGTCGTCTCCGTAAATCTCTTTATGGATTGAAGCAAGCTTCCAGACAGTGGTATTCTAAATTTGCAGGCGCTCTTACAACGTAGTAGGTTTCAAACAGTCCAAATTTGATTATGCCTTATTCACACGGACTAAAGGTATGTCATCTATTTATTTGATGATATATGTTGATGATATTCTCATTATGGGAAATGATAAAGCTGCCATAGAAGTTTTTAAGAAGTTTCTGCATGCAACTTTTCACATAAAAGACTTAGGAGCACCTAGGTATTTCCTTGGCATTGAAATTGCTCGATCTGTACAAGGCATCTCCCTCAGTCAGCGGAAATTCATAATGGAGATTATTTCAGAAGCAGGTCTCTCAGGGTGCAAGCCAGCAGTTATTCCCATTGAACAGAATACTAAGTTGACTACTGCAGAATATGACAAAGGCATTTCTCAGGATGATGATCTCACATTGGAAGATCCCTCAACCTATCAAAGGCTTGTCGGAAAACTCATATATCTGACAATGACCAGGCCTGACATCTCCTATGCAGTGCAGACACTTAGCCAGTTCATGCACAGTCCGAAACAGTCACATATGAATGCAGCCCTCAAAATTGTCAAGTACCTAAAGAAGTGCCCGGGACTTGGAATTCTCTTGTCAAGAAAATGCAACATGGAAATGACAGCATATTGTGATACAGACTATGCGACTTGTCCCATGAGTCGAAGATCTATCACTGGATATTGCATTAAATTGGGCGATTCTTTACTCTCCTGGAAGACTAAGAAACAAGCCACTGTATCTCTGTCTTCAGCTGAAGCAGAATATCGAGCTATGGCTAAAACTACTTGTCAGATAGTGTGGCTACGAGGTCTTCTTAAGGATCTTGGAATACAGGTACAAGGGGCAACCAAGCTATTCTGTGATAATGATGCAGCTCTAAAACTAGCAGCAAACCCTATAGTGCACGAGAGAACCAAGCATATAGAGGTGGATTGTCACTTTACACGAGATAAAATTTTGGAAGGAATCATCAAAACAAGAGGGATTGGGACAACGGAACAACCTGCAGACATCTTCACCAAACCTTGTGTCAAAGACAGCACACATATCTTCTGAACAAGCTAGGTGTCTTAGACATATACAAGCCACCAGCTTGAGGGGGAGTGTTGAAAGATATGCGGCATTGACAGAGGATGGATTGAGATCCGTTTACGATTGTACAAATCATTCAAGATTAGATCTAGATTAGATTGATTGATTTAGATTGATTCATAGGATCATTAATTTCCTTTACCTCTTATATCTTGTATTATATCTACTAAAGCTGTACATCAGTTTTATCAATTGAAGATAATACAATATACAAAATCTCTCTTTACGTCTTCGATCGTTTCCTCCTCCCTTGTTCTTCAATTCCTTTCAGCTATAGGTAAAATTTACGCAACCAAGTCTCCATGACGAGTAATTGAGCGAGTGGCTGATTAGACATACTTTAGAATTTGCATTTTTTGAAAGGACCTCAAGACTTTTAACTTGGTGCTTGCGGGTCTTGTACTGCAAAACTTGGCCATACCTGAATTTTTTCCACGATAATGCTGTCGTTCAGCCCACCAAAGTGCGTGCGTGTTGGTGCTTGTGACTTCTATTTGCTTTGTACATGTTTCAACTTCAAGTGAAATAACGATAGTGACGAGCAATAATGTTGAGTTGACTTGGAGTTATTTGTGGACTCTCGATTTAAGAAAGCTTGATTGAAAGAAACATGTGACTCCCCTTTACATTTTTTCCAATTGAAATGCAGAGCGATGACAACATTTTCCCTTAATTATAAAATAGGCTAGATCACAAGGGCTCGTGAAATGTGTAGAAACAATTCTAAACAAGGGTAATGCACAACTCCACTCGGTCATTTGCTTTTCTCACTTTGCTAAATCATCATAGCTAAAACTAGTCGACATTTAATCGAAGAAATAATCTATTTCTCGTGCGAAGTACGTCTCATGAGACAGATCATTTCTAAGATCTAGAGTCTTGCATAAGAGGATAGAAAGTTGGCAATGGCACTTATACATTGTAAATTGTCACCAAATGTCTCCTTTTTAGGGTTTCATTCTTGTTATCCACGCTAAAGGATTACATTAACTATTCGAAGGTCCCATCTCAAGCACTATATTCCAAAACATGACTTCTCTCCAGCACCTTGATATTTCAGTGTGTTTTTTCAAAGGTCCTATCCCGAGCATTCAAAAAATGACTTATGTTCGGCATCTCGATCTTTCACACAATCGTTTCAACTCTTCAGTACCAAGGTGGTTCGATAACTTGAAAAGTCTTGTCGATCTCAATTTGGAAGAGAATCTTTTGCAAAGCATTGAAGGAGGTTTGTTCTCTTTCCTAAGGAGCAAACCATTCCTCAAGTCACTATCTTTGAATCACAACGAACTTCGTGAGGAGATATTTTCAATCGAGGGAAGTTCTTCGGGGCTTATCGGGAAAAACGTAGAGCGATTGGAGATAAGGAATAATTTTCTTCAGGAAGCTTTGCTAGATTGGTTGGTGCGCTTGAAAAACTTGAAAAGACTTGACCTATCGATTAATCAATTACATGGAACCATCCCATCATCACATGATTGGTTATGCTTGGAAGGACTGGATCTTTCTCATAATCAATTGACTGGGAATATTCCAGAGGCATTAGGAAGATTGCTAGTCTTATCGTTTTTAGTTCTTAATAACAATCTTCTAAATGGCACCATTCCACACAATCTTGGGAAACTTCAAGATCTTTACTATTTAGATTTGTCAGCGAATTCCTTGGGAGGAACAGTTTCTGAAATCCACTTCTCCAACCTCTTGAAGCTACGGTACTTAGATATTAGCAACAACAATATAGCTTTTGAGGTGAATTTCGACTGGATACCACCCTTCAATCTGACGTCCATTTGGATGATGTCTTGCAAGTTTGGAATGGACTTTCCGCGATGGATAAGATCGCAAGGCAAGGCAAGTGAGATAGTTTTGTCCAATGCCTCCATTACTGGAGCTCTCCCAAATTGGCTAGGTCTCTTGTCAGTCTCCTACTTGGATCTCTCTTACAACCAAATAGATGGATCTATGCTGAAATTTTCTTCTAACTCAATGTGGTTAGATCTCTCTCACAACTCCATCTCAGGACCTATTCCGCACAATATTGGCTCGGCGATGCCTAATGTGCTTTCCTTGTTTCTGAATGATAATCTCTTAAGTGGTCCAATACCAACCTCATTATGCGAGATGCATTTGGAAACGTTGCTCCTTGGAAGGAATGAATTAGTAGGCAAAATCCCTACATGTTGGCAAGAGAAAGATATGAATATCCTTGATTTATCATCCAACAAATTGTCTGGAGTCATACTGAGTTCTTTGGGAAATTTATGTTCGCTTTAGTCATTACACTTGAACAACAATAGTCTCCATGGAGAAATTCCGGCGACTATGAACAATTGTAGTAATTTGATAAATTTGGATCTTGGCGAGAACCATATCTCTGGAAGTGTTCCACATTGGTTCGGACCAAGCATTCAATTGGAGGTTCTTCGACTGCGAGAAAACATGTTTAATGGTAGTATTCCTTCACAGCTATGCTCACTCTCCGCACTACGAATATTGGACCTAGCAGTGAATAAATTGACAGGAAAGATTCCAAATTGTCTTGGCTATATGGAAAGTATGAAACTGAACACATGAAGGAAACTCACTCCATGATAATTCAGAGCCTACACTTGATTGGAGTGTTACTAGTTTCCGTTTTGAAATGACAGATTGGAATAAGGAACATGTGGAGCAGGTCGTGAAGGGGATAGACCTTGACTACACAAGACTTGATCTACAGCTTATGGTCAATTTGGATCTCTCAAGCAACAAATTGATTGGCTCAATTCCTGAAGAGCTTACCTTGCTGTTGAAATTGTGAGGATTGAACTTATCTCGCAACTTTCTTTCTGGACGCATCCCAACTAGGATTGGAGACATGGAATCACTTGAGTCACTTGATCTTTCCAATAATCACCTTTCGGGAGCAATCCCACAGAGCTTTTCTGCATTTACATTTTTGAGCAAACTAAATTTGTCACACAACAACTTTACGGGGCCAATTCCCAAAGGAAATCAAATCCAGACCCTTGATGATCCTTCCATTTATGCAGACAATCCTTTACTTTGTGGTGATCCCCTACCAAAGCAATGCCCCGGTGCAGAGGCCCCTAGAGTGTCAAGAGAAGATACTGATGAAGAAGGTAAGCTTGAAAAGGTGATGTTCTACATAGTCATAATGCTTGGGTTTGTGACTGGGTTTTGGGGAGTTCATTGGAGTTTTGGTGTACAAGAAGAATTGGAGACGCGTCTACTTCAACTATGTGGATCGTAAGATAGACATGGTCTACGTGATTGTTGTAGTGAAGGCTACCGAGTTGAGGAGGAGATTGAGAAGAGCATAATAAGCCCGTTCTCCAAATCAATTAGTCCAGTCTTGTATTGATCTCGTGAAGTTCTTGCTTTCTTATTTAAGCATAATCATCTCGTAGTTGGCTTGTTTCTCCTTGTGAGTAGTTACTAGTAGCCAAAAAAAAATTCTTCATTTTCAAGCTTGTCCAGGCAAGCCATCTATAAAATGACAAGGTAAGTGCAAATCATGTCATTTTGTAATTTTAGTGCTGCTCAGCTCTTTAGCAGTACTTCCTATTATTGTACTCATGATAATATTTTGCTTGTCAATGTCATAAAACTATTAGCAATTCCATTTTTATCGTGTTTAAGCTTTTCATGCTCATTGCAAGTTGAGGTAATACGACATTAGTAAATGAGATTGTTAATGGCATAGTGTCCACCAATGTTCAATGTATTCCTTTCCTAGGTTATATTTCCCCTTTGAATTTTGAGACATCAAAAGAAAGATATATGCATGTAGCTAGAACCACTATTAAATTTATGTCTTGAATTTGAGCTGTTTACGAGATCCATCTCAAAATGATTTATTGCATAAAGAAAAAGAAGAAGTTCCCAGCCACTAAAAGACAAAAGGGAGGAGCACAATTCTTCGCCTTGTGCCCGTGTAAAAGGAAAGGCAAGTGGCCCAAAGGAGATTTTAGAGAAAAGATAAAAAGAAAACAAAAGGAAATATAAGCTTTGTTTGTTTGATAGAAAATATTGCGTTTCTAGAATATATTTTTTTTTTTGAATATATTTTTTTTAAGAAAATAACGATATTTTTTTAGGTTTTTGGCTCAAAATGATGTGAACAATATTTTTCACTATTTATTATTTGATTTGATTTTCAAGGAAAATTAACAAAAAAATCAAATTTTAATTTTTTTAATCGACCAAAAAGAGTTTAATTGTACTTTTTTACATATTTTTAAAAATTGAATTTTAATTTTTTTTAAATCGAATTATTGTTATTTTTAATTATTTTTATTTTTCCCTTCCTCCTCCTTCCTTCTTTCTCCTCCTAGTTGCCCGGCAAACGAGATCAAAACACGGATTGACAAGCTCGAAACATTTTCCCTACTTTTGATTGTGTTTTTTTTTTATTCCCAATAACGTTAACGTTTTTCTTGATTAGCTTATTTTTCATAAAATAAATATCGAAAAATATTTTCCTAAAAGACGGGATAGTCTTTTTCTTTTACTATGCCCAAAGTCGTTCTTTTCCCTAGAGTGCAGCTGCCGTGGTTTCCTTTGTGTTTTGAAAGGAGCTGCATAGTGAAGGGAAGATGGGCATATCCTCCAGCAACCTGGCTGCACACACACACACACAGATACAAGCCTACAGTAGCAGCTCTTGGGAAAGGAAAAGAAGCCGAACAGGGGACTCTTTGAGGACGCACGTAAATAAAACCCTAGCCCAGAAAACTAGCCAGCCCACGCACAAGAAGCCCGAGTCGCCCAGACTCACAAGCCTACCCGACTCGCGACCTGCTACTTCGCAGTGGATCCACCACGATGGAGGCAGCGTGGCAAAGGGGTGCGACGTGTCTCCGTCTGGCCTAGTGGGGACAGCGCCACCGCGGCCGCCGCCTCGGCCACACCTAGCCTAATGCTCCGCCCTTGTCCGTCCGGCAACACCTCTGCGACAGCCACGACGGTCGTCGCTCGTATGCTGGAACGAGAGAGACCCGCGACCTCCGTGGGCCGCCACAAGGGTGGCCGCGGGTCGAGTGCCGTTAGCCACGCCTGGAACGCTAGAAATCACAGGCAAGCCTCGACTCAACGGGTCGATGCCCGGACGACTCGACTTCTGCTCAAAACAACGACACAAAACTAGATCTCATTTGGGCAGTTTATCGAACAAATCTCATTCGGGGTACGTTACTGAAATGAGTGGTTTTTGGCTCGACCAAGACTCAAACCCGAGCCGAGACTCTCGCCAGATGAAAAACGTCCCACACGATAGCCAAACGAAGGACGGTCGGTGTCGGAGTTCGTGTAAGCCGGACGGCCACGAGCTTCGGCCCGGCATGCCCAAGAACAGGGTCGAAGCTTACCGGAGCCTCGGCGCTGGAAAGGAGGCCCGGAAGCGGGTCGTCGGCCGCGATGCTGGCGCGGTGGCCGGCAGTCTCTCCCTCTAACTACCCTCCCTCGCTCAAACTCTCACATGCAGCTCCTCTCTCTCGAATCTCTCACTCTTCCATAAGAGAAACCTCTTGCTCACGAATTTTTCTCTCTCCTTTTGTGTCCCTGGTATTTACAGGCGAGGAGGCCGATCGATGGAGTTGTTTCGGCCACGGGTTCTGGGCAGGCCGACCAGGCCTCCCCTTGGCTGCTCTGCGGAGGGTGTCCGTGCACAGAGGGGCAGGAGAGGAAGAAGGAAGGAAGGTAGGGAACGGAGAAGGGGCCCGGCTGGGGAGAAATTAAAAGGAAATGGGCCCCACCCATACGAAGGGGAAAGAAAAGGGGCTGGGGTAAGGACCAGCCCCAAGCCATTTCCTTTTTTTTTTTTTTTTTTTTTTTTATATAAATAAAATAACTTGGGTAATGCAAATGATCTTAACGCCAATGTGACATTCTATTCAATGTATTTTTTTTTTTTTTTTTGGGTAGGGTCAAATTGGCCTCTAATTTTCTATGTAAGTTATCTCTAAATATATAGTCAAATTTAGGTATCAACAATATAATATTGTCCAATTGGCTCAGTTTCTTATCATTTCAGCCATTTTCTTTTTGTTTTTATTATTGATTGATTTCATTTTATTGCCTGCACCCTTGTGTGTGGCCATGTAGATTTGCATGTCCTGGGATGAAAATCAAAAAAGATTTCACGAAACACCATTTTATCAAAGGAGGAAAGGTATCGATAATGGGCTATAGGTAAAATTTACGACCCTATTTGGCAACGTGCCAAACAGTGACTGATTATGATATTTTGTTCCCAGAATCAGTTTGGGACGAGAATCGCGTTTGGTAAAATTTTTGTTCCTGGGAACAAATTTGTTCCCAAAATCAGTTTGGGAGTAGATTTGAGAATAAAAAAAAGTTGATTCTGTGTCCGAAAATCAAAAAAAGAATCAACACAATAAAACTCTTATTCTTTCCTTCCGCCATCCCGCGACCGTCGCTCGCCGCCGTCCGCCGCCGGTCGCCGGCCGCTGGTCCGGTGAGCTCGCCGGAGGCTCGCCCAGCCACCGGCGAGCCTCGCCGGGGCTGGGCAAGGCCCGCCTGGCCACCGGCCGGGCTCGCCTAGCCTGACCGGTGGCCAGGCGGGCCTCGCCTAGCCCCGGCGAGGCTCGCTTGTCCACTGGCGAGGCGAGGCGAGGCCTCGCCAGATCGGGCGAGGCCGAGCCTCGCCGAGGCTAGGCAAGGCCCGCTTGGCCACCGGCCGGGCTCGCCTAGCCTGATCGATGGCCAGGCGAGCCTCGCCCAGCCCCGGTGAGGCCCGCCTGTCCACCGGCGAGACTTGGCCTCGCCAGATTTGGCGAGGCCAAGCCTCGCCCAGCTGTCGGCGAGGCTTGGCCGATGAGGGCCAGCCTCGCCTAGCTGCCGGCGAGGCTCGGCCGACGAGGGCCAGCCTCGCCGAGGGCTGGCGACGCTCTGGTGAGGTCGCCGGCCCTCGTCCGGCCGGTTGCCGTACAGGCAACCGGCCACAAGAAGAAGAAGAAAAATAGGAGAAAAAGGAAAAAAAGAAAAGGAAAAAAGGAAAAAAGGTATAAAAAAAAAAGAAAAGAAAAAAAGTAAAAAAGTAGAAAAAATTATTTAAAAATTAAAAAAATAATTTGGAACCGAATCAATGAACACGTTATGAAATGCAATTCTATTACGAATCAGAAATTTTAGACAGTTACCAAACACGTTTTTACTCGATCGGTTCAGGAAGCAGAATCAAAAATAATCATTTCTTGTTAGAATCAATTCCCGGGAACAGAATCGTTGCTAAACGCACCCTACGTAACCAAGTCTCCAAGACGAGTATTTGAGCGAGTGGCTGATTAGACATACTTTAGAATTTGCATTTTTTGAGAGGACCTCAAGACTTTTGACTTGGTGCTCGTGAGTCTTGCACTGCAAAACTTGGCCATACCTAAATTTTTCCACAAAAATTCTATTGGTTCATCAACCTTTTATCTTGTGATTTGAAGTGGTCGATTGTTCTTGTGACTCTCTTGACTAACTGTTATCCTTTTTCCTTGATAAATCCGAGTACATGAGTTGATTTACTTTTCTGGGGGCATTCTTGTCAACTGCCGTGCAACCTGTGAAAGTATCTGGTGTGTGATTAACCCTTCATATGTTGTTGCAGCTGATGGAAAATGGCAGTCATTCCTCATATGAACACTAGTGCTTTTGCAATTTTACCCTAAGAAACCTTTATTGGGGAAATGCAAGTTATTTTAATGTCCATATCTGGAACTTCAAAAATACCCTTGTAGACATGGCATATGAAATCTTTTACATCAGAGTTAGCTACAGCAGAGAGTTGGTAATCTTTCCTCTGCTGATTTATTTCAGTTCGGCTGAAAGATTTGACCCAAGAGAACATTCTTTGGCCAAAATTGGAAGCTTGACCACAAAGAGGGACTGCCATTCACTGGTCTCACTGAATGAAAAACTGTAAGTATACCCATTTGTTCCTTTTGATGCCAATTGTTCAATTTTATTTGATGATATTTGCCAATAGATGCTGGAAAAGCATGTCATATTCTCCCTTGACCTGGACATGATACCGTTTCACGTATGTGTTTCTTGTGTATTAAGGGCGCATTTGGTAATGATTCTGTTCCCGGGAACAATTTCTAAGCATTTTAAGCCGTTTGGTAACTGTCCAAAATTTATGATTCCGGAATAGAATTACATTTAGTACCGTGCTCATTGATTATGTTCCAAATCAATTTATGTAATTTTTAAATATTTTTTTTAATTTTTTTCTTCTCTTTTTTCTTTTTTCTTTTTTTTTTCCTTTTTCTCCTATTCTTATTCTTCTTCTTATGGCCGGTCGCCAATCTCCGATGAGGTCACCGGCCCTCATTTGCCGAGTCTCGCCAGATCTGGCGAGGCTCGCCTGGGCATTGGTGGGGTTTGGCATTGTGAGGCTTGCCTAGCCCCGGCGAGGCCGAGGCTCGCCAGTGGTTGGGCTTGCCTCCAGCGAGCTTGCTGGATCTCACCCTGGCCTGGAGAGCCTTCGTCGAGCTCGCCAGACTGGTTGCGGTGACCGATGGCAGCGGCGGTGGACGGTGGTGGATAGCAACCGTGGGATGGCGGTCGATGAAGAAGAAGAAAAGAGAAGAAGAGGAGAAAAGGGAAGAAGAAGAGTTTTTTGATTCTTAGATTTGTTCTTGGAATAAGAATCATGAGTTTTTTTATTCTTAGATTTGTTCTTGGAATAAGAATCATGAGTTTTTTGATTCTTAGATTTGTTCTTGGAATAAGAATCATTTTTTTTTTTAATTATTCTTGATTTTGTTCCAAATCTACTTCTAGGAACAAAGAAATAGAAATTTGTTCCTGGAACGCGATTTTATTCCAAAATTACTCCTCGGACCAAAGAATCAGAATCAATCACTATTAAGATGGTTACCAAACAGGGCCCAAGTATTTTCTCACAGTGTAAGTCTAATAAACAAATTCCCTGTAGTCTCCCTTCTTCCGTTCTGCTAACATAACTAAAGGACAGAACTGCAAAATTAGTTTTTTTTCCAGTTGTTCATTTAGCTGGTCATTGTTTCAACTGTAAGTTAATTAAAGCTAGCTTTATTGTACTCTGCTCAACTTCGAGTTTCAGTTTTCTTGAGCATTGTGTCTTATATGTACTCCTTCAATAGATATGCCTTGGGTGGAATTGATGGAAATTCAATGGTTCCAAGCGCTGAAGTGTATGATCTGCGCCTGGATTGCTGGATGGCTGGGGAACCGATGAATTGCGCTAGAGGGTATTCTGCCGCCGCCGTCCTTAGTGAGTCGATATATGCGATCGGAGGTGTAAAGGCTGATGAAGGCATCGTAGACACAGTGAATTTTCTGCCTCCCTCCATTTTGTATGTCATGATTCATGTATAATTTTCAGCCAGGCATTGGATTGACCCTGAGTCCTCAAAATTTGTCAACCAACTGCTCATCCGATTTATGTCTGGAGCATCGTTTAGCTTATGCCTCGACTGGTATTGTCACAGGTTGACTGTTACAAGGAGGGCCAAAGTTGGCGTGAAACGTCTGTGAGAGGCATCGGGCAAAGGTGTTTCTTGTCTGCCATCGTCCTGTGAGAGAAGCTTCTTTTAGCAGAAATGTTTCCTTTTTCTTTTTGACAGGTGTTGCAGATATCTTCCGACACATAAAATGGATCGATGTTAGAGAGAAGTTCTGTTTATTGTTGAAAACTGGGGGGAATAGAGAGAGATGCATAGGAATGTATTGATGAATTCGAGCTTGCTCATATCACAAGAGGCCTTCTGTTTTGTTGCACTTGCACTCTTAGTTAAAAGCAAATGCTTATAATTCTGCAAAAATTACTCTTTCGTAAATCTTGACCACCATTTATATGAACCTCCTTTCGTTAATAATCAAGAGTTGCATATTCCAACTTCATATACTCTCTTCAAGCTTCATTGATTACGGCTTAGGTTATCCCACCGCATGTGTGGAGAATTCATTTTCATGCGAATGTAGTTGCTCATGTCATGCCCATGTAAGACTTTGCATCATGCTATCTGACATATTCTTTGCATGACATTCCTATGCACCCAATTCCTATCTTAGAAAAATTGGGACTTCCCATGAATTGAAGTTTCATTTAATTGCTATATTTGCATGTTTATTTTCGATTTGTCGTATGTCATAAATTGGAAAAGATCAAAATTATATATTGCTTTCTAGTAATGTTTGATCGGATGTTCATTAAACAATTTACAGAGATATGTCCAGGGGTGCATTTAATGAAATTTATTTTATGATTACATTGCATTTTTTATTGCACAACGTTAAATATTTCGATGTTGATTAGCTCGTTTTAAGAATATACGTTGTTTAGAACATTATTTACATAGCATATCACATTTGTATATTCACTCTCCTTTTATGTATATTTGACGAGGTCTGTGTCCCGAGGCTTTATAATATGACGTTGAATAATGTTGCCAGATTTGGCTTAGGGTCTTATCATTTCAGCCATTTATTTGTTTTGTTATGACTGATTTCATTTTATTGCTTGCGCCTTTATGAGTGGTCATGTAGTTTTGCATGTTTAGGGATGAACGTTAGAAAAGATTACATGAAACACCGTTTTATCAAAGGAGGAAAGGTGCGGATAACGTACTATAGATAAAATTTACGTAACCAAGTCTCGATGATGAGTATTTGAGTGGGTGGCTGATTAGACATACTTCAGAATTTGCATTTATTGAAAGGACCTCAAGACTTTGACTTGGTGCTTGCGGGTCTAGCACTGCAAACACTTGGCTCCACAATAATGCCGTTGGTGCTACGACTTCGTCAACGTGTCACCTATTGCTTGGCTTATAGCGGGGGGAAAAAGCCAAGCACTTGCTCCGTTTCAACTTGAAGTACGATAGTGACGACGAGATAAGAGACCATGCAACGAGTGATGATCGTTGATTGACCGGGAGTTATTCATAGACTTTCGATTTACCAAACATTAATTGAAAGAAGCATGTAACTTCCCATTCTATTTTTATAAATGGAATCCACGGTGATGATTAATACATTTTCCCTGACTCATAAGATAGACTAGATCACAAGGGACCCGTGGAAAGTGTAGAAACAAATCTACACTTGTGTGATTATACAACTCTGCTTGATCACTTGCTCTTCAGACTTTTGCTGAATCATCATCGCTGAAATTAGTCCACATCTAATCTAACAAATAATCCATCTCCCATGTGAAGTACTTCTCATGAGATGGATTAGTTATAAGATCAAAAGTCCCATATAAGATGATAAAAAGTTGGTAATGTCACTTACACATCAGTAAATCGTTAACAAATTAAATTGTTACCAAATGAGATGCATTTTGAGGGTTTGACTCTTGTTATCTAGGCTAAAGGATCACATTAGCTATTTGATGCTGTCATCATTGGCGTGAGTTTCTAAGAATCAATGAAACAACACCCGTAATACAACAATAGATATTGCCGTATTTACAAGGGTTGAAAAATGGATTTCAACCAAAACGTACAACAACAACTCATCGTTCTCTACATCATCATCATCTTAATAAATAAGTGAGAAAAGCCACTTTTATCAAATGAAGACCCCCAACACAAGAATAGAGCACGGTTGGAACAAGAAACTTAGACTTAATTGCAAAGGTTTTTTTTTTTTGTAGTCACCAGTGGAGTCAACAAAGGACCGCCATAGGCACACGTGTTGCTCAGATCAACAATAGATCACGAATCCAATTAAAGACTTTTCTCTTTCTTCCGACTAGGGAAGCTCCATCATATAGCAACTTATAATTTTCCGGTGAAATCCTACTTTAATCATAGCCAGATTCCTCAATTTCTTCATATCACTCATTTTAAGTTTTACTTCAATTTATTTGAGGTTCTTACTAATTTTAAAGCAAGAATAAATGTCATAACCAATCAAGTGTAAATAATATTGCGACCGATAGGACTTGGGAGAGCTCATGTCAAGTGTGAGTGCCTATCTCGCAAGAGAGGTTCACTTGATAATCAAACACCTCAGGGATGTCGTTCATCTCTAAAGGGTCGCAATAGAGAGTAATAGAATATTTAGTTATTAGACCACACTTACATTTAATAGTTTAAATTTGTATAATAGTTGACAATGATATTGTTAAATATCACTATTAGTCCAGCTCTTAAAATTCTCCTACTGTCTTGTCATCCTCCAATGAACAATAGATATCAATAGGAAGATTCAAGAGAGTGATCTTTTGTCCCAAAAGAGATTTACAAGAATCGATTAATATTGTATTGCTAATTTTCACCGTTCCTTCATCATAAACATCCAAAGGCGCACTTTTGAAAAGAAATGTGAATACGTACTCAAAATCCATTATGAGCATTTGAGTAGTGGCTGAATTAGGCGTACTTCATACCCTGCTAGAATTTGCATTCATACAAAGGAAAATACAGCCAGATGAATTTAGACAGACCCAAGTCGTTGCATAGCATGACGACATGGACCTCAAGTCTTTTTGATTTGGTGCTTGCGGGTTTTGCACTGCAAAACTTGGCCATACCTTAAATTTTTCCACAATAATGCCGTTGGTCTAGCCTCACCAAAGTGCGTCCGTGTTGGTGCTCCTGACTCACAACAATGATAGTGAGCCGTGACTACTTGCACTCCTAGGCTAGCTCTGAGGATGAGATTAATAGACCATGCCATGAGCGATAGGTTGAGTTGACCTGGAGTTATATGTGGACTTCCAATTTTAGAAACTTTGATGGAAAGAACATGTGACTTCCTATTCTAATTTTTCCAATTGAAATGTGGAGCAATAATCCTTGAGTTGACTGGGAGTTATTTGTAGACTTTCAATTTACCAAACTTTGATCCAAAGAAACATGTAACTTCCCATTTCAGTTGAAATCCATAGTGATAATGGTTACATTTTTCAGGAAGTATAATATAGGCGAGATCATAAAGGGACTTGTGGAAAGTGCATAAACAAAACTACACTCACGTTAATACACAACTCTGTTTGGTCACTTGCTCTTTGCATTTAGCTAAATTGTCATTGCTGAAACTAATCCATATCTAATCTAACGAATAATCTATCTCCCATGCGAAGTAAGCCTCGTGAGACGGATTATTGATAATGTAAAATTAATGTCTCCAGTTTGAATTCAGATGACGATTTTGTTAAATCGAATTTTATTGATAAAGATTTTCCAAGTAGAAGAAACTCCGTCAATCTCCGCGAAGGATTACAAAAAGAGGAAATAAAAAGAAGATACGAATTTCTTCTTTTCTGCGGAAGCTTGCCGAAGGTTGTTATCCAGGTGGGGCCAAAAGTCACGCATATTCACGCATGAGTTTTGGACACATGCACACACACAATATTCACGCATGAGTTTCCTTTTTCGCCGATGGAAATTAAAGGGTGGCCTTTGCACGTGAAACAGAAGGAGGTGGGCCTAAAAGTCAAGACTTTGACTTTTGGGCACACACATATAAAAGGGATGTGGAGCCCTACGTAGAAGAGTGAAGCCGCCGAAGCCTACAAAAGCAGAGAAAGAAAAAGGAGCCGCAAGCCGCAAAAGTCAAGCTGAAGAGAGCCGTGCGCATTTTTGTTTCAAGCTTGAACGCATGGTAATTTTTGTGCCATGAGTTTATTTCCAAGTGAGTTGTTTATTTATAAACACTTTGGGTTTAGGGTTAAATCTAGATGTGGAAAATACTCGAGTGTGTGAGTGATTATAAACTCTAATTCTCTAATTATAGTGGCTTATTTGTTGCTAACTCTCCCCGTGGATGTAGGTATCGATACTCGGACCGAATAACGTAAATTTTTGGTGTCCTTATTATTTCTCGTTTATTTCTCTGGTGATTTCACGTTGACGTAAATTGCAAGATCTTGTCGTTTCCGTGTATTATATTCCAACAATTAGTATTAGAGCTTGGTTGCGATCAGATTTCCTAATTATGATTTGAAGCTTTTATTTATCTGATTATTATCAGGAAATTTTGTTATTGCAATTATGTTTGAGAGAAAATCTAAAATTGAGAAGTTTAATGGGAGCAACAACTTTGTGTTATGGAGCATCAAGATGTGGGGATTATTGACAATCCAAGGTTTGGCCAATGCACTGGATGGTGAAGATGAGTTGCCTATTATAATGAAAGCTTCAGAAAGGGTAGAGCTAATGGAAAGAGCAAAGAGCACAATTTTGTTAAATTTATCGGATGAGGTCTTAATAGAGGTTGCTGAGGAGAAGGATGCCGCAGCATTATATGCAAAACTTCAAGCACTCTATGTGAAGAAATGTTTGAACAATCACTTGTACATGTTGAAGAATATGTTTCAATTTAGATATACTGAAGGTACATCTATTAGAATCCACCTAGATGAATTTAATAAACTCATGATGGATTTGAAGAATGTCGATAAGATACTTGATGATGAAGAACAAACCATGATGTTGTTAGCCTCTTTACCAAAGTCATGGGAGCACTTTACTGATTCACTGTTGTAGGGGCGTACTACAATTACCTTAGAAGAGGTAAACTCTACCTTATTCTCTAAGGAGTGGTAGAGAAAGTTGCGAGATGACGGTCTGGCACAATGAGTAATGTAAACACTGACGATTCGGGGTAGAGAACAATATCGAGGGCCTAGTAGCAGTAGAGGTAAAATCAGATTGAAATCACGCCATAGAAAGTCCAAGGGACGCGTGAAGTGCTTTGAGTGTTATGAGGAAGGGCACATCAAGAGAGATTGTTCAAAGCAGAGGAATAAGACTGACAGGTAGAATGCCACAAGCAGTGTGGCAAATGTTGCCGAGGGGAGCAATAATGATGTAGAAGTTGTCTAATGTGTGACTACTACTTCGTCAGGAGACGAATGGGTGTTAGATTTAGGGTGTTTTTATCATATGATACCTCATAAGAACTGATTTACTACTTACCGGATTGCAGATGGTGGTAGAGTTCTTTTAGGGAATAATGTAGTTTGTAAGATTGTGGGGATGGACAATTCGGATTCGGATGCACGATGGGGTGGTGCGCACATTGACAGATGTGAGGCATGTACCGGAGTTCAAGAAGAATCTTATTTCTCTAGGGACACTCGATGACATCGGGTGTAGGTACACCTCTAAAGGTGGAGTACTGAAGATCTCTTGAGGTGTCATGACAGTGATGAAGGGAGAGAAAGTTAATACTCTTTATCATCTACTGGGAGAGACCGTAACTGGAACCGTTGTAGTTTCATCAGGTAAGTCAGACTCCAACTTGACTCAATTATGGCATATGCATTTAGAGCATATGAGTGAGGCAAGTATGACAATGTTGAGTGAAATGGGGTTGTTGAATGGTCAAAAGACAGGGAAGCTGGACTTATGTGAGCATTGCATCTTTGGGAAGTAGCACCGAGTTAAGTTTACTACAGTAATTCATTCGACCAAACGACCAGTTGAATATATTCATTCAAACGTCTAGGGCCTGTCTTCGGTTCCTTCGAAAGGAGATGCCTGATATATGCTAACATTTATCGATGACTATTCGAGAAAGGTATGGGTATATTTTCTGAAGCACAAAAATGAAGTGTTTGATTGGTTTAAGAAATTTAAGACATTGATTGAGAAGCAGTCAAATAAACAAATCAAGCTCCTGAGAACCAATAATGACATGGAGTTCTGTGGTAAAGATTTTACCGAGTTCTACGAGAAAGAAGCTATTGTGAGACATCGCACAGTACCTGAGACACCACAGCAGAATGACATGGCAAAATGAAAGAACAAAACTTTGCTTAAGCGAGCTCGATGTATGCTTTCGAATGTAGGACTTGGCAAGGAATTTTGGATTGAAGCAGTGAATATAGCATATTACCTGGTTAATCGATCTCCATAATTTGCTATCGAGTGGAAGACTTTTGAGGAAGTATGGTTGGGGAAACCTGTTGATTAGTCCGGATTACGTATATTCGGATGTCATGTATATGTTCATGCGAGTGATGGTAAACTTGAGCCGAGGATGAAGAAGTGCATATTTTTGGGTTATGCACATGGGGTGAAAGGCTACTAGCTGTGGTGCACCGATCTCAGATCACCTAATTTTTTAATCAGCAGAGATGTAATCTTCGACAAGATTGTAATGCTTCAACAGAGGAGTTCTAAGATACAACCAGTAGAGGAGACAGATTATTGTGTCATTAGTGAGGTGGAGCTTCAGGTGGAGACTTCAGAGACTTCAAGGGTAACAAAAGTTAAGACTGCAGATGAAGCCGCAGTTCCTAAAGTTGGTGATAGTGAACAACTAGCAAAGCTGCAGCACACTATAGTTGCAGATACACAAAGAAGGAACATTAAATCACTAGTACGTTATGGTTATACATATATTGCTTATGCATTGACTGTAGGTGATGAAGTGGAGACAGATGAGCATTTGTCTTACTTTGAGGTGATGGCTAGTTCAGAGTCGTCGTAGTGGCTAGGGGCAATGAGTGAAGAGATAGAATCACTCCATCGAAATTAGACATGGGAGCTGGTCAAAGTACCCAAGATCCAAAAGATTGTCATAAGTAAATTGGTCTTTAAACGGAAAGAGGGCATTTCCGGTGTCGAGGTGGCAAGATATAAAACAAGACTTGTGACGAAGGGGTATACACAACGTGAGGGCATTGGCTACAATGAGGTGTTCTCTCATGTGATAAGACATAATATATTCGTGTTTTACTTACCTTAGTTGCTTCGCAGGATCTCGAGTTAAAGCAGCTAGATGTGAAAGCTACATTTCTTCACGATGAGTTGGAGGAGCAGATTTACATGAGGCATCCAAAGGGATTTGCTATTCCAAGTAAGGAATATTATGTTTGCTTGTTGAAGAAATCTTTGTATGGGCTGAAACAATCTCTTAGGCAGTGATATAAACATTTTGATGCTTTCATGGCTAGTCAAAACTACACAAAAAGTCATATGGATAGCTGTGTTTACTATAAGATATTGGAGAATGGTTCTTTGATTTATCTACTATTATATGTTGATGATATGTTGATAATAGCTAAGAATATGTATGATATTAATGTACTGAAGAGAGAATTAAATTGCTAAATTTGAGATAAAAAATTTAGGTGCTGCAAAAAAAAATATTGGGTATGGAGATTTTGTGTGATAGGACTGCAGGAGTTTTACGTCTATCCTAGAAGAAATATATTGAGAAGATCGTGGCACATTTTAATATGCAATCAGCAAAATCTGTAAGTATACCTTTAGCAAAGACTTTAAACTTTTAGATAAATTATCACAGCAGACTAAGGATGAGAAGGAGCATATGTCATGTGTTCCTTATTCTAGTGTCATGGGTAATATTATGTATGCTATGGTGTGCACCAGGTCTAATGTTTCACAAGTTGTGAGTGTGGTTATCGCTATATGAAGTGTCCCGGTAAAGCTCATTAGGAAGCTGTGAAGTGGATCCTTAGATATTTGAATAGGACAATAGACGTGGGTATAGTGTACTGGAGGGACAACAATGGCAGTGAGATCACTGGTTTTGTGGATTCAGATCATGCCGATGGCTTGGATGATCGTAGGTCTTTAGTAGGGTGCATGTTTACGTTAGTGGGTGGTGCAATTAGTTAGAAAGCATCTTTACATGATCATATTGCCTTGTCTTCGACTGAGACAGAGTACATGACACTAACTTTTATAACGAATGAGGCGATATTGTTACAAAGTTTGCTCTCGGACTTTAGGTTATAACAGAAAAGTGTAGATATACACTGTGATTACTAAGGTGTGATATATTTGGCATATAATCCAGTTTATCACAAGCGAACGAAGCATATTAACATCAGGTTCCACTTCATCCGAGATGTCTTAGCTAAGAGTAATATTATTGTTAAAAAGATTGCTACAGCAGATAACCCGGCAGATATGATGACTAAGTCTGTTCCTTTAGCGAAACTCAAGTTTTGCTTGAGCTCTATTGGCATCTGTGAAGAGTAAGCGCCCGTCAGGGCGTTGGGAGAGCAGCATGGATGATAAGCACTATAACTTGGCTTCAAACATCGAATCAAGATGGAGAATTGTTAAATTAATATCTCAAGTTTGAATTCGGATGACAATTTGTTAAATCGAATTTTATTGATAAATATTTCCCAATTAGAAGAAACTTCGTCGGTCTCCGCAAAGGATTACAAAAAGAGGAAATAAAAAGAAGATACTAATTTCTTCTTTTCTACTGAAGCTTGCCGAAGGTTGTTATCCAGGTGGGGCACATGCACACACACGATATTCACGCCTGAGTTTCCTTTTTCGCTGATGGAGATTAAAGGGTGGCCTTTGCACGTGAAACAGAAGGAGGTGGGCCCAAAAGTCAAGACTTTGACTTTTGGGCACACACATATAAAACGGATGTGGAGCCCTACGTAGAAGAGAGAAGCTGCCGAAGCTCTATGAAAGCAAAGAAAGAAAAAGGAGTCGCAAGTTGCACAAGTCAAGCTGATGAGAGCCGCGCGTATTTTTGTTTCGAGCTTAAACGCACGGTAATTTTTGTGCTGTCAGTTTATGTCCAAGTGAGTTGTTTATTTATAAATACCTTAGGTTTAGGGTTAAATCTAGGTGTGGGAAACAGTTGAGCGTATAAGCGATTGTAAACTTTGTTTCTTCGATTATAGTAGATTATTTGCTACTGGTTCTCCTCATGGATGTAGGTACCGATACTTTGACCGAACCATGTAAACTTTTGGTGTCCTTATTATTTATCGTTTGTTCCTCTGGTGATTTCGCGGTGACGTAAATTACAAGATCCTGTCGTTTTCGTGTATTATATTCCAACAAATAAGATTTAGATTCCCATATAAGGTGAGAGAAAGTTGGTAATGTCACCCATGCACCCGTAAATGCAATAATAAATGCAATAATAAAGGGTTGACTAGTGTTCCAATTAGGTGCACTTAAAACCGTGTTAGAATTTGCCCTCATACAAAGGAAAATGCGACTAGATGAATGTAGACAGACCCAAGTCGTTGCATATCATGACGACATGGACCTGAAGACTTTTGACTTAGTGTTTGCGGGTCTTGCACTGCAAAACTCGTTCATGCCTGAAGTTTCTCGGCAATAATGCTGTTAAGTCCAGCCCCGCCAAAGTGCGTACATCTTCGAGCTACGATTTCGTTAACTTGTTGTCTATTGCTTGGCTTATGGCAATAGACAATAAGTTAAATATCGTCAGAATTTGAACAATACACCCAAGCCAAAAACTTGAAGCCTAATCAGTGGCGTTCATGTGCAATATACCTTTTGTTTTCAATATCATCATCATTCATGGCGGAGCATGATAGTGTAAAAGTGCTTGTACTAGTAAGTCTGTTGTTAATTTTAGGCAATGCGTGTGTATGCTTGTGCAGAAATAGAAGCTCATCCTCAATTTGCTTTGAAGACGAAAGGGACGCTCTACTCCAACTGAAACAAAGTCTCTCAAACATACCTCACATCATTTCTTCGTGGAACAGCGAAGATTGTTGCCAATGGACCGGAGTAAAGTGCGATAGAGCAAATGGACATGTCGTCATGCTCAAGATCACGTCAGGATACGAATTCCCATTTGACGATATTTCTTTCACAGCTAGTGAATTGAACTCTTCCTTGCTGAACTTGAGACACTTGAGCAACCTAGAGTTGAGCGGAATCTATTTCAAAAAGGCGAACATACTCAATGATATCGGCTCGATGAAGCAATTGAGGTATCTTAATTTATCCGACTCTTTTAGTTTTGCAACTTTTCCTAGTGAATGGGGAAATCTCACTCAGTTGGAAGTCCTCGATCTCCATAGTTATAATCACGTGGGTGCTGTTGATGACATTCAGTGGGTTTCCCATCTTCGAGCATTAAAGTACATTGACATGGGCAGCCTGAATTTTACTAAATATGGAGACCCTATGCAGGTGATTAGTATACTCCCATCTTTATCTCATTTAAGCCTATCATATTGCGGGCTTTATGACTTTCACCTGCCTACTCATCTTGATCTTCAGTACCTCGATCTTTCAAATAATTTTTTCCGAGGTCCCATCCCAAGCACTATATTCCAAAACATGACTTCTCTTCGGCACCTTGATCTTTCATCGAATTCTTTCCAAGGCCCCATCTCAAGCACTATATTCCAAAACGTGACTTCTCTCCAACACCTTGATCTTTCAGAGAATATGTTTAGAGGTTCCATTCCCAGCACTATGTGTCAAAACATGAGTTTTTTGCAGCACCTAGGTCTTTCAAGGTGTTTTATCAAAGGTCCCATCCCGCGCGCTATATTTCAAAACATGACTTCTCTTTGGCATCTTGATCTTTCGGAGAACTTTTTCGAAGGTCCTATCCCGAGCGCTATATTTCAAAAAATGACTTCTCTCCGACACCTCGATCTTTCATCCAATTGTTTCAACTCTTCAGTACCAAGGTGGTTTGATAACTTGAGAAGTCTCGTCCATCTCGATCTTGGATGGAACCTTTTGCAAAGCATTGAAGGAGGGTTGTTCTCTTTCTTAAGGAACAATCCATCCCTTGAGTCACTATTATTGCAAGGAAACAAACTTCATGATGAGTTATTTTCAGTCGAGGGAAATTCTTCGGGACTTATCGGGAAAAACTTGGAGCGATTGGATATAGGTGATAATTTTCTCCAAGGAGCTTTGCCAGATTGGCTAGTGCACTTGAAAAACTTGACATGGCTTGACCTATCATTTAATCACTTACATGGAACCATCCCGTCAGCATATGGTTGTTGGTTATGCTTGGAACACCTTGATCTTTCTGATAATCAATTGACAGGGAATATTCCAGAGGCATTAGGAAGATTGCAAGTCTTATGGTTTTTAGATCTCAGTAACAATCTTCTAAATGGCACCATTCCACATAGTCTCGGGCAACTTCAAAATCTTGGTACTTTAGATCTTTCAAATAATTCCTTGAGTGGAGTAGTTTCTGAAATCCACTTCGCCAACCTCTCGAAGCTAGGGCGCTTAGATATCAACAACAACTATTTAGCTATCGAGGTGGATTCCGATTGGATACCGCCCTTCAATCTGTGGCATATTGGGATGATGTCTTGCGATTTCAAAAAGGGATTTCCAGAATGGATAAAAACGCAAGTCAATGCAGGAGAGATAGTGTTGTCCAACTCATCCATCATAGGAACTCTCCCGATTGGCTAGGTCTCATGTCATTCTCCCATCGGAATCTCTCTTACAACCAAATAAATGGATCTCAACCGAAATTTTCTAACCTATTCTATTTAGATCTCTCTCACAACTTAATCTCAGGACCTATTCCGCAAGATATTGGCTTGGCGATGCCTCATATGGCTTACTTGAAATTGAATGGTAACCTCTTAAGCGGTCCAATACCAACCTCATTATGTGAGATGGAATCTTTGTATTGGTTGCAACTTGAAAGGAATGAATTAGTTGGCAAAATACCCGATTGTTGGAAGGCGAACATTTTGAGTCTCCTTGATCTATCGTCCAACAAGTTTTCTGGAGTCATACCGAGTTCTTTGGGAAATCTAACTGAACTTCTGTTAATATACTTGAGCAACAACAATCTCCATGGAGAAATTCCTGTGACTATGAACAATTGCAGGAACTTGGTAGTTTTAGATCTTGGTGAGAAGAAAATCTCTGGAAGTGTTCCACATTGGTTTGGACCAAGCTTTCAGTTTTTACAGGTTCTAAGATTGCGAGAAAATATGTTCAATGGCAGTATTCCTTCACAACTATGCTCACTTCCTACACTGCATATATTGGACCTAGCAGTGAATAATCTAATGGGAACGATTCCAAATTGTCTTGGCAATATGACAGGTATGAAACTACCTAAAAATGTAGATGAAGGCAATGCGCTTTCCCCTGCTTATGAGCCTGAACCTTCCGTGAATGAGTCGTTGCCTGCTGACTTCATTCCACTTTTTTGGGATGATTCGCATGTGGAGCAGGTCGTGAAGGGGATAGACCTTGACTACACAACACTCAATCTACGACTTATGGTCAATTTGGATCTCTCAAGCAACAAATTGATTGGGCCAATCCCTGAAGAGCTTACCTTGTTCTCCAAATTACGAGGCTTGAACTTATCTCACAACTTTCTTTTTGGAGGCATCCCAACTATGATTGGACACATGAAATTGCTCGAGTCACTTGATCTTTCGCATAATCACCTTTCAGGAACAATTCCACAGAGCTTTTCTGCATTTAAATCACTGAGCAAACTGAACTTGTCTCACAACAACTTCACAAGGCCAATTCCCAAGGGAAATCAAATCCAAACCCTTGATGATCCTTCTATTTATGCCGACAATCCTCTACTTTGTGGCAATCCTCTACAAAAGAAATGCCCCGGTGCTGAGGCCCCTCGAGTGTCAAAAGAAGATCCCGATGAAGAAGGTAAGCTTGAAAAGGTGATGTTCTACATAGTCATAATGCTTGGATTTGCGATTGGGTTTTGGGGAGTTATTGGAGTATTGGTGTACATGAAGAATTGGAGACGCGTCTACTTCAACTATGTGGATCGTAAAACAGACATGGTCTATGTGATTATTGTAGTGAAGGCAGCTGAGTTGAGGAGGAGATTGAGAAGAGCATAACAAGCCCATTCTCCACATCAATCAATCCAAATCTTTGTTGATCTCGCGAAGTTCTTGCTTTCTTGTTTAGGCAGAATCATCTTGTGGTTGGCTTGTTTCTCCTTGTGAGTAGTTACTAGTAGCCAATATTTTGTTTTCTTCAGTTTTAAGCTTGTCTAGGCAAGTCGTCCATAAAAACAACATGGTAAGTGCAAATCATGTATTTTGTAATTTAGTGTTGCTCAGCTCTTTAGCAGTACCTCGTGTTATCATAATCATGATATTATTTTGCTTGTCAATGTCATAAAACTATGTTAGCATTCCATTTTATATTGTTTAAGCTTTTCCTGCTAAGTGCATGTTGAGGGTGATATGACATTAGTAAATGAAATTGTTAATGGCATAGTGCCCACCAATGTTCAATGTATTCCTTTCCTAGGTTATATTTCCCCTTTGAATTTTGAGACGTCAAGAGAAGAAAAAAATGTATGTAGATAGAATTATTTTTAAATATATGTCTCGAATTTGAGTTGTTTGTTATGCCTCAAAATGATTTACCGCACAAAAAAAAAAAAAAGAAGAAGTTCCCACCCATTGAAAGACAAAAAGGAAGGAGCACGCTTCTTTCCCCTGTGCTGTGCCGTGTGCAAAACGAAAACAAAAGGAAATATTACGTTTCTGGAATAGTTTAATTTTAATATTTTTAATCAACCAAAAAAAGTTTAATTTTACTTTTTACATTTTTTAAAATTGAATTTTAATTATTTTTTACTTTAAAAAAAAATCAAATTATTTTTATTATTTTTTTTTCCTTCCTCATCCTTACTTCTTTCTCCTCCTTTGTCTGCGTCGCCGCATGCCTTTGCGATGGCTAGTTGCTTAGTGACGGATCAAAACGCGGATCGAAAAGCTCGAAATAGAAAATATTTTCCTCACTTTTGAATGTATATTTTTTTTTTGGCTGATAACGTTAACCTTTTCCTTACCTAACACATTTTCCATAAAATAAATGCTAGAAAACATTTTCCTAGAGTTTTTTTTTTTCTATGAAAACGAACGGAGATAGTCTTTTTCTTTTACTATGCCCAAAGTCGTTCATTTCGCTAGAGTGCAGCCGCCATGGCTATCTTCGTGTTTTGAAAGGAACTGCACGTTGAAGGGAAGATGGGCATCCTCCAGAAACTAGCAGCAGCGCGCGGGTCCACACACACACAAATACAAGCCTACAGTAGCAGCTGGCGGGAAAGTAAAAGAAGCCGAAAAAAGGACTATTTGAGGAATCACAGGCAAGCCTCGACTCAATGGGTCAATGCCTGGACGACTCGACTTCTGCTCTAAACAACGAGACAAAACTAGATCTCATTCGGGGTACGCTACTGAAATGAGTGGTTTTTGGCTCTACCAAGAGTCAAACCCGAGCCGAGACTCTCGCCAAATGAAAAAACGACCCACGCGACAGCCAAACGAAGGACGGTCGGGGGCGGAGTTCGTGTAAGCCGGACGGCCACGAGCTCCGGCCCGGCATGCCCAAGAACAGGGTCGAAGCTTACAGGAGCCTCGGCGCTGGAGAGGAGGCCCGGCAGCAGGTTGTCGGCCGCGATGCTGGCGCGGTGGCCGGCAGTCTCTCCCTCTTAACTCCCCTCCCACGCTCAAACTCTCACATGCGGCTTCTCTCTCTCTCTCTCTCTCTCTCTCTCTTCTATACGAGAAACCTCTTGCTCACGAATTTTTCTCTCTCCTTTTGTGTCCCTGGTATTTACAGGCGAGGAGCCCGATCGACGGAGGTGTTTCGGCCACCGGTTCTTGGCACGCCGACCAGGCCTCCCTTGGCTCCTCTACGGAGGGTGTCCATGCGCAGAGGTGCAGGAGAGGAAGAAGGAAGGAAGGTGGGGAATGGAGAAGGGGCCCGGCTGGGGAGAAATTAAAAGGAAATGGGCCCGACCCAGACGAAGGGGAAAGAAAAGGGGCTGGGGTCAGGCCCAGCCCCAACCCATTTCGTTTTTTTTTAAAAAAATAAAATAACTTGGTTAATGCAAATGATCTTAATGCCAATGTGACGTGCTATTCAATGTAAATTTTTTGGGTAGGGTCAAATTGGCCTCTAATTTTTATGCAAGTTATCCTTAAATATTTAATCAAAATTTAGGTATCAGCAAGATATTATTTTCCAATTGGCTTGGTGTCTTATCATTTCCACCATTTTTTTTGTTTTTGTTTTTATTATTGATTGATTTCATTTTATTGCCTGCACCCTTGTGTTGCCATGTAGGGATGAAAACCAGAAAAGATTGCATGAAACACTGTTTTATAAAAGGAGGAAAGTTACCGATATGGGCTATAGGTAAAATTTACGCAACCAAGTCTCCATAACGAGTAATTGAGCGAGTGGCTGATTAGACATACTTTAGAATTTGCATTTTTTGAAAGGACCTCAAGACTTTTGACTTGGTGCTCGCAGGTCTTGCACTGCAAAACTTGGCCTTACCTAAATTTTTCCACAATAATGCTGTTGGTTCAGCCCCACCAAAGTGCGTGCGTGTTGGTGCTCGTGACTCCTATTTGCTTTGTACATGTTTCAACTTCAAGTGAAATAACGATAGTGACGAGCAATAATGTTGAGTTGACTTGGAGCTATTTGTGGACTCTTGATTTAAGAAACTTTGATTGGAAGAAACATGTGACTTCCCTTTACATTTTTTCCTATTGAAATGCAGAGTGATGACAACATTTTCCCTTAATTATAAAATAGGCTAGATCACAAGGGACTCGTGAAATGTGTAGAAACAATTCTAAACAAGGGCTAATGCACAACTCCACTCAGTCATTTGCTTTTCTCACTTTGCTAAATCATCATTGCTAAAACTAGTCAGCATTTAATTGAAGAAATAATCTATTGCTTGTGCGAAATACGTCTCATGAGACATATCGCTTCTAAGATCCAGAGTCCTGCATAAGAAGAGAGAAAGTCGGCAATGGCACTTATACATTGTAAGTTGTCACCAAATATGTCTCCTTTTTAGGGTTTGATTCTAGTTATCCACGCTAAAGGATTACATTAACTATTTGACCCCCTGCCATTAGAGTGGGTTTCTAAGAATCACTGGAATAGGACCCGCGATACAATAATAAAGAGTTGCCGTATTCACGAGGGTTGAAAAATGGATTTCAACCAACATGTACAGCAAGAACTCGTCATTCTCAACATCATCATCACCTCATTTAATAAGCAAGAAAAGCCATTTCTATCTACTCAAGACCCACAACATAATAATAGAGCACAATTGTAATAAGAGACTTGAAAGATTAGACTTTTGCGTTTCTTGATTGCAAAGTTTTCTATAGTAGTCACTAGTGGTGTCGCTAGAGTGTTGCCATGAGCACACATATTGCTCAGATCAACGTTAGATGACGAATGCGACGAAACACTGACTAAGGAAGCTCCATCACATAGTAACTTACGTTTTCTGGTGAAATACTACTTTAGTCACAGTCAAATTCCTCAATTTCTTCATATAACTCATTTTAGGATTAACTTCAATTTATTTGTGAGGTTCTTGCTCATTTTAAGGCAAGAATAAATGTCGTAATCAATCAAGTGTAAATAATGTTGGGACCGATAGGGCATGGGATAGGTCGAGTCAAGCGCAAGCACCTATTTCACAAGAGAGGTTTGCTTGATAATCCATCCAAATGCCTCGAGGATGTCATTTGTCTTTAAATGATTGCGATGGGGAGTAAAATAATATTTAATTATCAAACCACTCTTTCATATAATCGTTTAAATTTTTAAAACAGTTGATAAGGATCTCACAAAATATCACTATTTGTTTGGCCCTTAAAATTCTCCTACCGTATTGTCATCCTCCAATGAATAATTGATATCAATAGAAAAATTTAACATAGCGATCTTTCGACCCGAAAGAGACTCACAAGGATTGATTAAAGACTACGTTTTAGTTTGTACTCTTACTAATTTTCATCGTTCCTTCGTAATAAACATCCCATAGACACTTTTTGAAAGAAATGTGAATCCAAGTCCATGATGAGCATTTAAGTAGTGGCTGAATTAGGCGTACTTAAAACCCGTTAGAATTTGCATTTATACAAAGGAAAATGCAACCAGATGAATATGGATAGACCCAAGTCGTCACGACATGGACCTCAAGACTTTTTGACTGGGTGCTTGCGGGTCTTTCACTGCAAAACTTGGCCATACCTATGTTTTTCCACAATAATGCAGTTGATTCCAGCCCCACCATAGTCCGAGCATCTTCGTGCTACGACTTTATTAACAGGTTGTCTATAGCTTGGCTTATGGCAGGGATCAAAGCCAAGCACTTGCTCTGTTTCCTAAATATAGACCCAATTCTAAGATCCAGAGAAAGTCGGTAATGTCATTTATACATCTTAAATTGTCACCAAATAAGTACTTCTTTTGAGGGTTTGATTCTTGTTGTCTTAGGCTAAAGGATCACATTAACTATTTGATATAATCGTAAGCAAGACCGGCAATACAATAATAGAGAGCCATTGTATTCACAAGGATGAAAAAAGGATTTCAAAGAATATGAAAAACAAGGACTCATCATTTTCGACGCCATCGTCACCTTATTAAATGAGCGAGAAAAGCCAATTTTATATAGTCAAGACCCACAGCACAAATAGTGCACAATTGGAACTAGAGACTTGAAAGACCAGACTTTTGCGCATCCCGATTGCAAAGTTTTCTGTAGTTGTCACTAGAGGTGTCGCTAGAGGACCACCATGGGCACACATGTTGCTCATATAAACATCAGACAATGAATCTGACGAAAGCCTTTTCTTTTTCTTCCGACTAGGGAAGCTTCTTCACAAGGCAACTTCCATTTTATGGTGATATCCCACTTAAATTACAGTCAAATTCCTCAATTTCTTCATATACTCTTTTTAAGCTTGACTTTAATTTATTGGTGAGGTTCTTGCTAATTTTATTTCTTATTTTTCAAGATTACGCGTGATGTTTACCCAATCCAATTTGCGCAAATTCTGACCATATTTGATATTGGCGATGGTGGGCTTTTCATCTGGCTAATACATTAAAAAAAAATGCAATTTTGAAATCATCTTACTGTGTTGACACCTAAACTTTTGCACAATTTTTTGGTTAATTTTTACTAAAATAAAAATAAAAAACACACATGGCATATAGTTTAAAAACGTTTTATTTTTATTTTCATTTTGTTTTGTTTTATTTTAGGCCGCCGGTGAAAGGAAGATTTTTCACATATTCAGTTTATATTTTTCATATTCTTAGGTAATATACACTAAGGGGTGTATTTTGTGCAAAGAGGAAATTTTTTGGATGGAATATGCGAAAAATACAAAAGGGAACATTGCGCGAGGTAAGTATATGAAAAAATAAGTCGCGAAGATACATTCTTTTGCCTTATAAAAGACATGGTGCACGAATTAATGAAGGGGGGTTCTTTTTCCGTCGGGGAAAAAAGGCACAAAAAGCAAAAAGTGAAAAAGGTGAGGTAAGAGAGAAAAAGTAAAAAAAAAGAAAAAAAAGAAAAGCCCCCCCACGCGATTGTTCATCTTCCTCGGGGGGGAGTCTCCGCCGGCGCCATCGCCGTCCGCTCCCTCCGGCGTCCGCCTGTGCCGTCCCCGCTCGCTCGCGCCGGCAGCCGAGCCACCGGCAACCCAGAGTCGCACCGCCGCCACGCCGCCCCGACGCCCGCAGCTTGACGCCGCTCGCCGCCTGTAGATCTGAACAGCAGTCGGTCCGGATCCGACGCCGTCTCCGCCGTCGATCTTGCAGCTCGTGAAGCCCCTCGTCGTTCCTCGACGATCTGCTGTCGTTGCCGTCCAGCAGCTCGTGATCTAGCGCCTGACTCCGCCTGCGCCGGCCGACGCCACCTCTCCCGTTCGTCCACGAAGGCCTCAACAGATTACCCTTCGGAGGCCGCGACGATCCAGACGCCAGCCATCTCCTCTGCCTCACCTCAACTCATCGTCCTCCGATCGGTGACCCGACGCCACAAATCCAGTGACCTGACGACCCGGGGTTGCTCTCCGCCCTGCTCGTGACCGACACTAGGAGATTCGAAGCTCCTTCTCCACCCGCGACGCTGCCCGCCGGTCTCGCCGTGCAGGCCCGCGACGCCCGCTCCCAGATCCGACGCCGCACCGTGCCGATCCGCGACGTCCGCACCCAGATTCGCCGAAGCCCTCGCCGGAACCCGTGCCGGCTCGTGTCTTCACCCTCGCCGGAGCCCCAAACCAGCGGCCAAGATTTCTTTTTTGTTCTTAAAAAAAAAAAAAATCGAATTAGGTATTTTTGCTTTATTTTATTAGGCAAGTTTATGTTATTTTATTTTTTATTAGTATCTTTTTATATCTTGTTTCCTTTGTTTGAAATAATCTCAATATATCACATGATTCGCAACCGCGCTAGGGTTTTTTATTTCATTTATAAGGCTTTAGTGAAATAATTAATCAAGTGGGAATAAAATTGATATTTTGATCTTTAAGGTTTAATATCAATTTATCAATTTTATTAGCGAAATATTATCTTTTGATCTAAACAATGTGTGATGTTTTTGATAATTTTGAATGAGCTATCTCGTCTTGATTGTCTTATATATCTTGAGATATGTTTGGATTAGAATATTGCATGCTTTAGGGTTATTTGCATATTTAGGTTAAACATTCTATTTATCATGAATTTTAAAAAGAAAACACAATAGAAAATCATCATGTATTTGTCATGTAGAGTTATGGCACATTTTGTACGTCATTGCATATTATGGTAAAATTGCATTTAGTTTAATTCTAGATAATATTTTTCTTAATTTATTATAAGTTTAGATATTAGATAGATTGCATTTTAGGATTATTTGGGTTAAGATAATATTTTTGTTTAAATTAGGATTTGGTTCAACCTAATTCCTAATACAAATTGAATAGAATCTTAATCTAATTAGATAATTTTCACATTTTATTTAATTCCGAATTACATGAAAAATACAAAAACTGTCTTAGGATAAATTAGTTTCCACTTTTAGTATAAATTGCATGTTTTTTTTAGGAAAATAAAATGTCATGTGCATGCCATATAGAATTAAGTTCATGAAATGCATGTTATTTAGTGATTATGGTTAGGTCTATTTAGCTAGAAATTATTGCATTACATTGCATAACTCTCATTAAACAAGTGAAAACAAAAGAAAAGAAATTGTGTATTAATTAGAAATTATATCTAGGGTTGATGATATGAATGTTAATTTAACAACATAGATGCTCGTTGCTATGAGGTAAGTCCTACGATTTATTTATTGATTTACTTTGGTGTTAAATTGGTGGTTTGTGCACTCACATGATAGCCTCACATGTTAGGGAAATAGCTTAAAATTAATTCAATTTGCTTACCAAACATTTTTCAAAATAAAAAAATGTCCGAAAGGACGTTAGAGAAATCTAAAGATACTGCCTCATCAATTATTTTCGGACATATGCATGTTGCCCATGTAGGCCTTGACTCCGTCGGTTCACTGAAATGGTGATGAAAAGCAACCGTGCAAGACCATCTTTGAAGTACTCCCATCTGTCCATACACAAATTTTTAGAGAGCCGATGTCAACTTTGACATTTTTGGGAGACGGCCGACTTGGAGTCAAGTCATTGGGATGCTGATGGACAATTTTTTTAATGGAGAACACTTTAATATGTGTGAGAAGACAAGCTCATACAGTATATTATATATATGTTCCTTAAAATGACAAGCTCCGAGTAGTAGAATTTGTGCTTTCCCATTTCCTTTTCAAGTACTACTAAAATTGATAATTGATGGTTACATTTACCGTGATAGTAAATGAAACTACAAACACATGATATACATGGTAAACGACCATATAGAACAATAATGGGTGGCATTCACTGTAATTCCTTCCCTTTCTCTCTATAAATTCCTTTTGTCTTCTCTTAAGAATCCACTTGAGCTTAACTTCTCATAATTTGAACAAAAATACACCCAAGCCAAAAACTTGTAGCCTAATCCAGTGGCGTTCATGTGCCATATACCTTTTGTTTTCAATATCGTCATCATTCATGGCGGAACATGATAGTGTAAGAGTGCTGGTACTAGTAAGTCTGTTGTTGATTTTAGACCATGCGTGTGTATGCTTGTGCAGAAATAGAAGCTCATCCTCGATTTGCTTTCAAGACGAAAGGGATGCTCTACTCCAGCTCAAACAAAGTCTCTCAAGCACATCTCATATCCTTTCTTCGTGGAACAACAAAGATTGTTGCCAATGGATTGGAGTAAAGTGCGACCGAGCAACTGGACATGTCGTCATGCTTAAGATCACGCCAGAATACAAATTCCCATTTCCCCAGATTTCTTTCACAGCCAGTGAATTGAACTCTTCTTTGTTGAACTTGAGATACTTGAGCTACCTGGATTTGAGCGGGATCTATTTCGAAAAGGCGAACATACTCAGTGATATTGGCTCGATGAAGCAATTGAGGTACCTTAATTTATCCAACTCTTTTGGTTTTGCAACTTTTGCGAGTGAATGGGGAAATCTTATTCAGTTGGAAGTCCTCGATCTCAATAGTTATTATTACATGGGTGATGTTGATGACATTCAGTGGGTTTCCCATCTTCAAGCATTAAAGTACCTTGACATGAGCGGCCGGAATATTACTAAATATGGAGACCCCATGCGGGTGATTAGTATACTCCCATCTTTATCTCATTTATGCCTATCACATTGTGGGCTTTATGACTTTCACTTGCCTATTCATCTTGATCTTCAGTACCTTGATCTTTCAAAGAATTTTTTCCGAGGTCGCATCCCAAGCACTATATTTCAAAACATGACTTCTCTTCGGCACCTTGATCTTTCAGCGAATTCTTTCCAAGGTCCCACCTCAAGCACTATATTCCAAAACATGACTTCTCTCCAACACCTTGATCTATCATGGAATATGTTTAGAGGTTCCATCCCCAGCACTATTTGTCAAAACATGACTTCTTTGCGACACCTAGGTCTTTCAGGGTGTTTTATCAAAGGTCCCATCCCACTCGCTATATTTCAAAACATGACTTCTCTTTGGCATCTTGATCTTTCAGAGAACTTTTTTGAAGGTCCTATCCCGAGCGCTATATTTCAAAAAATGACTTCTCTCCAGCACCTTGATCTTTCATCCAATTGTTTCAACTCTTCAGTACCAAGGTGGTTTGATAACTTGAGAAGTCTTGTCAATCTCAATCTTGGATGGAATCTTTTGCAGAGCATTGAAGGAGGGTTGTTCTCTTTCTTAAGGAACAAACCATCCCTCAAGTCACTATCATTGCATGACAACAAACTTCATGATGAGTTATTTTCAGTCAAGGGAAATTCTTCTGGGCTTATCGGTAAAAACTTGGAGCGATTGGATATAAGTGATAATTTTCTCCAAGGAGCTTTGCCAGATTGGCTGGTGCACTTGAAAACCTTGACATGGCTTGACCTATCAGCTAATCAATTACATGGAACCATCCCGCCATCATACGGTTGGTTATGCTTGGACCGACTTTCTCTTTCTTATAATCAATTGACAGGGAATATTCCAGAGGCATTAGGAGGATTGCAAGGCTTACGGTCTTTAGATCTTAGTAACAATCTTCTAAATGGCACCATTCCACATAGTCTCGGGCAACTTCAAAATCTTGATAGGTTAGATCTTTCAAGAAATTCCTTGAGAGGAATAGTTTCCGAAATCCACTTTGCCAACCTCTCGAAGCTAGAGTACTTAGATATCGGCAACAACTATTTAGCTTTCGAGGTGGATTCCGATTGGATATCGCCTTTCAATTTGTATTACATTGGGATGATGTCTTGCGATTTCAAAAATGAATTCCTACAATGGATAAAAACGCAAGTCAATGTAGAAGAGATAGTGTTGTCCAACTCATCCATCATAGGAGCTCTCCCTGATTGGCTAGGTCTCGTGTCAATCTACTACTTGCATCTCTCTTACAACCAAATAAATGGATTTCTGCCGAAATTTCCTTCTTATCTGCAAATGTTAGATCTCTCTCACAACTTAATCGCAGAACCTATTCCGCAAGATATTGGCCTAGCGGTGCCTCATATGACTTCCTTGAAATTGAACGATAACCTCTTAAGCGGTCCAATACCAACCTCATTATGCAAGATGGAACTTTTGTACGAGTTGCACCTTGAAAGGAATGAATTAGTTGGCAAAATCCCTGATTGTTGGAAGGTCCACCCTATGAGTTTCCTTGATCTATTGTCCAACAAGTTGTCTGGAGTCATACCAAGTTCTTTGGGAAATCTAACTGGGCTTGGGTCAATATACTTGAGCAACAATAGTCTCCAAGGAGAAATTCCTGTGACTATGAACTATTGCAGGAACTAGCTAGTTTTGGATCTTGGTGAGAATAAAATCTCTGGAAGTGTTCCACACTGGTTTGGACCAAGCTTTCAGTTTCTACAGATTCTAAGATTGCGAGAAAACATTTTCAATGGCAGTATTCCTTCACAACTATGCTCACTCCCTGCACTGTGAATGTTGGACTTAGCAGTGAATAATCTAACGGGAACGATTCCAAATTGTCTAGGCTATATGATAGGTATGAAACTGCCCAAAAACGTAGATGAAGGCAATGCACTTTCCCCTGCTTATGAGGTTGAACCTTCCGTGAATGACTCGATGCCTACTAGCCTTGGTCGAAATTTTTGGAAGAGACTGCATGTGGAGCAGGTCATGAAAGGGATAAACCTTGACTACACAACACTCGCTCTACGACTTATGGTCAATTTGGATCTCTCAAGCAACAAATTGATTGGGCGAATCCCTGAAGAGCTTACCTTGCTCTCCAAATTACGAGGCTTGAACTTATCCCACAACTTTCTTTTTGGGGGCATCCCAACTATGATTGGGCAAATGAAATGGCTCGAGTCACTTGATCTTTCGAATAATCACCTTTCAGGAACAATCCCACAAAGCTTTTATGCGTTTAAATCACTAAGCAAACTGAACTTGTCTCACAACAACTTCACAGGGCCAATTCCCAAAGGAAATCAAATCCAGACCCTTGATGATCCTTCCATTTATGCCGACAATCCTCTACTTTGTGGTGATCCTCTACAAAAGAAATGCCCCGGTGCTAAGGCCCCTTGAGTGTCAGAAGAAGATCCCGAAGAAGAAGGTAAGTTTGAAAATGTGATGTTCTACATAGTCATAATGCTTGGGTTTGCGACTGGGTTTTGGGGAGTTATTGGAGTTTTGGTGTATAAGAAGAATTGGAGATGCGTCTACTTCAACTATGTGGATCGTAAAACAGACATGGTCTATGTGATTATTGTAGTGAAGGAAGTCGAGTTGAGGAGGAGATTGAGAAGAGCATAACAAGTCCGTTCTCTACATCAATTAGTCCAATCCTTTGTTGATCTCATGAAGTTCTTGCTTTCTTGTTTAAGCACAATCATCTTGTGGTTGGCTTGTTTCTCCTTGTGAGTAGTTACTAGTAGCCAATATTTTGTTTTCTTCTATTTCAAGCTTGTCCAGGCAAGCCGTCGATTAAATAGCATAGTAAGTGCAAATCATGTCATTTTGTAATTTTATTGTTGCTAAGCTCTACTCATGATATGATTTTACTTGTCAATGTCACAAAACATGTAAGCAATTCCATTTTATCCTATTTAAGCTTTTCCTGGTAATTGCATGTTGAGGGTAATATGACATTTGTAAACGAAATTGTTAATGGCATAGTGCCCACCGATGGTCAATATATTCCTTTCCTAGGTTACATTTCCCCTCTATATTTTTAGGCGTCAAAAGAAAAAAAAAATGCATGTAGATAGAATTACTATTAAATGTAGGTCTCCAATTTGAGCTGTTTGTGAGATTCACCTCAAAGTGATTTAGGCTGCCCACTGAAAGACAAAAGGAAGCAAGTTCGCCTTGTGCCCGTGTGAAAGCCCAAGGGAATTTTGAGAGAAAAGGACAAAAAAAGAAAACAAAGGAGAATATAAGCTTCATTTGGCGAAAAATACGCTTTAGAAGCCAATTTTAAAGAAAATAAAGATATTATTTGGTGTTCCGTTAAAATTTGAAAATTATATAGAAAATATTTTCCACTATTATGATTTGACTTTTCAGGAAAAAATTACCAAAAAAATTCAAATTTTAATTTTTTAATTGACCAAAAAATTTTAATTTTAATTTTTACATATATTTTTTAAATTACTATTTTAATTATTTTTTATTTTTAAAAAATCGCATTATTTTTAAATTTTTAAATTTTATTTTTTTCTTTTTTTGCCCCTCCTCGGGGAGATGGGATCCTTCCTTCTATAAGACAAACTGGAGTGAGTTTCTAAGAGGACTGAAAAAAAAAAAATTTTCTTTTTTCTTTGCTCATCCTTCTTCCACCACCACGTGCGTAGGCGATGGCTCATCGCCTACTTGCTCGGCGACTGACCAAGATGTGGATCGGCGAGCTCGAATTGGAAAACTTTTTCTCCACTTTTGAAGGTGTTTTTTTCCAATAGAACTAAATGTTTTCTTTGCCTAATTCATTTTTCTTGAAACAAATACTGGAAAATCTGAAAAATATATTTCTGGCAGTTGTTTTCCCTGTAAAATGAACGGAGCCGTAGTCTTTTCTTTTACTATGCCCAAAGACGTTCTTTTCCCTAAGAGTGCAGCCGCCATGGTTTCCTTCGTGTTTTGAAAGGAGCTGCACGTTGAAGGGAAGATGGGGCTCCTCCAGGAACTAGCCCCGCGTGCGCGCACGCACACACAAACGACTCTTTGAGGACGCACGAAAATAGAACCCCTCACCTAGTGCTTGGCCCTCGTCCGTCCAGCGGCACCTCTGCGACAGCCACGATGGTCGTCGCTCGTATGCCGGAGCAAAAGAGACCCACAGAGCCTCCGTGGGCCGCCACAGGGGTGGCCGCGGGTCGAGTGGCATTAGCCACGCCTGGAACGCTAGAAATCCCAGGCAAGTCTCGACTCAACGGGTCGATTTCCGGACGACTCGACTTCTGCTCAAAACAACGAGACAAAACTAGATCTCATTCGGGGTACGCCACTGAAATGAGTGGTTTTTGGCTCGACCAAGACTCAAACCCGAGCCGAGACTCTCGCCAAATGAAAAAAACGACCCACGCGACAGCCAAACGAAGGACGGTCGGGGCCGGAGTTCGTGTAAGCCGGACGGCCACGAGCTCCGGCCCGGCATGCCCAAGAACAGGGTCGAGCTTACCGGAGCCTCGGCGCTGGAAAGGAGGCCCGGCAGGCTGGCGCGTGGCCGGCAGTCTCCCTCTAACTACCCTCACTCGCTTAAACTCTCACATGCGGCTCCTCTCTCTCGAATCTCTCACTCTTCTATACGAGAAATCTCTTGCTCACGAATTTTTCTCTCTCCTTTTGTGTCGTGTCCCTGGTATTTACAGGCGAGGAGCCCGATCGACGGAGGTGTTTAGGCCACCGGTTATGGGCAGGCCGACCAGGCCTCCCCTTGGCTGCTCTGCGGAGGGTGTCCGTGCGCAGAGGTGCAGGAGAGGAAGAAGGAAGGAAGGAAGGAAGGGAGAGGGGGGGAAGGAACGGAGCAGGGGCCCGGCTGGGGAGAAATTAAAAGGAAATGGGCCCGACCCAGACGAAGGGGAAAGAAAAGGGGCTGGGGTCAGGCCCAACCCCAAGCCATTTCGTTTTTTTTTTTTTTTAAATTTAAAAAATAAAAAATGAAAAAACAATGTAGTTCTATTCAATTAATGCAAATGATCTTAATGCCAATGTGACATGCTATTCATTTCTGCCATTTTTTTTAATTTTTTATTATTGATTGATTTCAGTTTATTGCCTGCACCCTTGTGTGTTGCCCTGTTGGGATGAAAACCAGAAAAGATTGCATGAAACACCGTTTTATCAAAGGAGGAAAGTTACCGATAATGGGCTATAAGTAAAATTTATGCAACCAAGTCTCCATGACGAGTAATTGAGCGAGTGGCTGATTAGACATACTTCAGAATTTGCATTTTTTGAAAGGACCTCAAGACTTTTGACTTGGTGCTCGCGGGTCTTGCACCACAAAACTTGGCCATACCTAATTTTTCCACAATAATGCTGTTGGTTCAGCCCCACCCACAGTGCGTGCGTGTTGGTGCTTGTGACTTCTATTTGCTTTGTACGTGTTTCAACTTCAAGTGAAATAATGATAGTGACGAGCAATAATGTCGAGTGGACTTGGAGTTATTTGTGGACTCTCGATTTAAGAAACTTTGATTGAAAGAAACATGTCACTTCCCTTTACATTTTTTCCAATTGAAATGCAGAGCGATGACAACATTTTCCCTTAATTATAGAATAGGCTAGATCACAAGGGACTTGGGAAATGTGTAGAAACAATTCTAAACAAGAGCTAATGCACAACTCCACTCGATCATTTGCTTTTCTCACTTTGCTAAATCATCATTGCTAAAACTAGTCGAAATTTAATCGAAGAAATAATCTATCACTCGTGCGAAGTACTTCTCATTAGACAGATCACTTCTAAGATCCCAAGTCCCACATAAGAGGAGAGATAGTCGGCAATGTCACTTATACATCGTAAATTGTCACCAAATATGTCTCATTTTTAGGGTTTGATTCTTGTTATCTACACTAAAGGATTACATTAACTATTCGATGCCCCTGCCATTAGAATGAGTTTCTAAGAATCAAGACCCACAATACAATAATAAAGAGTTGCCGTATTCATGAGGGTTGAAAAATGGATTTCAATCAATATTTACAGCAAGAACTCATCATTCTCAACATCATCGTTACCTCATTGAATAAGCGAGAAAAGCCATTTCTATCTAGTCAAGACCCACAACATAATAATAGAGCATAATTATAAGAAGAGACTTGAAAGATCAGACTTTTGCGTCTCTTGATTGCAAAGTTTTCTATAGTAGTCACTACTGGTGTCGCTAGAGCGTTGCCATGAGCACACATGTTGCTCAGATCAACATTAGATGACGAATGTGATGAAACACTGACTAAGGAAGCTCCGTCACATAGTAACTTACATTTTCTGGTGAAATTCTACTTTAGTCACAGCCAAATTCCTCAATTTCTTCATATGACTCATTTTGAGATGAACTTCAATTTATTTGTGAGGTTCTTGCTCATTTTAAAGCAAGAATAAATGCCATAATCAATCAAGTGTAAATAATATTGGGACCGATAGGGCATGGGATAGGTCGTGTCAAGCGCAAGCGCCCATCTCGCAAGAGAGATTTGCTTGATAATCTGTCCAAACGCCTCGAGGATGTCATTTGTCTCTAAATGATTGCGATGGGGAGTAACATAATATTTAATTATCAAACCACTCTTTTATATAATAGTTTAAATTTTGTAGACATTTAATAGGAATCTTGCAAAATATCACTATTTGTTTGGCCCTTAAAATTCTCCTACCGTATTGTCATCCTCCAATGAATAATTAACATCAATAGGAAAATTTAAGAGAGAGATCATTCGACCCAAAAGAGACTCACAAGGATCGATTAATATTGTACTACATTTTAGTTTTTACTCTTACTAATTTTCATCGTTCCTTCGTAATAAACATCCCATAGACACTTTTTAAAAGAAATGTGAATCAAAGTCCATGATGAGCATTTAAGTAGTGGCTGATTGGAATTTGCATTTATACAAAGGAAAATGCAACCAGATGACAATAGATAGACGCAAGTCGGGACGACAGGGACCTCAAGACTCTTTGACTTGGTGCTTGCGGGTCTTTCAATGCAAAACTTGGCCATGCCTGTGTTTTTCCACAATAATGCAGTTGATTCCAGCCCCACCATAGTCCGAGCATCTTCGTGCTACGACTTTGTTAGCACGTTGTCTATTGCTTGGCTTATAGCAGGGATCAAAGCCAAGCACTTGCTCTGTTTCCTAAATATAGACCCGATTCTAAGATTCAGATAAAGTCGGTAATGTCATTTATACATCTTAAATTGTCACCAAATGAGTACCTTTGAGGGTTTGATTCTTGTTGTCTTAGGCTAAAGGATCACATTAACTATTCGATATACTCGTAAGCAAAACCCACAATACAATAATAGAGAGCCACTATATTCACAAGGATGAAAAAAGGATTTCAACGAATATGAAAAACAAGAACTCATCATTCTCAATGCCATCATCACCTTATTAAATGAGCCAAAAAAGCCAATTTTATATAGTCAAGACCTGCAGCACAGTAATAGTGCAAAATTGGAACTAAAAACTTGAAAGACTAGACTTTTGCGCGTCCCGATTGCAAACTTTTCTGTAGTTGTCACTAGAGGTGTCGCTAGAGGACCACCATGGGCACACATGTTGCTCATATCAACATTAGACAATGAATCTGACGAAAGCCTTTTTTTTTTCTTTAGACAAGGGAAGCTTCTTCACATGCAACTTCCATTTTCTGGTGATATCCTACTTAAATTACAGTCAAATTCCTCAATTTCTTCATATCATCTTTTTAAGCTTGACTTTAATTTATTGGTGAGGTTCTTGCTAATTTTATTTCTTATTTTTCAAGGTTATGCGTGATGTTTACCCATACCAATTTGCACACATTCTTACCATATTTGATATTGGTGATGGTGGGCTTTCAACTAGCTAATACATTCAAAAATGCGATTTTGAAATCATCTTACTGCCTCATCAATTATTGTGGGGCATATGCATGTTGCCCATGTAGGCCTTGACTCCGTTGGTTCACTAAAATGGTGATGAAAAGCAACCGTGCAGGACCATCTTTGATGCTACGAAGCACAGACACGTTATACGTGCTTCCATGTCGTGTCGGACACACGTCGAAGCGTGTCGAATACGTTGACATGCTTAGACACGCTCAAACATGCCTTGACTGCGTGTCGGATTTGTCGACATGTCGTCACTTTTGTCGACACGTTTCGACACTCGTGTCCCAAAGACAATGGAGGGTGGAGGCAAGGGTGAGGGAGTAGAGATGAGGCCGCGACGGTAAGAGAAAGAGCAGAGATTGAGGCGAGGGCCGCCATTTTGTGATGCTGCGGTGGATCAGCAACGAGGCTGCAGCAGTAAGGGAGGAAGGGCTGGAGGCGAGGCGGTGAACGATTGTGATGAGGACCGAGAGCAAGCAGAGATTGAGAGGAAGAGGAGAGGTGGGGGTCGTGCGGCAAGGAGGAGGAGAAGAAGGGCGCTGCTAGGGTTTTGAGAAGAAAACTAAAAGAATAAAAAATGGATTTGCCGTGATGGAGGGAGGGGGAAGTGTTAGATGGTGGGGGAGGGAAAGAAAAGTGAAAAAAATTTGGGGGCGGAGGGAAAAGAGACGAGGGGAAAAAGGGGGAAGTGACAGGAGAGAGGGGGAAGTGTAAGGTGGTGGGAGAGGGAAAGAAAAGCGAAAAAAAATTGGGAGTGGGGGAAAAGAGATGAGGGAAAAAGGGGGAAGTGACACGAGGGAGGGGGAAGTGTCAGGTGGTGGGGGAGGGAAAGAAAAGTGAAAAAAATTTGGGTGTGGGGGAAAAGAGACGAGGAAAAAAAGGGAGATGGGATGGGATGGGGTGGGGACCCCTCGGGGGACTTTTCATTTAATAAAAAATAATTAAATGAAATAAAAAAGTAATTTGAAAAAATAAAAGCACTGAATATTGAATGATTAGTGTAAATTTATTGTAGGTTCTTTTTTAATTAATTAATTATTTATAAACTTGAATTGAATTAATTAAAATAAAAATATTTATTTAATATATCACATGTCCCAAAGATATTGAAATTTTTTATTTTTAACAAATGACATATCGACGTGTTATAAGTAGGTAATGTCGTGTCGTGTCGCGTGTCAAAGGTGTCGCGTGTCCATGCTACTTAGCGCCCGGGGGAGACTTTTTATTTAATCGAAAGATAATTAAATGAAATAAAAAAGTAATTTTGAAAAACAAAAGTACCAAATATTGAATGATTAGTATAAATTTATTGTAGGTTCTTTTTTTTAAATTATTTAAAAATAAAAATATTTATTTAATATACAAGCGTGTTTTCGGTGTATCAAAATTGTCACTATTTTTAAGAAATGATGTATCATGTCGTGTGTCCATGCTTTGAAGTACTCCCATTAGTCCAAGCATAAATTTTTAGAGAGCTTATGCTGGCTTTGACTTTTTGGGAGACGGCGGACTTGGAGTCAAGTCATTGGGATGCCGATGGGCAATTTTTTTTTATGGAGAACACTTTAATATGTGTGAGAAGACAAGCTCATATAATATACTAAATATATGTTCCTTAACATGACAAGCTCCGAGTAGTAGAATTTGTGCTTTCCCATTTCCTTTTCAAGTACTACTAAAATTAATAATTGATGGTTACATTTACCGTGATGGTAAATGAAACTACAAACACATGATATACATGGTAAACAATCATATAGAACAATAATGGGTGGCATTCACTATAATTCCTTCCCTTTCTCTCTATAAATGCCTTTTGTCTGCTCTTAAGAATCCACTCGAAGCCAACTTCTCAGAATTTGAACAATACACCCAAGCCAATAACTTGAACCCTAATCGAGTGGCGTTCACCTGCCATATACCTTTTGTTTTCAATATCGTCATCATTCATGGCGGAACATGATAGTGTAAGAGTGCTTGTACTGGTAAGTCTGTTGTTGATTTTAGACCATGCGTGTGTATGCTTGTGCAGAAATAGAAGCTCATCCTCAATTTGCTTTGAAGACGAAAGGGATGCTCTACTCCAGCTCAAACAAAGTCTCTCAAACACAAATCACATCCTTTCTTCGTGGAACAGCGAAGATCGTTGCCAATGGACTGGCGTAAAGTGCGACCGAGCAAATGGACATGTCGTCATGCTCAAGATCACACCAAGATACGAATTCCCAATTGACCTTATCTCTTTCACAGCAAGTGATTTGAACTCTTCTTTGCTGAATTTGAGATTTTTGAGCTACCTAGAGTTGAGCATGATCTATTTCAAAAAGGCGAACATACTCAATGATATCGGCTCGATGAAGCAATTGAGGTACCTTAATTTATCCAACTTTTTTTATTTTGCAACTTTTCCTAGTGAATGGGGAAATCACACTCAGTTGGAAATCCTCGATCTCCATAGTGATTTTGTTGTGGGTGCTGCTGATGACATTCAGTGGGTTTCCCATCTTCAAGCATTAAAGTACCTTGACATGAGTGGCTGTTATTTTACTAAATATGGAGACTCCATGCGGGTGATTAGTAAACTCCCATCTTTATCTCATTTAAGCCTATCAAATTGCGGGCTTTATGACTTTCACCTGCCTACTCATCTTGATCTTTAGTACCTCGATCTTTCAGATAATTTTTTCCGAGGTCCCATCCCAAGCACTATATTCCAAAACATGACTTCTCTTCGGCACCTTGATCTTTCATCGAATTCTTTCAAAGGTCCCATCTCAAGCACTATATTCCAAAACATGACTTCTCTCCAGCACCTTGATATTTCAGTGTGTTTTCTCAAAGGTCCTATCCCGGTTATTCAAAAAATGACTTCTCTTCGGCATCTCGATCTTTCACACAATCGTTTCAACTCTTCAATACCAAGGTGGTTCGATAACTTGAGTAGTCTTGTCGATCTCAATTTGGAAGAGAATCTTTTGCAAAGCATTGAAGGAGGTTTGTTCTCTTTCCTAAGGAGCAAACCATTCCTCAAGTCACTATCTTTGAATCATAACAACCTTCGTGAGGAGATATTTTCAATCGAGGGAAGTTCTTCGGGGCTTATCGGGAAAAACGTAGAGCGATTGGAGATAAGGAATAATTTTCTTCAGGAAGCTTTGCTAGATTGGTTGGTGCGCTTGAAAAACTTGAAAAGACTGACCTATCGATTAATTAATTACATGGAACCATCCCATCATCACATGATTGGTTATGCTTGGAAGGACTGGATCTTTCTCATAATCAATTGATTGGGAATATTCCAGAGGCATTAGGAAGATTGCCAGTCTTATCGTTTTTAGTTCTTAATAACAATCTTCTAAATGGCACCATTCCACACAGTCTTGGGCAACTTCAAGATCTTTACTATTTAGATTTGTCAGCAAATTCCTTGGGAGGAACAGTTTCTGAAATCCACTTCTCCAACCTCTCGAAGCTACGGTACTTAGATATCAGCAACAACAATATAGCTTTTGAGGTGAATTCCGACTGGATACCACCCTTCAATCTGACGTTCATTCGGATGATGTCTTGCAAGTTTGGAATGGACTTTCCGCGATGGATAAGATCGCAAGTCGAGGCAAGTGAGATAGTTTTGTCCAATGCCTCCATTACTGGAGCTCTCCCAAATTGGCTAGGTCTCTTGTCGGTCTCCTACTTGGATCTCTCTTACAACCAAATAGATGGATCTATGCTGAAATTTTCTTCTAACTCAATGTGGTTAGATCTCTCTCACAACTCAATCTTAGGACCTATTCCGCACAATATTGGCTCGGCGATGCCTAATGTGCTTTCCTTGTTTCTGAATGATAATCTCTTAAGTGGTCCAATACCAACCTCATTATGCGAGATGCACTTGGAAACGTTGCTCCTTGGAAGGAATGAATTAGTAGGCAAAATCCCTGCATGTTGGCAAGAGAAATATATGAGTATCCTTGATTTATCATCCAACAAATTGTCTGGAGTCATACTGAGTTCTTTGGGAAATTTATCTTCGCTTCAGTCATTACACTTGAACAACAATAATCTCCATGGAGAAATTCTGGCGACTATGAACAATTGCAGTAATTTGATAAATTTGGATCTTGGCGAGAACCATATCTCTAGAAGTGTTCCACATTGGTTCGGACCAAGCATTCAATTGCAGGTTCTTCGACTGCGAGAAAACATGTTTAATGGTAGTATTCCCTCATAGCTATGCTCACTCTCCGCACTACGAATATTGGACCTAGCAGTGAATAAATTGACAGGAAAGATTCCAAATTGTCTTGGCTATATGGAAAGTATGAAACTGAACAAAAGCATACATGAAGGAAACTCACTTCGTGATAATTTAGAGCCGACACTTGATTGGAGTGTTACTAGTTTCCGTTTTGAAATGGCATATTGGAATAGGGAGCATGTGGAGCAGGTTGTGAAGGGGATAGACCTTAACTACACAACACTTGATCTACAGCTTATGGTCAATTTGGATCTCTCAAGCAACAAATTGATTGGCTCGATTCTTGAAGAGCTTACCTTGCTCTTGAAATTGCAAGGATTGAACTTATCTCGCAACTTTCTTTCTGGACGTATCCCAACTAGGATTGGAGACATGGAATCACTTGAGTCACTTGATCTTTCCAATAATCACCTTTCGGGAGCAATCCCACAAAGCTTTTCTGCATTTACATTTTTGAGCAAACTAAATTTGTCACACAACAACTTCACGGGGCCAATTCCCAAAGGAAATCAAATCCAGACCCTAGATGATCCTTCCATTTATGCAGACAATCCTTTACTTTGTGGTGATCCTCTACCAAAGCAATGCCCCGGTGCAGAGGCCTCTAGAGTGTCAAGAGAAGATACTGATGAAGAAGGTAAGCTTGAAAAGGTGATGTTCTACATAGTCATAATGCTTGGGTTTGTGACTGGGTTTTGGGGAGTCATTGGAGTTTTGGTGTACAAGAAGAATTGGAGACGCGTCTACTTCAACTATGTGGATCGTAAAACAGACATGATCTACGTGATTGTTGTAGCGAAGGCTACCGAGTTGAGGAGGAGATTGAGAAGAGCATAATAAGCCCGTTCTCCACATCAATTAGTCCAGTCTTGTATTGATCTCGTGAAGTTCTTGCTTTCTTATTTAAGCATAATCATCTCGTAGTTGGCTTGTTTCTCCTTGTGAGTAGTTACTAGTAGCCAAAAAAAAAAAAAAAAAAAAAAAAAAAAATTTCTTCATTTTCAAGCTTGTCCAAGCAAGCCATCTATAAAATGACAAGGTAAGTGCAAATCATGTCATTTTGTAATTTTAGTGCTGCTAAGCTCTTTAGCAATACTTCCTATTATTGTACTCATGATATTATTTTGCTTGTCAATGTCATAAAGCTATTAGCAATTCCATTTTATCGTGTTTAAGTTTTCATGCTCGTTGCAAGTTAAGGGTAATATGACATTAGTAAATGAGATTGTTAATGGCATAGTGTCCACCAATGTTCAATGTATTCCTTTCCTAGGTTATATTTCCCCTTTGAATTTTGAGACATCAAAAGAAAGATATATGCATGTAGCTAGAACCATTGTTAAATTTATGTCTTGAATTTGAGCTGTGTACGAGATCCATCTCAAAATGATTTATTGCATAAAGAAAAAGAAGAAGTTCCCAGCCACTAAAAGACAAAAGGGAGGAGCACACTTCTTCGCCTTGTGCCCGTGTAAAAGGAAAGGCAAGTGGCCCAAAGGAGATTTTAGAGAAAAGATAAAAAGAAAACAAAAGGAAATATAAGCTCTGTTTGTTTGACGAGAAAATATTGCGTTTCTTGAAAATATTTTTTATGAATACAAAGAAAATAACGATATTTTTTAGGTGTTTGGCTCAAAATGATGTGAACAATATTTTTCACTATTTATTATTTGATTTGATTTTCAAGGAAAAATTAACAAAAAAATCAAATTTTAATTCTTTTAATCGACCCAAAAAGAATTTAATTGTACTTTTTTTTTACATATTTTTAAAAATTGAATTTTATTTTTTTAAATCGAATTATTGTTATTTTTAATTATTTTTATTTTTTCCCTTCCTCCTCCTTCCTTCTTTCTCCTCCTAGTTGCTCAGCAACGGATCAAAACACGGATCAACGAGCTCGAAGTTGAAAACATTTTCCTTACTTTTGAATGTGTTTTTTTTTTTTTTTCAATAATGTTAATGCTTTTCTTGATTAGCTTATTTTCCATAAGATAAATATCGAAAAATATTTTCCTAAAAGACGGGATAGCCTTTTTCTTTTACTATGCCCAAAGTCGTTCTTTTCCCTAGAGTGCAGCTGCCGTGGTTTCCTTTGTGTTTTGAAAGGAGCTGCACAGTGAAGGGAAGATGGGCATATTCTCCAGCAACCTGGCTGCACACACACACAGATACAAGCCTACAGTAGCAGCTCTTGGGAAAGGAAAAGAAGCCGAACAGGGGACTCTTTGAGGATGCACGTAAATAAAACCCTAGCCCAAAAAACTAGCCAGCCCACGCACAAGAAGCCCGAGTTGCCTAGACTCACAAGCCTACCCGACTCGCGACCTGCTGCTTCGCAGTAGATCCGCCACGATGGAGGCATCGTGGCAAATGGGTGCGACGTGTCTCCGTTCGGCCTAGTGGGGACGGCGCCGCCGCCGCCGCCGCCTCGGCCACACCTAGCCTAGTGCTCCACCCTCGTCCGTCCGGCAGCACCTCTGCGTCAGCCACGACGGTCGTCGCTCGTATGCCGGAACGAGAGAGACCCGCGACCTCCATGGGCCGCCACAAGGGTGGCCGTGGGTCGAGTGCCGTTAGCCACGCCTGGAACGCTAGAAATCACAGGCAAGCCTCGACTCAACGGGTCGATGCCCAGACGACTCGACTTCTGCTCAAAACAATGACACAAAACTAGATCTCATTTGGGCAGTTTATCGAACAGATCTCATTCGGGGTACGTTACTGAAATGAGTGGTTTTTGGCTCGACCAAGACTCAAACCCGAGCCAAGACTCTCGCCAGATGACAAACGTCCCACACGACAGCCAAATGAAGGACGGTCGGGGCCGGAGTTCGTGTAAGCCGGACGGCCACGAGCTCCGGCCCGGCATGCCCAAGAACAGGGTCGAAGCTTACCGGAGCCTCGGTGCTGGAAAGGAGGCCCAGCAGCGGGTCGTTAGCCGCGATGCTGTCGCGGTGGCCTGCAGTCTCTCCCTCTAACTCCCCTCCCTCGCTCAAACTCTCACATGCGGCTCCTCTCTCACGAATCTCTCTCTCTTCTATACGAGAAATCTCTTGCTCACGAATTTTTCTCTCCTTTTGTGTCCCTGTGTTGGGAATAACGGATCCCCGAAAAACGGATTCGACACCGAATCAAACCCCTAAATCAATACAGAAGACGAAGCCCGGGAAAACACGTATCACCGATCGTAAAGCACACCACGGATTCGAGCGTACCTTGTTATCCACAGATTAAACACCGACGCCAATGGAGGAAGTGAAACTAGGTCCTGTTCGATCCGAGGAAGCGAAATCCTTCGAGTGTCTCACTGGTTTCGCTTTGAAGAACAACGTGAGAGAGAGAGAGAGCGAGCGTAAAACAACGTACGTCTTTTTCTTAATCAAACGGTATGTTTTTCTCTCTCTCTCCTCCCTTTTATACCCCCCTCTTTCCAAGGTCCTTATTCCCGTGGGCCGGGCCTTTTGGGCCCAGCATGGGCGGACAGGCCTTAAGCCCAATACCAATAAAGCCTTCATCTCCCACTCGCACATGGTGGGCCGAACAGTATTCTCTTTACCTCTCTTCAACATTAATACTAGTGAATAATCCGTGCGACCAGCATCCTTTGAGAGCTCGTTGCTATACATTTGTTAGGAATATATAGCAGCTCATAATGGGCGTCACACTCCGAGTAGATTTAGTATGCAGTACCCTAGATCGATCAATCACATTTTATATTTCTCTTGATCTCTTTTAAACAATGATATATATATATATATATATTGTATTCACAATTATAATTATCACAAAGACAGTCATAATTGGTCGACCAGTGAATACAAAACCACAATGTGATTCTCCAAAATCGATCTTCCTCTTTCCTTCAAACTCTCAATTTCAGTCCAGCTTGCTTTTCTAGAAATGCCCCATTAGATCGAATCATCTCATGACCATTGGCAACACCCTAAGATAGCAAACACTAAATAGAAATCTTGAGAATAAGTAAGAGTCCTGAGGGGACTAAAAATTGAGGAACTCTTTTCCTCAAGAGTCTCACACGTCATAAAAGTTGAGAACAAACTTTTTGCCACTCTTATTGGTCGTCTCATGCATACGTAGTATGAAATACGTATTACGGTATTAACTCCTTTCCCATGGAGCGTATGTCTACACTTTTCAATACCGTACAGATGATAGTTCAGACATACCCAATGTCTAACTTGAGTTCACGTATCTACTCATTCACAAAATTCATCAGAACTCACATATGTCATTTTAGACAGATAAAGTAAAATATGTGGGGTATTTTACTTTCGGACATCGTAAGTATTATGTCCTCATCTTAACACTTAGTTAAGGCAACATACGTATTTTAAGCTTGAGCTTTCGATTATCACTTAGATAATAAGCTTAAAATCAGTCTCATCTCTATTTATCACATAGTAAACAGATGCGATTACCCGTGTGAGTGGGCTAATCTTATATCTGTCCGACATACTTCTCAACTTAAAATAATGCGCTGAGCATTAAGATACATAAAGATCATACAAAGATTCATAGGTATTAATAATGAAACAACACAAGTTCATTGATGTGAACAACTCAGGGAAATTACAATATCCAGTACATCAGACTCTACGCAATCCTAGAGATTTTACATGACCACAAAACACATCTCTAGGTATTGGCTTTGTCATAGGATCTGCTACCATTCTATGCGTAGATATGTACTGTAAGTTCACATCCTTTCGTGCAACCATATCTTTTACAAAGTTATATTGGTATCTATATGTTTGGTCTTGCCATGATACTTTGGATCTTTGGTGTACGCTATAGCTGCTTGGCTATCACAGTTAACCAATAATGGATTTGCAGCTTTCTCAATAACACCTAAATGATCCAAAAATCTCTTAAGCCAAACTCCTTCTTGTACCGCTGCTGATAATGCCACCAACTCAACTTCCATCGTGGACAAGGCTATACACGTTTGCTTCTTACTGCTCCATGATATGGCGCCATTGTTCAGTAAGAAAGCAAATTCAGAGGTAGATTTTCTTTCATCTAAATCTCCCCCCCAATCAGCATCTGAATAGCCTTCAAGTCGCAGATCCTTTTCTTGGTAATTCAACTTGAAATCAGCAGTTCCCTTCAGATACCTCAGTATTCTCTTGACGGCTTTCCAATGTGCTGGACTTGGATTGGATTGGTATCTACTCACCATTCCAACTGCAAAACATATGTCGGGCCTTGTACACATCATAGCATACATCAAGCTCCCAACAGCACTAGCATAAGGAACATGTTTGTTTTGTTCCTTTTCTTGTGGAGTCCCTAGACACAGTATGTGACTCAATCCTTCACCTTTTGCAATAGGAGTGTTTATGGGTTTACAGTCTTGTATACGAAATCGTTCAAGAACCTTATTTATATAGGTTTCTTGCAAAAGAGACAACGATCTCTTCGAACGATCTCTCAAAATCTTAACTCCAAGAATGTATGCCGCCTCACCCATATCCTTCATCTCAAAGTTAGAAGACAACCATCTCTTGACAGTATTAACCAACTCCATATTGCTTCCGGCAATCAGTATATCATCAACATATAATGATATGATCACAAATTGATCCTTGGATCTTTTGATATATACATAATGATCCTCATCAATCATTGTAAACTCATATGCCATTATGGCATTATGAAAACGTATATACCATTGTCTTGATGACTGCTTAAGACCATATATCGACCTCAAAAGTCGACATACTTTTTCTTCTTGGCCTTTCACTATGAAACCAGCAGGTTGTTCCATATATATTTCTTTCTCTAATTTTCCATTGAGGAAAGCAGTCTTTACATCCATCTGATGTAACTCAAGATCCAGACTAGCTACTATTGCTAGAATAATGCGAATTGAGGTAAATCTCACTACAGGAGAAAACGTATCTTCATAATCAATTCCTTCCTGTTGATTATACCCCTTCGCTACAAGGCGAGCCTTATGCCTTTCAATCGAGCCATCAGCCTTTCGCTTTATTTTGAGAACCCATTTGTTCCCAATAGCTCTGCGTCCTTTTGGAAGATCAACCAGTTCCCAGACTTGGTTTGATTTCATTGACTCCATTTCCTCTTCCATTGCATGAATCCATTTTTCCTTACTAGGGCAATTCAAAGCCTCATTGATATTTCTTGGCTCATCCTTATCTTGTGGAGCAACCATAAAAGTTTCCCCTTCAATGTCAAAACATCGACGAGGAATACTTTGGCGACTTGTTCGCCGTATAGGAGATTGTACACTTTGCACATTATTCCCTATTATGCTCTCACTTGGATGAACTCCATTATCTTGATCCAAGGTCTCAAATAGGGAGTGATCTTCCCCTATTTCGCCCTTCTTAGGAAACTTATCCTCTAAGAATGTGACATCTCGTGATTCAAATTCAGTTATACTCCCACTTTCTTGCTCACCAATGAACACATACCCTTTCGAGTGTTCCGAGTATCTTATGAAAATACTCTTCTTTCCTCTGGGACCTAATTTCCCAAACTTGTGAGAGGACTCATGTGTATAGGCAACACAACCCCATGGCTTAAGAAAACTCAAGTCCGGTTTTCTACCTGTCCATAACTCATATGGAGTGGAAGTAACTGATTTGGAAGGCACCCGGTTAAGTATATACGCAGCAGTTAACAATGCATCACTCCAAAATGTGATAGGCAAGTTAGCATGTGCCATCATGGACCTAACCATTTCCAGTAGAGTTTTGTTTCTTCTTTCCGCAACACCATTTTGTTGAGGAGTGTACGGAATAGACAACTGTCTTTCTATTCTTTTTTCATCACATAATTTTCTGAACTCATCAGATAAATATTCTCGACCTCGATCGGATCTCAATGCTTTTATTTTCTTATCTAATTGATTCTCTACCAGGTTCATAAACCTTTTGAAACAACTTATTGCTTCAGATTTATGAGTAATCAAATAGACATATCCGAATCGAGTATAATCATCAATAAAAGTGATGAAATAAACAGCCCAATGCCTTCCTTTCACATTCATTGGACCACAGACATCAGAATGGATTAAATGCAGAGGAAATTCAGCTCTTTTTCCTTTTCCAAATGGTTTCCTTGTCGTTTTCCCTTCTAGGCAATGCTTACATATGGACAAATCGACTTTTTCAATATTGCCCAACAAGCCCTCTTTGGCTAGTCTATTCATACACTGTTAGTCAATGTGACCAAGTCTAGCATGCCACACATTCACATCATTATCATATTTATTAGGAGACGTGAGAAGGGAATAACAAACATTAGCATTAACATAATCAATATCTAATACAATAAAACCATCCAGAAAATAACCACAACCATAATAATTTGTATTCAAAAACAAATTCACACCTTTACTATAGAAGCTCATATTAAAACCTAATTTAACCAACACTAATACAGACACTAAATTCCGACGAATCTCCATAGCATACAACACATCATGAAGGAACAAAGTGCGTCCACCACGCATATTCAGTTGGCATGTGCCAATTCCTTTTACTTCAGCTCTGGAGTTGTTTCCCACATAGATCCACTTAGTTCTAGTTGGTACTCGTCGGAATTCCACGAAGGATCCTCTATCCTTCGCTACATGGTCCGTTGCTCCTGAATCCACAGTCCACAAAGGATTAGACTCAGTTAAGAACACAGAACTCGACACATAAGCAAAGTTCTGAAAAGTACAAGGGTGCATACCTTCTTTGGCTCACGACAGTCGCGAGCATAGTGACCCTTCTTGTCACAGTTGTAGCATTTCACCCTTGCAAGCTTTTTCATGCGAGGACGCTTCCCTCTTCCATGTTGGTTAAATTTGGGTTACTTCCCTGAAGGACCTGCTTCTTCCTTACCTTTCCCCTTATCAAACCAGTTAGGGCGCTTGCGCTTGGAGCTCGAAGCTCCATTTGAGCTAGAACTAGCATGATAGAGTTCAGCATCCGGCTTAGCTGCCAATAGGCGGTCCTCTTCCAGCTCAAGATGATGCATTGCATCCTCAAAGGTTTTGATATTTTCATTATGAGTTAGGTGCACCTTCATATGCTCCTAACTCTGAGGCAAGGAACGAATCACTGCTTGCACTTGCTGCTCATCTGTGAGGACATGGCCAGCATTTTTCAGCTCAGTTATCATGTTTGACATCTTTCTAAGATGTTGCTTCATGGTCTGACCATGAGGCTTCTTATAAGAGTCAAACCTGATAGTGAGCTGCCTCAGTCTAGTCATCGAAGTATGACCAAATCTAGCTGCCAATGCCTCCCACATTTCCTTGGCATTGTCAAAACGCCGAAACTCTCGCATGACGTCATTTTCCATGCTGCTCAACAACGTGATGCGAGCTAGAGAGTTCATTCTTTTCCATGCAGAAAAAGCTTCTTTGTCTCTTTTGTGCTGTGCAGTGGTTCCTTCTTCAGGTTCTACCATGGTCATGACAAGAGCCTCAAGTGCTTCTTGCTCTTCCAACACATACTGGATTTTCATTTGCCAAATTTCATAGTTGTCTCCATTGAGCTTTTCACCTTTGTTCAGCTCGGCAACTATGCTCTTTGTGGTTGAAGCCATTGATCTGAACAAATCAGACAAATATGCACGAATTATTAATGCCTATCATTTATGCATCCCTATTTTACATAGACCCATCATATCAATGAATAATTTCAAGTAAGGCTTCAGAATCAAAAGGTCACTATGTTTCCAATCATCCTCCAAAATCCTAACTTAAAACTATCATTAATATGATTGTCATATGCAAAATCAATTCTATGAAGTTACAAAAAACTTCTAAAACTACCCACAGCTAATTACCCACAGCAACCAGTAATAACAAAAAGTAACAGATAATTGACATACAATTAAAAAAAATGCTTTCAATTAACACAATTAGGTAGTAATCATTACATTAAGTTGTCCACAAAGCACACTTAATATATATCAGCCAATACAACTAACACAAAGTCAGCACACGAACTGGGAAAGATCCTCTTTTGTTCAATTTCTTGATCTTTTCCCTTGAAACAATACAGTAATATTCATTTACAAAATCAAGAACAATTTTCTTATAGGAAGCAGCTCCGTTGACATCCCATATGCGATTCAACACATCTTGCCATTCAGGTGGAAGAGTGTTTATAAAAAATCGCACCATCTCTGACTGTGACATAGGACGACCATTCCATATGACCTGTTGAATTTTCCCGTTGACTTCAAGGACATGATCAATTAAGTCACCTCTCTCCCATCGATGATCAGTCAGTTCAGCTATCAACTTAGACAGCTTATTCCTTTGTTCATCGGTAACTGCGCGAATAGGTGTGCGCAACCTTAGGGGAGGCATAGTTCCTGCAACAAATGCAGAACAAATAAGGAATCACATTATAATCCACATAGACTTAATTGAAAAAGAAACACATTCTTTTCCTCATTTTTTTTTGGTCAATGGTCAACGGTCAACGGTCGTTGTTCGTCGGTCAACGGTCAACGGTCGACGGTCGACGGTCGTCGGATCGGTCGGACCGAACGGACCGGTCGGGCCGGTCGGACCGCTCGCGCAGACCGACCGCACTTGCCTCACCCGTGTGGGGGATGACGTCACGTAGACGTCATTCGGCACGTGCCGGGTGCGTGCCTTCACCCGCGAGTCGGGTCGGGTCGCCGGCCGGTGACCGCCCGGCGAAACGTCGTCAGTGATGACGTCATTGGTGATGTCATCCGAGCGGTTACCGACCATTGGATGACGTCACGATGACGTCATCGCGTGACATCAGCACGTGTCGGTCCGCGGACCAGCGCGTGCCAGTTCGCCCACCGGCGGCGTGCACGCGCCGGTTTGCCGACCGGCGTGTGTGCCGCACGCGCTTGGCGATCCAGCGCCCACGCGCAACGCCTTCCGGCCGCACGTGTGGGCGCGTGTGGCGTCGCCTGACGGCGCTTGACGTATCGCCAAACTCGTCTCGGCGTCGCCTTTCTTCCTATGCCATCACAATTTGATTTCGACTTACGAAAACTCGGAAAAATGGCCAAAAAGCGCTCAAGTGTCGGGATTTTTGCCCCGATCCGTACGGCCGAAGTTCTTTCGCGAAAAAAATCAATCAAAAACATCAAATTGATCGGGAAAAACGTGAACTAGGGCTCTGATACCAATGTTGGGAATAACGGATCCCTGAAAAACGGATTCGACACCGAATCGAACCCCTAAATCAATGCGGAAGACGAAGCCCGGGAAAACACATATCACCGATCGTAAAGCACACCACGGATTCGAGCGTACTTTGTTAGCCACAGATTAAATACCGACGCCAATGGAGGAAGTGAAACTAGGTCCTGTTCGATCCGAGGAGGCGAAATCCTTCGAGCGTCTCATTGGTTTCGCTTTGAAGAACAACATGAGAGAGAGAGAGAGAGCGAGCGTAAAACAACGTACGTCTTTTTCTTAATCAAACGGTATGTTTTTCTCTCTCTCTCTCCTCCCTTTTATACCCCCCTCTTTCCAAGGGCCTTATTCCCGTGGGCCGGGCATTTTGGGCCCAGCATGGGCGGACGGGCCTTAAGCCCAATACCAATAAAGCCTTCACCCTGGTATTTACAAGCGAGGAGCCCGATTGACGGAGGTGTTTCGGCCGCCGGTTCTGGGTAGGCCGACCAGGCCTCCCTTTGGCTGCTCTGCAGAGGGTGCCCGTGCGCAGAGGTGCAGGAGAGGAAGAAGGAAGGAAGGGGGGGAATGGAGAAGGGGCCCGGCTGGGGAGAAATTAAAAGGAAATGGGCCCGACCCAGACGAAGGGGAAAGAAAAAGGGCTGGGGTCAGGCCCAGCCCCAAGCCATTTCGGTTTTTTTAATTAAAAATAAAATGAAAAAACTTGGTTAATGCAAATGATCTTAATGCCAATGTGATGTGCTATTCAATGTAAATTTTTTTGGGTAGGGCCAAATTGGTCCCTAATTTTTTACGCAAGTTAATGGTATTGTCCAATTGGCTCAGTGTCTTATCACTTCCGCCATTTTTTTGTTTTTATTATTGATTGATTTCATTTTATTGCCTGCACCCTTCTGTGTTGCAATGTAGGGATGAAAACCAGAAAAGTTTGCATGAAACACCATTTTATCAAAGGAGGAAAGTTACCGATAATGGGCTATAGGTAAAATTTACGCAATCAAGTAATTGAGCGAGCGGCTGATTAGACATACTTCAGAATTTGCATTTATTGAAAGGACCTCAAGACTTTGACTTGGTGCTTGCGGGTCTAGCACCGCAAAAACTTGGCTCCACAATAATGCCGTTGGTGCTACGACTTCGTCAACGTGTCACCTATTGCTTGGCTTATAGCGGGGGGAAAAGCCAAGCACTTGCTCTGTTTCAACTTGAGGCTGTATGATAGTGACGATGAGATAAGAGACCATGCAACGAGTGATTATCGTTGATTGACCGGGAGTTATTCATAGACTTTCGATTTACCAAACATCAATTGAAAGAAGCATGTAACTTCCCATTCTATTTTTATAAATGGAATCCAAGGTGATGATGGATACATTTTCCCTGACTCATAAGATAGACTAGATCACAAGGGACCCGTGGAAAGTGTAGAAACAAATCTACATTTGTGTTATTACACAACTCTGCTTGATCACTTGCTCTTCAGACTTTTGCTAAATCATCATCGCTGAAATTAGTCCACATATAATTTAACAAATAATCCATGTCCCATGTGAGGTACGTCTCACGAGATGGATTAGTTATAAGATCAAAAGTCCCATAAAAGACGAGAGAAAGTTGGTAATGTTACTTACACACCAGTAAATCGTTACGAAATGAGATGCATTTTGAGGGTTTGACTCTTGTTATCTAGGCTAAAGGATCACATTAGCTATTCCATTGAGTTTCTAAGAATTAATGGAACAAGATCCGTAATACAACAATAGAGAGTTACCGTATTTACAAGGGTTAAAAAATGGATTTCAACCAAAATGTACAACAGGAACTCATCATTCTCTACATCATTATCATCTTAATAAATAAGTGGGAAATGCCATTTTTATCAAATGAAGAGCCCCAACACAATAATAGAGCACAGTTGGAACAAGAAACTTGAAAGACTTGATTGCAAAGGTTTTTTGTAGTGGTCACCAGTGGAGTCACCGAAGGACCGCCATAGGCACATGTGTTGCTCAGATCAACATCAGATGACGAATCCAATTAAAGACTTTTCTCTTCTTCCGACTAGGGAAGCTCCATCATGTAGCAACTTAAAATTTTCCGGTGAAATCCTACTTTAATCATAGCCAGATTCCACAATTTCTTCATATCACTCATTTTAAGTTTTAACTTCAATTTATTTGTGAGGTTCTTGCTAATTTTAAAGCAAGAATAAATGTCATAACCAATCAAGTGTAAATAATGTTGCGACCGATTGGACTTGGGAGAGCTCATGTCAAGTGTGAGTGCCTATTTCGCAAGAAAGGTTCACTTGATAATCCATCCAAACACCTCAAGGATGTCGTTCATCTCTAAAGGGTCGCAATAGAGAGTAATAGAATATTTAGTTATTAAACCACACTTTCATTTAATAGTTTGAATTTGTATAATAGTTGACAATGATCTTGTAAAATATCACTATTAGTCCGGCTCTTAAAATTCTACTATTGTCTTGTCATCCTCCAATGAACAATAGATATCAATAGGAAGACTCAAGAGAGTGATCTTTTGTCCCAAAAGAGATTCACAAGAATCGATTAATATTGTATTGCTAATTTTCATCGTTCCTTCATGATAAACATCCAAAGGCGCACCTTACCAAAAAAAAAAAAAAATCCAAAGGCGCACTTTTGAAAAGAAATGTTAATACGTACTCAAAATCCATTATGAGCATTTGAGTAGTGGCTGAATTAGGCGTACTTCAAACCCTGCTAGAATTTGCATTCATACAAAGGAAAATACAGCCAGATGAATTTAGGCAGACCCAAGTCGTTGCATAGCATGACGACATGGACCTCAAGACTTTTTGATTTGGTGCTTGCGGGTTTTGCACTGCAAAACTTGGCCATACCTTAAATTTTTCCACAATAATGCCGTTGGTCTAGCCTCACCAAAGTGCGTCCGTGTTGGTGCTCCTGACTCACAACAATGATAGTGAGCCGTGGCTACTTGCACTCCTGGGCTAGCTCTGAGGATGAGATTAATAGACCACGCCATGAGCGATAGGTTGAGTTGACCTGGAGTTATATGTGGACTTCCAATTTTAGAAACTTTGATGGAAAGAACATGTGACTTCCTATTCTAATTTTTCCAATTGAAATGTGGAGCAATAATCGTTGAGTTGACTGGGAGTTATTTGTAGACTTTCAATTTACCAAACTTTGATCCAAAGAAATATGTAACTTCCCATTTCAGTTGAAATCCATAGTGATAATGGTTACATTTTTCAGGAAGTATAAGATAGGCGAGATCATAAAGGGACTCATGGAAAGTGCATAAACAAAAGTACACTCACGTTAATACACAACTCTGCTTGGTCACTTGCTCTTTGCATTTAGCTAAATTATCATTGCTGAAACTAATCCATATCTAATCTAACAAATAATCTATCTCCCATGCAAAGTAAGCCTCGTGAGACGGATTATTGATAATGTTAAATTAATGTCTCGAGTTTGAATTCAGATGACGATTTGTTAAATCGAATTTTATTGATAAAGATTTTCCAAATAGAAGAAACTTCGTCAATCTGATTACGAAAAAGGAAATAAAAAGAAGATACGGATTTCTTCTTTTCTGCGGAAGCTTGCCGAAGGTTGTTATCCAGGTGGGGCCAAAAGTCAAGACCTTAACTTTTGGGCACATGCACACACACAATATTCACGCATGAGTTTCCTTTTTCGCCCATGGAAATTAAAGGGTGGCCTCTGCACGTGAAACAAAGGAGGTGGGCCTAAAAGTCAAGACTTTGACTTTTGGGCACACACATATAAAAGGGATGTGGAGCCCTACGTAGAAGAGAGAAGCCGCCGAAGCTCTACAAAAGCAGAGAAAGAAAAAGGAGCCGCAAGCCGCATAAGTCGAGCTGATGAGAGTGGCGCGCGTTTTTGTTTCGAACTTGAATGAGCGGTAATTTTTGTGCTGTGAATTTATGTCCAAGTGAGTTATTTATTTATAAATACTTTGAGTTTTGAGTTAAATCTAGGTGTGAAACACTCGAAATGCGTGTGTGGCGATCAGAAACTTTGATTCTCCGATTATAGTGGATTATTTGCTGTTGGCTCTCCCCATGGACATAGGTACCAATACTCGGACCGAACAACGTAGATTTTTGGTGTCCTTATTATTTCTCGTTTATTTCTCTGGTGATTTCGCTTTGACGTAAATTGCAAGATCTTGTCATTTCCATTTATTATATTCCAACAATTGGTATCAGAGCTTGGTTGGGATTAGATTTCCTAATTGTGATTTGAAGCTTTTATTTGTTTGATTATTATCATGAAGTTTTGTTACTACGATTATGTCTGAGAGAAAATCTAAAATTGAGAAGTTTAACGGGAGCAACAACTTTGTGTTATGGAGCATCAAGATGCGGGGATTATTGACAATCCAAGGTTTGGCCAATGCACTGGATGGTGAAGATGAGTTGCCTATTATAATGAAAGCTTCAGAAAGGGTAGAGCTAATGGAAAGAGCAAAGAGCACAATTTTGTTAAATTTATTGGATGAGGTCTTACTAGAGATTGTTGAGGAGAAGGATGCCGCAGCATTATAGGCAAAACTTCAAGCTCTTTATGTGAAGAAATATTTGAACAATTGCTTGTACATGTTGAAGAATATGTTTCAATTTAGATATATTGAAGGTACGTCTATTAGAACCCACCTAGATGAATTAATAAACTCATGATGGTTTTGAAGAATGCCGATAAGATACTTGATGATGAAGAACAAACCATGATGTTGTTAGCCTCTTTACCAGAGTCATGGGAGCATTTTACTGATTCACTGTTACAGGGGCGTACTACAATTACCTCAGAAGAGGTAAACTCTACCTTATTCTCTAAGGAGTGGTAGAGAAAGTTGTGAGATGACGGTCTGGCGTAATGAGTAATGCAAACACTAACGATTCGAGGTAGAGAACAATATCGAGGGCCTAGTAGTAGTAGAGGTAAAATCAGATTGAAATCACGCCATAGAAAGTCCAAGGGATGCGTAAAGTGCTTTGAGTATCATGAGGAGGGCACATCAAGAGAGATTGTTCAAAGCGGAGGAATAAGACTGACAGGTAGAATGCCACGAGCAGTGTGGCAAACGTTGCCGAAGGGAGTAATAGTGATGTAGAAGCTGTCTAATGTGTGACTACTACTTTGTTAGGAGACGAATGAGTGCTAAATTCAGGGTGTTTTTATCATATGATACCTCATAATAACTGATTTACTACTTACCAGATTGCGAATGGTGGTAGAGTTCTTTTGGGGAATAATGCAGTTTGTAAGACTGTGGGGATAGAGACAATTCGGATTCGGATGCACGATGGGGTAGTGCCCACATTGACAGATGTGAGGCATGTACTGAAGCTCAAGAAGAATCTTATTTCTCTAGGGACACTCGATGACATTGGGTGTAGGTACACCTCTGAAGGTGGAGTATTGAAGATCTCTCGAGGTATCATGACAGTGATGAAGGGAGAGAAAGTTAATACTCTTTATCATCTACTGGGAGAGACCGTGACTGGAACCGTTGTAGTTTCATCAAGTGAGTCAAACTCCAACTTGACTCAATTACGGCATATGCGTTTAGAGCATATGAGTGAGGCAAGTATGACAATGTTGAGTGAAAGGGGGTTGTTGAATGGTCAAAAGACAGGGAAGTTGGACTTACGTTATGGTTATACATATATTGCTTATGCATTGACTGTAGGTGATGAAGTGGAGACAGATGAGCATTTGTCTTATTCTGAGGCGATGGCTAGTTTGGAGTCGTCGCAATGGCTAGGGGCTATGAGTGAAGAGATGGAATCACTCCATCGAAATTAGATATGGGAGCTGATCAAAGTACCCAAAAGCCAAAAGATTGTCATAAGTAAATGGGTTTTTAAATGGAAAGAAGACATTCCCGGTGTCGAGGCAGCGAGGTATAAGGCGAGACTTGTGGAGAAGGGATATACACATCGTGAGGGCATTGACTACAATGAGATGTTCTCTCCTGTGGTAAGACATACTTTAATTTGTGTTTTATTTGCCTTAGTTGCTTTGCAGGATCTCGGGTTAGAGCAGTTAGATGTGAAAACTGTGTTTTTTCACGGTAAGTTGGAAGAGCAGATTTACGTGAGGCAACCAGAGAGATTTACTATTTCGAGTAAGGAAGATCATGTTTGCTTGTTAAAGAAATCTTTGTATGGGTTGAAACAGTCTCCTAGGCAGTGGTATAAACATTTTGATGCTTTCATGACTAGTCAAGACTACACAAAAAATCAGATGGATAGCTACGTTTACTATAGGAGATTGGAGAATGATTATTTGATTTATCTACTCTTATATGATGATGATATGTTGATAGCAGCTAAGAATATGTCTGATATTGATGTGCTGAAGAGGCAGTTAAATGCTGAATTTAAGATGAAAGATTTATGTGCTGCAAAGAAAATATTGGGTATGGAGATTTTGCTTGATAGGACTGTAGGAGTTTTACATCTATCTTAGAAAAAATATATTGAGAAGATCGTGACACATTTTAATATGCAGTCAGCAAAATCTGTAAGTACACCTTTAACGAAGCACTTTTAGATTAATTATCACCGTAGACTGAGGATGAGGAGGAGCATATGTCCCGTGTTCCTTATTCTAGTGCCGTGGGTAGTATTATGTATGCTATGGTGGGCACCAGGTCTAATGTTTCACAAGTTGTGAGTGTGGTTAGTCGCTATATGAAGTGTCCCGGTAAAGCTCATTAGGAAGCTGTGAAGTGGATCCTTAGATATTTGAATAGGACAATAGACGTGGGTATAGTGTACTGGAGGGACAACAATGGCAGTGAGATCACTGGTTTTGTGGATTCAGATCATGCCGATGGCTTGGATGATCGTAGGTCTTTAGTAGGTGGTGCAATTAGTTAGAAAGAATCTTTACAGGATCACATTGCCTTGTCTTCGATTGAGGCAGAGTACATGACACTAACTTTAATAGCGAATGAGGCGATATTGTTACAAAGTTTGCTCTCGGACTTTAGATCAGAACAGAAAAGTGTAGATATACACTGTGATAACTAAGGTGCGATATATTTGGCGTATAATCCAGTTTATCACAAGCGAACGAAGCGTATTAACATCAGGTTCCACTTCATCCGAGATGTCTTAGCTAAGGGTAATATTATTGTTAAAAAGATTGCTACAGCAGATAACCCGGCAGACATGATGACTAAATCTGTTCCTTTAGCAAAACTCAAGTTTTGCTTGAGCTCTATTGGCGTCTGTGGAGAGTGAGGGCCCGTCAGGACGTTGGGAGAGCAGCATGGATGATGAACACTATAACTTGGCTTCAAACATCGAACCAAGGTGAAGAATTGTTAAATTAATGTCTTAACTTTGAATTCGGATGACGATTTGTTAAATCGAATTTTATTAATAAATATCTCCCAATTATAAGAAACTTCGTCGGTCTCCGCGAAGGATTACAAAATGAGGAAATAAAAAGAAGATACTAATTTCTTCTTTTCTATGGAAGCTTGCCGAAGGTTGTCATCCAGGTGGGGCACATGCACACACACGATATTCACGCCTGAGTTTCCTTTTTCGCTGATGGAAATTAAAGGGTGGCCTTTGCACGTGAAACAGAAGGAGGTGGGCCCAGCACACACATATAAAACGGATGTAGAGCCCTACGTAGAAGAGAGAAGCTGCCGAAGCTCTATGAAAGCAAAGAAAGAAAAAGGAGTCGCAAGTTGCACAAGTCAAGCTGATGAGAGCCGTGCGTATTTTTGTTTCGAGCTGGAACGCGCGGTAATTTTTGTGCTGTCAGTTTATGTCAAAGTGAGTTTTTTATTTATAAATACCTTGGATTTAGAGTTAAATCTAGGTGTCGGAAATGATCGAGTGTGAGCGATTGTAAACTTTGATTCTCCGATTATAGTGGATTATTTGCCGCTCTTCTCCTCATGGATGTAGGTACCGGTACTTGGACCAAATTACGTAAATTTCTGGTATCCTTATTATTTATCGTTTGTTTCTCTGGTGATTTCGCGTTGACGTAAATTGCAAGATCCTGTCATTTTTGCGTATTATATTCCAACAAATAAGATTTAGATTCCCATATAAGGTGAGAGAAAGTTGGTAATGTCACCCATGCATCCATAAATGCAATAATAAAGAATTGCCGTATTCATGAGGGTTGAAAGATGGATTTCAACCTATGTGTACGAGAAGAACTTGTCATTCATAACATCGTCATCACCTTATTAAATAAGCGGGAAAAGCCTTTTTATCAAGTCAATATTCACGGCACAATAATAGAGCACAATTGAAACAAGAGACTTGAAAGATCAGACTTTTACGCGTGTTGATTTTAAAGTTTTCTGTAGTAGTCACTAGCGCTATCGCTAAAGGATCACCATGGGCACACGTGTTGCTCAGATCAACATTAGATGATGAATCCGATGAAAGACTTTTCTCTTTCTTCGGACTAAGGAAGCTTCATCACATAGTAAGTAACTTACATTTTCTAGTGAAATCCTACCTTAATCAAAGCCAAATTCCTCAATTTCTTCATATCACTCATTTTAAGTTAACTTCAATTTACTTGTGAGGTTCTTGCTAATTTTGAAGCAAGAATATATGTCATAATCAATCAAGTGTAAATAATGTTATGACTGATAGAACTTGAGAGAATTTGCGTCAAGCGTAAGTGCCCATCTCACAAGAGAAGTTCACTTGATAATCTATCCAAACACCTCGAGGATGTCATTCATCTCAAAAGATTGTGACAAGGAGTAATAAAAAATTTTATTATCAAACTACGCTTTCATATAGTTGTTAAAATTTTTAAAATAGTTGAAAACAATTTCATAAAATATCACTGTTTGTCTGGCCCTTAAAATTCTCCTACTGTCTTGTCATTGTCCAATGAATAATTGATATTGATAGGAAAACTTAAGAGAGTGATCTTTTGATCCAAAAGAGATTCATAAGAATTGATTAATATTGTATTGCGTTTTAGTTTATGCTCTTGCTAATTTTCCATCGTTCCTTCGTAATAAACATCCCATAGATGTACTTTTTAAAAGAAATGTGAATACATACTCAAAATCCATGATGAGCATTTGACTAGTGTTTGAATTAGGTGCACTTAAAACCGTGTTAGAATTTGCACTCATACAGAGGAAAATGCGACCAGATGAATGTAGACAGACCCAAGTCGTTGCATAGCATGACGACATCGACCTGAAGACTTTGACTTGGTGTTTGCGGGTCTTGCACTGCAAAACTCGTTCATACCTGAAGTTTCTCCGCAATAATGCTGTTGAGTACAGCCCCGCCAAAGTGCGTACATCTTCGAGCTACGACTTCGTTAACCTGTTGTCTATTGATTGGCTTATAGCAACAGACAATAAGTTAAATATCGTCAGAATTTGAACAATACACCCAAGCCAAAAACTTGAAGCCTAATCGAGTGGCGTTCATGTGCCATATACCTTTTGTTTTCAATACCGTCATCATTCATGGCAGAACATGATAGTGTAAGAGTGCTTGTACTAGTAAGTCTGTTGTTGATTTTAGATCATGCGTGTGTATGCTTGTGCAGAAATAGAAGCTCATCCTCAATTTGCTTTGAAGACGAAAGGGATGCTTTACTCCAGCTGAAACAAAGTCTCTCAAACATATCTCACATCCTTTCTTCGTGGAACAGCGAAGATTGTTGCCAATGGACTGGCGTAAAGTGCGATCGAGCAAATGGACATGTCGTCATGCTCAAGATCACGCCAGGATACGAATTCCCATTTGACCATATTTCTTTCACGGCTAGTGAATTGAACTCTTCTTTGCTGAACTTGAGATATTTGAGCCACCTAGAGTTGAGCAAGATCTATTTCGAAAAGGCGAACATACTCAATTATATCGGCTTGATGAAGCAATTGAGGTACCTTAATTTATCCAACTCTTATGGTTTTGCAACTTTTCCTAGTGAATGGGGAAATCTCACTCAGTTGGAAGTCCTCGATCTCCATAGTTATTATCACGTGGTTGCTATTGATGACATTCAGTGGGTTTCCCATCTTCAAGCATTAAAGTACCTTGACATGAGCGGCCTGAATTTTACTAAATATGGAGACCCCATGCGAGTGATCAATATACTCCCATCTTTATCTCACTTAAGCCTATCATATTGCTGGTTTTATGACTTTCACCTGCCTACTCATCTCGATCTTTCAAATAATTTTTTCAAAGGTCCCATCTCAATCACTATATTCCAAAACATGACTTCTCTTCGGCACCTTGATCTTTCATATAATTTTTTCAAAGGTCCCATCCCAAGCACTATATTCCAAAACATGACTTCTCTTCAGCATCTCGATCTTTCATGGAATTATTTCATAGGTCCCATCCCAAGTACTATATTTCAAAACATGACTTCTCTTCAGCATCTCGATCTTTCATGGAATGATTTCAACTCTTCAATACTAAGGGGGTTCGATAACTTGAGAAGTCTCGTCGATCTCAATCTTGAAGCAACTTTTTTGCAAAGCATTGAGGGAGGGTTCTTCTCTTTCTTAAGGAACAAACCATTCCTCAAGTCACTATCATTGGCTTTTAACAAACTTCACGATGAGTTATTTTCAGTCGAGGGAAATTCTTCAAGGCTTATCGGGAAAAACTTGGAGCGATTGTATATAAGTTATAATTTTCTCCAAGGAGCTTTGCCAAATTGGCTAGTGTACTTGAAAAACTTGACATGGCTTGACCTATCATCTAATCAATTACATGGAACTATCCCGCCATCATACAATTGGTTATGCTTGGAACACCTTGCTCTTTCTAATAATCAGTTGACAGGGAATATTCCAGAGGCATTAGGAAGATTGCAAGGCTTACAGTCTTTAGATCTCAGTAACAATCTTCTAAATGGCACCATTCCACAAAGTCTCGGGCAACTTCAAGATCTTGACTCGTTAGATCTTTCAGGAAATTCCTTGAGAGGAATAGTTTCCGAAATCCACTTCGCCAACCTCTCGAAGCTAGAGCACTTAGATATCAGCAACAACTATTTAGCTTTCCAGGTGGATTCTGATTGGATGCCGCCCTTCAATCTGCGGTCTATTAGGATGATGTCTTGTGATTTCAGAAAGGAAATTCCGCAATGGATAAAAACGCAAGTCAATGCAGAAGAGATATTGTTGTCCAACTCATTTATCATAGGCGCTCTCCCTGATTGGCTAGTTCTAATGTCATTTGACTCCCTGGATCTCTCTTACAACCAAATAAATGGATCTCTACCGAAATTTCACTCTACACTGTCCAGCTTAGATCTCTCTCACAACTTATTCTCTGGACCTATTCCGCAAGATATTGACTTGGCGATGCCTCGGATGACTTCCTTGAATCTGAATGATAATCTCTTAAGCGGTCCAATACCAACCTCATTATGTGAGATGGAATTTATGGACAAGTTGCACCTTAAAATGAATAAATTAGTTGGCAAAATCCCTAATTGTTGGAAGGTGCATCCTATGAGTCTCCTTGATCTATCATCCAACAAGTTGTCTGGAGTCATACCGAGTTCTTTGGGAAATCTAACTGGGCTTGAGTCAATATACTTGAGCAACAATAGTCTCCAGGGAGAAATTCCTGTGACTATGAACAATTGTAGGAACTTGCTAGTTTTAGATCTTGGTGAGAACAAAATCTCTGGAAGTGTTCCACATTGGTTTGGACCAAGCTTTCAGTTTCTACAAATTCTTAGATTGCGAGAAAACATGTTCAATGGCAGTATTCCTTCACAACTATGCTCACTCCCTGCAATGCGAATATTGGACCTAGCAGTAAATAATCTAACGGGAACGATTCCAAATTGTCTTGGTCATATGACAGGTATGAAACAACCTAAAAACGTAGCTGAAGGCAATGCGCTTTCCCCTGCTTATGAGCCTGAACCTTCTGTGAATGAATCGATGCCTGTTACTAGTAATCCATTTTTTTGGAATGAACTGCATGTGGAGCAGGTCGTGAAGGGGATAAACCTTGACTACACAAAACTCGCTCTACGACTTATGGTCAATTTGGATCTCTCAAGCAACAAATTGATTGGGCGAATACTTGAAGAGCTTACCTTGCTCTCCAAATTACGAGGCTTGAACTTATCCCGCAACTTTCTTTCTGGAGACATCCCAACTATGATTGGACACCTGAAATGGCTCGAGTCACTTGATCTTTCGAATAATCACCTTTCAGGAACAATCCCACAGAGCTTTTCTACGTTTAAATCACTGAGCAAACTGAACTTGTCTCACAACAACTTTACGGGGCCAATTCCCAAAGGAAATCAAATCCAGACCCTTGATGATCCTTCCATTTATGCCGACAATCCTCTACTTTGTGGCGATCCTCTACAAAAGAAATGCCCCGGTGCTAAGGCCCCTCGAGTGTCAGAAGAAGATCCCGAAGAAGAAGGTAAGTTTGAAAAGGTGATGTTCTACATAGTCATAATGCTTGGGTTTGCGATTGGGTTTTGGGGAGTTATTGGAGTTTTGGTGTACAAGAAGAATTGGAGACGCTTCTACTTCAACTATGTGGATCGTAAAACAGACATGGTCTATGTGATTAGCCGAGTTGAGGAGGAGATTGAGAAGTGCATAACAAGTCTGTTCTCTACATCAATCAGTCCAATCAGTCCAATCCTTTGTTGATCTCGTGAAGTTCTTGCTTTCTTGTTTAAGTAGAATCATCTTGTGGTTGGCTTGTTTCTCCTTGTGAGTAGTTACTAGTAGCCAATATTTTGTTTTCTTCAGTTTCAAGCTTGTCCAGGCAAGCCGTCGATTAAACAGAACGGTAAGTGCAAATCATGTCATTTTGTAATTTTAGTGTTGCTCAGCTCTACTCATGATATGATTTTGCTTGTCAATGTCACAAAACATGTTAGCAATTCCACCTTACCCTATTTAAGCTTTTCCTGCTAATTGCATGTTGAGGGTAATATGACATTAGTAAACGAAATTGTTAATGGCATAGTGCCCACCAATGTTCAATATATTCCTTTCCTAGGTTACATTTCCCCAGTGTATTTTTAGACGTCAAAAGAAAAAAAAAATGCATGTACGTAGAATTACTATTAAATATAGGTCTCGAATTCGAGCTATTTACGACATTCACCTCGAAGTGATTTACCACACAAAGAAAAAAGAAGAAGCTCCCACCCACTGAAAGACAAAAGGGAGGAGCACGCTTCTTCGCCTTGTGCCCGTGTAAAAGGAAAGGCAAGTGGGCCCAAGGGAGTTTTGAGAGAAAAGGAAAAAAAAAATGGAGAATATAAGCTTCATTTGGCGAAAAATATTCTTTAGAAAGCCATTTTTCAAGAAAATAAAGATATTATTTGATGTTTGGTTAAAATTTGAAAATGATATAGAAAATATTTTCCACTATTCTAATTTGATTTTCAAGGAAAAATTACCAAAGAAATCGAATTTTAATTTTTTAATTGATAAAAAAAATTTAATTTTAATTTTTACATATATTTTTAAAATTAATTTTTTAATTAATTTTTATTTTTAAACAATGGCATTTTTTTGACTTAAAAAAAAAAAAAAAAAAAAAATTTCCCTTGCTCCTCCTTCCTCCATCGTGTGCGTAGGCGTGGCTACTTGCTCGGCAACTGACCAAGATGTGGATCGGCGAGCTTGAATTGGAAAAAAAATTTCCTAATTTTGAAGGTGTTTTTTTCAATAACGTAAAGATATTTTCTTTGACTAATTCATTTCCCATGAAACAAATACTGAAAAATCTGAAAAATATTTTTCTGGTAGTTGTTTTTCCCGTAATATGAATGGAGCCATGGTCTTTTCTTTTACTATGCCCAAAGACGTTCCTTTCCCTAGAGTGCGGCCGCCATAGTTTGCTTCGTGTTTTGAAAGGAGCTGCACGTTGAAGGGAAGATGGGGCTCCTCCAGGAACTAGCCCCGCGCGCGCGCACGCGCACACAAAGGACTCTTTGAGGACTCACGAATATAGAACCCCTAGCCTAGTGCTCGGCCCTCGTCCGTCCGGCGGCACCTCTGCGGCAGCCACGACCGTCGTCGCTCGTATGCCGGAACAAAAGAGACCCGCAGCCTCCGTGGGCCGCCACGGGGTGGCCGAGGGTCGAGTGGCGTTAGCCACGCCTGGAACGCTACAAATCACAGGCAAGCTTCGACTCGACCAGTCGATGCCCGGACGACTCGACTTCTGCTCAAAACAACGACACAAAACTAGATCTCATTCGGGCATTTTATCGAACAGATCTCATCCGGGGTACGCTACTGAAATGAGTGGTTTTTGGCTTGACCAAGACTCAAACCCGAGCCGAGACTCTCGCCAGATGAAAAAACGACCCACGCGACAGCCAAACGAAGGACGGTCGGGGCCGGAGTTCGTGTAAGGCGGACGGCCACGAGCTCCGGTCCGGCATGCCCAAGAACAGGGTCGAAGCTTACCGGAGCCTGGGCGCTGGAAAGGAGGCCCGGCAGCTGGTCGTCGGCGGCGATGCTGGCGCGGTGGCCGGCAGTCTCTCCCTCTAACTACCCTCCCTCACTCAGACTCTCACATGCGGCTCCTCTCTCTCGAATCTATCTCTCTTCTATACGAGAAACCTCTTGCTCACGAATTTACAGGCGAGGAGCCCGATCGGCGGAGGTGTTTCGGCCACCAGTTCTGGGCAAGCCGACCAGGCCTCCCCTTGGCTGCTCTGCGGAGGGTGTCCGTGCGGAGAGGTGCAGGAGAGCAAGAAGGAAGGAAGGGGGGTTGCGGGGAACGGAAAAGGGGCCCGGCTTGGGAGAAATTAAAAGGAAATAGGCCCGACCGAGACGAAGGGGAAAGAAAAGGGGCTGGGGTCAGGCCCAGCCCCAAGCCATTTCTTTTTAAAAAAAAAAAAAAAAACTTGGTTAATGCAAAATTGCAAATGATCTTAATGCCAATTGACGTGCTATTCAATGTAAATTTTTTTGGGTGGGGGTCAAATTGGCCTCTAATTTTCTATGCAAGTTATCCCTAAATATTTAATCAAAATTTAGGTATCAACAAGATATTATTATCCAATTGCTCGGTGTCTTATCATTTCCACCATTTTTTTGTTTTTATTATTGATTGATTTCATTTTGTTGCCATGTTGGTATGAAAACCAGAAAAGATTGCATGAAACACTGTTTTGTCAAAGGAGGAAAGTTACCGATATGGGCTATAGGTAAAATTTACGCAACCAAGTTTCCATGACGAGTAATTGAGCGAGTGGCTGATTAGACATACTTTAGAATTTGCATTTTTTGAAAGGAACTCAAGACTTTTGACTTGGTGCTCGCGAGTCTTGCACTGCAAAACTTGGCCATACCTAAATTTTTCCACAATAATTCTATTGGTTCATCAACCTTTTATCTTGTGATTTGAAGTGGTCGATTGTTCTTGTGACTCTCTTGACTAACTGTTATCCTTTTTCCTGATAAATCCGAGTACATGAGTTGATTTACTTTTCTGGGGGCATTCTTGTCAACTGCTGTGCAACTTGTGAAAGTATCTGGCGTGTGATTAACCCTTCATATGTTGTTGCAGCTGATGGAAAATGGCAGTCATTCCTCATATGAACACTAGTGCTTTTGCAATTTTACCCTAAGAAACCTTTACTGGGAAAATGCGAGTTATTTTTATGTCCATATCTGGAACTTCAAAAAGTTATTTTTATGTCCATATCTGGAACTTCAAAAATACCCTTGTAGACCTAATAAACAAATTCCTTGTAGTCTCCCTTCTTCCGTTCTGCTAACATAACTAAAGGACAGAACTGCGTAGTTATTTTTTTTTTCCAGTTGTTCATTTAGCTGGTCATTGTTTCAACTGTAAGTTAATTAAAGCTAGCTTTACTGTACTCTGCTCAACTTCGAGTTTCAGTTTTCTCGAGCATTGTGTCTTATCTGTACTCCTTCAATAGATATGCCTTGGGTGGTTTTGATGGAAATTCAATGGTTCCAAGTGCTGAAGTGTATGATCTGCGCCTGGATTGCTGGATGGCTGGGGAACCGATGAATTGCGCTAGAGGGTATTCTGCCGCCGCCGTCTTTAGTGAGTCGATATACACAATCGGAGGTGTAAAGGCTGATGAAGGCATCGTAGACACAGTGAGTTTTCTGCCTCCCTCCATTTTGTATGTCATGATTCATGTATAATTTTCAGCCAGGCATTGGATTGACCCTGAGTCCTCAAAATTTGTCAACCAACTGCTCATCCGATTTACGTCTGGAGCATCGTTTAGCTTATGCCTCGACTGGAATTGTCACAGGTTGAATGTTACAAGGAGGGCCAAAGTTGGCGTGAAACGTCTGTGAGAGGCATCGGGCAAAGGTGTTTCTTGTCTGCCATCGTCCTGTGAGAGAAGCTTCTTTTAGCAGAAATATTTCCTTTTTCTTTTTGACTGGTGTTGCAGATATCTTCCGACACATAAAATGGATCGGTGTTAGAGAGAAGTTCTGTTTATTGTTGAAAACTAGGGGGAATAGAGAGAGATGCATAGGAATGTACAGATGAATTCGAGCTTGCTCATATCACGAGAGGCCTTTTGTTTTGTTGCACTTGCACTCTTAGTTAAAAGCAAATGCTTATAATTATGCAAAAAATACTCTTTCTAAATCTTGACCACCATTTATATGAACCTCCTTTCATGAATAATCAAGAGTTGCATATTCCAACTTCATATACTCTCTTCAAGCTTCATTGATTACGGCTTAAGTTTTCCCTCCGCATGTGTGGAGAATTCATTTTCATTCGTAAGTAGTCGCTCATGTCATGCCCATGTAAGACCTCGCATCATGCTATCTTACATATTCTTTACATGACATTCCTATGCACCCAATTCCCATCTTAGAAAAATTGGGACTTCCCATGAATTGAAGTTTCATTTAATTGCTATATTTGCATGTGTATTTTCGATAGGTCGTATGTCATAAATTGGAAAAGATAAAAATTATATATTGCTTGCTAGTAATTTTTGATTGGATGTTCATTAAACAATTTACAGAAATATGTCTAGGGGTGCATTTAATGAAATTTAGATTTATGATTACATTGCATTTTTTATTGCACGATGTTAAATATTCCCATGTCGATTAGCTCATTTTAAGAATATACGTTGTTTAGTACATTATTTACATAGCATAACACATTTGCATATTCACCCTCCTTTCATGTATATTTGACGAGGTCGTGTCTTGGGGCTTTATAATATGACATTGAATAATGTTGCCAGATTTGGCTTAGGGTCTTATCATTTCAGCCATTTATTTGTTTTGTTGTGACTGTTTTCATTTTATTGCTTGCGCCTTTATGTGTGGTCATGTAGTTTTGCATGTTTAGGGATGAACATTAGAAACGATTAGATGAAACACCATTTTATCAAAGTAGGAAAGGTGCGGATAACGTACTATATATAAAATTTACGTAACCAAGTCTCCATGATGAGTATTTGAGTGAGTGGCTGATTAGACATACTTCAGAATTTGCATTTATTGAAAGGACCTCAAGACTTTTGACTTGGTACTTGCGAGTCTAGCACTGCAAAACTTGGCTATACCCAAGTTTTTCCACAGGGACCTCAAGACTTTGACTTGGTGCTTGCGGGCCTAGCACTGCAAAAACTTGGCTCCACAATAATGCCGTTGGTGCTACGACTTCGTCAACGTGTCACCTATTGCTTGGCTTATAGCGGGGGGAAAAAGCCAAGCACTTGCTCCGTTTCAACTTGAAGTTGTACGATAGTGACGATGAGATAAGACACCTGCAACGAGAGATTATCGTTGATTGACCGGGAGTTATTCATAGACTTTCGATTTTTTTTTCTTTTTTTTTTCTTTCTCTCATAGACTTTCGATTTACCAAACATCAATTGAAAGAAGCATGTAACTTCCCTTCTATTTTTATAAATGGAATCCATGGTGATGATGGATACATTTTCCCTGACTCATAAGATAGACTAGATCACAAGGGACCCGTGAAAAGTGTAGAAACAAATCTACACTTGTGTGATTACACAACTCTGCTTGTTCACTTGCTCTTCAGACTTTTGCTGAATCATCATCGCTGAAATTAGTCCACATCTGATCTAACAAATAATCCATCTCCCGTGTGAAGTACTTTTCATGAGATGGATTAGTTATAAGATCAAAAGTCCCATATAAGATGATAAAAGTTGGTAAAGTCACTTACACATTAGTAAATCGTTACCAAATGAGACACATTTTGAGGGTTTGACTCTTGTTATCTAGGCTAAAGGATCACATTAGCTATTTGATGCCGTCATCATTGGCGTGAGTTTCTAAGAATCAATGAAACAACACCGTGATACAACAATACAAAGTTACCATATTTACAAGGGTTGAAAAATGGATTTCAACCAAAATGTACAACAAGAACTCATCATTCTCTACATCATCATCATCTTAATAAATAAGTGAGAAAAGCCAATTTTATCAAATGAAGACCCCCAACACAATAATAGAGCACGGTTGGAACAAGAAACTTGAAAGACTTAATTGCAGAGGTTTTTTTATTGTAGTCACCAGTGGAGTCAACAAAGGACCGCCATAGGCACACGTGTTGGTCAGATCAACATTAGATGACGAATCCAATTAAAGACTTTTCTCTTTCTTCCGACTAGGGAAGCTCCATCAATAGCAACTTATAATTTTCCGGTGAAATCCTACTTTAATCATAGCCAAATTCCTCAATTTCTTCATATCACTCATTTTAAGTTTTACTTCAATTTATTTGAGGTTCTTACTAATTTTAAAGCAAGAATAAATGTCATAACCAATCAAGTGTAAATAATGTTGCGACTGATAGGACTTGGGAGAGCTCATGTCAAGTGTGAGTGCCTATCTCGCAAGAGAGGTTCACTTGATAATCCATCCAAACACCTCAGGGATGTCGTTCATCTCTAAAGGGTCACAATTGAGAGTAATATAATACTTAGTTATTAAACCACACTTTCATTTAATAGTTTAAATTGTTAGACGCAAATTGCGTAATCCCAAGATCTCCATAATTAGAACAAGAACATGTATCATTGAGTAGAAAGATTAACGCACTTGTTTTGGGATCCATCGAACATAAAGCGGAAGCAGAAAAAGGATTACCCACATATATCAAGGGGATCCACGTATCAAGTCCTTTTCCTCTATTGCCCTCCGTATCACTGGCTCAATGAGGCGGCCCCCCTCACGTTTAGCGTTAGGTAAACGCCCCTTAGGTGAAGATATATGTGAGAATTAGGGTTAGAGGAGAGATTTAAAAAAGACTATTTATAGAGTTTGAAAAAAATAATTTCATTGGGCCAGGCTCAACTTGGCCCACACTAGCAAAACCCATATTAGACTAATTAAGAAACCTTCTATCTTACCTTAGACTAACCCTGTTTTACGGTAACCGTAAAAACAGTAAATTACAATATCAATTAATTAAATCCACATTAGGAAAAACTCTTACATAAATTTGTATAACAGTTGACAATAATCTTGTGAAATATCACTATTTGTCCGGCTCTTAAAATTCTCCTATTATCTTGTCATCCTCCAATGAACAATTGATATCGATAGGAAGATTCAAGAGAGTGATCTTTCATCCCAAAAGAGATTCACAAGAATCGATTAATATTGTACTACTAATTTTCATCGTTCCTCCATGATAAACATCCCAAAGGCGCACTTTTGAAAAGATATGTGAATACATACTCAAAATCCATTATGAGCATTTGAGTAGTGGCTGAATTAGGCGTACTTCAAACCCTGCTAGAATTTGCATCATACAAAGGAAAATACAGCCAGATGAATTTAGACAGACCCAAGTCTTTGCATAGCATGACGGCTTGGACCTCAAGACTTTTTGATTTGGTGCTTGCGGGTTTTGCACTGCGAAACTTGGCCATACCTTAAGTTTTTCCACAATAATGCCGTGTGTCCAGCCTAACAATGATAGTGAGGCGTGGGCTACTTGCACTCCTGGACTAGCTTTGAGGATGAGATTAATAGACCATGCCATGAGCGATAAGTCGAGTTGACTTGGAGTTATATGTGGACTTCCAATTTTAGAAATTTTGATTGAAAGAACATGTGACTTCCCATTCTAAATTTTCCAATTGAAATGTGGAGCAATAATCGTTGAGTTGACTGGGAGTTATTTGTAGACTTTCAATTTACCAAACTTTGATCGAAAGAAACATGTAACTTCCCATTTCAGTTGAAATCCTCAGTGATAATGGTTACATTTTCCTGGAAGTATAAGATGGGCGAGATCACAAGGGACTCGTGGAAAGTGCATAAACAAATCTACACTCGTGTTAATACACAACTCTGCTTGGTCACTTGCTCTTTATCATTGCTGAAATTTATCCACATCTAATCTAACAAATAATCTATCTTCCGTGTGAAGTAAGCCTGATGAGACGGATTAATTATAAGATCTAGATTCCCATATAAGATGAGAGAGTTGGTAATGTCACTTATACACCCGTAAATCATCACCAAATGAGATTGCTTTTGAGGGTTTGATTATTGTTAACTGGGCTAAAAGATCACATTAATTATTCGATGCCCTCGTCATCGGTGTGAGTTTTTAAGAATAAATTGAACAAGACCGGTAATACAATAATAGAGAATTGCGGCATTCCTGAGGGTTGAAAAATGGATTTCAACCGATGTGTACAAGAAAAAAATCATTCTTAACATCAACATCACCTTATTAAATAAGCGGGAAAAGCAGTTTTCATTAAGTCAAGGTCCACGGCACAACAAAGAGCACAATTGAAACAAGAGACTTGAAAGATCAGACTTTTGCGCGTGTTGATTGCAAAGTTTTCTGGAGTAGTCACTAGCGGTATCGCTAAAGGATCGCCCTGGGCACACGTGTTGGTCAGGTCAACATTAGATGATGAATCCGATGAAAGACTTTTCGGTCGTCCGACTAAGGAAGCTTCATCACATGGTAACTTACGTTTTCTGGTGAAATCCTACTTTAATCAAAGCCAAATACCTCACTTTCTTCATATCACTCATTTTAACTTTAACTTGAGGTTCTTGCTAATTTTGAAGCAAGAATAAATGTCATAATCAATCAAGTGTAAATAATGTTGCGACTTGTAGGACTTGAGGGAATCTGCATCAAGTGCAAGCACCCATCTTGCAAGAGAAGTTCACTTGATAATTCATCCAAACGCCTCAGGGATGTCATTCGTCTCTAAAGATTGCGATAGGGAGTAATAAAATTTTTTTATTATCAAACCATACTTTCATATACTATTTAAAATTTTAAAAATAGTTGACAACAATTTCGCAAAATATCACTGTTTGTCCGGCCCTTAAAATTCTCCTATTGTCTTGTCATCATCCTATGAACAATTGAAATCAATAGAAAAATTTAGGAGAGTGATCTTTCGATCCAAAAGAGATTGATAAGAATTGATTAATATTGTATTGTGTTTTAGTTTATGCTCTTGCTAATTTTCCATCGTTCCTTCATAATAAACATCCCATAGATGTACTTTTTAAAAGAAATGTGAATACATACTCAAAATCCATGATGAGCATCGGACTAGTGTTTGAATTAGGTGCTCTTAAAACCGTGTTAGAATTTGCACTCATACAAAGGAAAATGACGACATGGACCTGAAGACTTTGACTTGGTGTTTGCGGGTCTTGCACTGCAAAACTCGTTCATACCTGAAGTTTCTCCGCAATAATAATGTTGACTCCAGCCCCGCCAAAGTGCGTACATCTTCGAGCTACGACTTCGTTAATTTGTTGTCTATTGCTTGGCTTATAGCGACGGACAATAAGTTAAATATCGTCAGAATTTGAACAATACACCCAAGCCAAAAACTTGAAGCCTAATCGAGTGGCGTTCATGTGCCATATACCTTTTGTTTTCAATATCGTCATCATTCATGGCGGAACATGATAGTGTAAAAGTGCTTGTACTAGTAAGTCTGTTGTTAATTTTAGACCATGCGTGTGTATGCTTGTGCAGAAATAGAAGCTCATCCTCAATGTGCTTTGAAGACGAAAGGGAGGCTCTACTCCAGCTCAAACAAAGTCTCTCAAACACATCTCACATCCTTTCTTCGTGGAACAGCGAAAATTGCTGCAAATGGACCGGAGTAAAGTGCGACCGAGCAAATGGACATGTCGTCATGCTCAAGATCACGCCAGGATACGAATTCCCATTTGACCATATTTCTTTCACAGCTAGTGAATTGAACTCTTCTTTGCTGAACTTGAGATACTTGAGCTACCTAGAGTTGAGCAGGATCTATTTCAAAAAGGTGAACATACTCAATGATATCGGCTCGATGAAGCAATTGAGGTACCTTAATTTATCCAACTCTTTTGGTTTTGCAACTTTTCCTAGTGAATGGGGAAATCTCACTCAGTTGGAAGTCCTCGATCTCCATAGTTATTATCACATGGCTGTTGTTGAAGACATTCAGTGGGTTTCCCATCTTCAAGCATTAAAGTACCTTGACATGAGCGGCCTGAATTTTACTAAATATGGAGACCCCATGCGGGTGATTAGTATACTACCATCTTTATCTCATTTAAGCCTATCAAATTGCGGGCTTTATGACTTTCACCTGCCTACTCATCTTGATCTTCAGTACCTCGATCTTTCAAAGAATTTTTTCCGAGGTCCCATTTCAAGCACCATATTCCAAAACATGACTTCTCTTTTGTACCTTGATCTTTCATCGAATTCTTTCCAAGGTCCCATCTCAAGCACTATATTCCAAAACATGGCTTCTCTCCAACACCTTGATCTTTCATGGAATATGTTTAGAGGTTCCATCCCCAGCACTATGTGTCAAAACATGACTTCTTTGCAGTACCTAGGTCTTTCAAGGTGTTTTATCAAAGGTCCCATCCCACGTGCTATATTTCAAAACATGACTTCTCTTTGGCATCTTGATCTTTCAGCAAACTTTTTCGAAGGTCCTATCCCGAGCGCTATATTTCAAAAAATGACTTCTCTCCAGCATCTCGATCTTTCACAGAATCATTTCAACTCTTCAGTACCAAAGTGGTTCGATAACTTGAGAAGTCTTGTCAATCTCAAGCTTGGATGGAATCTTTTGCAAAGCATTGAAGGAGGGTTGTTCTCTTTCTTAAGGAACAAACCATCCCTTGAGTCACTATCATTGCATGATAACGAACTTCATGATGAGTTATTTTCAGTTGAGGGAAATTCTTCGGGGCTTATCGGGAAAAACTTGAAGCTATTGGATATAAGTGATAATTTTCTCCGAGGAGCTTTGCCAGATTGGCTGGTGCACTTGAAAGACTTGACATGGCTTGACTTATCATTTAATCAATTACATGGAACCATCCCGTCACCATATGGTTGGTTATGCTTGGAAAAACTTGATCTTTCTAATAATCAATTGACAGGGAATATTCCAGAGGCATTAGGAAGATTGCAAGTCTTACAGTCTTTATATCTCAATGACAATCTTCTAAATGGCACCATTCCACATAGTCTCGGGCAACTTCATGATCTTGACTGGTTAGATCTTTCAAGAAATTCCTTGACAGGAATAGTTTCCGAAATCCACTTCGCCAACCTCTCGAAGCTAGAGTGCTTAGATATCAGCAACAACTATTTAGCTTTCGAGGTGGATTCCGATTGGATACGGCCCTTCAATCTGTGGTATATTGGGATGACGTCTTGTGATTTTAGAAAGGAATTTCCACAATGGATAAAAATGCAAGTCAATGTAGAAATTATAATGTTGTCCAACTCATCCATCATAGGAGCTCTCCCCGATTGGCTAGGTCCAATGTCATTCTCCCATAAGAATCTCTCTTACAACCAGATAAATGGATCTATGTCGAAATTTTCTGACCTAGCTATGTTAGATCTCTCTCACAACTTAATCTCAAGACCTATTCAGCAAAATATTGGCCTGGCGATGCCTCAGATGACTTACTTGAAATTGAATGATAACCTCTTAAGTGGTCCAATACCAACCTCATTATGCAAGATGGAAATTTTGGACAACTTGTACCTTGAAAGGAATGTATTAGTTGGCAAAATCCCTGATTGTTGGAAGGTGCATCCTATGAGGCTCCTTGATCTATCGTCCAACAAGTTGTCTGGAGTCATACCGAGTTCTTTGGGAAATCTAACTATGCTTGCGTCAATAAACTTGAGCAAAAACAAACTCCATGGAGAAATTCCTGTGACTATGAACAATTTTAGGAACTTGCTAGTTTTAGATCTTGGTGAGAACAAAATTTTTGGAAGTGTTCCACATTGGTTTGGACCAAGCTTTCAGTTTCTACAGATTCTAAGATTGCGAGAAAACATGTTCAATGGTAGTATTCCTTCACAACTATGCTCACTTCCTACACTGCAAATATTGGACCTAGCAATGAATAATCTAACGGGAATGATTCCAAATTGTCTTGGCTATATGACAGGTATGAAACTGCCCATAAAGACAGATGAAGGCAATGCGCTTTCCCCTGCTTATGAACCTAAACCTTCTGTGAATGAGTTGATGCCTGCTACCCTCGGGCAATATTTTTGGGATAAACTGCATGTGGAGCAAGTTGTGAAGGGGATAAACCTTGACTACACAACACTCGTTCTACGACTTATGGTCAATTTAGATCTCTCAAGCAACAAATTGATTGGGCCAATCCCTGAAGAGCTTACCTTGCTCTCCAAATTACGAGGCTTGAACTTATCCCGCAACTTTCTTTCTGAAGGCATCCCAACTAAGATTGGACATATGAAATGGCTCGAGTCACTTGATCTTTCGAATAATCACCTTTCAGGTTCAATCCCACAGAGCTTTTCTGCATTTAAATCACTGAGCAAACTGAACTTGTCTCACAACAACTCTACGGGGCCAATTCCTAAAGGAAATCAAATCCAGACCCTTGATGATCCTTCCATTTATGCAGACAATCCTCTACTTTGTGGCAATCCTCTACAAAAGAAATGCCCTAGTGCTGAGGCCCCTCGAGTGTCAGAAGAAGATCCCGATGAAGAAGGTAAGCTTGAAAAGGTGATGTTCTATATAGTCATATTGCTTGGGCTTGCGACTAGGTTTTGGGGAGTTATTGGAGTTTTGGTGTACAAGAAGAATTAGAGACGTGTCTACTTCAACTATGTGGATCGTAAAACAGACATGGTCTATGTGATTATTGTAGTGAAGGTAGCCGAGTTGAGGAGGAGATTGAGAAGAGCTTAACAAGCCCTTTCTCCACATCAGTTAGTCCAATCCTTTGTTGATCTCGCAAAGTTCTTGCTTTCTTGTTTAAGCGGAATCATCTTGTAGTTGGCTTGTTTCTCCTTGTGAGTAGTTCAAGCTTGTCCAGGCAAGCCGTCGATTAAACGGCACAGTAAGTGCAAATCATGTCATTTTGTAATTTTAGTGTTGCTTAGCTCTACTCATGATATGATTTTGCCTGTCAATGTCACAAAACTATGTTAGCAATTCCATTTTATCCTATTTAAGTTTTTCTTGCTAATTACATGTTGAGGGTAATATGACATTAGTAGACGAAATTGTTAATGGTGTCGTGCCCATCAATGTACAATATATTCCTTTGCTAGGTTACATTTCCCTCTGAATTTTGAGACGTCAAAAGAAAAAAAAATGCATGCAAATAGAATTGCTATTAAATACATGTCTCGAGTTTGAGCTGAGATCTACCTCAAAATGATTTACCGCACAAAGAAAAAGAAGAAGTTCCCACCCACTGAAAGACAAAAGGGAGGAGCACGCTTCTTTGCCTTGTGCCCGTGTAAAAAGGAAAAACAAGCAGGCCCAAGGGAGTTTTGAGAGTAAAGGAAAAAAGAAAACAAAAGAAGAATATAGAATCTGTTCATTTGGCGAAAAATATTTTTTTAGAAATTAATTTTCAAGAAAATAATAATATTTTTGGTATTCGGTTAAAACCGAAAATGATATGAAAAACATTTTCCACTATTTTGATTTGATTTTCAGGGAAAAATTACCAAAGAAATTGAAATTTAATTTTTTATTTGACCAAAAAATTTCAATTCTAATTTTTACATATTTTTTAAAATTAATATTTTAATTATTTTTATTTTTTAAAAATCGTATTTTTAACTTTTTTTTCTTTTTCTTTCTTTTCATTTTTTTCTTGCTCCTCCTTCCTCCACCACCACATGCGTCAGTGATGGCTACTTGCCCAGTGATTGATCAAGATGTGGATCGGCAAGCTCGAATTAGAAAACTTTTTCCTCATTTTTGAAGGTGTTTTTTCTAATAACATTAAATGTTTTCATTAACTAGTTCATTTCTCAAAAAACAAATGCCGAAAAATCCGAAAAATAGTTTTCTGGTATTTACTTTTTGTAAAATGAACGGAGCCATGGTCTTTTCTTTTACTATGCCCAAAGACGTTCTTTTCCCTAGAGTGCGGCCGCCTGGTTTCCTTCGTGTTTTGAAAGGAGCTGCACGTTGAAGGGAAGATGGGGCTCCTCCAGGAACTGGCCCCGCGCGCGCGCACGCACACAGAAAGGACTCTTTGAGGACGCACGAAAATTGAACCCCTAGCCTACTGCTCGGCCCTCGTCCGTCCAGCGGCACCTCTGCCACAGCCACGACGGTCGTCGCTCGTATGCCGGAACAAAAGAGACCCGCAGAGCCTCCCTGGGACGCCATAGGGGTGGCCGCGGGTCGAGTGGCGGTAGCTACGCCTGGAACGCTAGAAATCACAGGCAAGCCTCGTCTCAACGGGTCGATGCCCGGACGACTCGACTTCTGCCCAAAACAACGAGACAAAACTAGATCTCATTCGGGCATTTTATCGAACAGATCCCATTCGGGGTACGCTACTGAAATGAGTAGTTTTTGGCTCGACCAAGACTTAAACCCGAGCCGAGACTCTCGCCAAATGAAAAACGACCCACACGACAGCCAAACGAAGTTCGTGTAAGCCTAACGGCCACGAGCTCCGGCCCGGCATGCCCAAGAACAGGGTCGAAGCTTACAGGAGCCTCGACGCTGGAAAGGAGGCCCGGCAGCGGGTCGTCGGCCGCGATGCTGGCGCGGTGGCCGGCAGTCTCTCCCTCTAACTACCCTCCCTCGCTCAGACTCTCACATGCGGCTCCTCGCTCTCGAATCTCTCACTCTTCTATACGAGAAACCTCTTGCTCACGAATTTTTCTCTCTCCTTTCTATACCAGAGAGTATTCTTGTATTGCTCTAGCTCAGGGATGGAATTAGGGATTTTTTCCTTTTTTTTGGGTACCTTTATACTGGTCTTCCTTTCGTAGATAGCCTCGGGCGATTTTTTTTTTTTTTTTTTTTAAGGCACTCTTAGATTTACTGACTCTGTTGTGCACAAAACATGTGCGTTTCTCCTATGTTTTCTTTGTTGGGTCACATTTTGTGTAGTTTGTTTTTCTTATTTTCTTCATGTTTTGTTGCATCATTCACTGTATTTTTGGTTCAGGTTTGGGCAGAAAACGAAATTTGTTATCTGAGAGATCACTGTAACTTGTTGGACTCTTTGTTGAAATCTTCATCGCATAATGCTGTTCCTGAGGAAATCCAATCTTCTGAGGAATTGGAACTGGATCTTGATCTTAAGAATTCCATCATTATTGTTGGAGGATACGATGGTTCATCATGGTTATCTGCCGTATATTCCTATTTCCCTTCTCACAATGTAGTAATGTCTCTTACCCCAATGAGCTTTATCTGTGCATATGCATCTGTTGCAAAGTTTAAAGAAGATCTCTTTGTGTTTGGTGGTGGAGATGGGGAATCCTGGCATGACACAGGTACTAGAATCAGTGTCTTTCTAATCTCCATTGCCGTTGTAATCCTATTATCCTAATGTGATAAATATCTTTCTGCACAGTCGAATCATACAGTTTAGCTGAAAATAAATGGACCGTGTATCCACCATTGAATGCTAAAAAAGGAAGTCTGGCTCTGGCTGGAGCAGCTTTAGGGGAAAATTTTTTTGCTCTTGGAGGTGGGAATGGACAGGATTGCTTTTCAGATGTTGAGATGCTTGACTTTGACATCGGCAAGTGGATCTGCACGCGGTCAATGCTACAAAAGGTATAGTACCTAGCTTGTTTGTGCTTTTAAAGTTGTCTGGTGAAGCTGCAAAAGACAGATTATGGAATATGATCCATTAGTCAAAGAGTGCCTCCAACAGAGTGCTCTAAATGGAGTACTTTTTTTCCTTGTAGTAAAAAGTTATAATGCAAAATGTCCACAGGTAGAGGTACTTAATATTAGAGAGATTTCTTGGTTTTGTCTGGTCATTAAAAACCTGATTATTTTCAATAAAAGTAGACAGAGATAACTCTCCTAAGGAGTCCTATTGAAGAGGGAGAGATAGAGCGAGATGACTTTGTAGGACAAGCTAATTTTGTGCTATTGGAAGCAATTGGAAGGTTCTTGAACTTTACTATTTCCACTTGATTAATAGCCAGGCAAAATGTGAAGAATCGAATTGCTTTATAGTCGTTGTTTTATGGTTGCTATATGATTCAGACTTTCCAGTCATACGAGGATCTTGTGAAAAATTATGTACTGTCTACATCTGCCTCTATCATACTTGGAGATTTACACCTGAGTGATACTGTTGACAATAAACAATTGCATTTTTATAAGATTCATTTGTTTTTGTTGTGTTTCCTTTTGAGTCTTCAAGTGATTTTGCTTCTGCATTGGGGTTACTTTGACTTCTTAAAGTTGTAAATGCATGCTTAGCATAGTTTCTTGATTAACATTGTTCTTTACAGAATACTTTACATGGATTGTGAAGCTTTTGAATTCATTCATCTTTTTACCATGATACATAGGAAATAAGGTGACATGAGATAGATATTGGGAAAATTACCAAATCAGTCCTATACTTATTGTACAGATGCCAATTTAGTCACAATCCTTTCAGTTTTGCAAATATAGTCCTAAATCTTCACGGGATATTTCAATATAGTCCTTCAGGCCAATTTTTGCTCGAAAATGTTGAGGTGATAGTCAACTATTGCCAGCCGTCCTACCTGGCACGTCGGCGAGGACTGTAGTTGCAAATTGAAAGGATTATGATTGAGTTGACATTTGTCCTATAGGTATAAGACTGATTTGGTAATTTTTCTGATAGATATTATATGAAGTTGATTTGAGGATTAAGTACGATATAAGCTAGTGCTGTGTTTTGATTTTTAATTTCGACCCTAGGATGAGTCTGTGTAATCTAAGTAAGTTGCTTGTAATGAATTCACTGTCATGTGCCTGGTGGTCATTTGTTTCTAGTTGTTGAAGGACAACTGATACTTTTAGGATTCCCATCACTAATGAAAAGGTAGGAATTTGAGTACAAGTTTTGCCCTAATGAATCTCTTCTCCAGCAATCTTCTTGTTTCTGATAGGAAAATGAACTTCCTTTCCCTCTCTTTACTATTAAGCTTTAGTTAATTCTCACATGTCCTTTTCAATGCTGTTTTGTATTTTGCTTTACTCACTAAATACTTGATAATTACTTTTTGAGCGTGCTTCTCCTTTTCTCCCAGCGATTTGCTCTTGCTGCAGTGGAGCTTAATGGGGCAATATATGCTACCGGTGGCTATGACAGCAATAATTATCTTAAGTAAGAGACGAATTTTTCATCAACCTTTTTTATATTGTGATTTGAAGTGGTCAATCGTTCTTGTGACTCTCTTCACTGACTGTTATCCTTTTTCCTGATAAATCCGAGTACATGAGTTGATTTACTTTTCTGGGGGGCATTCTTGTCAACTGCTGTGCAACCTGTGAAAGTATCTGGCGTGTGATTAACCCTTCATATGTTGTTGCAGCTGATGGAAAATGGCAGTGTCATTCCTCATATGAACACTAGTGCTTTTGCAATTTTACCCTAAGAAACCTTTACTGGTGAAATGCAAGTTATTTTTATGTCCATATCTCTTACATATCTGGAACTTTTATATTACCCTTGTAGACCTAATACTCCTCACAATAAAGGAGAAGAAAATATATATATTTCTTGCATGGCATATGAAATCTTTAACATCAGAGTTAGCTACAGCAGAGGGTTGGTAATTTTTCCTCTGCTGATTTATTTCAGTTCGGCTGAAAGATTTGACCCAAGAGAACATTCTTGGGCCAAAATTGGAAGCTTGACCACAAAGAGGGGCTGCCATTCACTGGTCTCGCTGAATGAAAAGCTGTAAGTATACCCGTATGTTCCTTTTGATGCCAGCTGTTCAATTTTATTTGATGATATTTGCCTATAGATGCTGGAAAAGCATGTCGTATTCTCCCTTGACCTGGACATGATACTGTTTCACTTCTGTGCTTCTTGTGTATTAAGTATTTTCTCACAATGTAAGTCTAATAAACAAATTCCTTGTAGTCTCCCTTCTTCTTCCGTTCTGCCAACTTAACTAAAGGACAGAACTGCAAAATTAGTTTTTTTTCCAGTTGTTCATTTAGCTGGTCATTGTTTCAACTGTAAATTAATTAAAGCTAGCTTTACTGTACTCTGCTCAACTTCGAGTTTCAGTTTTCTTGAGCATTGTGTCTTATCTGTACTCCTACAATAGATATGCCTTGGGTGGTTTTGATGGAAAATCAATGGTTCCGAGTGTTGAAGTGTATGATCCGCGCCTGGATTGCTGGATGGCTGGGGAACCGATGAATTGCGCTAGAGGGTATTCTGCCGCTGCTGTCCTTAATGAGTCGATATATGCGATCGGAGGTGTAAAGGCTGATGAAGGCATCGTAGACGCAGTGAGTTTTCCGCCTCCCTCCATTTTGTATGTCATGATTCATGTATAATTTTCAGCCAGGCATTGGATTGACCCTGAGTCCTCAAAATTTGTCAACCAACTGCTTATCCGATTTACTTCCTGGAGCATCGTTTAGCTTATGCCTTGACTGGTATTGTCACAGGTTGAATGTTACAGGGAGGGCCAAAGTTGGCGTTAAACGTCTGTGAGAGGCATCGGGCAAAGGTGTTTCTTGTCTGCCATCGTCCTGTGAGAGAAGCTTCTTTTAGCAGAAACGTTTCCTTTTTCTTTTTGACAGGTGTTGCAGATATCTTCCGACACATAAAATGGATCGGTGTTAGAGAGAAGTTCTGTTTATTGTTGAAACCTGGGGGGAATAGAGAGAGATGCATAGGAATGTACAGATGAATTCGAGCTTGCTCATATCACAAGAGGCCTTCTGTTTTGTTGCACTTGCACTCTTAGTTAAAAGCAAATGCTTATAATTCTGCAAAAATTACTCTTTCGTAAATCTTGACCACCATTTATATGAACCTCCTTTCGTGAATAATCAAGAGTTGCATATTCCAACTTCATATACTCTCTTCAAGCTTCATTGATTACGGCTTAGGTTATCCCACCGCATGTGTGGAGAATTCATTTTCATGCGAAAGTAGTTGCTCATGTCATGCCCATGTAAGACTTTGCATCATGCTATCTTACATATTCTTTACATGACATTCCTATGCACCCAATTCCTATCTTAGAAAAATTGGGACTTCCCATGAATTGAAGTTTCATTTAATTGCTATATTTGCATGTTTATTTTCGATTTGTCGTATGTCATAAATTGGAAAAGATAAAAATTATATATTGCTTGCTAGTAATTTTTGATTGGATGTTCATTAATCAATTTACAGAGATATGTCCAGGGGTGCATTTAATGAAATTAAAATATATGATTACATTGCATTTTTTATTGCACAATGTTAAATATTTCCATGTCGATTAGCTCATTTTAAGAATATACGTTGTTTAGTACATTACTTACATAGCATATCACATTTGTATATTCACTCTCCTTTTATGTATATTTGACGAGGTTTGTGTCCCGGGCCTTTATAATATGACATTGAATAATGTTGCCAGATTTGGCTTAGGGTCTTATCATTTCAGCCATTTATTTGTTTTGTTATGACTGATTTCATTTTATTGCTTGCGCCTTTATGTGTGGTCATGTAGTTTTGCGTGTTTAGGGATGAACGTTAGAAAAGATTGCATGAAACACCATTTTATCAAAGGAGGAAAGGTGCCGATAACGTACTATAGATAAAATTTACGTAACCAAGTCTCGATGATGAGTATCTGAGTGGGTGGCTGATTAGACATACTTCAGAATTTGCATTTATTTAAAGGACCTCATGACTTTGACTTGGTGCTTGCGGGTCTAGCACTGCAAAACTTGGCTATACCCAAGTTTTTCCACAAGGACCTCAAGACTTTGACTTGGTGCTTGCGGGTCTAGCACTGCAAAACTTGGCTATACCCAAGTTTTTCCACAATAATGCCGTTGGTGCACGACTTCGTCGACGTGTCACCTATTGCTTGGCTTATAGCGGGGGAAAAAGCCAAGCACTTGCTCCGTTTCAACTTGAAGCTGTACGATAGTGACGATGAGATAAGAGACCATGCAACGAGTGATGATCGTTGATTGACCGGGAGTTATTCGTAGACTTTCGATTTACCAAACATCAATTGAAAGAAGCATGTAACTTCCCATTCTATTTTTATAAATGGAATCCATGGTGATGATGGATACATTTTCCTTGACTCATAAGATAGACTAAATCACAAGGGACCCGTGGAAAGTGTAGAAACAAATCTACACTTGTGTGATTACACAACTCTGCTTGATCACTTGCTTTTCAGACTTTTGCTGAATCATCATCGCTGAAATTAGTCCACATCTAATCTAACAAATAATCCATCTCCCATGTGAAGTACTTCTCATGAGATGGATTAGTTATAAGATCAAAAGTCCCATATAAGATGATCAAAAGTTGGTAATGTTACTTACACATCAGTAAATCGTTAACAAATTAAATCGTTACCAAATGAGACGCATTTTGAGGGTTTGACTCTTGTTATCTAGGCTAAAGGATCACATTAGCTATTCGATGCCATCATCATTGGCGTGAGTTTCTAAGAATCAATGGAACAACACTCGTAATACAACAACAGAGATTACTGTATTTACAAGGGTTGACAAATGGATTTCAACCAAAATGTACAACAAGAACTCATCATTCTCTACATCATCATCATCTTAATAAATAAGTGAGAAAAGCCACTTTTATCAAATGAAGAGCCCCAACACAATAATAGAGCACGGTTGGAACAAGAAACTTGAAAGACTTAATTGCAAAGGTTTTTTGTAGTAGTCACCAGTGGAGTCAACAAAGGACCGCCATAGGCACACGTGTTGGTCAGATCAACATTAGATGACGAATCCAATTAAAGACTTTTCTCTTTCTTCCGACTAGGGAAGCTTCATCATATAGCAACTTATATTTTTCCGGTGAAATCCTACTTTAATCATAGCCAGATTCCTCAAATTCTTCATATCACTCATTTTAAGTTTAACTTCAATTTATTTGTGAGGTTGTTGCTAATTTTAAAGCAAGAATAAATGTCATAACCAATCAAGTGTAAATAATGTTGCGACTGACAGGATTTGGGAGAGCTCATGTCAAGTGTGAGTGCCTTTCTCGCAAGAGAGGTTCACTTGATAATCCATCCAAACGCCTTAGGGATGTTGTTCATCTCTAAAGGGTCGCAATAGAGAGTAATAGAATATTTAGTTATTAAACTACACTTTCATTTAATAGTTTAAATTTGTATAACAGTTGACAATGATCTTGTAAAATATCACTATTTGTCTGGCTCTTAAAATTCTCCTACTGTCTTGTTATCCTCCAATGAACAATTGATATCAATAGGAAGATTCAAGAGAGTGATCTTTCGTCCCAAAAGAGATTCACAAGAATTGACTAGTTTTCATCGTTCCTTCATGATAAAGATCCCGAAGGCGCACTTTTGAAAAGAAATGTGAATACGTACTCAAAATCCATTATGAGCATTTGAGTAGTGGCTGAATTAGGCGTACTTCAAACCCTGCTAAAATTTGCATCATACAAAGGAAAATACAGCCAGATGAATTTAGACAGACCCAAGTCGTGCATAGCATGACGACATGGACCTCAAGACTTTTTGATTTGGTGCTTGCGGGTTTTGCACTGCAAAACTTGGCCATACCTTAAATTTTTCCACAATAATGCCGTTGGTCCAGCCTCACCAAAGTGCGTCCGTGTTGGTGCCCCTGACTCACAACAATGATAGTGACACGTGGCTACTTGCACTCCTGGCTAGCTCCGAGGATGAGATTAATAGACCATGCCATGAGCGATAAGTTGAGTTGACTTGGAGTTATATGTGGACTTCCAATTTTAGAAAATTTGATTGAAAGAACATGTGAGTTCCCATTCTAAATTTTCCAATTGAAATGTGGAGCAATAATCGTTGAATTGACTGGCAGTTATTTGTAGACTTTCAATTTACCAAACTTCGAAAGAAACATGTAACTTCCCATTTCAATCGAAATCCACAGTGATAATGGTTACATTTTCCAGGAAGTATAAGATAGGTGAGATCACAAGGGGACTCGTGGAAAGTGCATAAACAAAACTACACTCGCGTTAATACACAACTCTGCTTGGTCACTTGCTCTTTGCATTTAGCTAAATTATCATTGCTGAAGCTAATCCACATCTAATCTAACAAATAATCTATCTCCCAGGCGAAGTAAGCCTCATGAGACGGATTATTGATAAGATTTAGATTCCCATATAAGATGAGAGAAAGTTGGTAATGTCACCCATGCACCCGTAAATGCAATAACAAAGAATTGCCGTATTCATGAGGGTTGAAATATGGATTTCAACCTGTGTACAAGAAGAACTTGTCATTCTTAACATCGTCATCACTTTATTAAATAAGCGGGAAAAGCCGTTTTTATCAAGTCAAGATTCACGGCACAATTATAAGGTTTTCAGTAGTAGTCACTAGCGCTCTCGCTAAAGGATCAGCATGGGCACACGTGTTACTCAGATGAACATTAGATGATGAATCCCATGAAAGACTTTTCTCTTTCTTCTGACTAAGGAAGCTTCATCACATAGCAACTTACATTTTCTAGTGAAATCCTACCTTAATCAAAGCCAAATTCCTCAATTTCTTCATATCACTCATTTTAAGTTAACTTCAATTTACTTGTGAGGTTCTTGCTAATTTTGAAGCAAGATTAAATGTCATAATCAATCAGGTATAAATAATGTTGCGACCGGTAGGACTTGAGAGAATTTGCGTCAAGCGCAAGTGCCCATCTCGCAAGAGAAGTTCGCTTGATAATCCATCCAAACGCCTTGGGGATGTCATTTGTCTCAAAAGATCGCAACAGGGAGTAATAAAAAATATTATTATCAAATCACGCTTTCATATAAAAGTTAAAATTTTTAAAACAATTGACAACAATTTCGTAAAATATCACCGTTTGTCTGGCCCTTAAAATTCTCCTACTGTCTTGTCATCGTCCAATGAACAATTGATATCGATAGGAAAATTTAAGAGAGCGATCTTTCGATCCAAAAGAGATTTATAAGAATTGATTAATATTGTATTGCATTTTAGTTTATGCTCTTGCTAATTTTCCATCGTTCCTTCATAAACATCCCATATATGTACTTTTTAAAAGAAATGTGAATACATACTCAAAATCCATGATGAGCATTTGACTAGTGTTTGAATTAGGTGCACTTAAAACCGTGTTAGAATTTGCACTCATACAAAGGAAAATGCGACCAGATGAATGTCGACAGACCCAAGTCGTTGCATAGCATGACGACATGGACCTGAAGACTTTGACTTAGTGTTTGCGGGTCTTGCACTGCGAAACTCGTTCATGCCTGAAGTTTCTCCGCAATAATGCTGTTGAGTCCAGCCCCGCCAAAGTGTCTACTGCTTGGCTTATAGCAATAGACAATAAGTTAAATATCATCAGAATTTGACCAATACACCCAAGCCAAAAACTTGAAGCCTAATCGAGTGGCGTTCATGTGCCATATACCTTTTCTTTTCAATAACGTCATCATTCATGGCGGAACATGACAGGGTAAGAGTGCTTGTACTAGTAAGTCTGTTGTTAATTTTAGACCATGCGTGGGTATGCTTGTGCAGAAATAGAAGCTCATCCTCAATGTGCTTTGAAGACGAAAGGGATGCTCTACTCCAGCTCAAACAAAGTCTCTCAAACATATCTCACATCCTTTCTTCGTGGAACAGCGAAGATTGTTGCCAATGGACTGGAGTAAAGTGTGACCGAGCAAATGGACATGTCGTCATGCTCAAGATCACGCCAGAATACAAATTCCCATTTCCCCAAATTTCTTTCGCAGCCAGTGAATTGAACTCTTCTTTGCTGAGCTTGAGATACTTGAGCTACCTGGAGTTGAGCGGGATCTATTTCCAAAAGGCGAACATACTCAATGATATCGGCTCGATGAAGCAATTGAGTTACCTTAATTTATCCCACTCTTTTAGTTTTGGAACTTTTCCTAGTGAATGGGGAAATCTCACTCAGTTGGAAGTCCTCGATCTCCATGGTTATTATCACGTGGGTGCTGTTGATGACATTCAGTGGGTTTCCCATCTTCAAGCATTAAAGTACCTTGACATGAGCGGCCTGAATTTTACTAAGTATGGAGATCCCATGCGGGTGATCAATATACTCCCATCTTTATCTCATTTACGCCTATCATACTGCTGGCTTTATGACTTTCACTTGCCTACTCATCTTGATCTTCAGTACCTCGATCTTTCAGATAATTTTTTCCGAGGTCCCATCCCAAGCACTATATTTCAAAACATGACTTCTCTTTTGTACCTTGATCTTTCATGGAATTCTTTCGAAGGTCCCATCCCAAGTACTATATTTCAAAACATGACTTCTCTTTGGCATCTCGATCTTTCAAACAATCGTTTCAACTCTTCAGTACCAAGGTGGTTCGATAACTTGAGAAGTCTTGTCAATCTCAATCTTGAAGACAATCTTTTGCAAAGCATTGAAGGAGGGTTGTTCTCTTTCTTAAGGAACAATCCATCCCTCGAGTCACTATCATTGCATGAAAACAAACTTCATGATGAGTTATTTTTAGTCGAGGGAAATTCTTCGGGGCTTATTGGGAAAAACTTGGAGCAATTGGACATGGGAGATAATTTTCTTCAAGGAGCTTTGCCAGATTGGCTAGTGCACTTGAAAAACTTGACATGGCTTGACCTATCATCTAATCAATTACATGGAACCATCCCGTCATCATATGGTTGGTTATACTTGGAAGAACTTTCTCTTTCTTATAATCAATTGACAGGGAATATTCCAGAGGCATTAGGAAGATTGCAAGTCTTACGGTCCTTAGATCTCAGTAACAATCTTCTAAATGGCACCATTCCACATAGTCTCGGGCAACTTCAAGATCTTGACAAGTTAGATCTTTCAGCAAATTCCTTGAGAGGAATAGTTTCCGAAATCCACTTCGCCAACCTCTCGAAGTTAAGGTACTTAGACATCAGCAACAACTATTTAGCTTTTGAGGTGGATTCCGATTGGATGCCGCCCTTCAATCTGTCGTATATTGGGACGATGTCTTGCGATTTCAAAAAGGAATTTCCGCAATGGATAAAAACGCAAGTCAATGCAGAAGAGATACTGTTGTCCAACTCATCCATCATAGGAGCTCTCCCTGATTGGCTAGGTCTCATGTCATTCGACTACCTGGATCTCTCTTACAACCAAATAAATGGATCTTTGCTGAAATTTCATTCTAAACTGCAGTGGTTAGATCTCTCTCACAACTTAATCTCAGGACCTATTCCGCAAGATATTGGCGTGGCGATGCCTCAAATGAATTCCTTGAATCTGAATGATAATCTCTTAAGCGGTCCAATACCAACCTCATTATGTGAGATGGAATTTATGGAGGAGTTGCACCTTAAAAGGAATAAATTAGTTGGCAAAATCCCTCATTGTTGGAAGGTGTATCCTATGAGTCTCCTTGATCTATCGTCCAACAAGTTGTCTGGAGTCATACCGAGTTCTTTGGGAAATCTAACTGGGCTTGGGTCAATATACTTGAGCAACAACAGTCTCCAGGGAGAAATTCCTGTGACTATGAACAATTGCAGGAACTTGCTAGTTTTAGATCTTGGTGAGAACAAAATCTCTGGAAGTGTTCCACATTGGTTTGGACCAAGCTTTCAGTTTCTACAGATTCTTAGATTGCGAGAAAACATGTTCAATGGCAGTATTCCTTCACAACTATGCTCACTCCCTACACTGCAAATATTGGACCTAGCAGTAAATAATCTAACGGGAACGATTCCAAATTGTCTTGGTCATATGATAGGTATGAAACTGCCTAAAAATGTAGCTGAAGGCAATGCGCTTTCCCCTGCTTATGAGCCTGAACCTTCCGTGAATGAATTGATGCCTATTACCGTTAATCCATTTTTTTGGTATGAACTGCATGTGGAGCAGGTCGTGAAGGGGATAAACCTTGACTACACAAAACTCGCTCTACGACTTATGGTCAATTTGGATCTCTCAAGCAACAAATTGATTGGGCGAATACCTGAAGAGCTTACCTTGCTCTCCAAATTACGAGGCTTGAACTTATCCCGCAACTTTCTTTCTGGAGACATCCCAACTATGATTGGACACATGAAATGGCTTGAGTCACTTGATCTTTCGAATAATCACCTTTCAGGAACAATCCCACAGAGCTTTTCTATGTTTAAATCACTGAGCAAACTGAACTTGTCTCACAACAACTTTACGGGGCCAATTCCCAAAGGAAATCAAATCCAGACCCTTGATGATCCTTCCATTTATGCCGACAATCCTCTACTTTGTGGCGATCCTCTACAAAAGAAATGCCCCAGTGCTAAGGCCCCTCGAGTGTCAGAAGAAGATCCCGAAGAAGAAGGTAAGTTTGAAAAGGTGATGTTCTACATAGTCATAATGCTTGGGTTTGCGACTGGGTTTTGGGGAGTTATTGGAGTTTTGGTGTACAAGAAGAATTGGAGACGCGTCTACTTCAACTATGTGGATCGTAAAACAGACATGGTCTATGTGATTATTGTAGTGAAGGCAGCCGAGTTGAGGAGGAGATTGAGAAGTGCATAACAAGTCTGTTCTCTACATCAATCAGTCCAATCCTTTGTTGATCTCGTGAAGTTCTTGCTTTCTTGTTTAAGCAGAATCATCTTGTGGTTGGCTTGTTTCTCCTTGTGAGTAGTTACTAGTAGCCAATATTTTGTTTTCTTCAATTTCAAGCTTGTCTAGGCAAACTGTCGATTAAACAGAATGGTAAGTGCAAATCATGTAATTTTGTAATTTTAGTGTTGCTCAGCTCTACTCATGATATGATTTTGCTTGTCAATGTCACAAAACATGTTAGCAATTCCACCTTATGCTATTTAAGCTTTTCCTGCTAATTGCATGTTGAGGGTAATATGACATTAGTAAACGAAATTGTTAATGGCATAGTGCCCACCGATGTTCAATATATTCCTTTCCTAGGTTACATTTCCCCCGTGTATTTTTAGATGTCAAAAGAAAAAAAAAATGCATGTACGTAGAATTACTATTAAATATAGGTCTCGAATTCGAGCTATTTACGACATTCACCTCGAAGTGATTTACCACACAGAGAAAAAAGAAGAAGCTCCCACCCACTGAAAGACAAAAGGGAGGAGCACGCTTCTTCGCCTTGTGCTCGTGTAAAAGGAAAGGCAAGTGGGCCCAAGGGAGTTTTGAGAGAATAGGAAAAAAAAAAAAAAAAGAAAACAATGGAGAATATAAGCTTCATTTGGAGAAAAATGTTCTTTAGAGTCATTTTTCAAGAAAATAAAGATATTATTTGGTGTTCGGTTAAAATTTGAAAATGATAAAGAAAATATTTTTCACTATTCTGATTTGATTTTCAAGGAAAAATTACCAAAGAAATCAAATTTTAATTTTTTAATTGATCAAAAAATTTTAATTTTAATTTTAACATATATTTTTTACAATTAATATTTTAATTATTTTTTATTTTTAAACAATGGCATTTTTTTTTTTATTTTTGACTTTTTTTTTTAATTTTTCCCTTGCTCCTCCTTCCTCCACCGCGTGCGTAGGCGTGGCTACTTGCTCGACGACTGACCAAGATGTGGATCGGCGAGCTTGAATTGGAAAATTTTTTCCTAATTTTGAAGGTGTTTTTTTCAATAAGTCAAAGATATTTTCTTTGACTAATTCATTTCCCATTAAACAAATACTGAAAAATCTGAAAAATATTTTTCTGGTAGTTGTTTTTCCCGTAATATGAATGGAGCCATGGTCTTTTCTTTTACTATGCCCAAAGACGTTCCTTTCCCTAGAGTGCGGCCGCCATAGTTTGCTTCGTGTTTTGTGTTGGAGAAAACTCTCTTGAGTGTTTTGAAGTTGACAAAACGTTTCCATCAGTCTAGTTTGAAGACTTGCAGACTCTTCCATCAAAGTCTGAAGACCTCCGGACTGCCAGACTCAAGACTCAAAGTCTATCCTCATTGACGGTTTCTAAACCGTCGAAGAAGGCTTATCCGAAACGAAGTATTTCGTTAAGGATTTGATTCTGTCGACTAAAGAAGATCTCTTGGCTGGATATAGCATGTCGGAATCCATTATTCAAATCAAGATTGATTCAGGGATTTTGGATCCGTTGATTGGCGAAGTATACTTGGAAGGTTCTACTTATGGAAACCTAGATCCTGATTGTATAGGCAAGCAGGATTAATGGGCTATTGTCATGTTCCTTAAATAGCTCGAAAATCTTCCTAATTGATTTTGTCCAATGGGTAAATTGGAAGAGTTCCTTTGGTAAGTGCCAACGGGTGTGATGGCATGCAGGAGTATATAAGGAAGATGTTCCAGTTGTTCGAATGTGTGCGCGATAGAAGAATTCCAAAGTCTGAAGCTCCTTGTTCTTAGTCAATTAAACTGTTGAGCGAAATCTTGTACACAAAAGAGAGTCTATATCTTTAAGAGACCTTGAGGAAGTGTAGCAGAGTCTCTACACTGTGGAATCAAGGAAGAGCAGTGAAATTCAGCTGGTGGGCTGTCAGTGCGGAAGAGTGGACGTAGGCTTTGATTAAGCCGAACCACTATAAACTCTGTGTTCATATTCTCTTCCCTACGCTCTCTTACTTTGATCGTAACTCATTTTGTTTACAAGAGACGAATTTCCTTTTCATAATCTATTGTTGATTAGTGTTGCACACTTATCTCGTAAAATTGTTTTTACACCTATTCACCCCCTCTAGGTGCTCGTACTAGCCTTCACAATTGGTATCAGAGCCTGTGTACTCACTTAAGTTGAAGTGTTTTACTTTAAAGTTTAAGATCCATGGCTAGTATGTTGGCTCCAGAACTAGTTGAGGGGCAAAGCAATACTAGACCGCCTTATTTTGATGGAAAGAAATACAACATATGGAAAAACAAGATGAAGGCATTCCTAAGATCAAAGGATCCTCTGGAATGGGATGTGGTAGACAAATGAATCATTCCTAAAGCTGCACCTGTCTCAAAAAGAGGAAAAGAAGCCGTTGAGTCTAATGAAATGACTCAAGAAGAGATAACCAAGAGACAAGCTCTTGATGCAAAAGCAATTTATTCTTTATATTGTGCATTATCTCCTACTGAATATAACAAAATATCTTCTTGTGATACAGCTAAAGAAGTCCGGGATAGATTACACATCACCTATGAAGGAACTGATCGAGTGAAAGAAACTAGAATCACCATTATGCTCGGCCAATACGAAGCATTCAAAATGAAATCAGGAGAATCTATCACTAACATGTTTAGTCGTTTTACAGAAATCGTGAATGGTCTTGAAAATCAAGGTCAACCAATTTCTGAACCCATGAAGGTAAACAAGCTACTGCGTGGACTCTCCAAGGATTGGAATCATATAAAGACCTCAATAAGGGAGACACAAAGAATTATGCCACTCTCTGTTGACGAATTGGTCGGGACTCTTCAGTCTTATGAAGTGGAGCGAATCAACGAAGATGAAGATCTTAAAGGTAAGAAATCCATTGCATTAAAATCTAATGATGATTCTTATGTCACAAATTCTGAAGACGATATGGATGATGAAGAGCTTGCTCTCATGATAAGAAGATTCAGAAAACTAAACAGAAAGGGGAGAAGATTCAATACAAAGAAACAAAGTTTTCAAAAGCAACAGACTAAGTTAGTTGAAGATGATGAATCCAATAAAGATATAGTCTGTTTTGAATGTAAGAAAAAGGGACACATCAGACCCAATTGTCCCCTTCTGAGGAAAAAGAAAGGAAAAACTGAGAAATATTGAAAGGCATTTAAAGTAGAAACTTGGAGTGATACAGAATGTGAGGAAAGCGATGATGATTATGCCAATATTTGTCTCATGGCACAATCAGACTCGTATTCGAGACTCCGAGACGGACTCGATTCGACGGTGAAATCGAGGTAAGTAATTTGAAAATTCCTACTAAAGTCTCTAGATACATTGATGAATTGTGTCTTAGTCTCAAAACTTCTCTCAAAAGGATTTTCGAACTTAAAAGAGAAAATTTTGCACTGAAACAATAGGAAAATGTTTGAAAAGAAAAGGTCAAAAGTTTAGATAAAAGTGTTACTACTTTGAAAGAAAATGCAGACAATCTTTCAAAAGAAAATGCATTCTTGAAAAATGATATCTTAAGTATTTCTAAAAGATTTGCTATAGGATCTGAGAAACTTGAAAAAATTATTTCAACACAAAGACCTTATTTCAACAAATCAGGTTTAGGAATGATTGCTGAAACCATTCCTCTAATTGATTTTCCTAAAGTAAAGGAAAGAATTAAGCAAAGACCTATAATAGATGCTTACAAAAATCATTTCCAAATTTTTTTTGTAAAACCAGTAGGTTGCGGTGCTCTTAAATGTTCTAAGTGCAATAGCTCAGATCATTTTGAGAAAGAATGTCCTATGGTTTGGAAATTTGTTAAGAAGGTATGTGCAAAGACCGTATATTGCACTAACACCAATGGACCCAAGAAAATTTGGGTACCAAAGAAAGCTTGTGTCTTTTTTCTAAATGCAGGTCACTATCAAGAAAAAATGTTAAATGGTACCTGGATAGTGGATGCTCAAGGCATATGACAGGAGATTCGAATTGCTTCATAAAGCTTGTTCAAATTAATGGTGGAAACGTTTCTTTTGGAGGAAACAACAAAGGAAGAATTATGGGATACGGAACTGTAAAGATTGGAAGCCTCATGATCAGTAATGTTTCCTTAGTGGAAGGACTCAACTACAATTTGCTAAGTATTAGTCAGCTGTGCGACACCGGTTTCAAAATCAACTTTCAAGAAAGAATATGTTTAGGAACGAGTAAAGACCCCTTTCAATCTTTTACGGGTTGAAGACATGGGAATATCTACCTTTTAGATATCAAACCAGATGAAGCTCATTGTCTAATCTCAATTCAAGAAGAAGCAAACTTATGGCACAGAAAACTTGGGCACATCAACATGAAGCAAATAGCCAAAATCTCAGCAAAGAAGCTTGTTCATGGACTACCCAATCTGTCATACCAAAAGTCTGATCTATGCACACCATGTGTGTTGGGAAAATAGGTAAGAAACTCATTCAAACCAATAAATCAAGTTTCCACTAATCGCGTACTGCAGCTCTTGCATATGGATCTCTTTGGACCAATCAGAACTCAGAGCATTGGAGGTAAGAAATATTATATAATGATTGTGGATGATTATTCACGATTCACTTGGGTATATTTCTTGACAAGTAAGTCTAAAACCTTTTCTTATTTTATAAAGTTTGCTAAAAAGGTCTAAAATGAGAAAGGGTATGTTATTTCAAGTATACGGACAGACCATGGAGGTGAATTTGAAAATCAAGACTTTACAAAATTATGTGATGAATCTGGTTTACAGCATGTGTTCTCTTCACCATATGCTCCAGAGCAAAATGGAGTCGTGGAAAGAAAGAATATGTCGTTTCAAGAAATTGTTAGAACTCTTTTAATTGAAAGTAACATCTCTTCTCGTTTTTGGGCTGAAGTAGTTTCTACAGCATGTTATATTATTAGTAGAGTCTTTCTAAGGCCTATTCTGGAGAAAACTCCCTATGAGTTATTCAAAGGAAAGAAGCCCATTGTTTCATATTTTCACATGTTTGGATGTAAATGTTTTATATTGAAAAATGCAAATGATCGAGTTGGTAAGTTTGAAGAAAAATCAAGAAAAATCATATGAAGGTATTTTTCTTGGATATTCTATCACAAGCAAAGCTTACGAGTTTACAACAAGAAGACTCAATCTGTGGAGGAATCGATGAATGTCAAGTTTCAAGATTTTATGCAAAATCAATCAATTCACACTCATCTTGAAGAATTTGAACCTGCTATAGACTCTACAAAGTCTAAATCTCCAAAAGCAACTCAACCTTCAGAAGACGAGCAACAAATGATCAACGAAGATTCAAATGAGGAAAAAGATCAACAATCTGACAAATCAACCAGCAATTGGAAGCATAAGTCTAGTCATTCCAAAGATTACATTATTGGTGATATTAATGAAGGAATTCGCACAAGATCCAAAAGGCGCAAAGAGTCTAGTGTTGTGGTTCTTATTTCTAAAATAGAACCCAAGAGCATAGAAGAAGCTTTAACTGATGAAAGCTGGATTGAAGTTATGCAAGAAGAACTCAGGCAATTCAGCATCAATGATGTCTGGGAATTGACTCCTAAACCGAAAGGTAAATCCATCATTGGAGCTAAATGGGTTTTCATGAACAAGATGAACGAGAAAGGAAAAGTCGTAAGAAACAAAGCAAGACTCGTGGCCAAGGGATATACGCAAGAAGAAGGGATAGACTATGATGAGACTTATGCACCAGTAGCAAGGTTAGAAGCAATTAGATTATTACTTGCTTTTGCTTGTCATAAGAATTTTAGGTTATTCCAAATGGATGTCAAAAGTGCTTTCCTAAATAGATCTATCCAAGAGGAAGTCTATGTGGAACAACCACCCGGTTTTGAAGACCCAATGAAACCAGACTCTGTATTCAGACTGAAAAATGCCTTATATGGTTTAAAGCAAGTACCTCGAGCTTGGTACAACAGACTAAGTAAGTTTTTAATTCAAAATGGTTTTGTCAAAGATAAAGTAGATACTACATTGTTTATCAAAAGATAAAGCAAAAGTTTTCTACTTGTTCAAATTTATGTTGATGATATTATTTTTGGATCTTCTAATGAAGGTCTCGTGCAAGAAATTCTCTAAGTCTATGCAAGATGAGTTTGAAATGAGTGTGATGGGTGAACTAACCTTCTTTCTCGGGCTTCAAGTAAAACAACTGAAGGAGGGAATCTTTATTTATTTATTTATTATTTTTTTTTTTTTTGGTGACCCAGGGAACCTCCGCTCTGCCGCTTCGCGGCGGAGAGTAAACCCTGGAGCTCGGGGGCCCCCACCGCTGGCCCCGTACGCAGGTAAGTCGCGCGTTGAGCATTGAAGCACTGCGTCCACGAAGTCTCGAACTCTAGGAGGGAATCTTTATTCATCAAGAAAAGTATGCCAAAGAACTTGTCAAAAAGTTTGGTCTGGAAAATTGCAAAAAGACTGATATACCAATGTCAAGTTCATTGAAGATAGACAAAGATGAAGAAGGAAAGAAAGTTGACCAGAAACTATACAAGAGTATCATTGGTTCACTTTTTTATCTAACTGCTTCTAGACTTGACATTTTGTTCAGTGTTTGTATTTGTGCCAGATTTCAATCAGACCTTAAAGAATCTCATTTAAGTGCTGCAAAGCTTGTTATCAAATACATTGCCTCAACTTCAAATTTGGGTCTCTGGTATCCTAAAGAAGGAGACTTTACTCTTCTTGGATACTCAGAAGCAGACCTAGCCGGATGCAGAGTTGATAGAAAGAGCACCTCGGGCACCTGTCAACTACTTGGAAGCAGGACAATATCTTGGTTTTCAAGGAAGCAAAGTACAATAGCTCTTTCTATAGCAGAAGCAGAGTATGTAGCTCTTGGAAGTTGTTGTTCACAAATTTGTGGATAAAACAACAGCTAAGAGACTTTGGAATTGAAGATTCATGCACTGAAATCAAATGTGACAACACCAGCGCAATCAATCTCACCAAGAATCCGATTCTTCACTCAAGAGCAAAACATATAGAGTTTCGACATCATTTCATTAGAGATCATGTTCAAAATGGAGAAGTTTCGATTCAGTTTATTGATTCAAAGAATCAACTGGTGGATATATTTACAAAGCCTTTGGAGAAAAATCAATTTGAAGTTATTCGTTCCAAACTCAATATCTTAAAGTCTGAAGAAGTTCAGACTTAGGACTGAAAGTCTAAAGGCACTCAGACTTAGACAATCAAGATCTACGACTGTAAGTTATTTTTATTTTAGAAACTTATTTCTCGATCAAATATTGAAAAAGGTACGATCATCTATCCGAAATTGATTGGTGTTATTTCCTAATTTTCGTGATTAGTGCAATCCTTCCTTTTCGAAAAAGAAGTTATTTTTGAAATGACAGTTATCTAATTTTTGAAAATGCATTTTTATATTTCCTTTTTACGGCGTTCCATATGCCTCGCTTCGACTGCCTTATATACTGTTGGTTCTTCTTCGTTTTACTTACAAAAACCCTAAGAGAGCACAGATCTTCCACTTCTGTCTTCTTCTCTTGTTTAATCCTCGAAAAGTTTTCATCTTTCTTGAGAAATAAGCTTGGAATCTCTCAAAGACTATGAAAGATGTCGTCTCAAAGAAAGTCTTTGAGGATCGCGAATAAGGGACCACAACAAATGCGTGAGGGGCCTACGCACTTTGATCTCACCGAGGAAGAAGAATCTCCTAGATAGCAGCAGAGCCCACAACATTCTTAGCAGCGTCCATCTCCTCCATCTAGACCTCAGGATGTTGCACATCGAGAAGAGGAAGAAATCATCGAAGATGCAGAACCCGTAAGTACTCATAAGCCCACTTTTACCTACAAGCTTTACCGTGCTTTGAAGAAGAGTGGTACTCCGTTGAACTACATTGATGAATTTCTTAAAGACAAAGGGTATAGAAATGAAAATTTCTTTTTACGCACAATGGAACGATTGGGAATTGCCCCTGCGGGGTCGGCGGAAGAAGCACTAGCAAATATCCCAAGCTATCCACGTGTTGGAGGAATGAGTTAACCTGATGGGAATGATGATGATAGGATGTACAGTCAGTTTAAACCTAGAATGGGTGTTGCGGCGAAAATCCGAAGCAAAAGGACAGACTTGCTTCGCTCGGAGGAACACAAGCAACTGTACTCTAAATTGCTAAAGCGTGGGGGTAATAAACCCTAGAAGTGTGGACTTTGATTTTCTTGACTCTGTGAATTCAATCTTCTTCAACTCGAACAGTTTTGTTCTGAAACGACAGAAGCTCATGCTGAACTTACTGCTTATTTCTATTCGAATAGCAGTTTCTTGTATGCGAATAGATTTTCTTTCAGCGTTTGAGATTAGGACTATGTGGTTGACATGAATACATTGGCTGATGTGATTGGGGTTGAAAGAAGGAAATATCAACCTATCAGTGTGTCTATTGGTCGTGCGACGATCGAGCTTGTTAAGGATAGAACAACGGAAGGGAAGATTTCCTATTTGAGGATGAATGCATCCAACATCTTGCTTCACAAGATAGTGATTAACTGTCTCATACCAAAATCTACTTCAAAGACCGACGTTTCAAACTCGGAGGCAAAGCTGATGTATGCCATCAATGCTGGCAAAAGGTTATCTCTTCCACACATTATTATGTTCCACATGTACAGAACAATGGTGAAGGACAAGGGTTAACTTCTGTACTCAGCACTTGTGACCAAGTTATTCAGGCATTTGAACGTTCAGCCTCCCCGGATTCTTTGTGTTCGAACATGCGATCAAATGGTGCTGGGACTGAGAATGGTCTCTAAAATGCGTTTGAAGGAACTCAACAAGGTTTTGGAGCAGTTCAAAGATAAAACCCCTGTCAAGACTCATCCAGTCTCTTCTGCGGCAAAGCAAAAAGGGAAGGAGCCCATGGTTGTTCCATCCAAGAAAAAAAGAGCACTCATCATTGAGGATGAAGAGGATGAGGATGATATCACAATTTCTTCAGTGGCATTGAAGAACTTGAGTCGTTCTGTAATAGAGACAACGGAGAGACAGGAAAAAGACAAGGATGAGACAGAACAGAGGACTAGAGAGAGAGAAGATTTGGAGAGAGAAGCAGAGGAGGAAAGAATTGAGGAAGAAGAAGAGGAAGCAGAGCATGAGGAATACTTTTCTCCATCTGAAGGCATGGAAACAGGGGGAGATCCTGAGAAAAGGGGTACGTTCTCATTTCCTGCCACCAGTGAAGGAGTAAGTCGTTCTCCAGCAGATCCAGAGGACATCTATGCCACTCAATTTCCTGAGGAGGGACATGAGGTTTCATCGCCCAATATGCGTGATCGTGCTGAATTGCCATCATCTGCTAATACTCCATCTGATCGTGTAGAAGCAAGTACTCAGACAGACAATTCGGCAGACTTTCGCAGAATACTTGATGTTCTTTTGGAGATGCGAGGCCAAATTTATGCTCTGGGATGCGAAGTACAGAACTTGCAAAATGCAGGTCAAACCTCTTCAATTTCTTTGCAGGCTTGCTCTTCAAGTTCAAGCAAATGCGAAGGGTGAAGATGTGGCGTAACTGAAGGAGGATTTAAAAAAGCTGGAAGGGATTGTCCAGTCAATGGGAGATTTCCAGCTTGTTTGTGTTCCCAAGCAATCTTAAAGCCATTCTCTTTTCATCTCTACCTTTTTAATGATGATAAAAAGGGGGAGAGATGTGGTGTAGATTTGATTTTGAACTTTGAACTCTTGACTTTTTGAACTTTTGTGTCGATTATATTTGATTGACTTGACTTTTGTGTTTAGCTGTTTGGATTTGGACTGGATTTGGATTTGATTGTTTAAACGTTTGTTTATCTTAAGCACTATTGATATCTCATGGCTTTGCTCATTTACATAACTAACATATTTTCTGTGGATGCAGATTCTAAATGTTATCTTTATTAAGCCATTAATCTTTTGTGAGATATCCTTGTTTGCTTGAGTAGTGTTTTGCAGGTCAAAGTTATCTAAATCTGCAAGAAAGTTTTGTCACCATAAAAAAATGGGGAGATTGTTGGAAAAAACTCCCTTGAGTGTTTTGAAGTTGACAAAACTTTCCATCAGTCTAGTCTGAAGACTTGCAGACTCTTCCATCAAAGTCTGAAGACCTCTGGACTGCCAGACTCAAGATTCAAAGGGTGCGCATGACAAAATTTCTGAAACAGAAATTGATTTCTGGCCAGAAATTGATTTCTCAATTTCTATTCCCTGGACAAGTTTCTGAGTAAAGAAACCCGTTTGATAACGACTCAAAATTTCTATTTCTAGGAATAGAAATTGATTAGATAACTACATAGGAAATTCTCAAATACAAAATAATAATCGAAATAATACTAATACATTACAACAAGATGTTTCAACAATGCATATCTATTTCTAAAACTAAAAGAATTAACTTCTTTAACATTGGCATCATGCGCAAGGAACGTTGTATAGCATAAAACATTTTACAAAAAGAAAAAAAAAGAGTTCTTTTTTTCTAGACTTGTCAAAAATAAAAGAACCTAATAAGTTGGCTTGCATGCAAAATTAGTGGAAAATTGAGATGGAAGGCAAGACAAATCTTGCTTGCTCTTTGCTTCAAAGACAAGTCGATCGAATCATGTGAACTTTATAGAAAACTAATAAATATTCCAAATGCGATTGCTTCGGCATGAAGCTGAGACAATGATATGTCATTTTGAAAGGTTACTTCCCCACGGACTCCGGACGGTTTGGTCATACGAGACCAGATCGTCACTTCGGGATTTTAGCAAGTTCCAATCAAAACAAGGCACAGCTGCACCAAGGGGTGCTTCAAGCGGTATAACAGAATAAATTTGCGAGTCGAGTCTTCTGAAAAACCATCTCTACAATGACAAACAAGCATGAGAGGCCTCTTGCATTTTCGTCTACTATTGGAAAAGCTCCCCTCGATGACATATTTAAGATGTACGTAGAAAATGCGAGAATCTCGCTCGTTTTCCGGGGCGTACAAGAAGCGACTCTCGATCCAATAAATAATAAACGTATAAATCTACTACCAAAACGGCCCCATTCAACTATAAGACTAAGGTATGTACAATTCAGATTTCATCTCTGATGTGTCTCATCGGTATGTCAAGTTCACTTTCTTTCTGGCAAAGTCCTCGAATGTAAACATAGGATCTCACTCATAATCATCTTCATCATGACAAAAATCGGCTTCGTCCTTGCAATCAGCTTTGTTGATAGTCTCAAGCCCCACATTCAGGTATCTGGAGTACTCGTTGATACCCTGATACAAACTCTGATAACCCTTGAATGCAAGGATCTATTCGGGCACATCATCGGTGACACTATCAATGCCTTGCCGTGCAGAAATGACCCTGTCCAGGGTCTGATCAGGCACCGTGATTCCAGCGGTCTCCATGTCTGCAACAATGGCTACTGCAGCATCCAATTCTCCAAGGTCAAGACACAGTGAGATGATTTCGTCATATAGAGGACTGCAAAAGAAGAGGGAAACCATTTTTTGTAAGGTGGATATTACAGCCTCTTTTGCTCCTTCAAGTATCTAAGCATCCATTATGGTTCCCCATACTTGGCAGGATTTCGTCATGCTAGTCCGACAGAAGAAAAGCACATTTTGAATTATTTCCTACTAAAGAAGCACGGAACGTGTTAGTCTTTAACATGATCATGTATTTTCCTCTGTCCATTCCTTTTCATCTAACAAAAATACAAACATGCATGTATCGAGGCATTTTCTGCTCCCCTCAATAACATAGAGATGGTAAATGTGTAAAGAAAAATCACCTACTCTTTTCATGTTAGTTAATCTTGACCCTAAAATCAGACGAATTTGAAGAGAGTATCCCACATGTCAAGTAGCCAAAATTTCAAATAAGGCCATGAAACCCACACATGATTGATTTAAGAAATCCATTTCAATAAACTTTCAAGAGATTTATGATGTTGAATGCGTTGGTACTCCATGAATATAATATACCCTACTCTACATCAAAAGAAGCAATGGGACCACATTCAAATAATACACGAATAAGCTTTCACGTTAGACTTACGAAAAGCTGATCATATTGAAATGGAGACCCTTTCTCAAAAGATGAAGAGAAGGGGTAGAGTAAGCAGCAGCATAACAAATAAAGCATTCAGATCATGGCAGGCCAAGAACCAATACAGATGAAAATGAAACTTCTAGATCATGATACGACAAGGTAATGAAAATCCAATACCTCCCAAGCACATAACCGAGACTATGTGTAGTTTGCAAGATCTTCAAGAAATCAAAGGCTAACCCCCCATGATTTAATAAGAACATAAAACATGTTTGGTTAGGGCAAAACAACTAACATTTGCCGTTCTGCCCAAACAGGACACGCAATCATACGATTATTCATTCAACAACCTTCTTACTACCGTAATCCACTATCCGATTGAGGATTCCAAAACGACGAACCATCGGGATATTCAATTCCAAATTCGAAAATTACCTAGAGCACCGAGATCCGATTGTGGCACCTGTCGATTAACCTCCGGCGAGTCCACGATCCCCTCGTCAGGAATCTTCGAATTGAGCTCGGACCCAGACAATGGCTCGATAGTCCTCCTCGCAGAACTTGCGGAGGACTCGATCGAATGGCCCCCGGTCTACGAGTCGGCGGCGGAGGTTCGACCTTGACGAGGTCGATGCCGCCGGATCAAACGAAAGCGGCCGACCCTATCCTCCTCGACGAAGCTCTGCTGCTATTTCGGCAGGAGAGGCGTAGCCGATGGCGAATTGCTAACCGGCGTCAGAGAACGACGCGCGGATTTGGAGATTCACAGGAAGGGCCGCGGGTTCTAATCTTGGAGATGAACCCGAGATGGGTTCGACGCGATCGGATCCAGCGGAGTCGTCGACTGTAGGGAGGACGAAGTCAGAGTCGATGGCGAGGTGAGCGACGATGTCACCGGCGAGAGGGCGGAGTTGGAGTCGACGGCGAGGACGGACGGAGTTGGAGTCGACGACGCTAGGGTTTTTGGTTGAAGGTTGAGGAGAAGGAACGCCCAAATAGAAAAACCCTGTATGGTGAATGAAGAAGGATGCCCATATTAGAGAAAAGGAGAAACAATTTCTATTTCTGTTTCAGAAATAGAGAAGCTAAAATCTTTAGCTTATGATTTCTCCTCCAAAATAATTTCTGAAATAGAAATCTGTTTCAGAAATAGAGAAATCAATTTGCGTTACCAAGCGGATTTATGTTCCAAACCTGTTCCGGGGAACAGAGAAATAGAGAAATCGAGAAACATAAATTTTACCATGCGCAGCCAAAGTCTATCCTCATTGACAGTTTCTAGACTGTTGAAGAAGGCTTATCCGAAATGAAGTATTTCGTTAAGGATTTGATTCTGTCGACTAAAGAAGATCTCTTGGCTGGATATAGCATGTCGGAATCCATTATTCAAATAAAGATTGATTAAGGGATTTTGGATTCGTTGATTGGCGAAGTATACTTGGAAGGTTTCACTTATGGAAATCTAGATCTTGATTGTATGGGCGAGTAGGATTGATGGGCTATCGTCATGTTCCTTAAATAGCTCGAAAATCTTCATAATTGATTCTGTCCAACGGGCAGATTGGAAGAATTCCTTTGGTAAGTGCCAATGGGTGTGATGGCATGAAGGAGTATATAAGGAAGACGTTCCAGTTGTTCGAGTGTGTGCGCGATAGAAGAATTCCAAAGTCTGAAGCTCCTTGTTCTTAGTCAATTAAACTGTTGAGTAAAATCTTGTACGCAAAAGAGAGTCTATATCTTTAAGAGACCTTGAGGAAGTGTAGTAGAGTCTCTACACTGTGGAATCAAGGAAGAGCTTTACTGTAACAACTCTTTTGTTTCATAGTGAAATCCAGCCGGTGGGCTGTCAGTGCGGAAGAGTAGACGTAGGCTTGGATTAAGCCGAATCACTATAAACTCTATGTTCATATTCTCTTCCCTACGCTCTCTTACTTTGATCGTAACTCATTTTGTTTACAAGAGACGAATTTCCTTTTCATAATCTATTGTTGATTAGTGTTGCACACTTATCTCGTAAAATTGTTTTTACACCTATTCACCCCCCTCTAGGTGCTTGTACTAGCCTTCACATTTTGAAAGGAGCTGCACGTTGAAGGGAAGATGGGGCTCCTCCAGGAACTAGCCCTGTGCGCGCGCGCACGCGCACACAAAGGACTCTTTGAGGACGCACGAAAGTAGAACCCCTAGCCTAGTGCTTGGCCCTCGTCCATCCGGCGGCACCTCTACGGCAACCACGACGGTCGTCGCTCGTATGCCGGAACAAAAGAGACCCGCAGACTCCGTGGGCCGCCACGCGGGTGGCCGCGGGTCGAGTGGCGCTAGCTACGCCTGGAACGCTAGAAATCACAGGCAAGCCTCGACTCAACAGGTCGATGCCCGGACGACTCGACTTCTGCTCAAAACAACGAGACAAAACTAGATCTCATTCGGGCATTTTATCGAACAGATCTCATTCAGGGTATGCTACTGAAATGAGTGGTTTTTGGCTCGACCAAGACCTAAACCCGAGCCAAGACTCTCGCTAGATGAAAAACAACCCACGCGATAGCCAAACGAAGGGTGGTCGGGGCCGGAGTTTGTGTAAGTCGGACGGCCACGAGCTCCGGCTGGGCATGCCCAAGAACAGGGTCTAAGCATACTGGAGCCTCGGTGCTGGAGAGGAGGCCCGGCAGCGGGTCGTCGGCCGCGATGCTGGCGCGGTGGTCGGTAGTGTCTCCCTCTTAACTCCCCTCCCACGCTCAAACTCTCACATGCGGCTTCTCTCTCTCGAATCTCTCTCTCTTCTATACGAGAAACCTCTTGCTCATGAATTTTTCTCTCTCCTTTTGTGGCCCTAGTATTTACAGGTGAGGAGCCCGATCGATGGAGGTGTTTCGGCCACCGGTGCTGGGCAGGCTGAGCAGGCCTCCCTTTGGCAGCTCTGCGGAGGGTGTCCATGCGCAGAGGTGCAGGAGAGGAAGAAGGAAGGAAGGCGGGGAACGGAGAAGGGGCCCGGCTGGGGAGAAATTAAAAGGAAATGGGCCCGACCCAGATGAAGGGGAAAGAAAAAGGGCTGGGTTAGGCCCGGCCCCAAGCCATTTCGTTTTTTTTTTAAATTTAAAATAAAAAAAACTTGGTTGATGCAAATGATCTTAACGCCAATGTGATGTGCCATTCAATGTAATTTTTTTTTTGGGTAGGGCCAAATTGGTCCCTAATTTTTTATGCAAGTTATCCCTAAATATTTAGTCAAAATTTAGGTATCAACAAGATAATATTATCCAATTGGCTCAGTGTCTTATCATTTCCGCCATTTTTTGTTTTGTTTTTATTATTGATTGATTTCATTTTATTGCCTGCACCCTTGTGTGTGGCCATGTAGATTTGCATTTCCAGGGATGAAAATCAGAAAAGATTGCATGAAACACCGTTTCATGAAAGGAGGAAAGTTACTGATAATGGACTATAGGTAAAATTTACGTAACCAAGTCTCCATGACAAGTAATTGAGCAAGTGGCTGATTAGACATACTTTAGAATTTGCATTTTTTGAAAGGACCTCAAGACTTTTGACTTGGTGCTCGCAGGTCTTGCACTGCAAAACTTGGCCATACCTAAATTTTTCCACAAAATTGCTGTTGGTTCAGCCCAACCAAAGTGCGTGCGTGTTGGTGCTCGTGACTCCTATTTGTTTTGTACATGTTTCAACTGCAAGTGAGATATTGATAGTGACGAGCAATAATGTTGAGTTGACTTGGAGCTATTTGTGGACTCTCGATTTAAGAAACTTTATTGAAAGAAACATGTGACTCCCCTTTACATTTTTTCCAATTGAAATGCAGAGCGATGACAACATTTTCCCCTAATTATAAAATAGGCTAGATCACAAGGGACTCGTGAAATGTGTAGAAACAATTCTAAACAATGGCTAATGCACAACTCCACTCGGTCATGTGCTTTTCTTACTTTGCTAAATCATCATTGCTAAAACTAGTTGACATTTAATCGAAGACATAATCTATCGCTCGTGCGAAGTACAACTCATGAGACAGATCACTTCTAAGATCCCGAGTCCCACATAAGAGGAGAGAAAGTCGGCAATGTCACTTATACATCATAAATTGTCACCAAATACGTCTCCTTTTCAGGGTTTGATTCTTGTTGTCCACGCTAAAGGATTACATTAACTATTCGATGCCCCTATCATTAGAATGAGTTTCTAAGAATCACTGGAACAGGACCTACAATACAATAATAGAGAGTTGCCGTATTCATGAGGGTTGAAAAAACAGCAAGAACTCGTCTTCTCAACATCATCGTTACCTCATTGAATAAGCGAGAAAAGCCATTTCTATCTGGTCAAGACCCACAACATACTAATAGAGCACAATTGTAAGAAGAGATTTGAAAGATTAGACTTTTTGCATCTCTTGATTGCAAAGTTTTCCATAGTAGTCACTAGTGGTGTCGCTAGAGTGTTGCCATGAGCACACATGTTGCTCAGATCAACATTAGATGACGAATGCGACGAAACACTATGGAAGCTCCATCACATAGTAACTTATATTTTCTGGTGAAATCCTACTTAGTCACGGCCAAATTCCTCAGTTTCTACATATAACTCATTTTAAGATTAACTTCAATATTAATTGTGAGGTTCTTGCTAATTTTAAAGCAAGAATAAATGTCATAATCAATCAAGTGTAAATAATGTTGGGACCGATAGGGCATGGGACAAGTCGTGTCAAGTGCAAGCGCCCATCTCGCAAGAGAGGTTTGCTTGGTAATCCGTCCAAATGCCTCGAGGATGACATTTGTCTTTAAATGATTGCGACGGGGAGTAATAAATATTTAATTATCAAACCGCTCTTTCATATAATAGTTTAAATTTTTAAAATAGTTGATAAGGATCTCGCAAAATATCACTATTTGTCTGGCTTTTAAAATTCTCCTACCGTATTATCATCCTCCAATGAATAACTGATGTCAATAGGAAAATTTAAGAGAGCGATCATTCGACCCAAAAGAGACCACAAGGATTGATTAATATTGTACTGCGTTTTAGTTTGTACTCTTACTAATTTTCATCGTTCCTTCGTAATAAACATCCCATAGACACACTTTTTAAAAGAAATGTGAATAAAAGTCCATGATGAGCATTTAAGTAGTGGCTGAATTAGGCGTACTTAAAACCCGTTAGAATTTGCATTTATACAAAGGAAAATGCAACCAGATGAATATGGATAGACCCGAGTCGTCACGACATGGACCTCAAGACTTTTTGACTGGGTGCTTGCGGGACTGCAAAACTTGGCCATACCCATGTTTTTCCACAATAATGCAGTTGATTCCAGCCCCACCATAGTCCAAGCATCTTCGTGCAACGACTTTGTTAACACGTTGTCTATTGCTTGGCTTATAGCAGGGATCAAAGGCAAGCACTTGCTCTGTTTCCTAAATATAGACCCGATTCTAAGATCCAGAGAAAGTCGGTAATGTGATTTATACATCTTAAATAGTCACCAAATGAGTACTTCTTTTGAGGATTTGATTCTTGTTGCCTTGGGCTAAAGGATCACATTAACTATTCGATATACTCGTAAGCAAGATTCGCAATACAATAATAGAGAGCCACTGTATTCGCAAGGATGAAAAAAGGATTTCAATGAATATGAAAAACAAGAACTCATCATTCTCGACGCCATCGTCACCTCAAAAGCCAATTTTATATAGTCAAGACCCACAGCACAATAATAGTGCACAATTGGAACTAGAGACTTGAAAGACCAGACTTTTGCGCGTCCCGATTGCAAAGTTTTCTGTAGTTGTCGCTAGAGGTGTCGCTAGAGGACCACCATGGGCACACATGTTGCTCATATCAACATTAGACAATGAATCTGACGAAAGCCTTTTCCTTTTCTTCCGACTAGGGAAGCTTCTTCACATGGCAACTTCCATTTTCTGGTGAAATCCTACTTAAATTACAGTCAAATTCCTCAATTTCTTCATATCACTCGTTTTAAGCTTGACTTTAATTTATTGGTGAGGTTCTTGCTAATTTTATTTCTTATTTTTCAAGGTCATGCGTGATGTTTTGCCCATACCAACTTGCACACATTCTAACCATATTCGATATTGGCGATGGTGCGCTTTCATCTAGCTAATACATTCAAAAATGCGATTTTGAAATCATCTTACTGCCTCATCAATTATTTTGGGGCATACGCATGTTGCCCGTGTAGGCCTTGACTCCGTCGGTTCAATGAAATGGTGATGACAAGCAACCGTGCAGGACCATCTTTGAAGTGCTCCCATCAGTCCAAGCACAAATTTTTAGAAAGCTGATGTCGACTTTGACTTTTTGGCAGACGGTCGACTTGGAGTCAAGTCATTGGGATGCTGATGGACAATTTTTTAATGGAGAACACTTTAATATGTGTGAGAAGACAAGCTCATATAATATATTAAATATATGTTCCTCAACATGAAAAACTCGGAGTAGTAGAATTCGTGCTTTCCCATTTCGTTTTCAAGTACTACTACAATTAATAATTGATGGTTACATTTACCGTGATGGTAAATGAAACTACAAACACATGATATACATGGTAAACGACCATATAGAACAATAATGGGTGGCATTCACTATAATTCCTACCCTTTCTCTCTATAAATGCCTTTTGTTTGCTCTTAAGAATCCACTCGAAGCCAACTTCTCAGAATTTGAACAATACACCCAAGCCAATAACTTGAAGCCTAAACGAGTGGCGTTCATGTGCCATATACCTTTTGTTTTCAATATCGTCATCATTCATGGTAGAACACGATAGTGTAAAAGTACTTGCACTAGTAAGTCTGTTGTTAATTTTAGACAATGCGTGTGTATGCTTGTGCAGAAATAGAAGCTCATCCTCAATTTGCTTTGAAGACGAAAGGGATGCTCTACTCCAACTGAAACAAAGTCTCTCAAACATACCTCACATCATTTCTTCGTGGAACAGCGAAGATTGTTGCCAATGGACCAGAGTAAAGTGCGATTGAGCAAATGGACATGTCATCATGCTCAAGATCAAGCTAGGATACGAATTCCCATTTGACAATATTTCTTTCACAGCTAGTGAATTGAACTCTTTCCTTGCTGAACTTGAGACACTTGAGCAACCTAGAGTTGAGCAGAATCTATTTCAAAAAGGCGAACATACTCAATGATATCGGCTTGATGAAGCAATTGAGGTACCTTAATTTATCCAAGTCTTTTGGTTTTGCAACTTTCCTAGTGAATGGGGAAATCTCACTCAGTTGGAAGTACTCGATCTCCATAGTGATTATCACGTGGGTGCTGCTGATGACATTCAGTGGGTTTCCCATCTTCAAGCATTAAAGTACCTTGACATGAGCGGCCTGAATTTTACTAAATATGGAGACCCCATGCGGGTGATCAATATACTCCCATCTTTATCTCATTTAAGCCTATCAAATTGCGGGCTTTATGACTTTCACCTGCCTACTCATCTTGATCTTCAGAACCTCGATCTTTCAGAGAATTTTTTCTCCGAGGAGCTTTGCCAGATTGGTTGGTGCACTTGAAAAACTTGACATGGCTTGACCTATCATTTAATCAATTACATGGAACCATCCCATTATGATATGGTTGGTTATGCTTGGAACACCTTACTCTTTCTCATAATCAATTGATGGGGAATATTCCAGAGGTATTAGGAGGATTGCAAGTCTTACAGTCTTTAGATCTCAGTAACAATCTTCTAAATGGCACCATTCCACAGAGTCTCGGGCAACTTCAAGATCTTTATAGTTTAGATCTTTCAGGAAATTCCTTGAGAGGAATAGTTTCCGAAATCCACTTCGCCAACCTCTCGAAGCTAGGGTTGTTAGATATCAGCAACAACTATTTAGCTTTCGAGGTGGATTCCGATTGGATACCACCCTTCAATTTGTCTGACATTAGGATGATGTCTTGTGATTTCAGAAAGGAATTTCCGCAATGGATAAAAACGCAAGTCGATGTAGGATACATAGTGTTGTCCAACTCATCCATCATAGGAGCTCTCCCTAATTGGCTAGGTCTCATGTCATTCGTCGCCTTGGATCTCTCTTACAACCAAATAAATGGATCTCTGTCGAAATTTCCTTTTAACCCATCCTCATTAGATCTCTCTCACAACTTAATCTCAGGACCTATTTTGCAAGATATTGGCCTGGCGATGCCTCAGATGACTTACTTGAATCTGAATGATAATCTCTTAAGTGGTCCAATACCAACCTCATTATGCGAGATGAAATTTTTAGATGAGTTGCACCTTGAAAGGAATGAATTAGTTGGCAAAATCCTTGATTGTTGGAAGGTGCACCCTATGAGTCTCCTTGATCTATCGTCCAACAAGTTATCTGGAGTCATACCGAGTTCTTTGGGAAATCTAATTGGGCTTTTGTCAATATACTTGAGCAATAACAGTCTCCAGGGAGAAATGAAAGGGATAAAAACACTACAAGTGTTATAACTTGGCACAAAAAGACACTTAAGTGTCATAACTTTCAAAAAGTACACTTAAGTGCCACATTTGAAGAAAAGTGGGACACCTGAGTGCCACCTCCGACAAAGCCAGCCGGAAATCATACGTGGCATATAAATATAAATATTTCTCGCCGAGGTGGCTTGCTGGAGAGCTGACTTAGCTTTAATTCACCCAAAACAACATCGTTTCTATAGTTGGCCAAAATAGAGCCCTTAAATCAACCAAAACGACGTTGTCTCCGCAATTGCCTTAAATCTAAAACCCTAAATCGGGTAAAATGCCATTGAAACGCTGGAGCCGTAGTCCTGAACCTTAATTCAATTTGCCCCAAATTCTTCAGTTGAATATTGGAAATGGAGAGCAGGATTTTTAGCAGCGGCTTAAATATCTCTCGTCGAAGCGAAGGAGAAGGCGAGTGTTTATGTTTTTATGGGTTACCAAGTCCAAAAAGAACATCGTGGACTCGAACGAATCCTGGGAGAAGAATTTATGGATGTGCCCAATACAGAGAAGGGTCGAAGTGCAAATATTTCAAATGGATCGATGCGAAATTCTCTCACCGAGCCACATAGGTGATATTGGACTTACTTGATAGATGTCATCAACCTCCATCTACGCTTGTGGATGACTTGGACGATGTTGACTCAATGCAAGCTCAAATGTGTTTGGCTAAACTTTTTAAGAATGAAGTTTCAAATATGAAAATTGAACGGAAATGTTATCAAGCCTTTATTATGGTGTTGTTTTGTTATCTATCCTACTTTATAATGAAATGTAAAGCACTTGAAGATGAAAAGAAGTTTTTCCGACTGCCATAGTTGTAAATGAGTGGAGAAATGTACTTGTTTTGAATGAAATGAATGACTTATCTTTTTGAAAGATGAGAATAAGTTTTGTGTTGTCTACAAGATTGTTGTGGCTTTTTTTTTTTATTTTGGGCTGTCATTGCTTTTGGGGAGGTCAAGGAAAGGGAATGAATGAATGAATGAATGAGATGTTGTTTGTACTATGTTTTTACTTATTCTCGAATATAAATCAGTGATGATGGAATGTATATTGGGTCAATGTGTTGTGGTGGCTCTTTTACTTGAACTAAATATAAACATAAACCAGCAGCAAACATTGGAATTGAATGGAGTTGCTATAAGTTGAACTACTATCACCTTCTTTATTTTGCTGCAAACCAGCATATACACAAGACAAACACAAGTGATTACCCGAATGCCATAAGTTGTATTTAGTAATCACTTAAGTGCTAAGTGCGTGATAAAAAAGTCTTTTAAGTGTCAAATTATTATTAAAAGTGATCACTTAAGTGCCACTTGTGATTAAAAGTGATGATTAAAAGTGAACACTTAAGTGCTAGAATTTTTAGAATGTGATTAGTTAAGTGCCAATTTTTTTTTTGTATGTTTCTTCTATAAATTGCACCAGCCATCAGCTATTACCAGCCACCACCATCGTCCACCATTAGCCACCATCGGCCTCCAACTATCACCGCCAGTCACACCAAGCATCCCAAGTATCCACTTGAACCACCACCAGACATCGCTATGCTGGTGGTATGCTGTTGCAGAAGTTGCTAGTGCAATGTGCCTTATACTAGCTTGCACTAGCACTACCTGGTGCAAGATGTGCATATTGCACATTTACAACTTACACCGAGTGCAACACAAACCCTTAACCTAACCCTTGTAATAGACCCATTATCAGTAGGCATTAGCAGTCACCACTGGCCACCACCACTAGCAACACCAGCATCCAAACTACCACACCAGCACGTAGCCACCACCATAGACCTGCCATTAGCAACCACTGTTAGTGGTGGGTCGTGGGTCTGTTGTGTGAAAGCTAGTACGAGCACCTAGAGGGGGGTGAATATGTGTAAAAGCAAATTTCCCCGAGTGAAGTGTGCAACTCTAATCAGCAATAGATTATGAAAAGGAAATTAGACTCTTGTAAACAAATTGAGTTACGATTAAAGTAAAAGAACGTACGGAAGAGAATAAGAACACATGGTTTATAGTGGTTCGGCTTAATCCAAGCCTACGTCCACTCTTCCACACTGACAGCACACCGGCTGGATTTCACTATGAATTAAAGGAGTTGTTACAGTAAAGCTCTTTCTTGATTCCACAGTGTAGAGACTTTGCTACACTTCCTCAAGGTCTCACAAAGATATAAACTCTCTTTTGAGTACAAGATTTCACTCAACAATTGAATTGACTGAGAATAAGGAGCTTCAGACTTTGGAATTCTTCTATCGCGCACACACTCGAACAACTGGAACATCTTCCTTATATACTCCTTCATGCCATCACACTCGTTGGCACTTACCAAAGGAATTCTTCCAATCTACCCATTGGACAGAATCAATTAGGAAGATTTCGAGTTATTTAAGGAATATGATGATAGCCCACCAATCCTGCTCGCCCATACAATTAGGATCTAGGTTTCCATAAGTAGAACCTTCCAAGTATACTGTACCAATCAACGGATCCAAAATCCCTAAATCGATCTTAATTTGAATAATGGATTATGTCATGCTATATCTAGCTGAGAGATCTTCTTCAGTCGATAGAATCAAATCCTTAACGAAATACTCAGTTCTGGATAAGCCTTCTTCGACGGTCTAAAAATTGTTAATGATGATAGACTTTGAGTTTTGAATCTAGCAGTCCGAAGGTCTTCAGACTTTGATGGAAGAGTCTGCAAGTCTTCAAATTAGACTGATGGAAACGTTTTGTCAACTTCAAAACACTTAAGGAAATTTTCTCCAACAATCTCCCCCTTTTGGATGTTGACAAAACTTTCATACAAATTTGGATAACTTTGACTTGCAAAACAATACTCAAGCAAACATGGATATCTCACAAAAGATAATTGGCTTAGTAAAGATAACATTAAAATCTGCATCCATAAAAAGTAGGTTAGTCTTGTAAATGAGCAACTATCTTTGCCATGAAATACCAGTAGTGCTTAAGATAAAAAATCAAACAATCCAAATCGAAATCCAGTCACAGCCAAACAGCAAAACACAAAAGTAAAGTCAATCAAACACAAAAGTCAAGAGTTTAAATCTCAAATCTACACCACATCTCTCCCTCTTTTTGTCAGCATTAAAAAGGTAGAGATGAAAAGAGAATGAAATTATGATTGCTTAGGAACACGAACAAGCTAGAAATCTCCCATTGACTGGACAATCCCTTCCAACTTTTTCAAATCCTCTTTTAGTTGAGCCACATCTTCACCCTTAGCATTTGCTTGAACTTGAAGAGCAAGGGCATGGAGTTGATCATGCAAAGAAACTAAAGAGGCTTGACCTGCATTTTGCAAGTTCTGTACTTCGCATCCCAAAGCATAAATTTGGCCTCGCATCTCCAAGAGAACATCAAGCACTCTGTGAAAGTTTGTTGAATTGTCAGTCTGAGTACTGGCTTCTGTACGATCAGATGGTGTATTGGTAGATGATGGCAAGTCAGCACGATCACGCAGATTGGGCGATGAAACCTCATGGGCTTCCTCAGGAAATTGAGAGGCATAGATGTCTTCTGGATCTATTGGAGAACGACTTACTCCTTCACTGGTGGCAGCAATTGAGGACGTACCTCTTTTCTCAGGATCTCCCCCTGTTTCAATGCCTTCAGGTGGCGAGAAGTACTCCTCATGTTCTGCTTCTTCTTGTTCTCCTCTGCCCTCTTCTTCCTCTTCCTCAATCCTTTCCTCCTCTGCTTCTTTCTCCAAAGATTCTCTCTCTCCAGTCCTCTGTTCGATCTCGTCCTTGTCTTGTTCCTGTCTCTCATTTGTCTCTGGAATAGAATGACTTAAGTTCTTCAATGCAAGAGCAGAAATTGTGATATCATCCTCATCCTCTTCATCCTCCAAGATGAGTGCTCTTCTTTTATTGGATGGAGCAACCATGGGCTCCTTCCCTTTCCGTTTTGCAGCCGAAGAGACTGGGTGAGTCTTGACAGGGGTTTTCACCTTGAATTGCTCCAAAGCCTTGTTAAGTTCCTTCATATGCATTTTAGAGACCATTTTCAATCCCACCACCATTTGATTGCATGTTCGAACACAAAGAATCCGGGAAGGCTGAATGTTCAAATGTCTGAATAACTTAGTGACAAGTGTTGAGTAAGGAAGTTGGCCCTTGTCCTTCACCATCGTTCTGTACATGTGGAACATAATAGTGTGTGGAAGAGAGAACTTCTTGCCAGCATTAATGGCATACATCAGCTTTGCCTCCGAGTTTGAAACATCGGTCTTTGAAGTTGATTTGGGTTTGAGGCAATTGATCACTATCTTGTGAAGCAAAATATTTGAGGCATTCATCCTCAAATATGAAATCTTTCATTCTATCGTTCTATCCCGAACAAGCTCTATCGTCGCACGACCAATAGACACACTGATAGGTTGATATTTCCCTCTTTCAACCCCAATCACATCAGTCAATGTATTTATGTCAACCACATAGTCATGATCTCGAACACTAAAAGAGAATCTATTTGCATCCAAGAAACTGAGATTCGAATAGAAGTAAGCAGTAAGTTCAGCATGAGCCTCTGTCATTTAAGAACAAAACCGTTCGAGTTGAAGAAGATTGAATTTCTCTCGCAGATTAACATTAAGAGAATCAAGAAAATCAAAGTCCACACTTCTAGGGTTAATCACACCACGCTTTAGCAACTTAGAGTACAGTTGCTTGTGTTCCTCCGAGTGAAACAAATCTGTCTTTTGCTTCGGATTTTTGCCGCAACACCCATTCTAGGTTTAAACTGACTGTACATCCTATCATCATCATTCCCATCGAGTTGACTCAGCCCTCCAACACGTGGATCGCTTGGGATATTTGCCAATGCTTCTTCCACTGACCCCATAAGGGCAATTCCCAATCGTTCCATTGTGCGTAAAAAGTAGGTTTCATTTCTATACCCTTTGTCTTTCAGAAATTCATCAATATAGTTCAATGGAGTACCACTCCTCTTCAAAGCACGATAAAGCTTAAAGGTAAAAGTGGGCTTATGAGTTCTTACGGGTTCTGCATCTTCGATGATTTCTTCCTCTTCTCGATGTGCAACATTCTGAGGTCTAGATGGAGGAGATGGACATTGCTAAGAATGTTGTGGGCTCTGCTGCTGTCTAGGAGATTCTTCTTCCTCGGTGAGATCAAAGTGCGTAGGTCCCTCACGCATTTGTTGTGGTCCCTGTTCATGATCCTCGAAGACTTTCTTTGAGACGACATCTTTCACAGTCTTTGAGAGATTCCAAGCTTGTTTCTCAAGAAAGGTGAAAACTTTTCGAGGATTAAATAAGAGAAGAAAACAGAAGTGGTAGATCTATGCTCTCTTAGGGTTTTTGTGAGTAAAATAAAGAAGAACCAACAATATATAAGGCAATCGAAGCGAGGCATATGAAACGTTGTAAAAGGAAATATAAAAATGCCTTTTAAAAAATAACTGCATTTTCAAAAATTAGATAACTATCATTTCAAAAATAACTTCTTTTTCGAAAAGGAAAGATTGTAATAATCACGAAAACTAGGAAATAACAACAATCAATTACGGATAGATGATCGTACCTTTTCGAGATTTGATCCTAGAAATGAGTTTCTAAAATAGAAGTAACTTACAGTCATAAATCTTGATCGTCTGAGTCTGAGTGTTTTTAGACTTTCAGTCCTGAATCTGAACTTCCTCAGACTTTAAGATATTGAGTCTGGAATGAATAACTTAAAATTGATTTTTCTCCAAAGGCTTTGTAAATATATCCGCCGGTTGATTCTTTGAATCAATAAACTGAATTGACACTTCTCCATTTTGAATATGATCTTTAATGAAATTATGTCGAATCTCTATATGTTTTGCTCTTGAGTGAAGAATTAGATTCTTGGTGAGATTGATTGCGCTGGTGTTGTCACATTTGATCTCAGTGCATGAATCTTCAATTCCAAAGTCTCTTAGCTATTGTTTTATCCACAGAATTTGTGAACAACAACTTCCAAGAGCTACATACTTTGCTTCTGCCGTAGAAAGAGCTACGGTACTTTGCTTCCTTGAAAACCAAGATACTGTCCTATTTCCAAGTAGTTGACAGGTGCCCGAGGTGCTCTTTCTATCAACTATGCATCCGGCTAAGTCTGCATCTGAGTATCCAAGAAGAGTGAAGTCTCATTCTTTAGGATACCAGAGACCTAAATTTGAAGTTGAGACAATGTATTTGATAACACGCTTTGCAGCACTTAAATGAGATTCTTTAGGGTCTGATTGAAATCTGGCACAAATACAAACACTAAACAAAATGTCAAGTCTAGAAGTAGTAAGATAAAGAAGTGAACCAATGATACTCTTGTATAACTTCTGGTCAACTTTCTTTCCTCCTTCATCTTTGTCCAACTTCAAAGAACTTGACATTGGTATATCAGTCTTTTTGCAATTCTCCAATCCAAACTTTTTGACAAGTTCTTTAGCATATTTTTCTTGATGAATAAAGGTTCCCTCCTTCAGTTGCTTCACTTGAAGCCCGAGAAAGAAGGTTAGTTCACCCATCATGCTCATTTCAAACTCATCTTGTATAGACTTAGAGAATTTCTTGCACAAATTTTCATTAGAAGATCCAAAAATAATATCATCAACATAAATTTGAACAAATAAAAAACTTTTGCTTTCTCTTTTAATAAACAATGTAGTATCTACTTTACCTTCGACAAAGCCATTTTGAATTAAAAACTTACTTAGTCTGTCGTACCAAGCTCGAGGTGCTTGCTTTAAACCATATAGAGCCTTTTTCAGTATGAATACAGAGTCTGGTTTCCTTGGGTCTTCAAAACCGGGTGGTTGTTCCACATAGACTTCCTCTTGGATAAATCCATTTAGGAAAGCACTTTTGATGTCCATTTGGAATAACCTGAAATTCTTATGACAAGCAAAAGCAGGTAATAATCTAATTGCTTCTAACCTTACTATTGGCGCGTAAGTCTCATCATAGTCTATCCCTTCTTTTTGCGTATATCCCTTGGCCACGAGTCTTGCTTTGTTTCTTACGACTTTTCCTTTCTCGTTCATCTTGTTTCTAAAAACCCATTTAGCTCCAATGATGGATTTACCTTTCGGTTTAGAAGTCAATTCCCAGACATCATTGATATTGAATTGCCTGAGTTCTTCTTGCATAGCTTCAATCCAGCTTTCATCAGTTAGAGCTTTTTCTATGCTTTTTGGTTCTATTTTAGAAATAAGAGCCACAGCACTAGACTCCACGCCTTTTGGATCTTGTGTGAATTCCTTTATTAATATCACCAATAATGAGATCTTTGGGATGACTGGACTTATGCTTCTAGTTGCTGGTTCATTTGTCAGATTGTTGATCATTTTTCTCATTTGAATTTTTGATGATCATTTGTTGCTGGTCTTCTGAAGTCTGAGTTGCTTCTAGAGATTTAGACTTTGTAGAGTCTGGAGTAGGTTCAGATTCTTCAAGTTGAGTCTGAATCGATTGATTTTGCATAAAGTCTTGAAATTTGACATTCATCGATTCCTCCATAGATTGAGTCTTTTTGTTGTAAACTTTGTAAACTTTGCTTGTGATAGAATAGCCAAGGAAAATACATTCATATGATTTTTCTTCAAACTTACCAACTCGATCATTTGCATTTTTCAATATAAAATATTTACATCCAAACACATGAAAATACGCAATAATTGGCTTCTTTCCTTTGAATAATTCATAGGGAGTTTTTTCCAGAATAGGCCTTAAAAAGACTTTATTAATAATATAGCATGCTGTAGAAACTGCTTCAGCCCAAAAACGAGAAGAGATGTTACTTTCAATTAAAAGAGTTCTAGCAATTTCCTGCAGCGATCTATTCTTTCTTTCCACAACTCCATTTTGCTCTAGAGTATATGGTGAAGAGAACATATGCTGAAAACCAGATTCATCACAGAATTTTGCAAAGTCTTGATTTTCAAATTCACCTCCATGGTTTGTTCGTATACTTGAAATAACATATTCTTTCTCATTTTGAACCTTTTTAGCAAACTTTACAAAATAAGAAAATGTTTCAGACTTACTTGCTAGGAAATATATCCAGGTGAATCGTGAATAATCATCCACAATTACTAGGCAGTATTTCTTACCTCAAATGCTCTGAGTTCTAGTTGGTCCAAAGAGATCCATATGCAAGAGCTGCAGCACTCGATTAGTGGATACTTGATTTATTGGTTTGAATGAGTTTCTTACCTGTTTTCCCAACACACATGGTGTGCATAGATCATACTTTTGGTATGTCAGTTTGGGTAGTCCACGAACAAGCTTCTTTGCTGAGATTTTGGCTATTTGCTTCATGTTGATGTGCCCAAGTTTTCTGTGCCATAAGTTTGCTTCCTCTTGAATTGAGATTAGACATTGGGTTTCATCTGGTTTGATATCCAAGAGGTAGATATTCCCATGTCTTCGCCCCGTGAAAGACTGAGAGGAATCTTTATTGGTTCCTGAACATATTCCTTCTTGAAAGTTGATTTTGAAACCAATGTCGCACAGCTAACTAATACTCAACAAATTGTAGTTGAGTCCTTCCACTAAGGAAACATTACTAATCGTGAGGCTTCCAATCTTTACAGTTCCGTATCCCACAATTCTTCATTTGCTATTTCCTCCAAAAGAAACTTTTCCACCATTAACTTGTACAAGTTTTATGAAGCAATTTGAATCTCCTGTCATATGTCTTGAGTATCCATTATCCAAGTACCATTTAACATTTTTCTTGATAGTGACCTACATTTAGAAAATAGACTCAAGCTTTCTTTGGTACCCATATTTTCTTGGGTCCATTGGTGTTAGTGTAATATACGGTCTTTGCCCATATCTTCTTAACGGGTTTCCAAACCATAGGACATTCTTTCTCAAAATGATTTGAGCTATTGCACTTAAAACATTTAAGAGCACTGGGGCCTACAGGTTTTACAAAAACTTTCTGGAAATGATTTTTGTAAGAATCTCTTGTAGGTCTTTGCTTAATTCTTTCATTTACTTTAGGAAAATCAATTAGAGGAATGGTTTCAGCAGTCATTCCTAATCTTGATTTGTTGAAGTAAGGTCTTTGTGCTGAAAGAAATTTTTCAAGTTTCTCAAATCTTATAGAAAATCTTTTAGAAATACTTGAGATATCATTTTTCAAGATATCATTTTCTTTTAAAAGATTGTCTGCATTTTCTTTTGAAAGATTGTTTGCATTTTCTTTCAAAGTCGTAATACTTTTATCTAAATTCTTTACTTTCTCTTTCCAAACATTTTCATGTTGCTTAAGTGCAGAATTTTTCCCCTTTTAAGTTCAAAAATCCTTTTGAGAGAGGTTTTGAGACTAAGACACAATTCATCAATGTATCTAAAGACTTTAGTAGGGATTTTTAAATTACTTACCTTGATTTCACTGTATGAGTCTGAGTCTGATTGTGCCATGAGACAAATATTGGCATAATCATCATCACTTTCCTCACATTTGGTATCACTTCAGGTTTCTACTTTAAGTGCATTTCGATATTTTTCAGCTTTTCCTTTCTTTTTCTTCAGAAGGGGATAGTTGGGTTTGATGTGTCCATTTTTCTTGCATTCAAAGAAAACTACATCTTTATTGGATTCATCATCCTCAACTGACTTAATTTGTTACTTTTGAAAACTCTGTTTCTTTGGATTGAATCTTCTCCCTTTCTGTTTAGTTTTCTGAATCTTCTTATCATGAGAGCAAGCTCTTCATCATCCATATCATCTTCAGAATCTGTGATATCAGAATCATCATTAGATTTTAATGCAATAGATTTCTTACTTTAGGATCTTCATCTTCGTTGATTTGCTCCACTTCATAAGACTGAAGAGTCCTAACCAATTTGTCAACAGAGAGTGGCATGATTCTTTGTGTCTCCCTTATTGAGGTCTTTATGTGATTCCAATCATTGGATAGTCCACGCAATAGCTTGTTTACCTTCATGGGTCCAAAAATTGGTTGACCTTGATATTCAAGATCATTCACGATTTCTGTAAAACGACTAAACATGTCAGTAATAGATTCTCATGATTTCATTTTGAATGCTTCATATTGACCGAGCAGAATGTTGATTCTGGTTTCTTTCACTCGATCAATTCCTTCATAGGTGATGTGTAATCTATCCCAGACTTTTTTAGCTGTTTCACAAGAAGATATTATGTTATATTCAATATGAGATAATGCACAATATAAAGAATAAATTGCTTTTGCATCAAGAGCTTGTCTCTTGGTTATCTCTTCTTGAGTCATTTCACTGGACTCAACAGCTTTTTTTCCTCTTTCTGAGACTGGTGCAACTTTAGGAACGATTCCTTTGTCTACCACGTCCCATTCTAGAGGATCATTTGATCATAGGAATGCCTTCATTTTGTTTTTCCATATGTTGTATTCATTTCCATCAAAATAAGGCGGTTTGGTATTGCTTTGCCCTTCAGCTAGACCTAGAGCCAACATACTAGCCATGGATCTTTAACTCTGAAGTAAAACACTTCAACTTAAGTGAGTACACAAGTTTTGATACCAATTGTGAAAGCTAGTACGAGTACCTAGAGGGGGGTGAATAGGTGTAAGAGCAAATTTCCCCGAGTGAAGTGTGCAACTCTAATCAGCAATAGATTATGAAAAGGATTTAGACTCTTGTAAACAAATTGAGTTACGATCAAAGTAAAAGAGCGTAGGGAAGAGAATAAGAACACATGGTTTATAGTGGTTCGGCTTAATCCAAGCCTAAGTCCACTCTTCCACATTGACAGCCCACCGGCTGGATTTCACTATGAATTAAAGGAGTTGTTATAGTAAAGCTCTTCTTTGATTCCATAGTGTAGAGACTCTGCTACACTTCCTCAAGGTCTCACAAAGATATAAACTCTCTTTTGAGTACAAGATTTCGCTCAACAATTGAATTGACTAAGAACAAGGAGCTTCAGACTTTGGAATTCTTCTATCGCGCACACACTCGAAGAACTGGATTGTCTTCCTTATATATTCCTTCATGCCATCACACTTGTTGGCACTTACCAAAGAAATTCTTCCAATCTACCCGTTGGACAGAATCAATTAGGAAGATTTCGAGTTATTTAAGGAATATGACGATAGCCCACCAATCCTGCTCGCCCATACAATCAGGATCTAGGTTTCCATAAGTAGAACCTTCCAAGTATACTTTGCCAATCAACGGATCCAAAATCCCTAAATCAATCTCAATTTGAATAATGGATTCCGACATGCTGTATCTAGCCAAGAGATCTTCTTCAGTCGATAGAATCAAATCCTTAACGAAACACTCAGTTCTCGGATAAGCCTTCTTTGAAACGGTCTGAGGAGACTTTGAGTCTTGAGTCAATGAGGTCTTAGACTTTGATGGCCACCACCCCTAGCCACACGAGCACCCCATTCACCACCACAGATCCACTACCAGAAGCAATAAGTAAAAGTAAAAAAAAAAATTAAAAAAAAATGAAAAAGGAAAAAATGACAAGCAATTAGATTGTTCTATTAATATTGAAATGAAGTATGAAGTCTCATAAACTCAAATGACAAACTATTTTTAAAAAAAACATCCATAGTTGTTTAACTGACTCCTCAGCCCCACAAACCATATCCCATCCCATTTTATCAATAAATATGTACAATGCTTCATGTTCGTGCTCTTTTTGATGGACTTTTCACTTGATTCATAATCCGTGCACTTTTTCTAACAACTGGACGTGAGACTTCTTCTTCAATTGTCTCGGGGCGTGTTGATTCTGATGGAGCTGCAATTGTCATAGGCTGAACTGATTCAGATGGACCTGCAACTGGGTTCTTCTTACTCTTCTTTCTTGTTGGCGTAGCCAATGTCTTCTTTTTTGTTGGCACAGCCGTTGATTCTTGAGTTGGGCCTTGAGAGATAAGAACCTTTGAACTTCTCCCAGGCTTCAAAAAGAAAACTCAATCATCAACAAAAGTTTGCACTATAAATTAAATTAAATGCAGCCTATAAAACTTACATTAAGAATAACTATTCCAGAACGCTCATCTGTATAAAAGCCATAACCATATTGTTTTAGCCTCTTCCTAAAAGCCCCTTTGTTCGAATGGGAGCGTCACTTTCAGGTACTTGTAATTGGTTGGCTCTTCTTCTCGCATGTGATTTCTTGGGCTCTTGTTGTGGCTGTTCAACTACCGCAGGGGCTTCTTCGGCCAATTCTTCAGCTAGGCGTCTTCTAGATGGCCTTCTTGTAGGTGGCTCTTGATTAGGCTTTCTTCTGGTTGTTTTTCTATTTAGCCATTCAGCTTCAGTGACACCTTCGGTTGGCTTTTGTGGTGGCCCTTGTAGTGGCCGTTGTGGTGACCTTGGTGATGAATCTTGTGGTGATCCTTCAGTTGGGCCCTCTATTGGCAGCTGAGCTATAACTTGCCTTATTCGAACCTAAGAAAAAGACAAAGGACATCATAAATATAACATCAGGCCATATAACAACGTCAAGGAAAACTAAACTCAAATTAGTGAACTTACCGGGTATTTTTTTCTCTGCTACTGCTAACGAACAGTCGACTTAACTGGCCCTCCAATTGCTTCAGCCAATCTTGTAGCTGGCTGTCTTCTACCTTGCCTTCTTTGAACATGCCCTTCAGTTTCAAGTATAGCAGGGGCTTCGGCCAATCCTTCACGTGGCTGTCTTCTTCCTTGCGTTCTTTGAATAGGCCCTTCAGTTTCAAGTACAGAAGGAGCTTCGGTCAATTCTTCACGTGTCATTCCCGTGACCTGACAACGACAAAAACATTACATACATGTCACTTATATCTATGTACATATTTGTAACTAACCATAAAGCAAAATAAACACAATTGTCATGATTTACTGGGTTTATTGTCGTCGACTAAAGAACAGTTGACTCACTTTGCCTTTCTTCTCCAACTGTCCCTTCACTAGGGCCTTCAGCCCTACTCAATTGTTCCTGATGCTTCCTTAATTGACAACCTCTACTATTATGCCCTACTATGTGGCAAAAAGAGCACTTTATCGGTACACCTGTCATATTCATCATACACTGACACGAGACCTCTCCCTCTGTCATTCTTCGTTTTCGCTTTGGTCTTCCCAGTTTCTTCTTTAGTGGCAAAGGTTGAGGTGCTTCGCGATCTGTTGGCTCCCAGAACTTGCTACTTCTGATTGGCTGCAACATGAATTGATACGAAGCAAGATATCTCGGTTTCTTGTACCAATCATCAATGTAGTCTTCTGTGTTGTGGCCCTTCAATTCAATGGCACATATGGCATGTGCACAAGGAATTCCACTTAGTTGCCATACTCTACATGAACACTTCCTCGTATCTAAATGGACAACATATTTATCAGAACCCTTTATGATCTCATATCCTTCATCTCCATTCCAAATGGGATGACAATACCTACTTGCAGCCAAGTTCTCATCCAATTTCTTAGCAATCCTAGGACCACATTGCCTAGTTCAATTTGCAACCTCATCTCTTTGTTTGTGCAGCCGAGTCATGACCATAACCCGTACGTCTTCAAGCATCGAGATAATTGGTTTGCATCTGGCCTCTATTATCCTCCCATTGAATGATTCATAGACGTTGTTTTCGATGTTATCGCACTTGAATTCCTCGCTGAAGAACGCCCTACACCAATATTTCGGTTCTGTTTGGAATAGTGCATCACAACCTTCATTTGTCAATTGAAGCAGTTCTTGTTTGGCCATCCTAAAGTCAGCCATATTCATGCTCTTTGCTAGCTGCCAAAAGTGCGACTGCAGCTTGTCCTCTTTATAGTTCTTTGCCCAATTTGCGTCTATGTGCCGCGCACACATTCGATGTTCAGCATAAGGCAACAACTTAGCTATTGCTGGAACCAGTCCCTGCAATAATTCAAAACAATAAATGTAAGCAAATGACATGTTGATATCAAAAAGCAAACAATTGACCAAATTTTTCAAAAAACAAACATTATCTTTTGTTGGTCACTCATGAACACCCACCCTGCCCCATTTGTTATCTCCAAATCAGTCATCAAATTTTTTAGGAACCAGGACCAATTGTCCTTGTTCTCTACCTTCACAACAGCCCAAGCCAGTGGAAACATTTGGTTATTTGCATCTCTTCCAATTGCTGCCAGCAATTCTCCCTTGCACAAGCACTTAAAAAAACACCTGTCCAATCCTATAATTCATCAACAATCAAATAAAAGTCCTCATTTGCATGCATCGAAGCAAACATATAACTTATCAAACTTGGTCCCAATATTAGGAAGTGGTCTCTCCACGACCTCTACATACACTATATTTGAAGGATTTTGCAGCCTACACTCCCAAGCATAATCCCACAACTGTCCATATTTGGTGCTGTATTGACCAATAAGTATTTTCATCACCTTTTGTTTCGATCTTTTGCATTGATTCCTGGATATATTAATGCATACATGCTCCTTCACCAGCATCCTAAACTGAGTAGCATTAATTTGAGGCATCAGCTTAATCAAGTCAAAGAAGTGGTTTGACAACCATGCACTTGTTACCCTTTTATTTTCAAAATTAATGGAACAAGTATGTTCCTCTTGGTAGGCTCTAATCTGGAAAGATCCACTTCTCTTAACAAATGCGCCATAGATCTTCCATGGATAGTTTTACTACGAACACCTAGCTCTTACAAAGGTCTTAGTGTTTCTAATGAAGTCAATATTCCTCTATGCAGCAATGGAGTTCTTCAGTATAGCTTCTCTAAATTGTTTCGCATCATGAAATTTCATACCTACCGACAAAGTAGGAGATGCAACGGATGAATCATAAGAATGAAACTTACTTTTCCTTCTACGCATAGCTCCTTCATCTTCTTTAAGCTCATCTTGGGAAGTAACATTCTCGATACTTTCTTCATAATTAGTCTCCTCGCCAGCAGCACTAGCATCTGCAGGGCCTTCAGCTCTATTTAGAACTTCATCAGCTACTTTCAAAGCTGCAAACTTATTTGTCAAAAAATCCCTTCGCTTTTTTCTTGACTCTACAAGCTCCTCGTCGTCGTTATCACTTATGAAATTTTCAACAGACAACCCTTCATTATCATCATCAGTTCATTCAGCTACTTCCCATTCTAATCCAGTGATTGTGACATCACCTGTGACATCACCTATGTCATCATCACTTCAATCAACTGCATCTACGCTCCTCTCCTGTCCATCATATATATCCTGCCCTCCTTCGACCCTAACGTTAGTACTACCTTGAATACCATCTCCTGTTTGTCCTACTTGGGTACTCTCTCCATCATCATCTTCGTCCTCACTTTCACTATCGTACTCAACATATATTTTTACCTCTTCACCATGAAGATAGTGGTATAGAACATCCCTAAAACCATTATCATCTTCTAAGCATCTCAAACCATCTCTCAAGTCTTTTTCAGGAATACAATACAGCAACTTCTGGACTTTACAAGGCAAAAAAATCCTTATATCCCTAACAAATCCTATATAAGATGCATTCTTTATCTCGACAAAGATGGTGCCCTCATTTCCACCCTCATACTCCCACTCATCCTCCCCAATCACAAATTCCCCACCATAGCAAAGTATGATAGCGACATAATCCTTGTCACAAGCCATTTATGCACCAAAGAACAAGAAAAAGAATAATTATTTTTGGGACCACATCCACAAAGGACAATAGACAATTGCACATGGGAGTCCCCCCACTCTCATGGACTTTATTAAACAGAGGTTCCCACACTGACAATATGCCCCCTACATGACAGCCAAAAAAGAGGTCACCACTTTAATTATTTTTCTTCCCTCCCCTTAAAATATTTATAAAAAAAAAAAAACAGAGCTCCCCACAACAAGCACAGCCTAAGAAATTTTGTCTACTATCTTTTGTTGAACTAAACCTGCGATGTGAGAGAATGTACATCAACTTAATCAAATCTATTTTTCCTGTGAAAACACATACAAAAAAAAATTAAGGAAAGCTCGATGTAAAAATATAGGGTGAAAGTTCTGTTTCTCATCCAACCAGGAGAAATCATACCCTCCTCTGTGATGTCTGGCCATTAATATATTATGTCAAGAGGTCATTACACAAACCAAGAGAAATTCAGAGAATTTATCCATGGCACAGTAGGCTGATACTACATGTCAACAGAGCTAATATAAACTTTAAAAGGAGGTACTTACATGTGGTTCCATATATGTCCCTTGCAGGAAAACAAGCTTATATAAAGTATCAAAACAAATTTTGCACTCCTTAATGTTCCTTGCATATATGTTGACTATTTGACAGGAAAGAAGAGTAAAATAACCAAAAGATCATAATCAAGGGAACAAAAGCAAATTGATAGCAAAGTTGCGTGCTCTTTGCAGAGCACTTGAGGGCTATTATTTCACACCTTCCACCTTAATCTATCTATCATATCCCACACGATTCAATATTTCGTTTCACTCAAACACACTAGTTCCTAGTTCCACCTTATTCAATATTTCGTTTCACTCGAGCATTGACTGCAGAAGTCATCGACCGAGCCGAGCATCTCCACACAAGGGAGTAGCCAAACAAAGCACGCACATTTCAACAGAAATTCCATCGGAGCCCTAATAAAATAATCGAACCCTAATTTCATCACAAGGGAGGGGGAGAAGGGGCCGAACCTGGAGGAGCGACGGTGGTGAGCAATGACGATGACCAACAATGGTGAGCGGTGACAACGACCAACGACAACAACTGACGACGGCGACCGATGACCACCTTTGGGCGTGAACGGCGACGGAGAGAAGGGCCTGAGATCTAGTGTGAACGCGGACGAGGAGGAACGACGGCGGCCAGGTGTGCTTAAGCTAAAATAACCTAACGATGTTGTTTAACATCAAAGAAAAACGCGTCGTTTAGGTCAGCTCACTCAGTGTGGATGGACGACGTCATTTTTGTCGTCCACGTGGGCTTTTTTTTTTTTTTTAAACATTTGCTGCCTCAATAAAAGAAGTCGTCGGAAAATGCCACGTATGCAATTTGGCCGGATTTTGGCCGGATTGGAACTCAAGTGATCCACTTTGCTCCAATTTTAGCACTTAAGTGTACTTTTTGAAAGTTATAGTACTTATGTCATTTTCTGCCAAGTTATGGCATTCCAGGGGTCCCCACCTCAATTCCTGTGACTATGAACTATTGTAGGAACTTGCTAGTTTTGGATTTTGGTGAGACCAAAATCTCTGGAAGTGTTCCACATTGGTTTGGAACAAGCTTTCAGTTTCTACAAATTCTAAGACTGCGAGAAAACATGTTCAATGGCAGTATTCCTTCACAACTATGCTCACTCCCTGCACTACGAATGTTGGACCTAGCAGTGAATAATCTAATGGGAACGATTCCAAATTGTCTTGGCCATATGACAGGTTGAAACTGCCTAAAAACGTAGATGAAGGCAGAGCGCTTTCCCCTGCTTATGAGCCTGAACCTTCCGTGGATGAATCGATGCCTGTTGGCTTCAATCCATTAATTTGGGATAAACAGCATGTGGAGCAGGTCATGAAGGGGATAGACCTTGACTACTCAAGGCTCGCTCTACGAATTATGGTCAATTTGGATCTATGAAGCAACAAGTTGATTGGGCCAATCCTTGAAGAGCTTACCTTGCTCTCCAAATTACGAGGCTTGAACTTATCCCACAACTTTCTTTCTGGAGGCTTCCCAACTATGATTGGACACATGAAATGGCTTGAGTCACTTGATCTTTCAAATAGTCACCTTTCAGGAACAATCCCATAGAGCTTTTCTGCATTTAAATCATTGAGCAAACTGAACTTGTCTCACAACAACTTCACAGGGCCAATTCCCAAAGGAAATCAAATCTAGACCCTTGATGATCCTTCCATTTATGCTGACAATCCTCTACTTTGTGGCGATCCTCTACAAAAGAAATGCCCCGATGCTGAGGCCCCTCAAGTGTCAGAAGAAGATCCCAATGAAGAAGGTAAGTTTGAAGAGGTGATGTGCTATGTAGTCATAATGCTTGGGTTTGCGACTGGGTTTTGGGGAGTTATTGGAATTTTGGTGTACAAGAAGAATTGGAGACACGTCTACTTCAACTATGTGGATCATAAAACAGACATGGTCTACGTGATTATTGTAGTGAAGGCAGCCGAGTTGAGTAGGAGATTGAGAAGAGCATAACAAGCCCATTCTCCACATCAGTTAGTCCAATCCTTTGTTGATCTCGCGAAGTTCTTGCTTTCTTGTTTAAGTAGAATCATTTTGTAGTTGGCTTGTTTCTCCTTGGTTTGGAACAAGCTTTCAGTTTCTACAAATTCTAAGACTGCGAGAAAACATGTTCAATGGCAGTATTCCTTCACAACTATGCTCACTCCCTGCACTACGAATGTTGGACCTAGCAGTGAATAATCTAATGGGAACGATTCCAAATTGTCTTGGCCATATGACAGGTTGAAACTGCCTAAAAACGTAGATGAAGGCAGAGCGCTTTCCCCTGCTTATGAGCCTGAACCTTCCGTGGATGAATCGATGCCTGTTGGCTTCAATCCATTAATTTGGGATAAACAGCATGTGGAGCAGGTCATGAAGGGGATAGACCTTGACTACTCAAGGCTCGCTCTACGAATTATGGTCAATTTGGATCTATGAAGCAACAAGTTGATTGGGCCAATCCTTGAAGAGCTTACCTTGCTCTCCAAATTACGAGGCTTGAACTTATCCCACAACTTTCTTTCTGGAGGCTTCCCAACTATGATTGGACACATGAAATGGCTTGAGTCACTTGATCTTTCAAATAGTCACCTTTCAGGAACAATCCCATAGAGCTTTTCTGCATTTAAATCATTGAGCAAACTGAACTTGTCTCACAACAACTTCACAGGGCCAATTTCCAAAGGAAATCAAATCTAGACCCTTGATGATCCTTCCATTTATGCTGACAATCCTCTACTTTGTGGCGATCCTCTACAAAAGAAATGCCCCGATGCTGAGGCCCCTCAAGTGTCAGAAGAAGATCCCAATGAAGAAGGTAAGTTTGAAGAGGTGATGTGCTATGTAGTCATAATGCTTGGGTTTGCGACTGGGTTTTGGGGAGTTATTGGAATTTTGGTGTACAAGAAGAATTGGAGACACATCTACTTCAACTATGTGGATCATAAAACAGACATGGTCTACGTGATTATTGTAGTGAAGGCAGCCGAGTTGAGTAGGAGATTGAGACGAGCATAACAAGCCCATTCTCCACATCAGTTAGTCCAATCCTTTGTTGATCTCGCGAAGTTCTTGCTTTCTTGTTTAAGTAGAATCATTTTGTAGTTGGCTTGTTTCTCCTTGTGAGTAGTTAATAGTAGCCAATATTTTGTTTTCTTCAGTTTCAAGCTTGTCTAGGCAAGCCGTTGATTAAATAGCTTGGTAAGTGCAAATCATGTCATTTTGTAATTTTAGTGTTGCTCAGCTCTACTCATGATATGATTTTGCTCATCAATGTCACAAAACATGTTAGCAATTCCACTTTATCCTATTTAATCTTTTCCTGCTAATTGCATGTTGAGGGTAATATGACATTAGTAAACGAAATTGTTACTGGCATAGTGCCCACCAATGTTCATGTATTCCTTTCCTAGGTTACATTTTCCCTATGAATTTTTAGACGTCAAAAGAAAAAAAAATGCATGTAGATAGAATTACTATTAAATATAGGTCTCGAATTTAAGCTGTTTGTGAGATTCACCTCAAAGTGATTTACCACACTGAGAAAAAAAAAAGAAGCTCCCACCCACTAAAAGACAAAAGGGAGGAGCACGCTTCTTCGCCTTGTGCCCGTGTAAAAGGAAAGGCAAGTGGGCCCAAGGGAGTTTTGTGAGAAAAGGAAAAAAAAAAAAAAACAATGGAGTATATAAGCTTCATTTGGCGAAAAATATTCTTTAGAAAGCCATTTTCAAGAAAATAAAGATATTATTGGGTGTTCGGTTAAAATTTGAAAATGATATGGAAAATATTTTCCACTATTCTAATTTGATTTTCAAGGAAAAATTACCAAAGAAATCGAATTTTAATTTTTTAATTGATCAAAAAATTTTTATTTTAATTTTTACATATATTTTTTTAAATTAATATTTTAATTATTTTTTATTTTTAAACAATCACATTTTTTTTTTTCCCTTGCTCCTCCTTCCTCCACCACCGCGTGCGTAGGCATGGCTACTTGCTTGGCGACTGACCAAGATGCGGATCGGCAAGCTCGAATTGGAAAACTTTTTTCTTACTTTTGAAGGTGTTTTTTCCGATAACGTTAAATATTTTCTTTGACTAATTCATTTTCCATGAAACAAATATTGGAAAATGAATTGAGCCGTAGTCTTTTCTTTTACTATGCCCTATGACGTTCTTTTCCCTAGAGTGCGGCTGCAATGGTTTCCTTTGTGTTTTGAAAGGAGCTGCACATTGAAGGGAAGATGGGGCTCCTCCAGGAACTAGCCCCGCATGCACACACGCGCACAAAGGACTCTTTGAGGTCGCACGAAAATAGAACCCCTAGCCTAGTGCTTGGCCCTCATCCATCCGGCGGCACCTCTGCGACAGCCACGGCAGTTGTCGCTCGTATGTCGGAACAAAAGAGACCTGCAGCCTTCGTGGACCGCCATGGGGGTGGCCGCGGGTCGAGTGGCGTTAGTTACGCCTGGAACGCTAGAAATCACGGGCAAGCCTCGACTCAATGGGTCGATGCTCGGATGACTTGACTTCTGCTCAAAACAACGAGACAAAACTAGATCTCATTGGGGGTACGCTACTGAAATGAGGGGTTTTTGGCTCGACCAAGACTCAAACTCGAGCTGAGATTCTCGCCAAATGAAAAATGACCCACACGACAGCCAAATAAAGAATGGTCGGGGCCGAAGTTTGTGTAAGCCGGACGGCCACGAGCTCCAGCCCGACATGCCCAAGAACAGGGTCAAAGCTTACAGGAGCCTCAGCGTTGGAAAGGAGGCCCGGCAGCGGGTCGTCGGCGGCAATGCTGGCACGGTGGCCGGCAGTCTCTCCCTTGCTCATGAATTTTTCTCCCTCCTTTTGCGTCCCCCCCCCCCCTTGGAACACCAAAAAAACGAACTTACGGCCTTCGTATTTACAGGCGAGGAGCCCGATTGATGGAGGTGTTTCGGCCACCGATTCTGGGCAGGCTGACCAGGCCTCCCTTTGGTTGCTCTGCAGAGGGTGTCCGTGCGCAGAGGTGCAGGAGAGGAAGAAGGAAGATGGGAATGGAGAAGGGGCTCGGCTGGGGAGAAATTAAAAGGGGAGTTACCGGTAATGGGCTATAGGTAAAATTTACGCAACCAAGTCTCCATGATGAGTATTTGAGGGAGTGGCTGATTAGACGTACTTTAGAATTTGCATTTTTTGAAAGGACCTCAAGACTTTGAGAAAATAATCAGTAGTATGTGCGCGTCATGTCATTTGCTGTTTTGGTGCGCGCATACCACTCAGATATTGACACTTGTCATGTGGGACCTGCTGGAAAATGAAAGGACTCGCTCGGCTCGGCTCGCTGGCAGAAGAAAAGACTGGTCACGCACACTCCCGCCCAAAAGACCATTCTCTCTCCTCAATTGAATTTGCTGCAATTTTTTTTCTCTCTCTCTCTCTCTCACTTTCTTGGGAACTCGTGGGAGAACAAACACAAAACGATCAAGACCCGTGTTTCCTTCTCTGCTTCTGCTTCCGCCTTCGGCTCCATCTCTGCCTCCCTTCGTCCTGCCTCGCCAGTCATCTACCTCTGGCACGTCAGAGCCTCACCAGTTGTAGTCAGATCTCGACCCCCTCCACCTCCAATTGTTCCCATGGAGATTGGGTACAAGGTTTGTGTCCGCCTCCGGCTCCAGCTCCGGCTCCGCCTTCCTTCCCCAAAAGCATCACGCCAGAGCCTCACCAGTCGCAGTTGGGTCTCGACCCCCTCCACCTCTGACTATTCCCTCAGAGATCGAGCAGAAGGTTTGTGTTTGCCTCCGGTTCCGGCTCCGGCTCCCTCCCCTAAAAGCCTCATTTGCCTCTGGCATCCTCTGTCTCCGGCATCTGCTCATCCTCCCTGTCCCACCGACCTCCGCCGCGAAGCCATCAGCCTTTGGTAGGAGGGAGGTGGCCTCGATCTCGTTCTCGAGTGGTGCTAGGCTCCCCGCCATTGACCGAGCATTGCGTTCTGCTCGCGTTCGTGCATTTCTCTTTCAACCGGTGAGTTTCCTTCTTCCTCCCCTCTTATGGGCTGGTTTCGGAATGTGTAGTCAAAATCCTGAATGGGTTGTTTCTGCATCTTGTTGGGTTGTTCAGTTGCCAGCGAATGCATGAGTAGTGAGGGAGCACGACAGTGGATTCATTCAATCATCATCTACCACCATGCCTCATGTTTCTTTTCGTTTCTTTCTTCTTCTTCTTCTTTTTTTAGTTTGGTTTAATGGAACCTTGCAACTTGCCTCGTTGAAAGAACCAATCTTTTTGCTTTGACATGAATATACTTTGTGCTCGGGTGAGTGCGAAGAAGTACCCTTTAAGCATGAGGCGAAAGATCACTTCGCTCTGTGCTTGGTGGGTGGCTGCGTGTCGATGCGAGTTCGATTTTGGTATGTGTGGGAAGAGAAGTTATCAAATGGGGTTGATGTTGGTTCTATTTGTTGGCCAAAACTTTGCTAGACTATGCATCAGATAACTTACTTGTTTTGGGCAAAATATCACTTCAAGTGTCATAACTTGGCACAAATGGACACTTAAGTGCCATAACTTACGAAAGTGACACTTAAATGCCACATTTGAAGAGAAATGAATTACTTAAGTGCCACTTCGGCCAAAATCCGGCTAAAATGCTGACATGTGCAATTTTCGACGAAGTAAGTACAAAACGATGCCGTTTTGCACGCTCACGTGGCCAAATAATGCAAAAACAGCGTCGTTTTGGTGTGGACGTGGTAAAAAAATAAAAATTAATTAAACTAAATTTAAAATTAAATTGATTTAAATTATTTAAAAATAAGAATTTTTAATATTAAAAAAATTAAAAATAAAGGGGGAAGGGCCGGCGACGAAGGGGGAGGGTCGGCCGGGGTCGCCGGGCCCTGGCTAGGAGCTAGTGACCCCGGCTGACCAACGGTGAGGGCTTGCGGCCCTCCCCCAAATCTAGCCAAGTGAGCCCTCGCCGCCGGTTGGCTGGGGTCGCTAGCGACCTCGCAGGCGGCGGCCCTTGGCCCGGCCAGGCGAGGGCCACTGACCCTCGTCAGATCTGGGGGAGGGCCGCGAGCCCTCGCCACAGATCTGGGTGAGGGCCGTCAACCCTCGCCGGATCTGGGTGAGGGCTGCAACCCTCGCCCTGATTTGGGGCGAGGGCTCGCGAGCCCTCGTCGCTGGTCGGCCGAGGTCGTCGGCCCTTGGCCAAGGCCCGGCGACCCCGGCCAACCCTCCCCCCTCCATTAGCGACCCTTCCGATAGCGACGGCGGCCCTTAGCCGCCTCCCCCCTTCTTTTTTAATTTTTTTTTAAATTTTTAGAATTTTTTAATATTAAATTTTTTTATTTGTAATTTTTTTAATAAATTTAATTTTAAATTTAATTTAATTAAATTTTATATTATTTTTTTACCACATCAGTACCAAAACGACTCCGTTTTGCACTTACTTCGAGAAAATTACAACGTCAGCATTTTGGTTGGATTTTGGCTGGATTGGCACTTAAGTAATCAATTTTGCTCCGATTTTGGCACTTAAGTGTCACTTTCGTAAGTTATGGCACTTAAGTGTCCATTTGTGCCAAGTTATGGCACTTCAGGGGTCCGAGCGTCATTGTTTTGGGAAAATCTCAACTAGGAAGTTGGTTAAGTGAGACTTGGTTGATTCATTTGTGGTGATTGGTTGAGTTGAGTTGTAGCCTCTTTCCCACTTTTTTTGTGCTATGAGAGGAATCTCATGTCTATCTCAACTTATGGTGACGGGCTTGTGCGTCCCGTGGTCTAATTGTAACCTAAGAAATGATACTTGCTTATTGTTAGTTAGACATGAAGTATGATGAATGGATGTCGTCAATACCAGTTGTAGGATCCATTGATTTTTGCAACGAGAGTTGTTTAATGCCACATGAGATGTTGGGGTTCTGAGTTTTCTCATTCCTCATTATTAGTTGAGGTTGAGAACTGCCACTCTTTTTTATTGGTACTAATTTGACAGTAGTTTTGGATTGCATATTGGATTTTACTGTATTCTAATGGATTTTCTTTTCTTTGCTTCCATTTGCACTAAAAAATTCATAATCTTGTTTGCTGTGGATGTTTCTCAGGCTGTCCCTCACATGGTGGCGCACTTAGGGATGGACATTGCAGCTGAAGAAGACTAAGCTTCCCAGTTTCAATTACTTAAAGGGTTCACTGACATTTGCAACATCAACAAGGCATGGATATTTAAGTCCGAAAATGGTATCAGTGCTTATCTCATCTGTTATCCTTATGCTTACTCTTCCATAGATATACACTATGATAAAAGTGGTTATTGTTCGGTTATAGGTAAAGGTTCCAAGTCTCTTGAAACAAGAAAGGGAAGAGATTCTAAGATATTTTGATGTTGCTTTTTCTTGAATCTCTTGGGCCTATCAAAAACCCGTAGTGAAAGACCACATTTCTATTCCGCCAAAAACATACTAATGGGACTGGATTTGTATCCGATGACATAGCTTTGAAGTGTCCTAAAAATATTTTCAAGGGAAGAGGTGTAATTGCTTCTGCTTTTAAGATTGTGACCTGTGGATATGGGTATCATCTTAGTGATATCTTCCTCTTGCTATGCAAGAAAAATTGATCTCCAAAAAATAATTATGACAAATAAAAAAGGAAAAAATTGATAGTATGTAATGATGTCATTTATGGTTAATTGTGCATTATGTCTTTAAATAGTATAGTCATGATGACACTGTAATGATAATACTATATTTGGTAATAGGATGATGCTGCCTGGGTATAATGAATTACTAGACCGTCTAGTAATAGTAGTATTTTAGTTATAGGATGCAATCCCATAAATAAATTTAAACGAAATGTAGATCTAAGCCGTACACAATGTGAATTTGTAGCTTAGGTGTTGCGGATCATAGTTTGGTGAGTTTTTACTGCAACAAAGTATTGTTAGGCGATATTACTAGTGATCAATTTCCTTCTTACATGTAATAGTGAAGATATCTTTTCATAAGCCTTGAACAGTGTCGCAACCTAAAATTTTTCGGGTGCACCACCTAAAATTAGGCTAATGGATTGTTAAGCCTAGACTTAACTCGGGCTCTCCCAAGCTCATACCAATTTGCGACTTAGGTTAAAATTTTTTAACTTGGAAATGGATTTTATCTAGGAGTCGCCACTAATCTATTTTTTGGTGGGTCGATTAGAAACCCAAGTAAAATAATATGAGCTTTACTTTACTCCTACGAACTAGGGGGACTTGGTTACATTAGATTTCTCTAATACCCTTTCGATACCATTTTTTTATTTTCATAATTTCTTTTTCGCAGGCAGCTTAAATTAATTTTAAATTTATTTCCCTAACATGTGAGGTGATAATGCGTGTGCGCAAACCACCAATTTCACACCCAAATAAATAATGAATAAATTGTAGAAACTTACTTCAAAGCAACGGAATCATCTGCAATGTTAAATTAAAATCTACATCAACAACTCTATATATGATTTCTAATTAACACGCAATTTCTTTTATTTGTTTTCACTTAATTAATGAAAATCATGCAATATGCAATGCAATATTACTAAATGACCTCATTCTAAGGACATGCAATTTTTAATTAAATGAACCTAATAACAATCTCTAAATGACATACATTTTATGAATCTAATCCTATATAACATTTACATGATATTTTTTTCCTAAAAAATGCAATCTATCTTAGAGAATGGAACTAATTTATTTTAAGACATTTTTGTATTTCTCATGAAATTCGGAATTAGGAAAAATGTGAAAATTATTTAACTAGATTAAGATTCTATTTAATCTGCATTAGGAATTAGGTTAAGCCAAATCCTAATTTAAACTAAAATATTATTTTAACCCAAATAATCCTAAAATGCAATCTATCTAATATCTAAACTTATAATAAGTTAAGAAAAATATTATCTAGAATTAAACTAAGTGCAATTTTACCCTAATATGTAATGACGTACAAAAAGATGTACAACTCTACATGACATATGCATGATGGTTTTTTGTGTTTTTGTTTTATTAATTTCGAAATTTTAAAAAAAGTCAAATAATTAAACATGTAATTTAAGCTAATGAAACAAAAAATCTAACATCCTAAATTTATGTTTTTTTAAATTTATTATTTTTTATTTTGACAATCTATGATAAATAAAATGCTTAATCTAAGTATGCAAATAACCCTAAAGCATGCAATATTCCAATCCAAACATATTTCAAAATAATTAAAGTAATTAAGACAAGACAGACCATTCACAATTATAAAAAATATCACACATCATTCAGATCAAGGATAACGTTTCGCAAGTAAACCGATAAATTGATCTTAAGCGCTTAAAGATCAAAATATCAATTTTATTAAACTTGATTAATTATTTTATTTAAAACCTTATAGATGAAATAAAAAAGCCCAAGTAGCGAGTTGCGAATCAGGTAATATGTTGGGATTTCAAATCATATACTAAGGACCAATTATACTAAAAAAAATTTACCAAAAAAAAAATTATACTAAAAAATGCAAGATAAAGTAAAATACAAAATAATAAATAAAATAAACTAAAAAACTGTGTTCTTTTTTTTTTTTTTTTTAAATTGGGGTTGTAGCAGTGGGGATCGCCGGCGTTCCGGTGAGAGGGACCAACAGGCGGGCGGAGGTGGCAGCATCGGCTGGTTCCGTCGGGTTAGCGCTGGCACGGTGGTGTGAGTGGCTGCAGCGGAGAGACAGCAGCGTGGCTGTGGAGCTGCAGACGGGAGCGGCGCTCGATCGCGGCGTCGGAGGTTGACTAAGGCGCAGCGGAGGCTGAGCGTCGGGGGGGGTGTCTGGTGTTTGGTGCTGCAGGTCGGCGGGCGAAGGAGAACTCGCGCGACGGGGCTACTAGTACTCAGGCGATTAGAGGCGCAGCAGCGGCGGAGGTGCGGCGAGCCGGCTCGGGATTTGCTGGGTCGCTGGTTGCAGAGGCACGGCGGCGTCGTGGGGTGCTGGGACGAGCGAAGGCTGAGTGATGCTTGGACCCGGCGGAGCAAGGGCGATGGTGCTCGGTGGCAGGCGAGCAGATGCTGGGCGGAGGTGCAGGCGTGGGCGTCGGCAGCAATCGGGTCAGCGTTCGTGGGTCACCGGCAGAGGCGGGAGCAGAGTGGATCTAGACGGAGATAGGGCCGGCAGAGGCGAAGCGGGGGTGCCGGAACGGCGAGCGGGGGTTGATCGGCGCTGCTGGGTCGAGGGTAGATCTCGGGCGCGGGCGTTGAGGAGCGGATGGAGCGGCGAGGCCGGCGGCGTAGCGGTAACAGAGGTGTAGTGGAGGCTCGCGTCGCGGCGAGACCGGCAGAGCAGCGAGTGGAGCGGCGAGGTGGCGAGACGCGGTGGTGGCTGGCATCGCGGTGCCGGCATCGCGGATAGGGGGTATCGGACGGAGGAAGAAGACGACGCTGTAGCCCCCACTTTTTTTTTCTTTTTTTTTTCTCTCTCTCTCTCTCTCTCTCACGTCCCCTCACGTCACTTTCACACCTTTTTTGACACTTTTCTTCTTTTTCTCTCTTTTTGCTCGAATTTTCTCACGAAAATTTCTCTCTGAATTTTTGCTCTTTTTTTTTTTTTTCCGACTCCTCCCCCTTTGAAATTGTGACTCTTTTATAGTGATTCCGGACGGTCACTTTGTATGGTATTTACCGAGTTTCAGATCTTTTGTCGCATTAAATCAAAAACTCGCAAATCGGACGTAATTTCGCAATCAATTTCGATTTTTCTTCGATTTCTTTTATTTTGTAAATATTCTTACCCTTTTTCACTTGATTTTTAAATTGCTTCTGCATTTAATAAAATCTGAACATTCATCAGAATTTCAAATTTCCATGCATAATCAATCAAATCGATTTCTCCCATTTTTTCCATTTTTTTTATTTTTTTCCTTTTACTTGTTCTAATGCAATTTTTATTTTCTTTATTTTCCTAAATTTGCTAAAATTAGGTGTCAACAAATAGTCACATTTGTGTTTCATGCCTTTGTTGATATTGTTAGTGACAAATGTTCTGAAAGTACAATATCTTGCTTTAGGCCTTTCTTTCCCCTCATTTAAATGGAGACGTTCCAAATAGTCACAAATAGAAGAATATAATTAAACTAAGCTATCTCCCATTCTGGGGAGTTCTTTGAGATATATCCAGTGCCATGGGGCCCACAAGAATTTGTTGCCTTATTCTCCCTTCTATTGTGCATTATTTATGGAAAACTTGTTGAGAAGGCATATGACTGAATACATTTTCGTCTTGTCTCTCATTTCTATAGTTTTAAGTCAATTTCCTAGAAATTTGTATTTATAGCTGTTCTAGATGCTATTTGCCTCTGATTTGGTCATTTTCTTTTTTTTATCCTAGAGATTTGTGGGTTGTGGTGACGATGAGCAGATACCGAGGGAGGGCATCTGTGAACCGGTAGTTGATGGGATTTTCTTTTTTTTGCTAGTGCTTAATTGTCGCATAGTACGTGTTGAACTTTTTTGCTCTTTACACTTCTCTTGCAGCCTTTGCTAATCCAGTGCTGTCTATTCAATGATGGTAGAGCCGTCAAGGGAACTCTTCTCCTTAATAAGCTAGTAAAGATTTTGCAGTGTTATACTGCTTTATGTATCTGAATATTGGAGTGTTGTCATGTACTTTCATGTACTTCTGCTTTCAATTTATTAAATATTTTAAAGACTAGAATTTTCTCTTACAAAATGTTGTTTAATAAAAAAAACAATGTGGTATAAATTGCTAGAAGTGAAATTGATTTTTTTATTCTTTGTTTATGATTTTATACATTTGTTAGTTGGTCCTCCAATTTAATTAGCAAAATAAGAGTAATATGTTTGTGTAAAATTTACTAGGTTTTCACACTATTTAATTATACTCCAGACTGGTTTCACGAGCCCAAATGAAAGTCGGTTTGGTGGTTGACATGAAGCTAGCTTTACTGTACTCTGCTCAACCTCGAGTTTTAGTTTTCTTGAGCATTGTGTCCAATCTGTACTCCTTCGATAGATATGCCTTGGGTGGTTTTGATGGAAATTCAATGGTTCCGAGCGATAAAGTGTATGATCCGCGCCTAGATTGCTGGATGGCAGGGGAACCGATGAATTGCACTAGAGGGTATTCTGCCGCCGCCGTCCTTAGTGAGTCGATATATGCGATCGGAGGTGTAAAAGCTGTTGAAGGCATCGTAGACACAGTGAGTTTTCTCCCCCCCCTCCATTTTGTACGTCATGATTCATGTATAAATTTCAGCCAGGCATTGGATTGACCCTGAGTCCTCAAAATTTGTCAACCAACTGCTCATCCGATTTACTTCTGGAGCATCGTTTAGCTTATGCCTCGACTGGTATTGTCACAGGTTGAATGTTACAAGGAGGGCCAAAGTTGGCGTGAAACGTCTGTGAGAGGCATGGGGCAAAGGTGTTTCTTGTCTGCCATCGTCCTGTGAGAGAAGCTTCTTTTTGCAGAAATGTTTCTTTTTTCTTTTTGACAGGTGTTGCAGATATCTTCCGACACATAAAATGGATCGGTGTTAGAGAGAAGTTCTGTTTATTGTTGAAAACTAGGGGGAATAGAGAGAGATGCATAAGAATGTACAGATGAATTCGAGCTTGCTCATATCACAAGAGGCCTTTTGTTTTGTTGCACTTACACTCTTTGTTAAAAGCAAATGCTTATAATTCTGTCAAAATACTCTTTCCTAAATCTTGACCACCATTGATATGGACCACCTTTCGTGAATAATCAAGAGTTTGCATGTTCTTATACTCTCCTCGAAGCTTCATTGATCATGGCTCAGGTTGTCCCACCACATGCGTGGAGAATTCAATTTCAAGCAACTAGTTGCTCATGTCATGGCCATGTTAGACTTTGCATCAAGCGTCTTACACATTTTTTACATAATAACATTTCTATGCACACAATTCCCATCTTAGAAAAAGCTGGAATTGCCCATGAATAGATGTTTCAATGTACATCTAGGATATTTAGGTTGTACTATCATTTAATTGCTATATTTGCACGGTTATCTTCAATAGGTCGCATGTCATAAATTGGACAAAGATAAAAATCATATCTTGCACAATAATAATTTTAGATTGGATGGTCATTAAAAAATTTGGTAGAATTATTAAAAAAAGTCCTAAATCTATTGCAATTGCGTTAATTTGGTCAAAAAATTATTTTTTTCCGACTAATTGAATCTTAAACCTTTTGCAATTGTGTCAATTCAGTCTATCTGCCAAAATTTGACCAGCCGGCATTGCCGTGGATGTCAATGTATAATTTTTTCAATAATATTTTATTTTTTTGAATTTTTTCTTTCTTTCCTTCCTTCTTCCTCAAGTCGGTCATTGGATAGAGGTGATTAGCTAGAGGCGAGGGCCAGTCACCGAACTGAGGAGACCTCGCTGATCAATGGCGAGCTGGGTAAGGGCGAGCTTGCAAGCCCTGGGAGGGTGAGCTTGACTTGGGTGAAGCCTTGCTTGATTTGATGAGGGCTCGCCTCGCTAGTGGTGCCTCAGTTCGTTGATTTACTCTCGTCTCTAGTCAGTCGCCTTGGTCCGGCAACTAGCTAGAGGAAGGAGGAAGGAGGAAAAGAAAAAAGAGAGAAAGTGGAAAAAAGAAAAAAATATTAATAAAAATTCAAAAAAATTATTATTAGAAATTATCTATGTCAATGTCGCTGGACGATCGGTGTTGACCAGTGTCCACATTAGCACTAGCCAGCCAAATTTGGGTGGATGGACTGAATTGACATAATTACAAAAAGTTAAGGACTTAAATGGCCACAAAAATAAGCTTAGAATTGAATTGACACAATTGTAATAAGTTTATGATTTTTTTTGAAAATTTGTCCCAAAAAAATTATAGAGATGTGTCTAGGGGTGCATTTAAAGAAACTTGGACTTATGATTGCATTTAATTGCATTTTTTACTGCACAATGTTAAATATTTCCTTGTTAATTGGCTCATTTCAAGAAAATAAAAATAGATTGTTTAGTAAATTATTTACATAGCATATCACATTTACATATCTCCTTTCATGTATAGCTGATGAGGTCGTGTCCCGGGGCTTTATAACAAGATGTTGGACCATGTTGCTTGGTATGGCTCGTGGTCTTATCGTTTCCGCCATTTACTTGTTTTTTTTTAAAGATTGATTTCATTTTATTGCTTGCCCCCTTTATGTGTGGCCATGTAGATTTGCATGTCTAGGGATGGAAAATCAGAAAAGATTGAATGAAACACCATTTTATCAAAGGAGGAAAGGTATAGGTAAAACTTACGTAACCAAGTATTCGTACTCATGAATTTCCAATTTACGGAGGTAACTGTGAACACTATTATTTATTGGGACTCTAATTAATCCATTACAGATTAATGATGACTCTTAAAGCGCAAATAAATGTCATAATCAATCTTGGCTAGTTAAGATTGCAATTGATAAGGTTTGGAAGAGCTTGTGTTAAGCCCAAGTGCTTACAAAGAGATTCACTTGATAATCCATCGAAACACTCGAGGGATGTCATTCGTCTCTGGAGAGTTGCGACATGAAGCATTAGAATATTTAAATATTAAATGACATATTAATATGGCAGTTTAATCTTTTTAAGTAGTTGACAGTGATTTTATAAAATCTCACCATGTCCAACCCTTAAAATTCTCCTCTGGTCTTGACATCCTTTGATGAACAATTGATATCAATAGAAAAATCTAAGAGAGCATACTTTTGACCCAAAAGAGATATTCACGAGAATCGGTTGACAATGGGTACCACATCTTATTTTTCCGTCTTGTTAACTTTTATCATTCCTTCATAATAAACATCCTTGAGACGCACTTTATAAAAAGAAATGTGAGTTTATACTCAACCCATGAGGGCCATTTGGGTAGTGGCTGAATTAGGCATTGCTTTAGAATTTGCATCTAATGAAAGGAAAGTGCAACCAGATGAATATGGACTTTTGACTTGGTGCTTGCGGGTCTTGCACTGCAAAAATTGGCTATACCCAAGTTTTTCCACAATAATGCTGTTGGTCCAGCCCCACCAAAGTGCGTACTTGTCGGTGAGTTGAAATAATGATAGTAGGCGTGGCTATTTGCACTCTTGGACTAGCTCCGACGATGAGATTAAGAGGCCACGCGACCAGCAATAATGTTGAGTTTATTTGAAGTTATTTGTGGACTATCAAAGTTCTTTATCAAGATCCATACAAGTAATGGATAGTTTTGTCAATTTCAAAACTTATTAGGAGTTTTGTCAACAAAAATCATCGTACTGGTTCATCAATTATTTGGGGGCATGTGCATGTCGCCAATGTAGGCCTTGACTCCATCGGTCCATTCAAATGGTGATGGAAAGCAACCGTGCAAGACCATCTTTGAAGTACTCCCATCAGTCCAAGCACAAAAATTTGAAGAGATGATATCGACTTTGACTTTTTGGGAGGGGATCGACTTGGAGTCAAGTCATCAGGATGCTGCTGGATAATTTCTTAACAGAGAATACTTAAATATGTGTGAGAAGACAAGCTCAAATTAAAATATGTAATATATGTTCCTTAACATGACGAGCCCTAGGTCATAGAATGCGTGCTTTCCCGTTTCCCTTTTATATAGTATTAAAATTAATAATTGATGGTTACGTTTACCGTGATAATCAATAAAATCATGAACACATGATATATAAGATATGCGACGATATAGAGCTACAATTGGTTGCATTCACTATCATTCCTTTTCTTGATCTCAATAAAATGCCCTTGGTCTACTCTTAAAACCTACTCAAAACCAACCTCTCAAAGTTTAAACAAATGCACCCAAACCAAACACTTGAAGCCTAATTTAGGGGTGCATTTAGGATTTTTGATTGCATTCCTTTTTTATTGTACAATGTAAAATATTTCCATTTTAATTGTCTCATTTCTAGAAAAAGAAAACATTGTTTAGTACAACATTTACATATCATATCACATTTGCATATCCATTCTCATTTTATGTATAGTTGATGAGGCCTTGTCCTTAGTAAATACTTTTAAAGCAAGAATAAATGTCATAATCAATCAAGTGTAAATAATGTTGCGTTCGATAAGGCTTGGGAGAGCCCATGTCAAGCGTAAGCACGCATCTCGCAAGAGAGATTCACTTGATAATCCATCCAAATGTCTCAGGGATGTCATTCATCTATAAAGGGTCGTGACGGGGAGTAATTAAATATTTGAATATCAAACCACGCTTTCATATGATAGTTTAAACTTTGGAAATAGTTGATAATAATCTCCCAAAATATCACTGTTTGTCTGGCCCTTAAAATTCTCCTACCGTCTTGTCATCCTTTAATGAACAATTGGTATCAACAGGAAAATTTAAGAAAGCCATCTTTCAACCCAAAGAGATTCACAACAATCAGTTAATGTTGTACTACTAATTTTCATCAATCCTTCATAATAAACATCCCATAGATGCACTTTTAAAAGAAATGTGAATACATACTCAAAATCCATGATGAGCATTTGAGTAATGGCTGAATTAGGCGGACTGAAAACCCTGTTAGAATTTGCAATCATACAAAGGAAAATGCAACCAGATGAATATAGACAGACCCAAGTCGTTGCATAGCATGACGACATGGACCTCGAGACTTTTTGACTTGGTGCTTGCGGGTATTGCGCTGCAAAACTCGTCCATACCTAAGTTTTTCCACAATAATGCTGTTGGTCCGGCCCCACCAAAGTGCGTGCATCTTGGTGCTACGACTTCGTGAACATAGCGTGCATCTTGGTGCTACGACTTCGTGAACCAGTCGTCTATTGCTTGGCTTATAACAGGGGGGAAAGCCAAGCACTTGCTCTGTTTCATAAATATAGACCCAAGTTGAAGTACACCTCACAAAACAGATTAATTCTAAGATCTAGAGTCCCAAATAAGATGAGAAAAAGTCATTAATGTCATTTATAAACCCTTAAATTATCACCAAATGAGTACTTTTGAGGATTTCATTCTTGTTGTCTTGGGCTAAAGGATCACATTAATTTTTGGATATACTCATAAGCAAGATCCACTATACAATAATTGAGAGTTACCATATTTGCAAGGATTGAAAAAAGGATTTCAACCAATATGAAAAACAAGAACTCATCATTCTCGACATCGTCATCACCTTATTGAATAAGCAAGAAAAGCCATTTTTATCTAGTCAAGACATACAACACAATAATAGAGCACAATTGAAACAAGAGACTTGAAAAATCAGACTTTTGCGCGTCTTGAATGCAAAGTTTTCTGTAGTTGTCACTAGCGGCGTCGCTAGAGGACCGCCATGGACACACATATTGCTCAGATCAACATTAGACGACAAATGCGACGAAAGACTTTTCTCTTTCTTCCGACTAGGGAAGCTTAATCACATGGCAACTTACATTTTTCCGGTGAAATCCTACTTTAATCAGAGCCAAGTTCCTCGATTTCTTCATATCACTCTTTTAAGCTTGAATTTAATTTATTGGTGAGGTTCTTGCTAATTTTTTTTTTTTTAAATTTTTTTTTCAAGGTTATGCGTGATGTTAACCCAATCCAATTTGCACACATTCTAATCATATTTGATATTGTCGATGGTGGATTTTCATCTGGCTAATAATTTTTTTTTTATCTAGCTAATAAATTCAAAAGTGCTATTTTGAAATCATCTTACTGCCTCATCAATTAGTTTGGGGCATATGCATGTTGCCAATGTAGGCCTTAACTCCGCGGTTCACTCAAATGGCGATGAGAGGCAACTGTGCAGGACCATCTTTGAAGTACTCCCATCAGTATCCGACCAAATAAAAAAAAGTACTCCCATCGGTCCATTCACGAAAAATTTAAAGAGATGGAGACGGCCGACTTGGACTCAAGTCATTGGGATGCTGATGGATAATTTCATAGTGGAAAAGGCTTCAATATATGTGAGAAGACAAGCTCATATAATATATTAAATATATGTTCCTTAACAAGACAAGCTCCAAATAGTAGAATTTGTGTTTTCTCATTTCCCTTTCAAGTACTATTAAAATTAATTATCGATGGTTACATTTACCGTGATGGTAAATAAAACAATGAAGACATGATATACACGTTACAACGACGATTTAGAACAATAATGGGTCGCATTCACTATCATTCCTTCCCTTGCTTTCTATAAATGCCTTTTGTCTGCTCTTAAAGAATCCGCTCAAAACCAACTTCTCAAAGTTCAAACAAATATACCCAAGCCAAAAACTTGAAGCCTAATCGAGTGGCTTTCATGTGCAATATACCTTTTGTTTTCAATATTGTCATCATCCATGGCGGGACATGAAAGGGTAAAAGTACTTGTATTAGTAAGTCTGTTATTAATTTTAGGCAATGCATTTGTATGCTTGTGCAGAAACCGAAGCTCATCATCAATTTGCTTTGAAGACGAAAGGGATGCACTGCTCCAGCTCAGACAAAATCTCTCATACGCATCTCACATCGTTTCTTCTTGGAACAGTGAAGATTGTTGTCGATGGACCGGAGTAAAGTGCGACCCAGCAAATGGACATGTCATCATGCTCCGGATCACAAAAGGAATTTTCACAGCTAGTGAGTTGAACTCTTCTTTGCTGAACTTGAGATACTTGAGCTACCTAGAGTTGAGCGGGATCTATTTCAAAAAAAATGTGAACATACTCAATGATGTTGGCTCGATGAGGCAATTGAGGTTTCTTAACTTGTCTTACTCTTCCAGTTTTGAAACTATTCCGCGTGAATGGGGAAATTTCACCCAGTTGAAAGTCCTCGATCTCCATAATTATTATGGCATGGGTTTTGTTGATGACATTCAGTGGGTTTCGCATCTTCAAGCATTAAAGTATCTCGACATGAGCGGCTCGAACATTGCCAAATCTGGAGACCCCATGCAAGTGATTAGTATGCTCCCATCTTTATCACATTTGAGCCTATCAGGTTGCGGGCTTTATGACTTTCACCTGCCTACTCATCTTCATCTTCAGTACCTCGATCTTTCATGAAATTCAATTCAAGGTCCCCTTCCAAGCACTATATTTCCAAACATGACTTCTCTTCGGCACCTTGACCTTTCATGGAATTCTTTCCAAGATCCCATCCCAAGCACTATATTTCAAAATGTGCCTTCTCTTCGGCACTTGGATCTTTCACATAATATGTTCGGAGGTTCCATCCGAAGCACTATATTTCAAAATGTGACTTCTCTTCGGCACCTTGATCTTTCGCAGAATATGTTCAGAGGTTCCATCCCAAGCACCATATTTCAAAATGTGACTTCTCTTCGGCACCTTGATCTTTCGCAGAATATGTTCAGAGGTTCCATCCCAAGCACTATATTTCAAAACATGACTTCTCTTCAACACCTTGCTCTTTCATGGAATTCTTTCCGAGGTCCCATCCCAAGCACTATATTTCAAAATGTGATTTCTCTCCGGCACCTTGATCTTTCAACTAATTATATCCATGGTCCCATCCCAAGCACTATATTTCAAAACATGACTTCTCTTTGGCACCTTGATCTTTCATGGAATTCTTTCCAAGGTTCCATCCCAAGCACTATATTTCAAAACATGACTTCTCTCCAGCACCTTGATCTTTCAACTAATTGTATCTATGGTCCCATCCCAAGCACCATATTTCAAAGCATGACTTCTCTTCTACACCTTGATCTTTCATGGAATTCTTTCGGTGGTCCCATCCCAAGCATTATATTTCAACATATGACTTCTCTCCAGCACCTTGATCTTGCATCAAACCTTTTCAACTCTTCAATACCAAGGTCATTTGATAACTTGAGAAGTCTTATCGATCTCAATTTAGAAGAAAATCTTTTGCAAAGCATTGAAGGAGTTTTGTTCTCTTTCCTGATGAACATACCATTCCTTGAGTCACTATCTTTGAATTATAATGAACTTCGTGAGGAGATATTTTCAGTCGAGGAAAATTCTTCGGGGCTTATCGGGAAAAACTTAGAGCGATTGGAGATAAGTAATAATTTTCTTCAGCAAGCTTTGCCAGATTGGTTGGTGCACTTGAAAAACTTGAAAATACTTGACTTATCAAATAATCAATTACATGGAACCATCCCGTCATCATATGGTTGGCTATGCTTGGAAGAACTTGTTCTTTCTAATAATCAATTGACTGGGAATATTTCAGAGGCATTATCAACTTTAGATCTCAGTAATAATCTTCTAAATGGCACCATTCCACATAGTCTAGGGCAACTTCAAGATCTTTTCCATGTAGATCTTTAAGCAAATTCCTTGAGAGGAATAATTTCTGAAATCCACTTCTCCAACCTCTCGAAGCTATCGTACTTAGATATTAGCAACAACAATATAGCTTTTGAGGTGCATTCCGACTGGATACCGCCCTTCAATTTGTTGTACATTCGGATGGTGTCTTGCAAGTTTGGAACGGAATTTCCGCGATGGATAAGATCACAAGTCGAGGCAACAGAGATAGTTTTGTCTAATGCCTCCATCACCGGAGCTCTCCCAAATTGGCTAGGTCTCATGTCGTTCTCCTACTTGAATCTCTCTTACAACCAAATAAATGGATCTATGCCGAAATTTTCTTCTAATTTGTACTCGTTAGATCTCTCTCACAACTCAATCTCAGGACCTATTCCACATGATATTGGCTGGGCAATGCCTAATTTGAATTCCTTGTATCTAAATGATAATCTCTTTAGTGGTCCAATGCCAACCTCATTCTGCGAGATAGGATTGGAAGTGTTGCACCTTGGAAGGAATGAATTAGTAGGCAAAATCCCTGCATGTTGGCAGGATAATCCAATGATTCTCCTTGATTTATCATCCAACAAATTGTCCGGAGTCATACCAAGTTCTTTGGGAAATTCAATTGGGCTCAGTACACTTGAATAACAACGGTCTCCATGGAGAAATTCCAGCAACTATGAACAATTGCAAGAACTTGGTGATTTTGGATCTTGGCAAGAACAAAATCTCTGGAAGTGTTCCACATTGGTTTGGACCAAGCTTTCAATTTCTACAGATTCTTCGACTGAGAGAAAACATGTTCAATGGTAGTATTCCTTCACAGCTATGCTCACTCTCCGCATTGCAAATAATGGACCTAGCAGTGAATAATTTGACAGGAAAGATTCCAAATTGTCTTGGCTATGTGAAAAGTATGAAACTGCAAAAAAGCACATATGAAGGAAACTCGCTCTCCCCTGCTTCTGAGCCTGCACCTTTGGAGAATCCTACTGCCATCCCTCCGACAAATTGGAATCAAATGCATGTGGAACAGGTCGTGAAGGGGATAGACCTTGACTACACAACACTTGATCTACAGCTTATGGTCAATTTGGATCTCTCGAGCAATAGATTGATTGGGCCGATCCCTAAAGAGCTTACCTTGCTCTCCAAATTGCGAGGCTTGAACTTATCCCGCAACTTCCTTTCTGGAGGCATCCCTACTATGATTGGAGACATGGAATCGCTTGAGTCACTTGATCTTTCGAATAATCACCTTTCAGGAACAATCCCACAAAGCTTTTCTGCATTTACATCATTGAGCAAACTAAACTTGTCACACAACAATTTCACGGGGCCAATTCCCAAAGGAAATCAAATCCAGACCCTTGATGATCCTTCCATTTATGCTGACAATCCTCTACTTTGTGGCGATCCTCTACAAAAGAAATGCCTAGGTGTGGAGGCCCCTCAAGCACCAAAAGAAGATACCGATGAAGAAGGTAAGCTTGAAAAGGTGATGTTCTGCGTAGTCATAATGCTTGGGCTTGCGACTGGGTTTTGGGGAGTTATTGGAGTTTTGGTGTACAAGAAGAATTGGAGACACATGTACTTTGACTATGTGGATCGTAAAATAGACATGATCTACGTGATCATTGTAGTGAAGGCATCCAAGTTGAGGAGGATTTGAGAAGAGCATAACAAGCCTGTTCTCCACATCAATCAGTCCAATCCTTCATTGATCTTGTGAAGTTCTATCTTTCTTGTTCAAGCAGAATCATCTTTGTAGTTGGCTTTTTTCTCTTTATGAGTAGTAGCCAATATTTTATTTTCTTCAGTTACAAGCTTGTCCAAGCAAGCAAATCATGTCATTTTGTAATTTAGTGTTAGTGAGCTCTTTGGCAGTACTTCATGTTATTATTCTCAAGATATCATTTTGCCTGTCGATGATTTAATACAATGTTAACAATTCCATTTCATCCTGTTTATGCTTTTGCTGCTGATGGCATGTTGAGGGTAATACAACATCAGGACATGAAATTGTTAAGTAAGAGACGAGTTTTTTTATATCGTTTTATCTCGTGATTTGAAGTGCTCGATTATTCTTGTGACTCTCTTGTCTTTTGACTGACTGCTATCCTTCTTTCAGATAAATCGGAATACATGAGTTGATTCACTTTTAAGGGGGCAATCTTATCAACTGCTCCGCAAACTGTGAAAGTATCTGGCATTTAATTGACCCATCATATGTTGTTGCAGCTGATGGAAAATGGCAGTGTCATTCCTCATATGATCACTGAAGTGCCTTTAGCCTATGAAATCTTTACTTGGGAACGGCAGGTTATTGTTTTGTCTTTATCTTTTACATATCTGGAAATTCAAAAATAATCTTGTAGGCCTCAAACTCCTCATAATGAACGAGCCGAATCTATATATATATTGAATGGCTGAAAGATTTGACCCAAGAGAACATTCTTGGGCCAAAATTGGAAGCTTGACCACAAAGAGGAACTGCCATTCGCTGGTCTCGCTGAATAAAAAACTGTAAGTATACCTGTACGTTCCTTTTTATGCCAGCTGTTCAATTTTATATGATGATATTTGCCTATAAATGCTGGAAAAGCATGTCATATTTTTCCTTGACCTGGACATGATTCTGTTTCACGTCTGTGCTTCTCGTGTATCAAGTATTTTCTCACAACGTAAGTCTAATAAAACAAATTCCTTGTAGTTTCCCTTCTCCTTCCGTTCTGCTACCATAACTATAGGACTGAAATGCATAATTAGTTTTTTTCCCGTAATTCATTTAGCTGGTCATTGTTTCAACTGTAAATTAAGTAAATCTACCTGTACTCTGCTCAACTTCTGAGTTTTAGTTTTTCACGAGCATTGTAAGTGTCCTATCTGTAATCCTTCATTAGATATGCCTTGGGTGGTTTTGACAGAAATTCAATGGTTCCAAGCGTTGAAGTGTATGATCCGCGTCTAGATTGTTGGATGGCTGGGGAGCTGATGAATTGTGCTAGAGGGTATTCTGCTGCTGCCGTCCTTAGCGAGTCGATATATGTGATCGGAGGTGTAAAAGCTGATGAAAACATCGTAGGCACAGTGAGTTTCTGCACCCCTCCATTTTGTACGTCGTGATTCAGTATAATTTTCAGCCAGGCATTGGATTCACTCTGAGTCCTCAAATTGTGTCAACCAAACTGCTCATCCGATTTACTTCTGGAGCGTTGTTTAACCCATATCTTGACTGGTATCGTCACAGGTTGAATGTTACAAGAAGGGCCAAAGTTGGCGCGAAACGTCTGTGAGGGGCATGGGGCAAAGGTGTTTCTTGTCTGCCATCGTCCTGTGAGAGGAGGCTTCTTTTAGCAGAAATGTTTCCTCTTTTTTTTTTTTTTTTTTTTTGACAGGTGTTGCAGATATCTTTTGACACATGAAGTTGATCGGTGTTAGAGAGACGTTCTGTAGTTGATCGGTGTTAGAGAGACGTTCTGTTTAATGTTCAAAACTAGGGGTAATAGAGAAAGATGCATAGGAATGTACAGATGAATTCGAGCTTGTTCATATCACAAGAGGCCTTCTTTTGTTTTGTTGCACTTGCACTCTTAGTTAAAAGCAAATGCATATAATTCTGTCGAAACTCTTTCCTAAATCTTGACCACCATTTATATGGACCTCCTTTCGTGAATAATCAAGAGTTGTATATTCCAACTTCTTATGCTCTCCTCCAAGCTTCATTGATCATGGCTCAGGTTATCCCACCGCATGTGGGAGAATTCAATTTCAAGCAAGTAGTTGCTAATGTCATGCCCATGTTGGACTTTGCATCATGCTGTCTTACATGTTCTTTACATAACATTCCTACGCACACAATTCCCATCTTAGAAATATTGAAACTTCCCATGAATAGATGTTTCCATGCACATCTAAGATATTTAGGTCGTACTATCATTTAATCGCTATATTTGCACGTTTATTTTCAATAGGTCGTATGACATAAATTGAACAAGATAAAAATCATATCTTGCACACTAGTAATTTTAAATTGAGTGGTCATTAAAAAATTTACAGAAATATGTCTTGGGGTAAATTTGAAGAAACTTGGATTTAGGGAAAAGGTTGGGTTTAGGGGTACTTTAATCCGACCTTTCCCCTAAGCCTGTCGTGACCCGATCTCGCCGCCCCTCGAAATGTCCAAGGAGGGGAAAGGTCGGGTTTATGGATACTTTAATCATGAGAGTTTCCTCACGAGATCACGAGCTCTCCCAAGCTCGTACCCCGCGCGACAGCGGATTTATTTATACGATCTAAGTATTTAACAACCTAAAAAATATACAGGAGTCGCCACTAACCTCATCTTGGGGGTCGGCTAGAAACCCAATCGAGGGTCGGGAGTGTTCCCTCGATTCCTACGTAACTAAATATCTAGGTTCGGGGACTTGGGTTACGCTAAATTGCTATTAGCGCCATTTCGCTACCTAAACAATATCTTGTGTTTTTTCCTAACATGTCCATGCATTTCTTTTTATATTTTAAGGATCATCAATTCTATACTAAATGATCATGTGTGGTGGATTACTTTCATTCTATTTTATTTCTAAAAACGAAAGGAAAACAATCAATAAAATTGAAAGTGCAAGACATAAAGTAAACAATCAAGAAAAGTAGTTAAACCTAATCATGCAATTCTAAAAATATAAAAGAGAAAACAATAGGGAAAGAAAGGAAACTGCAACTCGTCGGATTTTATACAATGCATGAAATCCGAGACATATGTCGGGAAAACAAATAGTACATGACAACAGTCGGAATGGACATCGACCTCCACCATCTTTACACCCTCTCCATCTATAGGGTCTAATCTAACCCTAATCTAAGAAAGATATGAATAGGTGCATACAAATGAAAGAAACAAATTTTTAAATCAAATGATATGTAAATGATGCAAAATTAACATCATATGAAAGATTAAGATGAATCTTAAGACTTCCTAATGTTGGAGAAAACGTTCCAGAATATTTTGAAGCTGACAAAACGTTTCCTTCAGTCTAGTCTGGGTATCTGCAGATCGTCTAGTTTAAAGTCTGAAGACTTTCGACTACCGAGACTCAAGATTCAAGACTCAAGATTCGAGACTTAAGACTCAAGACTATTCTCATTGTGATCTTTCGATCCAAGGACGAAGGAAATCCAGCGAAGTATATGGTTGAGGATTTAATCCTATCGTCGGAGAAGATCTTTTGGTTGGATAAATATAATGGATTCTTTTCTTATCTAGATCAATTGAAGATCCGATGGTCGACGAAGTATTCTTGGAATGTTCTATTCTTGGAAACCAAGATCCTGATTGTATGGGCGAACAGGATTGATGGGCTATCGTCAGGTTCCTTTTATAGCTCGAATGATCTTCTTGATTGATTCCGTCCAACGGGTAGATTGGAGGAATTCCTTTGGTAAGTGCCAACGGTATGATGGCATAAAGGAGTATAAAAAGGAAGACGTTCTAGTTGTTTGAGTACGTGATTGATAGAAAAATTCCAGAGTCTGAAGCACCTTGATTATTAGTCGATACAGTCTGAGCGAAATTGTATACACAGAGAGTGTCTATACTTGGTGATACCTTGAGCGAGTGTGGTAGATCATCTACATCGAGAAATCAAGGAAGATCAACACTGTAACATCTCTTTGTTCATAGTGGAATCCAGCCTAATTGGCTGTCAGTGCAGAAGAGTGGACGTAGGCTTGAATCAAGCCGAACCACTATAAACCGCGTGTTTAATTCTCTCTTTCCTTACTTAGTCTTACGTTGACTATTACTTTTCGCAAATCCTTCAACTGTCTAAGTATTGCGCAAGTATATAGAAATTATCAAGAAAAATCTTTGCATACCTATTCACCCCCCCTCTAGGTACTCGTACTAGCAATATCACCTAATAGGGTTCAAGTCCAATCAAGATCTAATTGATGGTCAAAAATCGATATTTGTGAAATCACGCATGTCAGCCACAAACAAAACAAAATACAATGCATGTTTAATGGTTCGTAAGACCACCTAGACAATGCACGAAAATGTGAAACTTGCACATGACATAAGGTTGAATGCGGAAAAAAAGTTTGGGTAAACATTTAACCCTAAATTAGAATGCAAAGAAACCACACAAGTCATTAACATTGCAAAGTGACTTAGAACTAAGAATGTCATGCATGACAAATTTCAATTGCAATTAGCCAAATGGATGCATGATATTCACATCAAACGAGATTCAAATATGATATGCCATGCATTGATGCGAAACTTGTAACACGTGTTTCAAATGTCAAGAAGACAATGACGCATGATTTGGCCCTTAAAACAAAGAACCAGCAAAATCAGTACACAAAGAAACAACAAAAACAGCACATCAATGACACAACTAAACAATTTCACACACCAGGACATATGAATAGCAAGCACACAAAGAATAGACACAATCCATAACAATTTGATATATCTATCAGTCTTATGGAGCCTGAAAATGACTATAATCTCCTTAGGAATCCAAAACACATCAAAGGAGTTTTCCAAAACAACCATTCAATCCCACAATATTCCACTATCATGAAGCACTAACCCATAAATCTAAACATAACCTCCAGTCCTCCAGTAGGAAATCATAAAAGAAAAAAAAAAACAAACAAGGTTGAACAATGCATGATTTTATAAAGAACAAGGACTTCATGTATGTCAGTCATCAAGAGCAGATTCTCAGTGCAGAACAATGACGACTTATGAACAATCACCCTAGCCAAATGAACTTATATCTTTATGAAAGTTTTATATGTTGTAGATCTACATGTCCCGATCAACTTTGATGAGATGCTGAGTTAGAAGATCTGAAAGAGATCGATTAAAACAGAACATCGAACGAACAACCGCAACACCGCATTAGTGCTCGATTTTGCAAGAAGCATTAGGCAGGGCAAACGATGGCCAAATCGCACATATAATATGTCTATGGAAAGCTTGAGAAGTCTATTACAGATATCCAGAAGACATTAAGTCCTGATAACATTATCTACCAGCTTAGTCCAGTTAAAACAGAACATCAGTAAGTCAGAACAGCAAATCACCCTAAAAAAAAACTACTACAGAATTGACACACTTTGTAGATGCATTTCAGCGACCAAACTACATCCATTATGGGCGTGCAACATATAAAATCGAAGCTCTAGAAGTGTATTTTTTTTATGTCTAGAAGGGCTTGAGGTCAAAAAACCTCATCTAGCACCTCATTTCAGCCGAAACAGTGAGTTAGTCATCCGAAATCGAAAATCACAGAATCTCAGCGTCCAACTGCAATCAATTCCAGATCATACAAACATCGATTTTAATTAGATTTGCAATGCATCCTGGCCTCGAACCTTCGTTGCTGATCATGAGTCATGACACGAGAAGCTCTCGCCTCATCGGATGATATTAAATGGAGTTTCATCGCACCCACCTTGGTCCGTAATGAATCGGCCAAGAACTGACCTTCGGAGATGTCCACCATTCAGTGACAATGAAGTTGCTATTTAACAAAAAAATAAAATAAAAAACATGTACTGAAATCAGTGGAGGATCTGAATCTAATAACACTCCTTACAGAAATAGAAAAGAGGAAACCAAACACTTAGCTTCGATTTTGTTATTGGAACTCCTGGAAAATGAAGAACGCTGGCCTTTGATTCTGTAATCCTCGAACTCATCGAATGAACGCCTCGGCTGCCGATTTGAAGATGGTGTACGCTTCTTTCGAGTTGCAATCTAGACGCGTTTTTCTCAGCTTCTTCTTCAACAAAATCAGTGAAATTAAATGTCAACAGAATCTGCTGAAATCAGAATCTTTACGCAACAAATGTACAAGTAAAGATTGAGAAGACTCAGCTCAATCTTTATTCTGCGATTTTCTGGAAATCAGCACATCAACTACTCCGAAGCATCTTCAAAGATTTTGATGATCAAGTAACAACGAAGAACTCCTTCGATCTTCATCTGTTCTGTCTTCAATCAAGAGAGAGACCGACCGAGAGACAAATCCAGAGAGCGAGAGACAAATCCTGAGCGGGAGATCCAGCCAGAGAGGAATCGTCGAAATCTCTCTTGCGCGTGAGACTACCGGCAAAGCAGAACAAGAAAACGATTGGAAGCCATCGCCACCGCTGCCGTCGCTACCGCCATCGCCGATTGGCTTCAGAGCTTGAGAAGATGCAGATGAGGAAGTCGAGATCCCCAAGCCAAAGAGAGAGACCGATTTCCACCTTGAATCGATTCGGCCGTCAAACCCTAGATCGCTCTTCGAGATGCAGAGAGAGTGGGAGAGAGAATGCCAGAGGTTTTGAGAGTGAGTTCGTGAGAGAGAATCCGCGCGCGAACCGCTTTTTTTTTTTTTTTTTTTCAGAGAGAGAGAGAGACCTCCCGGACGTTTTTGAGAGAGGGAGCGTTCTTCTTCCGAGAGAAACTATTCAGCCCTTTTTTCAGAGAGAGAACCCGTGAGCGAGAATTCGCGCGCGAAAAAAATGAGCCAGCCCCTCGTCCACGTTTTCCCTTTTTTCTTTTTGTTTTCTCTTTTTCTTTTTCTTTTTTTGGTTTCTTTACATTTTTTTTTTTTATGTTTTCATTTCATTTTTTTCATTTTTTAAATATTTTTGCAAAATGTTTATTTAAAACGTTGACGAAAATTTCGGGTGTCAACAGCTGCCCCTCTTTGAGTGGGAGCTCGAAGAAGTTTCACTCAAAGATAAAATTGATACCTGAAATTTTTAGTCAACTCAACTATGAAAAATAGAAAATGACAAAAGCAATGATGGTTGGTTGGGGACATACCTGATACTTACCTTTGCTCATCATGGTATATGAACTCTTGTTAGGGTTTATTCACTCTGTCTCTGTTTCTCTCTCTCATGGAATGGAATGAAGGCAATGAAATCACTAAATGAAAAAAGAATGGTTTAAGGATAAACTAAAATTTGGAAGACAAGATTTAAGGATAACCTAGAACCGTGTGGTTTTAGAATGTACCCACGAACCTAAGAAACAAGGTTTAAGGATGACCTGGAACCGTGTGGTTTAAAGATAGACCCACGAACCTAGTGGTATAAGGATGGACCCACGAACCTAGTGGTTTAAGGATGGACCCACGAACTTAGTGGTTTAAGGATATACCCACGAACCTAAGAAACAAGGTTTAAGGATGACCTGGAACCGTGTGGTTTAAGGATAGACCCACGAACCTAGTGGTTTAAGGATGGACCCACGAACCTAAGAAACAAGGTTTAAGGATGACTTGGAACCGTGTGGTTTAAGGATAAACCCACGAACCTAAGAAACAAGGTTTAAACCAAAAGAAGGGTCTTACCGTGTAATAATAGGCTTTGACCGGGAGAAGGGTCTTACCGACCAGTTATGAGTTTCGAAATTGCTGGAGAACCAATCTTGCACAATAACATTGATTGCCAAATTCTTTTAGAGAAGATTTTAACAAAATGAGATTTGATTAACCATCTAAGGGTTAAATCAAATATGCCAAGTGGAAATATTCTAATCAAAAGAGGTCTTTCACACTAGTTCTCAAAAATGGCTTTTGTTTCCCACCATTGATATGGGAAAACTGTTTAAATCTCACTGGAGAAGTCTCACTCAACCTATGTCTAAGGTTTTCGAAAACGTTCACAGTGAATACAATCCATTGATCAAAAGGTCTTTTAAAGGGACCGTAATGATGGCTTGGTCATGGGCTTACACAAAGGGTATGCACTTTGAGGCCAATAAATGAATATTCAATTAATATCTTCATCAGGTTTACAAGTTAAGAACCTCGAAGACAAGATAAGATAGGATTGCTTCCACTCATTCTAGTAGTAGCTCCTATGTGATACTCTCATTTCAACTCGAACCATCCCAATCATAAGAGACTTTGGATAAGGGTTGTAGTGTTGGTTCAGGTAAGGCTTAGAAAGGCTTGAAAATTTTTCAGATTTCAAAGGGTTAAAAGTGAGTGATTATCTTGGCATCATTACCATCACACGACTTCTCAAAAATTTTACTCTTGAAATTTAACCTATCTCGAGAGTCTTTATGGTAATTTGTCTTGAGACATGAGAGCTTTGCTCTCTGTTCTAGTGATATTGCTTGCAATACATGTTTTCTCTTGCAAGATATTTCTTTTGTTTTTTGATGAATGATCTTTTGCATGATCATGGATTTCGCTCTTTTTTGCATTCTTGCTTTTCTTTGCATTTTTTTCATGGGTATTGGCTTTGCTTTTACCAAGCACACTGTTTTTTCATGCCCCCTAGTTTTCATTCTCTTTTGAGTATCTAGGTCTCTCGAGTGGGCATTTACAAACATGACCAATATTCTCAATTTTGTAGGTAAATCATGTGCCTTGCTCTAGTGTGGGGAGATAATCATCACCTGGGGTTATGAAAGAAACTGTATAAGGCTCAAATTGGCTAAGCAAGGGATAATTGTGTTTGTGGTAGTGAACGGAATGCTCTTCGTCACTTTAGGATGCTTGAAGTTTTGATAAGAAATCACCTGAAGCTAGCACAAGAAGATTGATACAAGTGAAAACAATAAAATCTTTCTTAATCTTTCGCTCCATAATTTTCAACCAAGACCCCCTATTTTGCGCCAATGTGGGGTTGTTCTTGACAGGGTTATTTTGGAAATGCTCCCTATTTGGCTTAAAGTGGCTTGCAAGGGATATCAATAGTGTTTGTGGATTGAGAAATGAAAATGCCTTTATCATTTCAAATCATGTATTCACCGTGAATGAATCCTATGCCCTAAGACATGGTTCTTTCCACTCAATTCTCTCAAAGAGTGTATGAGGACGTTTTTGGTAAAGGGGTTGCCTCTCATCATTTTAGGCACTACCACCTGGCATATTTAACAATCCTTTTCAGGTTTTCCAAAACCCACTTTAGTTAAATTCAGCTCCTTGGGGAATGAAAATGTAATGAAATTTTGTCTGAAAGGACATGTTTCCTTGACCCTACTGAGGAGATTTTTGGAAGTAAGGTTGGACAAAATTTGTAGACAGAACAGGCTTTGCTTAGCGCATGGGTTCATTTCTAGAGTTCTAACTGTACTTCTAGAGTTCTAACTGACTCTAAAGTTTAAACTGACTCTTTTGGCATTCTAAGGAACATGGTCACTTCTAAGTTCTAAAGAAGATGGATACTTTTGAAAGTTTTGCACTCTTAAGATGAACCTCTTGTGGACAAGTAGAATCTTCATCAGAGATCCTGCAAAATGAACAAACATGCAGATGCAGTATGTATGCATGCAATGCATGATGCAAACATCCTAAAGCGGCTCGGATTCAATCAAAAAATGGCTCAAAGGCCTTTCACTTTATTCATGGATAATACTTCTTGACAGCATCAGCATTTACAGGTCTTGGCAATTCGTGACCATCCATTTCTGCAAGGATTAGTGCCCCACCAGGTAGCACTTTCTTTACAATATATGGACCTTCATAGTTTGGAGTAAACTTCCCACGAGGATCTGGAATAATAGGTAAAACCTTCCTCAAGACAAGATTGTTAATCTCGAAATGCCTTGGTCTAACCTTGCGGTTAAATGACCTAGCTACTCTCTTCTGATAGCTTTGTCCATGGCATAAGGCTTTCACCCTCTTTTCATCAATCATATTAAGTTGTTCAAATCTTTGTTGAACCCATTCAGCTTCAGAGAGCTTGATTTGAGAAAGTATCCTCAGTGAAGGAATTTCCACTTTCATGGGTAATACAGCTTCCATCCCATAAACCAATGAGAACATTGTTGCCCTAGTCGAAGTACGACTTGAAGTTCGATAAGCAAACAAAGCATATGTCAACCGATCATGCCAATCATGATAATTTTCTGCCGTTTTGGCTAAAATCTTCTTGATGTTCTTATTTGCCGCTTCCACAGCTCCATTCATTTGTGGGCGGTAAGGAGAAGAATTCAAATGGCGAATGTGGAATTCTCCCAGTAAATCATCCACCACTTTATTGGTCAATTTTGATCCATCATCGTGCTTCAGGAACTCCATATCGAGCGATGATATTACGACAGATGAATTTTGCCACTCTTTGCAATAACATGGGCATAAGAATTGGCTTCAATCCATTTGATGAAGTAATCAATTCCTACTAAGATAAAACGATGTCCATTCAATGCTTTAGGATTAATTGGTCCGATGATGTCGATGCCCCACATTGAAAAAGGCCAAGATTCGGACATTTGATGTAGCTCATTAGGAGGAGCATTGATTTTGTCTCCATAGACTTGGCATTGATGACAGCACCTCACATGTTGAATACAATCGGCTTCCATGGTCAACCAATAGTAACCGAGCCTCATGATTTTTCTAGCCAAGAGATGACCATTCATATGAGGACCACACTCTCCTTCATATATTTCTTTCAAGAGCCCAATTAATCCATTGACATCTGCTTGAGAGAGACCTGCCCCAATTTTGGTTTCTTTAAGGTTATTTGAATCTCCTAAATTTAGAGTGACTGGCTGTTTGGTGATAGGAGGTTTGGACTCTTCATGTCCGAGCCATTCTTTTTCAATACCTTGAGGATCCTCTTCATTATCTGAGTCGGAATAATCGGGTTCGTCAAAGTCTCTTGAATGCGAATCCGAGCCATGCAAATGACTATCATGATGTGAAATGTCATGCTTGAGATGCAATCAAAAAACGGTTAGTATATATACATATGAATGAATGCAATGAATGTAAATGTCATGAAAAATTTGTTTTCAAATTCAAGTAAATGACTATCATGATGTGAAATGCCATGCTTGAGATGCAATCAAAAAACGGTTAGTATATATACATATGAATGAATGCAATGAATGTAAATGTCATAAAAAATTTGTTTTCAAATTCAAGTTGTTTTGGAAAAAATTTATTGGGAACTAGCCCTCATGTCATTGGACGTCTTCGTTCCACCAAAACATTTTGAAATTATAGATCGTGTGGAAGCTCAGGCCTCAAAGCATCATCATAGGACTGATTTGGGCCTCACACGTCTATTAACAAAACATGAACTTTATTGATATGTGAAAATTGCATTACAACGTATATCATCTTGGATCTAGAAAGTTTATGATCCATATTATTACAAGCACAAACAAATGAAATGAACGGAATTCCCTCGCAGGGGAGAAATGAATGAAATTCCCTTGCAGGGGAGAAATGAATAGAATTCCTTCGTAGGGGAGAAATTAGTGGAATACAACTAAAATTTAAATGCAAGAACTAGAAACATCCCTTACACAATGGGAATTGTAGGCTCTTTATCTTCACTAATAGCGCCAACCATGTTGACATCTTCAGAATGCTTTGGAAGGGGGTTTTGTTGGACATTCGGTGTTGAGTCCTTAAAGGTGAGCAGCTTTTTATCCAGCAAATTCTAGATCTTAGAACGGAGCACAACACAGTTATCCACATGATGACCTTTCTCTCCCATATGATATTCACACATCTTATTAGGGTCGTACCCAGCATACTTTGGCGGATTATCCCTCGGGATCTCTTTCGCCACAAGATGATTTTCAATCAACATTGGAAGTAGTTGGGACATGGGCCTAGGCAATGGAGTAAATTGCCTTTGAGGGGCTTTTCCTTTGCGCTCAAGGTTTCTGGAAGAATCCCCTGCTTCCATGACAGGTTTATGAGCTTGAAGGTTGTATGGCTTCTGAGAAGAGGAATTTTGTACGTAGGCGATCTCCATAGCCGATTCCTTATCTCTCTTCGGGGTATATCGACGGTTTGTGTTCTCCGTCAACCTTCCTTCCCGCATGATCCCCTCAATGTGTTCTCCCAACTCTACAAATGTAGCAAAGTTCATATAAGTATGGTTGTACATCTTCTCAAAAAATCACGGGGCATAGCCTGAAGCAGCAATTTCATGGTCTCTTTCTCAGACAATGGCAGTTTTACTTGAGACGCAGTGACCCTCCATCTTTGTGCGTAGGCTCTAAATGATTCAGTTCTCCTTTTCTCGACCCGGACTAATTCCTCTCGAGTAGGAGCAATTTCAGTATTGAATCTGTATTGCTGAAGGAATTCATCAACGAGATCTTCCCAAGTACAGATTTTCTCCATGTCCAACTCTATGAACCAGGTTAACGCAGGACCAACTAGGCTGTCCTGAAATGAATTGATCAAGAGTGGGGGATTATTTGAATAACGGGCCATCTTGCCTAGGTAGTATTTCAAATGTGTCTTAGGACATTCGATGCCGTCGTATTTTCTTATGAACCCCGGCTCCTTATAGAATTTAAGGACCGTAACTTTGGCAAAGGGCGACAGTTTATCAAACCCTTGCAATTGATAGCCTTGCAGCATTCAAAGGCGCTCCTCAATCTTGGTGAGGCGTCTTGCATTTTCTTCATTGAAGTGCGAAGTTGGAATCATGGAGGTTCTAGACCAATAACTATTGGGATTGCAGTGGGAATCTCTTCCGCAGGCCCTTTTTCCATAAGCTCTACTACCGGCACTTCAGGGGGCGCGATAGGAATATTCATGGTAGAAGAAGCAAATGTCAAGTTTTTGACTTAGCTAGAGAGATCAGCCAATAGTGTCATCATTTGTGCCATTTGATTCTCCATATTAATGACATGGGCTCGGGTATCTTCATTTTCCATCTTTGTTTGGTGGCGAGTTCGTATAACAAATCTTTCTTCAGCCGTTTTTTTCAAAACCTCCTGTAAAAAAAAAAGACTCGAATTAGTACAAGTTAAAAGAGATCATTGAAATACAAATCCTAGTCAATTTTATATTTTCTTGAGATGAAATAATGATAAGAAGTGTATACGATCGCAGTATCATATATCATCCTCTTATCAAAATTTCCTCAAAAGAAATTATACAATTGAAAAGGAACGACGACAAATATTTAATCAATGCCCCTTTTCTAAAAGTTACATGAAAATGTTCATGAATTTCATTCATTTCAATCGAACAATTACAAGGGAAAACAAAACCTTGCTTTCTTGAAGCTTACAAAGCAGTTTGATTTTACAAGGGATATGAAAAATGAATACAGGGAAAACTCGATAGAAAGAAGGGAAATACAAAGGAAATCCCTTTACAAGAAAAGAAACCTAAGGACTAGGTGGGATCGCGCGGAGACGCTTGTTATCATGGGCCAAGCGTTCCTCATTGATCAAAGCACTGTCTTCTTGCTCCTATATATGAGCTTGCCAAAAACGCCTATGCATTTTCTCCACGTAGTCTTGATGTCTTGGGTCGAGATTCTCTCATAGAGTCTTGAGATTCCCAAGCATGGGGACCACATCTACTTTAGGTTTACCCATCTAATCCTAAACCTAAAAGGGGCACCCATGATTAAAACATATCGTCGTTGAAATATAAAACGCATAATTGAAATATGAAAAGTAAAAGATAAGCACGATGAAGAAGGAACGATATCTTACCCACTAGACACATGACAGGCACAAATCACATGTCGCATGAAACTTGAGGAGGCAAACATTAAAGTTGTGGCATCTCCTCTTTTCTGCGGTTTTGACGCCTAAGGTGAGTGTGCTAAAGGCTCAAGGTCCTCATCCCAAAGGATAAAAATAGTTTACCCACTGCTACTATCGTCGGTCAGTGCTATCTTTATCAATTGGGATGAGCAGGTTTATGTAAGTAATGGATTACCACGAGCATTCACTCGCGAGTTCCACCCATAAACCCTCCTAAGGTCCTAAATTGGGCGATCAGGGTTTTAGACCGCGGTTGTGTGTGTAGTGTCGTGCTAAAGCTTGTAATCATGCATTTAAATTTAAACATCCAGCACTTCAATATAAACCCTCATACATTCATACATCCTTACACCACCTGCAAAACAAAGGGTTTACAAGCACACCTCTCCTTATAACTCCCACCTACAAGACCATTTAACACAAGATTAGCGACTAACCTGATTTTCCACGCGACTTTGACATGCAGGCGATCCTACATAAGACATGTTAGTTAAAACACAGCAACCATTTTTAAACGGCTTCAAGTCCTCTTAATCTAGTAACCAGTCCCCAGCGGAGTTGCCAAGCCTGTTGCGACCCGATCTCGCCACCCCTCGAAATGTCCAAGAAGGGGAAAGGTCGGGTTTAGGGGTACTTTAATCATGAGAGTTTCCTCACGAGATCACGAGCTCTCCCAAGCTCGTACCCCGCGCGACAGCGGATTTATTTATACGATCTAAGTATTTAACAACCTAAAAAATATACAGGAGTCGCCACTAACCTCATCTTGGGAGTTGGCTAGAAACCCAATCGAGGGTCGGGAGTGTTCCCTCGATTCCTACGTAACCAGATATCTAGATTCGAGGACTTGAGTTACGCTAAAATTGCTATTAGCGCCCTTTCGGTACCTAAACAGTATGTTGTGTTTTTTCCTAACATGTCCATGCATTTCTTTTTATATTTTCAGGATCGTCAATTCTATACTAAATGATTATGCGTGATGGATTACTTTCATTCTATTTTATTTCTAAAAAAGAAAGGAAAACAATCAATAAAATTGAAAGTACAAGACATGAAGTAAACAATCAAGAAAAGCAGTTACACCTAATCATGCAATTCTAAAAATATAAAAGAGAACAATTGGGAAAGAAAGGAAACCCGTAACTCGTCGGATTTTATACAATGCATGAAACCCGAGACATATGTAGGGAAAACAAATAGTACATGACAACGGTTGGAATGGACATCGACCTCCACCATCCTTACACCCTCTCCATCTATAGGGTCTAATCTAACCCTAATCTAAGAAACATATGAATATGTGCATACAAATGAAAGAAACAAATTTTTAAATCAAATGATATGTAAATGATGCAAAATTAACATCATATGAAAGATTAAGATGAATCTTAAGACTTCCTAATAGGGTTCAAGTTCAATCAAGATCTAATTGATGGTCAAAAATCGATATTTGTGAAATCACGCATGTCAGCCACAAACAAAACAAAATACAATGCATGTTTAATGGTTCGTAAGACCACCTAGACAATGCACAAAAATTTGAAACTTGCACATGACATAAGGTTGAATGCGAAAAAAAAGTTTGGGTAAACATTTAACCCTAAATCAGAATGCAAAGAAACCACACAAGTCATTAACATTGCAAAGTGACTTAGAACTAAGAATGTCATGCATGACAAATTTCAATTGCAATTAGCCAAATGGATGCATGATATTCACATCAAACGAGATTCAAATATGATATGCCATGCATTGATGCGAAACTTGCACAAGACAATGACGCATGATTTGGCCTTTAAAACAAAGAACCGGCAAAATCAGTACACAAAGAAATAGCAAAAACAGCACATCAATGACACAACTAAACAATTTCACACACCAGGACATATGAACAGCAAGCACACAAAGAATAGACACAATCCATAACAATTTGATATATCTCTCGGTCTTATGGAGCCTGAAAATGACTATAATCTCTTTAGGAATCCAAAACACATCAAAGGGGTTTTCCAGAACAACCATTCAATCCCACAATATTCCACTATCATGAAGCACTAACCCATGAATCTAAACATAACCTCCAGCAGGAAATCATAAAAAAAAAAAAAAAAAAACAAACAAGGTTGAATAATGCATGATTTTATAAAGAACAAGGACTTCATGTATGTCAGTCATCAAGAGTAGATTCTCAGTGCAGAACAATGACGACTTATGAACGATCACCCTAGCCAAATGAACTTATATCTTTATGAAACTTTTATATGTTGTAGATCTACATGTCCTGATCAACTTTGATGAGATGCTGAGTTAGAAGATCTGAACAGAGATCGATTAAAACAGAACATCAGAACAAAACAACCGCAACACCAGATAAGTGCTCGATCTTTGCAAGAAGCATTAGGCAGGGCAAACGATGGCCAAATCACACATATAACATGTCTATGGAAAGCTTGAGAAGTCTATTACAGATCTCTAGAAGACATTAAGTCCTGATAACATCATCTACCAGCTCAGCCTAGTTAAAACAGAACATTAGTAAGTCAGAACAGCAAATCACCCTAAAAAAAACTACTGTAGAATTGACACACTTTGTAGGTGTTTTTCAGCGACCAAACTACATCCATTATGGGCGTGCAACATATCAAATCGAAGCTTTAGAAGTGCATTTTTTATGTCTAGAAGGGCTCGCGGTCAAAAAACCTCATCTAGCACCTCATTTCAGCCGAAACAGTGAGTCAGTCATCCGATATCGAAAATCACAGAATCTCGGCGTCCAACTGCAATCAATTCCAGATCATACAAACATCGATTTTAATTAGATTTGCAATGCATCCTAGCCCCGAACCTTCGTTGGTGATCATGAGTCACGACACGAGAAGCTCTCGCCTCATCGGATGATATTAAATGGAGTTTCATCGCACCCACCTTGGTCCGTAATGAATCGGCCAAGAACTGACCTTCGGAGATGTCCACCATTCAGTGACAATGAAGTGGCTATTTAACAAAAAAACATGTATTGAAATCAGTGGAGGATCTGAATCTAATAACACTCCTTACCGAAATAGAAAAGAGGAAACCAAACACTTAGCTTCGATTTTGTTATTGGAACTCCTGGAAAATGAAGAACGCTGGCCTTTGATTCTGTGATCCTCGAACTCATCGAATGAACGCCTCGGCTGCCGATTTGAAGATGGTGTACGCTTCTTTCGAGTTGCAATCTAGACACGTTTTTCTCAACTTCTTCTTCAACAAAAGCAGTGAAATTAAATGTCAACAGAATCTGCTGAAATCAGAATCTTTGCGCAACAAATGTACAAGTAAAGATTGAGAAGACTCAGCTCAATCTTTATTCTGCGATTTTTTGGAAATCAGCACATCAACTACTCCGAAGCATCTTCAGAGATTTTGATGATCAAGTAACAACGAAGAACTCCTTCGATCTTCATCTGTTCCATCTTCAATCAAGAGAGAGACCGACCGAGAGACAAATCCAGAGAGCAAGAGACAAATCCTGAGCGGGAGATCCAGCTAGAGAGGAATCGTCGAAATATCTCTTGCGCGCGAGACTACCGGCAAAGCAAAACAAGAAAATGATTGGAAGCCATCGCCACCGCTGCCGTCGCTACCGCCATCGCCGATCGGCTTCGGAGCTCGAGAAGATGGAGATGAGAAAGTCGAGATCCCCAAGCCAAAGAGAGAGACCGATTTCCACCTTGAATCGATTCAGCCGTCAAACCCTAGATCGCTCTCCGAGATGCAGAGAGAGTGGGAGAGAGAATGCCAGAGGTTTCGAGAGCGAGTTCGTGAGAGAGAATCCGCGCGCGAACCGCTTTTTTTTTTTTTTTTCAGAGAGAGAGAGAGAGACCTCCCAGACGTTTTTGAGAGAGGGAGCGTTCTTCTTTCGAGAGAAACTGTTCAGCCCTTTTTTCAGAGAGAGAACCCGTGAGTGAGAATTTGCGCGCGAAAAAAATGAGTCAGCCCCTCGTCCACGTTTTTCCTTTTTTCTTTTTGTTTTCTCTTTTTTCTCTTTTTTTCTTTTTCTTTACATTTTTTTATGTTTTCATTTCATTTTTTTCATTCTTTTTAATATTTTTGCAAAATGTTTATTTAAAACGTCGACGAAAATTTGGGTGTGAACACTTACGTGTTCTTTACATAACATTCCTATGCACACAATTCCCATCTTTGAAATATTGGAACTTCCCATGAATAGATGTTTCGATGCACATCTAAGATATTTAGGTCGTACTATCATTTAATTGCTATATTTGCACGTTTATTTTCAATAGGTCGTATGACATAAATTGAACAAGATAAAAATCGTATCTTGCACACTAGTAATTTTAAATTGAGTGGTCATTAAAAAATTTGCAGAAATATGTCTTGGGGGTAAATTTGAAGAAACTTGGATTTAGAGAAAATTCCAAAATAGGCCCAAAGTACTATCATTTTCTCAAATAAGGATCTGAAATGTACCTTGTCACAAATAAGGGTTTAAAGTGCAATCACTTTATCAAATAAGGGCATGAAGTGGATCTTGTTTCAAATAAGGGTCCGAAGTGGTTATGTTTATTTCAAACAAGGCCCTGACTTTTCGGCGGTCAAGGAAATTTTCGTCATTTCCCTTTTTTCTTTCCTTTTTTCTGGTTCTTCTTCCTTCTTCGCCGGTGGTAGATTGGTCACCGGTGATGCTTGTAGAGGCTTGGGCAAGGGTGGTCCTCAAGGGTCGCCCTCGCTTGATCCGGCGAGGGCCACCCTTGCCGGCCACAAGTGAGGGATAGCCTCGCTTGGGTGAGGCGACCCTTGCCCTAGGGGAGGCTAGACCTCGCGGCCGTCAGCAAGGTCGACCCTCACTAGCCTTAGGCGAGGTTGACCCTCACTAGATCTGGTGAGGGTGGTTATGACATCCTGATTTTCAAGTTCTGCTTTCGATTAAATAAGTTGGGCTTTTCATCGATGCGCCTATAATTCTTTTCTCTGAGTTGGCCACTCACGAGATAACTAGCCTATTAGGTGAAGTCGTTGAGGGATTTTAGCATAATACACTTGAAAATTCGACTAGGAATCGATTACTCGACCGTGCTAGTCTACGAGGGTCATTACGGCATTGTCGAAATTAATTAGAGATCAAAGATAGGTCAATTTGACTGAGATATGTGATCAAAGAATGGGTGATTCCACTTGTTTGCAAAATTCTCGTCGATAGGCACTAGACCGATTTTTCTGTCGTTTTGGTACCCTGTGTTCATATTTAAAATTTCGAGATTTTCACGACAATCGATAGTCATCAATGTGTCGAAAATGTACAATGTGACTCGAAAATAATCAACTACGGGTCAATTGCACTAAAAATTTCTAAAAACTACACGGTAGGTTAGGTCATGCTAAAATCACATCAGATTAAAATTAACCAGGAATTTGAACCCAATTTCAGAAATTGAAAGTTCTGTCATGTCACGATTTATTTTAGGAACATCAACTCATCCTTCGAAGAATTTTCGACGAGTTCGGGTGTTTTACGGAAAATCAATTTGGACGATTCGGAAAAGAAAGGAAATTCGGAGGGGCCAAATTGAGGGGATTTTTGGCCTCCTTAGTAAGCTATTTAGTGAAGGGAAATTGTGGAATTTGCGTTGGCGTCCTCCTCAACAAAATTGGTCACCAAATTGGAGAGATTGGTGAAGAAATTGAAGCCCAAAGTGATGAAATTAGGAGGCTAGTACAGGGGCTGCAACATTTGGGACCAAAGTGGATTATTTGTGGAATTATGAAGCAAGAAAGTAATAGGGGACCGAGCTTTAATGAATGGATAAGTTTATTTGACTCCCCCCCCCCCCTCTCCAATCTTCCCTCTCACGTTTGCTGCCCCTCTCCTTCGGCCTCTCCCTCGCACACCAGGTGACCGAACCCCTCCCTCACAGCTTCTGCCTTTTCTTTCATTTCCCTTGAAGCTCGACTTCTCCACTTTCACGCTGCGTCTCCACCGATCTTCAATCCAGCTGCCACTCGTCCGCTCCTCCAGGCATTAACTCCAGCAGCGTCCCCTCTCCTTCGTCCACGACACCACCCACCGAGAACCAGCTACTGCCCTCTTTGTTGCCAGCTGCCACACGCCCCTAACAGTAGCACCGTCGAAGCTGCTTCTTCCCTTGTAGCTTCACCATCTTTTGTCTCCATCGGTCAAATTCCCCAGCAAAACCCCACTGACGTTGACTCCTCCACGTTCCTTCCACTCACGTCACAGCAACAGCAGCTTCCCCCAAGCGACGTCCCACCCCACCTCACAAACGGCCACCAACTCCATCGCAAGCCCCTCGTCCGCAGCAGCTTCACGTCTAGCGAACATGTCTCGACTAGCTCCTTCGCCGATCAACCAGCACCTCCGCATGTCTGTTTAGCAGCACCCCCATCGGTCACCAGTACCCGTGTCGTCCGCCAACAGCCACCGAGACCAGCTCAGCTCCCTCAAGCAAAATCAAGACCGAGTAGAGCAAAATTCCAGTCAAGCCGTGAGACTAGCGAGGCCATTTTCAACCTCTTCCAGGCCTCGTCGGGTGTCGCCACTTCGCAACTTGTCGCCCGTCTCCGCATTGCCGTCGCCGTGGACTCACCGAATTGCTAAACCAGTGAGTTTACTCACTAAACTCTGTTTATGGAGTTAATGATGCTTAAGGGTTGATTAGTTTAGGCTAAGTATGGTTTAGGTGGTTAATTAAAACGGATTAGCGATTTAAAATATTCGTTTGTGCATGTTAGGTAGTTAGAACGGATTAGTCAAGGACTAGATAAGTTGTATTAATTATCTAGATTTATTTGGAAATTTTCCGAGCCCATATTTAATTAAGCATTTCCGGCCTAAGTTTCTATTTATGGCATTTAACTATATTTATTTAATTATTTATTATTTTCCGGAAATTATACCGAGATAGCTGGTGACCGGAATTTCATGCTGATTGCAATGGTATGCTTGGTTTATTTAATTGAGTGTTGATTTATGCGAATTGAGTGTAAATTGTATATTTGGGTATTTATCTCAAAATTGAGTAATTTCGGTATTTTAATCAGAAAATACCGGATGTCGGTTTATAATGTCAAAAATGTGTTTATGGACTATTATAATTAGTGGGATCTTCTAAAAGAAAGATATTGAAATTTTGGCTCAGGCCGACCGTGTACCCACACACGATTATTTTATCGGGTATTTTTAACACAATGAAAATAGGTCAAGCACATTATTTTAATTGAAGAGTTTGAGTGCAAAGCACAATTTCCTTGTCCGGGATTGGATGATTGTGTGCTAGTTAAGAGAATTCATCACCCGCTGTGTGACAGATAGATCTGCTGTGTGTCAGTTAGATCCGCATGTGACGGTTAGATTCGCTGTGTGACGGATAAATCCACTGTATTACGGTTAGGTCGTGCCTGTGTGACCATAATCAATTGAAATGCACGATAGGTCATACCTGTGTGACCGTGATCAATTGGAATGCATGATAGGTCATACCTGTGTGATCGTGATCAATTGGAATGCATGATAGGTCATACCTGTGTGACCGTGATCAATTGGAATGTATGATTGAATTAGTTATATGCGTCGGATTATGGGACAAAATTATGTGACATGGTATGGGACGTGTCATAACAATTTGGTCTCATAATCGAGACCTCTATGGTAGATTGATGGATTGATTGATTGAGATGTGGTGATTGACGAAGATGTGATTTGAGACGCTCCAATTGATCGAGTGTTATTACTGCACATAGGTGATATATGAATTGTACCAACGTGCGGGAAGGAACTGAGGCAAAGGTAAGTCATCTGTCTTGTGTGTGACTAGTTTTAGGTGTATTTCCTTCTTAGTCGGATTTTAGGGGGTGAACTTGTTGATAAATTGTCTCACCCCGTTGTGGGCTCAACTTTTTAGGTCCATAGTGTGAAGAACCCGGAGCTTGAGGTGGAAGGGTCAGGAGCATGGGTGGCTCAAACGTTCTTTCTGAAGATAGATCTCCTATACTTAGACCCTAGAGTTGGCCTCTATTTGTAAACTAGATTGTTTATAAAAGCTGTGTTGATTGATTTGAAATTTGTTGTCCTGCTTTTTTATCCCATGTTTGTTGTGGTCAGGGGATTAGTAATTCGCTTTCGCATGTACATTAAAATGAATGAGTCAGCAACACATCCTGGGACGTCACAAAATTTTATTGACCACCGAGGGATGGGCACGCGCTCGAGGTTCAGGGCATGATAATGGCCTTGCCCGTGGCCGGTGCTGGTGAGGGTCGTCCTCGCCTGAGGTTGGTGAGGGCTCGCCAACCTTGCCAGCCGTTGGTAAGGGCCGACGAGGGCCTCCAAGCCTTTGCCCGTAGCCAGGGAGGGCTTGACGGCCCTCGCTTGCCGCAAGCGTGGCCACCCTTGCCATATCTAGTGATGTCACGCCCTGAACACCCGAGCACGTGTCCATCCCTCTCTGGTCAATAAAATTTTGCGACTTCACAGGATGAGTCGCTAACCCTTTCGTTTTATTACACATGCAAAAGCAAATAATAAATCCCATGACAGTGACAATCTCGAGATAGAAAAGCAGGACAACAGATTCACAACAAACATGCTTTTATAATCACATAGAGTCATGTACAAGGTCTAGGACCAAAAGACTACAAAAACTAGCCTTTCAAAAAGAAGCAGTCCTAACTGACCTACGATTCCGATCACCTCCTCTTAGCTCCAAGTCCTCCACTCGACGACCATGAAAAATTTAAGCCCACGATAGGGTGAGATATAAATCTCAGCGAGTTCGCAAGCTAAACCCCAATTAGAAGGGAAATACGCCCAGAAGCGTCCTAATTAGACAATCACGCATTTAACATAGAGACTTACATCGCCTCAGTTCCACCCTGTAGGTCAGTACAATTCAAATACTCAATTAAACAATTCAATTCAAATCCACCATCAATCACCCGATTCATTTGACTCCATGTCATCAATGTCATCCATAAATTCTGTCGATTCGAATATTGCTCGCCTAAGCTGAAATAGATATACTCATATATCATTGCTCCCTAGAGCTGATGTCTAAAATTTGCTCACCAAAGCTGCTAGACCAAATAATGCTCACCAAAGCTACTAGATGACATGTGCTTGTCGAAGCTGATATCTAAAGTGCTCACCGAAACTGCTAAAGCATTATTGCTTGCCATTGCTCACCGAAGTTGCTAGAGATCTATAATGGTATTAATGCTCCCCGAAGCTGTTATAGATCTATATTGCTCACCTAAGCTGATCAATGCTCACCTAAGCTGAAATGGTACTTAAAACCCACTCTAAGTGTAAACACCTGACACCTGGTATTTTCTAATTAAAATACCTATATATCGCAATCATCACTTAATTCAACAATACAGCATTCAATTGCAGAAACTAAACACACCATTGAACTCAGCACGAAATTCCGGTCACCGGCTATCCCCGCCTAATTTCCATAAAATAATTATTAATTAATTAATTAATTTCGAAAATTAATTAATTAATTCAAATTAATTTCTAAAAATACTAACCTAGTCCAAAATTATTAAATTAAATACCAATACAGACTCGGAAAATTCTCAAACCCTTCTAGATAAATAGTACAATTTATTTAGGCCTTAGCTAAACCATGCTAACCACCTAACATGCTCAATTAAATAATTAAATTTCTAATTTAATATAACTAACCAACTAACTCCTAATTAAATAAATCTAAACACCTCTTAGACGTCATTAGCCTACTAAGAAGGGTTTAGTGCATAAACTCACTGGTTTATTGCAAAAACCGGTTTACCGTGACAGCGGCGCGACGGCGGCCGAACTTGGGTTTGCGACGACACCCACGGGCTTGGACTAGGCCTAAACTTGGCTCAACAAATCTCAGCCAAAATCTGAGATTTGCTTTTGAATTGGGCTGGACCCGAAGAAGGCTGACTTCGCGAGCTTGGGCTGCTGAATTGGGCTTGCTGTGGCTGGGCTTCACTGGAGATGCTGGGCCGAATTGCTGTTGAAACTAGAAGATGTGGACTGGTGCTCCTGGGCGGAACTTGGGCCGGAGATGCGGTCTTCAAATGGACCGGATTGTTGGGCTTGCGAGTGGAGTAGTCCGAAGCAGCAAGGGAGACGATGCTGAGGACGCGTGGGTCGGCCGACTGAAACTGCTGGCGAGGGTTGAAGCTGCTGCTGTCGAATGGTGGAGCTACGGCGTTGACTGGATGCGGCAGCGGGACGTCGCACTGCTTCATGAGTGGGGCTGACGTGCGGCGTTGAAGGCCGCGTGGAGGAGGAGTCAACAACGGGGCTCAGCGGGCGAAGAGTTGACTGATGGAGATGAAGACGCGGACGTGAGCTGGCGGTGGGGATTCGGTGGTCGTCGTTGGATTGGAGGAAGCTGCGTCGGTCTTCTTTGCTGATGATTGATAAGGCTTTAATTGTTGACTTGGGGATTTCGGTGGATGGAGGTTTTGCGGGGTTGACCCAGCAAATGGAAGAAGTGGACGCGTGGGAGTGGCAGCTGATATAGCTAGTACGAGTACCTAGAGGGGGGTGAATAGGTATATAAAAATTTTCTTGAAGATTGCACAGTACTTAGACAGTTGAAGGATTTGCAATAATTAAAAATCAATCGTAAGACTGAGTAAAGGAAAGAGAGAATTGAACACGCGGTTTATAGTGGTTCGGCTTGATTCAAGCCTACGTCCACTCTTCTGCACTGACAGCCAATTGGCTGGATTCCACTATGAACAAAGAGATGTTACAGTGTTGATCTTCCTTGATTTCTAGGTGTAGATGATCTACCACACTCGCTCAAGGTGTCACCAAGTATAAACACTCTCTGTGTATACAATTTCGCTCAAACTGTATCGACTAACAATCAAGGTTCTTCAGACTCTGGAATTTTTCTATCGATCACACTCTTAAAACAACTAGAACGTCTTCCTTTTATACTCCTTTATGCCATCATAGCCGTTGGCACTTACCAAAGGAATTCCTCCAATCTACCCGTTGGACGGAATCAATTAAGAAGATCATCCGAGCTATTTAAGGAACCTGATGATAGCCCATCAATCTTGTTCGCCCATACAATCAGGATCTTGGTTTCCAAGAATAGAACATTCCAAGAATATTTCGTCGACCATCGGATCTTCAATTGATCTAGATAACAATAAAAGAATCCGAAATATTTATCCAACCAAAGAATCTTTTCCAGAGGATAGGATCGAATCCTCAACCATATGCTTCGGCTTTGGATTTCCTTCGTCACTGGATTAGAAAGACTGTCAGTGAGAATAGTCTTGAGTCTTGAGTCTTGAGTCTTGAGTCTTGAGAATACAAAGTCTTCAGACTTTAAACTGTCGGTATCCAGACTAGACTGATAGAAATGTTTTGTCAGCTTCAAAATATTCTGGAAAGATTTCTCCAACAATCTCCCCCTTTTTGATGGTGACAAAACTTTCTTGTAGATTTGAACAACTTTGACCTGCAAAAACATTTCTCAAGCAATATGGCTAACTCAAAAAGATTAATAAAGCAACCAGACTCGCATCCATAGAAAATTGGTTAGTCTTTCATGAGTAATACCATATAACAACACTTGATATAAATGCAACCAGTCAAGCATCAAAATCCACAGCCAATTCAATCAAATTTAAATTCACACCCAAGTTCAAGTTCTCAAGTCATACTAAAAAATAAACATAACCACAAAAGTCAAAGTTTTAAAAGATGTTGAAAGTTGTTGGTTCAAATTGGTTCTCCCCCTTTTTGTCATCATTAAAAAGGGTGAGAAAGGAGTCATGTCTGCTTGGGAATGCGCACGATCTGGAAATCTCCCATAGACTGGACTATGCCTTCTAGCCTCTTCAAGTCCTCCCTTAGTTAAGCTACCTCTTCTCCTTTGGCATTGGCTTGAAGTTGCAGAGCGAGGTCTTTCATTTTATCCTCCAGGGTGACTGAAGATGCTTGTCCAGCATTCTTCATGGCTTGAATTTCACGAGTCTAGAGCATATATCTGGCCCACGCATTTCCATAAGAATATCCATGATACGACGAAAATCTGCAGAATTGTCCGTACGTGTACCGGCATGAGCTTTCTCGATGGAGTAAATGCGGACGATGGCGCTTCGTATAATCTTGCAGATTTGGTGTCGACGTATCATGACCTTCTTTCGTGCAATTGAGAAGCCTGAAATTCTTTGGATCTACGGAGATTGTCTTGGACCTTCACTATCGGCAGCATGAGGTGTGGACCTTTCTTGCTCGCCAACTCCCCCTGTCTCTAGGACATCAAAAGGGGAAGAGTGATGATCATGCTCTTGATTTCCCTTCTCTCCAGATTCAGCAGCAGACTTTTCTTTCTCTCCTTCTCTTTCTTCTTCAGCTTCTTTTTCCTTCTCTCTCTGCTCTTCTTCTTCTCTGCTCTTGGTTTGCTCTTCTTCTTCTCTCTGTTTCTTCTGAAGTTCTGTCGGTTGAGGCACAGAACGTCTGGTTCTTGTCAGTGCATGGATAGTGGGATCTTCATGCTCTTCATCTTCTTCTTCATCTTCCAGGATGAGAGTTCTTTTCTTCTTTTTCGATGAGGCACCAATGGCCTCCTTTCCTTTTCTCTTTGAAGCAGACAGAACTGGAGATTTCACTCTGAATTTCTCCATTGCCTTGGAAAGTTCTTGCAGACGCATCTTCGTTAACATCTTCAAACCTACCACCATCTTTTCGCACGGTCGAACACAAAGATTATGTGGCGGTTCAATGTTCATGTGTTTGAAAATCTTGGTCACCAGACCAGGATAAGGCAATTGTCCTTTATCTTTCGACATTGCTCTGTCAATATGGAAGAGAATAGTGTGCGGGAGAGAGAACTTCCGTCCCGAGTTGATCGCGTACATCAACTTTGCTTGAAAGAGACACGGAAGTCTTTGACGTAGACTTCGGTCCGAGACGGTTGATCACAATCTTATGAAGCACAATGTTGATGGCATTCATCCTGGAATAGGTAATTTTCTTCTCGCGTCCCTATCTTTGACAAGTTCCAGAGTAGTACGAGCAGGTGAGACTTTGATTGGTAGATAACGTCCTCGTTCAACTCCAACTATGTCCGCCAACATATTCACATCTACCACGTAGACTTGGTCTCGTACATTGAATGAAATTCTATTCGCATCCAAAAAGCTAAGATTTGAATAGAAATAAGCGGTCAGTTGAGCATACCCGTCCGTAGAGTCAGAGCAAAAATTTTCAAGTTGAAGCAAATTCAACTTCTCTCTTAAGTTCATGTTGATGGCGTCTAGGAAGTCAAAATCGACACTTCTAGGGTTTATCACCCCTCTTTTCAACAGCCTGAAATACACATTTTCCTGATCCTTGGATTTGAACAAATCCATCCGATTTCCTTTCACCTTTGCTGCCACACCCATTCTCGGTTGGAATTCAAGGAACATTCTGTCATCATCGTTCCCTTCAATCAGATTTTGTCCTGGCATACGAGGGTCACTTGGAATGTTCGCAAGTGCCTCCTCTGCCTTTCCTTTCGGAGCAACTCCCAATTCCTCCATTTTCCGCAGAAAAAGATACTCATTCCCATAATTTTTGTCCTTAAGGAAGTCATCTATATATTTCAATGGAGTACCGGTGCTTTTCAACGCACGATAAAGCTTATAGATAAAGGAGGGTTTTTGGACTCTTCTTCGGGTCGGCATCCTCGATTATCTCTTCTTCCAGATGTTGACTTGCACCTTGTGGGGCAGGAGGCGTTGAATGACGTGGATGAGAGCGTATCGGACTTTGTCGCTGCCTTGATAAGTCTTCTTCCTCAGTGAGATCGAAGTGAGTCGGTCCCTTCTCCATTCTTTGTGGTCCCCTGCTTGTGATTCTTGATGATTTCCTCGAAGAAGACATCTTTCTTTGTCGTTGGGAAGATTCCTTCACTTGCTTTCCCAAGAAAAGATGACCACTTTCTCGAAGATGAACAAGAAATAGAAACAGGATCGGGAGGAGAGTTCCTTTTAGGGTTTTGAAGATTGGAAAAAAAAAATGTATATATATAACTTAGTTTTGAAAAGGGAAGTTCAATCGGCACAAGGAAAGTGTACGAACACTTCTTTTCAAAATCAATAACCGCCAAAATTAATCCTTTTTAAAAAGACAAGTTTTCGAATTTCACATGGATTATAGAATAACCGAACGAAAGATCGTACCTTTTCGAGTTAGATAAAATAACTAAACGAGAATTCGTACCTTTTAGATAAAATAGCAACTTACGTCTATAGCCATGAATGTCTCGAGTCCGAGGATTTAAAGTCCGAGAGATTAGAGTCTTAGAGTTGGTGAGTCTCTAGACTTTAACTTCTTCAAGCTTCAAAATGTTGAGTCTTGAACGGATAAAGTCGAATTGATTTTTCTCCAAAGGCTTTGTGAATATATCCGCTAGTTGACTCTTTGAATCAACAAATTGAATCGAGATTTCTCCATTTTGAATATGATCTCTAATGAAGTGATGTCGAATCTCAATATGCTTTGCTCTTGAATGAAGGATTGGATTTTTGGTGAGATTGATCGCACTGGTGTTGTCACATCTGATTTCTGTGCATGAGTCTTCAATCCCAAAGTCTTCTAGCTGTTGTTTTATCCATAGAATTTGCGAACAGCAGCTTCCAAGAGCTACATACTCTGCTTCTGTCGTTGAGAGAGCTACAGTGCTTTGCTTCCTCGAAAACCAAGACATTGTCTTGTTTCCAAGTAGTTGGCAAGTTCCAGAAGTGCTTTTTCTATCGACTCTGCAACCGGCCAGATCTGCATCTGAGTATCTTAGAAGATTAAAGTCTCCCTTCTTGGGATACCAGAGACCGATGTTTGAAGATGAGGCAACGTATTTGATAACACGTTTTGCAGCACTGAGATGGGATTCTCTAGGATCTGATTGAAACCTAGCACAGATGCAAACATTTCTTCCCTTCTTCATCCTTGTCTATCTTCTGTGAACATGACATTGGTATGTCGGTCTTTTTGCACTTTTCCAATCCAAACCTTTTGACAAGATCATTTGCATATTTTTCTTGATGAATAAAAGTTCCTTCCTTCATTTGTTTCACTTGGAGTCTAAGAAAGAATGTTAATTCTCCCATCATACTCATTTCAAACTCATCCTGCATAGACTTAGAAAATTTCTTGCATAGTCTTTCATTAGGTGATCCAAAAATAATATCGTCCACATATATTTGAACAAGTAAAAAGCTTTTGTTTTCCTTTTTGATAAACAAAGTAGTATCTACTTTACCTTTAACAAAACCATTCTGTAATAAAAACTTACTTAGTCTGTCGTACCAAGCTCGAGGTGCTTGCTTTAAACCATACAAGGCCTTTTTCAGTCTGAAGACTGAGTCTGGCTTCTTTGGGTCTTCAAACCCAGGTGGTTGTTCCACATAAACTTCCTCATGGATAAATCCATTTAGGAACGCACTTTTGACGTCCATTTGGAATAACCTGAAATTTTTATAACAAGCAAACGCAAGTAATAGTCGAATAGCTTCTAACCTTGCAACTGGTGCGTAAGTCTCGTCATAGTCTATTCCTTCTTCTTGCGTATATCCTTTGGCCACGAGTCTTGCTTTGTTTCGTACGACTTTTCCTTCTTCATTCATCTTGTTCTTGAATACCCATTTGGCTCCAATAACAGTTTTACCTTTTGGTTTAGATGTCAATTCCCAGACATCATTGATGTTGAACTGTCTGAGTTCTTCTTGCATAGCTTCGATCTAACTTTCATCAGATAAAGCTTCTTCTATGCATTTTGGTTCAATTTCAGAAATGAGAGCCACAGCACTAGATTCTTCACGCCTTTTTGATCTGGTGCGGATTCCTTCATTGATTTCGCCAATAATGAGATCTTTGGGATGACTGGATTTATGCTTCCAGTTACTGGTTGATTTGCCTGGTTGATGATCTCTTTCTTTATTTGAATCTTCATGAGCTTCTTGATGTTGGACTTCCAGAGTTTGAGATGCTTCTTGAGTTGTAGACATTGGAAGGTCTAGAGCGGGTTCAGACTCTTCATACTGAGTCTGGCTGGATTCATCTTGCGTTGAGTCTTGGAATTTGACATTCATTGATTCCTCCACAGACTGGCTTTTCTTGTTATAGACTCTGTAGGCTTTGCTTGATGTAGAATATCCAAGGAAGATTCCTTCATTTGATATTTCTTCAAACTTACCAACTCGATCATTTCCATTTTTCAAAATAAAGCATTTGCAACCAAACACATGAAAGTATGAAACAATAGGCTTCTTACCTTTGAACAATTCATAGGGGGTTTTCTCTAAAATAGGTCTTAGAAAGACTCTATTTATAATATAGCATGCTGTTGAAACAGCTTCAGCCCAAAATCGTAAAGAAATTTTACTTTCAATTAAAAATGTTCTAGCCATTTCTTGAAGAGATCTATTCTTTCTTTCCACAACTCCATTTTGTTCTAGAGTATATGGAGAGGAAAACATATGATTAAAACCAGATTTATCACAAAATTTCGTAAAATCTTGATTTTCAAATTCACTTCCATGATCTGTTCTTATACTTGAGATTGCACATCCTTTTTCATTTTGAACCTTTTTAGCAAACTTCTCAAAGTATGAAAAGGTTTCTGACTTACTTGCAAGAAAATATACCTAGGTAAAGCGAGAGTAATCGTCCACAATTACTAGACAATATTTCTTACCTCCAATGCTCTGGGTTCTTGTTGGTCCGAAGAGATCCATATGAAGCAACTGTAGTACATGATTAGTAGAGACATGATTTATTGGCTTAAATGAATTTCTTACCTGCTTTCCTAGAATGCATGGAGTGCATGAATCAGACTTTTGGTATGGCAATTTAGGTAGACCTCGAACAAGCTTCTTTGATGAGATTTTGGCTAATTGCTTCATGTTGACATGGCCAAGCTTTCTGTGCCATAAGACTGCTTCATCTTGAATTGAGATTAGGCATTGTGCTTCATTTGGTCTTACATCAAGGAGGTAGATATTTCCATGCTTTCGACCCATGAAAGACTGAGTTGAGTTTTTACTAATTCCAGAACATATGCCCTCTTGAAAGGAGATCTTGAAACCAGTATCACACAATTGACTAATGCTGAGAAGATTGTAGTTGAGTCCTTCCACTAGAGAGACATTGCTTATTGTGAGATTTCCAATTTTCACAGTTCCAAATCCCACAATGCTTCCTTTGCTGTTTCCTCCAAATGAAACATTTCCACCATTTACTTGAATAAGCTTTATGAAGCAATTTGAGTCTCCTATCATGTGTCTTGAACATCCGCTGTCAAGATACCACTTTACTTTCTTTTTGACAGAGACCTGCATTCAAAAGAGAGTCTCAAGCTTTCTTTGGTACCCAAATCTTCTTGGGTCCTTTGGCGTTAGTAGAATGAACATTATTAGGCCATACTTTCTTAACGAGCTTCCAAACCATAGGACACTCTTTTTCAAAATGATCGATGATTGTTACACTTTGAACACCTTAAAGCATTTCGACCTACGAGACTTTACAAAAACTTTCTTGAAATGATTTTTGTAAGCCTCTCTCGACGGTCTTTTCTTAATTCTTTTTTTTACTTTCGGAAAATCAATCAAGGGGATCGTTTCGCTGTCATACCTAGACCTAGACTTATTGAAGTAAGGTCTTTGGACTGAAAGAACTTTTTCAAGTTTTTCCGACCCTATTGAAAATTTCGTTGAAATATTTGATAGCTCAGTTTTTAAGAGAGCATTTTCTTTCGAAAGATTATCTTCATTCTCTTTAAGAGTAGAAATATTCAAGTCTAAACTTTTCACTTTTTCTTCTAAAATGTTTTCCTTTTGTTTTAAAACTGAGTTTTCTTTTTTAAGTTCGGAAATCTTTTTGAGAGAAGTCTTAAGACTAAAACATAGTTCATCAATGTATTTAGAGACTTTGACAGGGATTTTATAATCACTTACCTCAAATTCACTGTCTGAGTCTGATCCAGAGTCTGAGTCTGATTGCGCCATCAGACACAGGTTGGCATATTCCTCATCACTTTCTTCACACTCTGTATCGCTCCAGGTTTCGGCTTTAAGAGCTTTTCGAGACTTTTCAGCTTTTCCTTTTCTTCTTCGGGAGAGGACAATTGGGTCTCGATGTGTCCCTTTTTCTTACATTCGAAGCAAACTACATCTTTGTTTGGTTCCTCATTATCAACAAACTTGGTTTGCTGTTTCTGAAGACTTTGTTTCCTTGAGTTGAACCTTCTTCCTTTTCTATTCAGCTTTCTGAACCTTCTAATCATTAGAGCAAGCTCCTCATCGTCCGATCTTCTTTGAATCGTATCATCGAGAATCATCATTAGATTTTAATGCAATGGATTTCTTATCTCTTGGATCTTCGTCTTCATTAATTCGTTCCACTTCGTAAGACTGAAGAGTTCCAATCAGCTCGTCTACAGATAATGGCATAATTCTTTGCGTCTCTCTTATTGAAGTCTTTATATGATTCCAATCCTTGGAGAGTCCACGCAGTAGCTTGTTCACCTTCATAGGATCAGAAATTTTCTGTCCTTGATTCTCAAGACCATTGACAATATCGTAAAACGGCTAAACATGTCGGTTATAGATTCTCTTGGTTTCATTTTGAAGGCTTCATATTGACCAAGGAGAATGTTAATTCTGGTCTCCTTCACTCGGTCTGTCCCTTCATAAGTGATATGTAATCTGTCCCAGACTTCTTTTGCTGTAACACAAGAAGATATTCTGTTATATTCAGTTGGTGACAAAGCACAATATAAAGAGTAAATTGCTTTAGCATCGAGTGCTTGTCTCTTGTTTATCTCTTCTTGAGACATTCCGCTGGCTTCAACAGTTTCTTTCCCTCTTTCAGATACTGATGCAGCAGTAGGAGTGATTCCTTTTTCCACCACATCCCATTCCAGAGGATCCTTTGACCGTAGAAAAGCTTTCATCTTGTTTTTCCAGATGTTGTAATCCTTTCCATCAAAGTAGGGTGGTCTGGTATTGCTTTGCCCTTCCACCAGCCCTGGTGCTAGCATACTAGCCATGGATCTTTTACTCTGAAGTAAAACACTTCAAATAAAGTAAGAACACGAGCTCTGATACCAATTGATATAGCTAGTACGAGTACCTAGAGGGGGGTGAATAGGTATATAAAAAATTTTCTTGAAGAGTACACAATACTTAGACAGTTGAAGGATTTGCAATAATTAAAAATCAATCGTAAGACTGAGTAAGGGAAAGAGAGAATAGAACACGCGGTTTATAGTGGTTCGGCTTGATTCAAGCCTACGTCCACTCTTCTGCACTGACAGCCAATTGGCTGGATTCCACTATGAACAAAGAGATGTTACAGTGTTGATCTTCCTTGATTTCTAGGTGTAGATGATCTACCACACTCGCTCAAGGTGTCACCAAGTATAAACACTTTCTGTGTATACAATTTCGCTCGAACTGTATCGACTAACAATCAAGGTTCTTCAGACTCTGGAATTTTTCTATCAATCACCTCCTTAAAACAACTAGAATGTCTTCCTTTTATACTCCTTTATGCCATCATAGCCGTTGGCACTTACCAAAGGAATTCCTCCAATCTACCCGTTGGACGGAATCAATTAAGAAGATCATCCGAGCTATTTAAGGAACCTGATGATAGCCCATCAATCCTGTTCGCCCATACAATCAGGATCTTGGTTTTCAAGAATAGAACATTCCAAGAATATTTCGTCGACCATCGGATCTTCAATTGATCTAGATAACAATAAAAGAATCCGAAATATTTATCCAACCAAAGAATCTTTTCCAGAGGATAGGATCGAATCCTCAACCATATACTTTGGCTTTGGATTTCCTTCGTCACTGGATTAGAAAGACTGTAAGTGAGAATAGACTTGAGTCTTGAGTCTTGAGTCTTGAGAATACAAAGTCTTCAGACTTTAAACTGTCGGTATCCAGACTAGACTGATAGAAATGTTTTGTCAGCTTCAAAATATTCTGGAAAGATTTCTCCAACAGCAGCTCGGTCGGTTGAAGGTGGGATAGAGCGGGTGAGTGGCTTCACTGGCGATGATTCAAGGGATAGCAGCTTCGGTTGTTGTGAGGGAAACAAAATGAAAGCGAAGACAGAACGTGAATAGAAAAGATGAGCGATATTCGAGGCAGCTGGATGGGTGGAGTGTGGGCGTTAGTCTTCACCACAGCTGCAGGGACAAGAGGGAGCAGTGAGGCGGTGCTTCGGCTAAGCAGAAAAATGAAAGGAGAACAAGAGCCGCTGATTTTTGGTGAAGGTCGCACGTAGACGAAGGGAGAGAGAGGCGGCTAATCTTGCGTGATGGAGAAGTTGCCGAGGGAGGGAGTCAACATGTCTATCCCCACCATTGAATGCCTTGGTCCCCTCCCCCCATTACTTTCTTGAAAATTCACAATATTGTCCAAATTGAAGTCTCATTTTGCAGCCCCCATGCCAATTCCGAATTTCACTAATAATGAGCTTCAATATCATTTCCAAATTCCTCAAATTGAGGTCCAATTTTGCCGAAGAAAAAGTCCGTACAATTTCTGCAAGTCCTTGACACTCAAAGGCTCGGCTTGGAAGTCCAAATTTCCCTTAATTTGGCCCATCTGAATTTCCACTAATTTTCTGTAACGTCCGAATTGATTTTCTGCAAAAAATCCCGAAATCTCTGAAAATTTTTCGGAGGATGAGTCGACGTTTCAAAAATAGCTCATGACACCACAGAACTTTCAATTTCTGAAATCGGGTTTAAATTCACGGTTAATTTCGATCCGGCACGCTTTTAGTGTGACCTAGTCTACCGGGTAACTTTTAGGAATTTTTGGTACAATTTACCTGTGATCGATTTATCACGAGTCACACTATACATTTTCGACACATTGGCGACTCTCGGTTGTCGTGAAAATATCAAGGTTTCAATTACGGGCACCGGGTACCAAAACGATAGAAAAATCGGTCTAGTGCCGATCGACGAGTATTTTGCAATCAGGTGAAATCACTCATACTCTGATCACGTATCTCAGTCAAGTCGACCTATTTCCGATCTCTGATTGATTTCTGACAGTGCCGTAATGACCCTTGTAGATCAACACGGTCGAGCAGTCGATTCTTGGTCAAATTCTCAAGTCCATTGCATTTAGATTCCTTAATTGCTCCCTTAGGTAATCAAGTTATCTCATAAGTGATTAGCTCAGAGAATAGCACTATCGACACATCAATGAAAGACCCAATTTATTTAATCGAAAAAAATCTGAAAATTCAGGCTGTCATAAGTGAGGGTCGGCTTGCAAGCCCTCACTTGCTACCAGTGATGGACGTTGAGGGCTTGCAGGCCCTCGCCCTCTGCTGGCAAGTGCTTGCAGGCCCTTGTCGGCCTTTGCTAATAGCCAGCGAGGGTCATAGAGCCCTTGTCCCTTCCCAACGATTGGCAAGGATCGTCGAGCCCTCGCTGGCCTTTGCTAGCGGATGCCGGCTAATGCCAAAAAAGAAAAATAAATAAAGAAAAGAGAAAAATAAAAGGAAGATTTGGATGAAAACACCCTTGACCAGTTGGATGATTTATACAGTTGGTGACTGGCGAGATAAGGCCCCTATTTGAAACAACCATGTCCACTTTAGGCCCTTATTTGAGACAAGGTCCACTTAGAATCCTTCAAATAAGGATACTTGGAGCCCTTTTTTGAAATTTCCCTATGATTTATGATTACATTGCATTTTTTTATTGCACAATTTTAAATATTTCCATATTAATTGGCTCATTTCAAGAAAATACGTTGTTTTGTACATTATTTACATAGCACGTCACATTTATGTATTCACTCTCGTTTTATGTATAGCTGACAAGGTTATTTCCTAGGGTTTATAATAAGGCGTTGGATAATGTTGCCCGATGCGGCTCACTTATCATTTCTGCCATTTACTTGTTTTTATCATTGATCAAGTTCATTTTATTGCTTGCGTTTATGTGTGGCCATGTAAATTTGCATGTCTAGGGATGGAAATTAGAAAATATTGCATGAAATACCGTTTTATCAAAGGAGGAAAGGTAGCGATAATGGTATAGGTAAAACTTACCTAACCATGTCTCCATATTGAGGATTCAAGTAGTGGTTGATTAGACATCTTTAGAATTCGCATTATTTGAAAGGACCACAAGACTTTTTGACTTGGTGCCTGTGGGTCTTGCACTGCAAAACTAGGCCATACCTAAGTTCTTCCACAATAATGCTGTTGGTCCTGCCCCACCAGAGTGCATGTGTATTGGTGCCCCTTGTTGGAGAAAACTTCCTTATCTGTTTTGAAGTTGACAAAACGTTTTCATTAGTCTAGTCTAAAGACTTGCAGATTCTATCGTCAAAGTCTAAAGACCTCCAGACTCAAGATTTAAAGTCTGCCCTCATTGACAGCTTCCACATCGACCGAAGGAAAGTATTATCCGTTAAAGAAGACTTATTCAGTTGCTGATATATCTTTAAGAATTTGATTCATGCGGTTGAAGAAGATCTCACGGCTGGAGATAGCACCTCGAGATCTATTATTCGTATTAAAATTTATTCGAGTAAATTAGATCTGTTGAATGGTGAAGTATACTTGGAAGGTTCTACTTATGGAAACCTAGATCCTAATTGTATGGGCGAGCAGGATTGGTAGGCTATCATCACATTCCTCAAATAACTCGAGATCTTCCTAATTGATTCTATCCAACGGGTAGATTGGAAGAACTCCTTTGGAAGGTCTCAACGGTTATAATAGCATGGAGGAGTATATAAGAAGGACGCTCAAGTTATTCGAGTGTGTGCGTGAAAGAAAAATTCTAAAGTCTGAAACTCTTAGTTCTTTGCTGTTACAATTTGTCGAGCTTAAACTGTACTCAAAAGAGAGATCAATTCTTGTGAGACATTGAGGAAGTGTAGCAGAATCTCTACACTGTGGAATCAAGAAAGTGATACTGTAAAATCTCTTTTGACTCATAGTGGAATCCAGCCAGTTGGCTGTCAATGCGGGAGAGTGGACGTAGGCTTGGTCTAAGCCGAACGACTATAAACCTTATGTTTAAATTCTCTTTGCCTAATCTCTTTACTTAATTCGTAGTATTATATATCAGTGTCTATAATCTTTTATCTATTGTTTTATTATAAATCGAGTTAAGTTGTTAAGTCTTGCAAAAACTTTTTTAACACCTATTCACCCCCCTCTAGGTGTTTATACTAGCATTATCAATTGGTATCAGAGCATGTGTACTCAATTAATTGAAGTGTTTTTACTTCTGAGTTAAAGATCTATGGCTAGTATGTTGGCTCCAGTTTAAAGGCCAAAGCAACACCAGACCACCCTATTTCGATGGAAATGAATACAATATATGGAAAAACAAGATGAAGGCATTCCTAAGATCGAAAGATCCTATAAAATGGGATGTGGTAGAAAAATGAATTATTCCTAAAGCTATATTAGTCTCAAAAAGGGGAAAAGAAGTTGTAGACGCTGGCGAGATGACTCAAGAAGAAATAACTAAGAGACAAGCTCTTGATGCAAAAGCAATTTACTCTTTTTATTGTGCATTGTCTCCTACTGAGTATAATGGAATATCATCTTGTGAAACAGCCAAAGAAGTTTGGGACAAGCTACACATTACCTATGAAGGAACTGATCGAGTGAAAGAAACAATGATCAATATTCTACTCAGACAGTATGAAGCCTTCAAGATGAAGCCAGGAGAATCTATTACTGATATGTTAGTCGTTTTACAGAAATTGTAAATGGTCTAGAGTATCAGGGTCAACCAATCTCAGGACCCATGAAAGTTAACAAGTTTTTGCGTGGACTTTCTAAAGACTAGAATCACATAAAGACTTCGATAAAAGAAACACAAAGGATCATGCCACTTTTTGTAGAAGAACTGGTTGGCACACTTTAGTCCTATGAAGTAGAGCAAATCAATGAAGAAGAATATCACAGAGGTAAGAAATCAATTGCTTTGAGATCTAACGATGATTCTGATGTTACAGACTCTGAAGATGACATGGATGATGAAGAACTAGCCCTTATGATAAAAAGGTTCAGGAAACTGAACAAAAAGGGTAGAAGATTCAATTGGAAAAAGCAAAGCGCTCAAAAGTCTCAAAACAAATCAACTGAGGATGATGAATCTAATAAAGACGTGATCTGTTTTGAATGCAAGAAAAAAAGGACACATCAAACCCAATTGTCCCTTGTTGAAGAAAAAGACAGGAAAAACTAAAAAATACAAGAAGGCTCTCAAAGTAGAGTGATACTGAATGTGAAGAAAGTGACAAAGACTATGCCAATATTTGTCTAATGGCAAAATCAGAATCGGACTCAGACTCCGAAATAGATACAAACTCAGACTCAGATAGTGAAATTGAGGTAAGTGACTTAAAAATCCCTACTAAAGTCTCGAAATACATTGATGAACGTGTCTTAGTCTCAAAACCTCTCTCAAGAGGATCTCACGAGCTAAAAAAGGAGAATTCTACACCGAAGCAACAACAAATTTTATGGAAAGAAAAGTTTGAAAACTTAGATAAAAGTTCTGTTACTTTAAAAGAAAATACAGACTCTCTCTCAAAAGAAAATACATTTTTAAAAAATGATATTTTAAATATTTCAAAAAGATTTTCAATAGGATCTGAGAAATTGGAAAATATTATTTCAGTACAAAGACCCTACTTTAACAAATCAGGCTTGGGAATGACTTCTGAAATTATTCCTCTAATTGATTTTCCAAAAGTAAAAGAAAGAATCAAATAAAGGCCCACAAATTTTTTTTATAGAAATCATTTTCATAAAGTCTTTGTAAAACCTGTTGGACGAAGTGCTCTAAAATGTTCTAAGTACAACAGCTTTGAACACTTTAAGAAAGAATGTCATATGGCTTGAAGACCTATTAAGAAAGAATGGGCAAAGATTGCTTATTGCACTAACTCATCTGGACCCAAGAAAATGTGGGTACCAAAGAAAGCTTGAGTTTCTTGTTTAATTATAGGTCACTATCAAGAGAAAGGTTAAACGGTATTTGGATAGTGGCTGTTCAACGCATATGACTGGAAATTCAAGTTGTTTTATAAAGCTTATACAAGTTAATGGTGGAAAAGTCTCTTTTGGTGGAAACAGTAAAGGAAAAATTGTTAAATGTGGAACAGTAAAAATTGGAAGTCTCACAATCAACAACGTTTCCTTAATGGAATGACTCAATTACAACTTGCTGAGTATCAGCCAATTGTGCGACACTAGATTCAAGATCAATTTTCAAGAAGGAATATGTTCGGGAATTAATAAAGATCTTTCACAATCTTTTACTAGACGAAGACATGGGAACATCTATCTTCTGGATATAAAACCAGAGAAGTCTCAATGTCTATTTTCAATTGAAGATGAAGCAAATCTTTGGCATCGAAAGCTTGGCCATGTCAATATGAAGCAGATTGCCAAGATTTCTTCCAAGAATCTTGTTTAAGGACTACCCAACCTGAAGTATCAAAAATCTTACTTATGCATACCATGTGTATTGAGAAAACAGGTTAGAAGTTCTTTTAAACCATTAAATCAAGTTTTCACTAGTCGTGTTTTGCAGATTTTGTATATGAATCTCTTTGGGCCAACCAGAACAAGAAGCATAGGTGGAAAGAGATACTGTCTAGTAATCGTTGATGACTATTCACGATTCACTTGGGTATACTTTCTGACAAGCCTATTCTTGAGAAAACTCCTTATGAGTTATTCAAAGGAAAGAAGCCAATTGTTTCATACTTTCATATATTTGGTTGCAAATGTTTTGTTTTGAAAAATGCAAATGATCGATCTAGTAAATTTGAAGAGAAATTAGATGAAGGAATCTTCCTTGGATATTCAACCACCAGCAAAGCCTACAGAGTATTTAACAAAAAGACTCAGTCTGTGGAAGAATCTACAAATGTCAAATTCCAAGACTCATTGCAGAATCAACTGATTCAGACTCATCCTGAAGAATCTGAACCTACTTCAAACTCAACAAAGTCTATCTCCCCTGAAGCAGCCCACACCTCTGAAAATTAACAAAAGGAAGTTGAAGAATCAACTGAAGAAGAAGAACAGCTCCCTACCAGACCATCAAGCAACTGGAAGCACAAATCTAGTCATCCTAAAGAACTCATCATTGGTGATATTGATGAAGAGATTCGCACTAGATCCAAAAGGCAAGACGAATCTAACGCCATGGCACTTATTTCTAAAATAAAACCCAAAAGCATAGAAGAAGCTTTAGCTGACGAAAGCTAGATTGAAGCAATGCAAGAAGAACTCAAACAGTTCAGCATTAATGATGTATGAGAATTAACTCCTAAACCAAAAGGTAAATCCATTATTGGAGCTAAATGGGTCTTCAGGAACAAGTTGGACGAAAAAGGAAAAGTGATTAGGAACAAAGCAAGACTCGTGGCCAAAGGATATACGCAAGAAGAAATGATAGACTATGATAAACTTACGCTCTAGTAGCCAAGTTAGAAGCAATTAGACTATTACTTACTTTTGCATGTTATAAAAATTCCAGGTTATTCCAAATGGACGTCAAGAGTGCATTCCTAAATGGATTTATCCAAGAAGAAGCCTATGTGGAACAACCTCCTAGATTTGAAGATCCAAAGAGACCATACTCAATATTCAGACTGAAGAAGGCTCTCTATGGTTTAAAACAAGCACCTCCAGCTTGATATGACAGGTTAAGTGAGTTTTTAATGCAAAATGATTTTGTCAAACGAAAAGTGGATACTACCTTGTTTATTAAAAGGGAATGTAAAAATTTTCTGCTTGTTCAAATTTATGTTGATGATATTATATTTGGTTCATCTAACGAAAACATGTGCAAGGAATTTTCTAAATCTATGCAGGATGAATTTGAGATGAGCATTATGGGTGAACTATCATTCTTTCTCAGATTACAAGTAAAACAATTGAAGGAATGAATCTTTATTCATCAAGAAAAATATGCAAAAGAACTTATTAGAAAGTTCGGATTGGAGAATTGCAAAAAGACTGAGATACCAACGTCTAGTTCTTCGAAGCTAGATAAAGATGAATGAGGAAAGAAAGTTGACCAAAAACTTTACAGAGTATTATTGGTTCACTTCTTTATCTTACTGCTTCTAGACCTAACATTTTGTTTAGTGTTTACATTTGTGCTAGATTTCAATTTGATCCAAAAGAGTCTCATCTAAGCACCACAAAACGCATCATCAAGTACATTGCAACTACTTCAAATTTGGGTCTGTGGTATCCCAAAGGAGACTTTACCCTCCTTGGATATTCTAACGCAGACTTAGTAGGTTGTAGAGTTGATAGAAAGAGTACATCTGGCACATGCCAAGTGCTGGGAAATAGGTTAGTATCTTGATTCTCAAGGAAGCAAAGCACCGTAGCTCTTTCAACAGCGGAAGCAGAATATATTGCTCTTGGAAGTTACTATTCTCAAATCTTATTGATAAAACAACAATTGAGAGACTTTGGAATCAAAGACTCTTGCACCGAGATCAAATGTGACAACACCAGCGCAATTAACCTCACAAAAAATCCAATTCTTCATTCAAGAGCAAAGCATATAGAGATTCAACATCACTTTATTAGAGATCATGTTCAAAGTGAAGAAGTCATGATTCAATTCATTGACTTGAAGAATCAACTGACGGACATATTCAGAAGACCAAGAGTTACAACTGTAAGTTGTTCTTTTTCAATATTTTAAACTTGAAAATGTACGGTTACTTATTAATTGCTAATTGAAATTATCTTTCCAAGTTTCTCTTTTTCAAAAAGGCAGTTGTCAATTTTGAAAAGACAGTTATTTTCAAAAAGGGAAGTTATTCGTTTTTGAAAAGGTATTTTTATTTTCCTTTTACGACGTTTCGTTTACCTCGCTTCATTTGCTTTATATACCGCTGAGACTCGTCTTCTTTGCTTTTACATTGAAACCCTAGAATACAAAATTCCTATTTGCTTTCACTTTCACTCTCGATCTGTCCAAAAGTTTTCACCTTTTTTCAAGCAAGTTGGTGAATTCCTCCCTTGAAGCGACAATGTCTTCAAGAAAGACTTCAAGGATTGCAAGCAGGGGACCACGACATATGCCCAAGGGTCCTACCCATGTTGACTTGACTGAGGAAGAAGATTCTTCTCCACCACTGCATCCGAGTCAGCAACAACCTTCTTAGCAACGTCAATCTTCTCCACCGACTCAACCAAACGATGAAGTTATTGAGGAAGCTGAACCTATAAGAACGCTAACTCCCAAGGTTGCTTTTAAAATTTACTCTAATCTGAAGCAAGGAGGAACGCTGATGTCCTTAATCGATGAATTCTTAAGAGATAAAGGGTACAAGAATGAAACTTTGTTCTTGCGGGAGTTGGAAATGCTAGAGTTGTAGAGAAAGGAACGGCTGAAAGGACTTTAGTGAATTTCCTGAGTGACTCATTCTATGGCACTGCAAATCAACCACAAGTTCTGGATGACAATGAAATGATGTTTACTCATTTTCAACCTAGAATGGGAGTGGCTGCAAATATTGCTGATGGTTCCAATCTGTTTAGATCAAAGAGTCATAAAAGGGTTTATTCGGATCTTATGAAGAGAGGGGTTATGAACCTTAGGACTGTTGACTTTGATTTCCTTGAGATAAAGGTCAATCTGCGGGAAAAATTTGCTCTATTGCAATTAGAACAGTTCTATTCTGAATCCACTGCTGCTTATCCAAAACTCACTGTGTATTTTTACTCGAATTTATCTTTCTTGGATGTAAACAGCTTTATCTTTACTGTGAAGGACAAGGAATTCTTAGTGAATACAAACACATTGGCTGACATAATTAGGGTGGAAAGAACGAGTTTCCAACCAATTAGTGTGTCTATTGCTTATGCTACTCTGTCGTTGGTGAAAGATAGGGATGTTGAAGGCAAGATTTCTTACAGAGAGATGAGTGCCTCTAACATATTGCTACACAAGATTGTGATCAATTGCATTTGTCCCAAATTGACATCCAAGACTAATTTCTCTCGGTCTGAAGCGAAATTGATGTGTGCCATCAATGCTGGATTTAAATTCTCTTTGCCTCACACCATTTTGTTCCATATGTATCAATCTGTGGTAAAAGACAAGGGACAACTCCCTTATTCTGCTCTTATCACGCGTCTTTTCAGACACTTTAAAATTCACATCTCTGCACCATTATGTTTGACAACCATTTCTCCCATGGTGATTGGTTTCAAAATGGCACAAAGATGCGCTTGAAAGAGTTGAACAAAGTGTTGGAACGTGTGAAGGAGAAGTCTCCTGTCAAAGCAAAACAAGACTCTGTTGCAGCGAAGTGAAAAGGCAAGGAGCCCATGGTTGCTCCAGCAAAGAAGAAAAGAACTCTCATCTTGCAGGATGAAGAAGATGAGGATGAAATGACTCTTTCAGCCTTGAGAAACTTAAAGAGTTTTGTGAATTTTCATGAGACAAGAGAAGAGCCAGAAGGAGGAGGAAAAGAGAGGGAAGAGATGGAGAAGGAAGATGGAGAACAGAGGAGGACAGAGGAAGAAAGAAGAGAAGAGGAAGAAGAAGAAGAAGAGGAAGAGAAAGAAGGAGAACAAGATCAGGGTCAAGGAGACTCTTTTGAGCCAACTTTGGCTGTCTCCCTATCAAGTGATTCTGAGATGGCAGGAACTGTTGACATTCATCACTCTGAATCTGAAGTTGAACAAGAAGAAAACTTACCTACTCCACTTGAAGGCAACAAAACAGGGGGAGCTGTTGGACCAAAAGGTATTTCTTCATCTTTATTTGCTAGTGATGTAAGCCGTTCTGTAGTAGACCTAGAGGATGCATATGCCTCGCATTACCCAGAAGACAGTCGTGGTGATCAATCTGCTGAAGTTCCATTCATTCTCAAAATCCCTGGAATTGACTCTACTGGTCCTAGTTCTGCAACAGCTCAAACAACAGACTTTTCGAGACTGCTGGAAAAAATTTGCAAAAGTCCTTGCTGCCAGATCAACAGGCGCAATGCCCATACTTTCTGTCGACCTCAAAAAGTGAGTCTCATTCTTGTACCCTTTCTCTCTTAAAAACTCATCAATGAAAGACATTGCAGTACCACCCTCCTTCAACTTAGAGTAGAGTTTAAAGTGAAATTCGGGCTTAAGAGTTCTTACAGGTTCAGCGTCTACAATGATCTCTTCTTCAGCATGTTGCTATGGAGGATCTTGAGTCCTAGGTTGAGAAGAGTGACACAGTTAAGAATGTTGTTGTTGACTTTGTTGTTGCTGCAGAGAGTCTTCTTCCTCATTCTGATCAAAGTGTGTAGGACCCTCACGCATATGCTGTGGTCCTCTGCTCGCGATTCTAGAAGACTTTCATTGGGAAGACATTGTCACTCTCTTTTGGGAGATTTCTTAACTCAATCGTGAAAAAGGTGAAAGCTTTTCGGATTAAACTAGAGAGAAAGTATGAGAAAATGGAATTCTGTACTCTAGGGTTTGTGAGTGAAAACGAAGAAGAAGAAAATCGACAGTATATAAAACAGATGAAATGGGGTATATGGATCGTCATAAAGGAAAAAGTAAAAACTGCCTTTTTGAAGTTAAAAAACTGCCTTTTTGAAAATGAAAAACTGCCTTAAATTCAAAAACTAAAAAAATAATTACTAAAAGTAAAATAAGTAAGTAGCGATTAAAAAAAGTAAACGTATCATTTCAAATTTTCATCCAAAAATTAAATTGCTAGCACATAATTAACTTACAGTCACAACTTTTGGTTGTTCTAAGTCTGATCATCTTCAAACTTTAATTGATAAAAGATATGATATTCAGTCTGGTGTGAATAGACTCAAATAGACTCTTCTGCAGTGGCTTTGTAAATATGTCTACGAACTGATTCTTCGAGTCAATAAACTGTATCATAACTTCTCCATTCTGAACATGATTTTTAATAAAATGATGTCGAATTTCTATGTATTTGCTCTTGAATGAAGAATCGGATTCTTAGTGAGACTAATCGCACTGGTATTGTCGCATTTGATCTCGGTGCATGAGTCTTCGATTCCAAAGTCTTTTAGTTGTTGCTTTATCCACAGAATTTGAGAGCAACAACTTCCAAGAGCTACATACTCTACTTATGCTATTGAAAGAGCTATAGTACTCTGCTTCCTTGAGAACCAAGACACCAGCTTGTTGCTCAACAGTTGACAAGTACCAGAAGTACTTTTTTTCTATCGACTCTGCAACCTACTAAATCTGCGTCTGAATATCTAAGGAGAGTAAAGTCTCATTCTTTGGGATACCATAGACCTAGCTTTGAAGTAGTTGCAACGTATTTGATGATGCGTTTTGCAGCACTTAGATGAGATTCTTTAGGATCTGATTGAAATCTAGCACAAATGCAAACACTAAACAAAATGTTAGTTCTAGAAGTAGTAAGATAAAGAAGTGAACCAATAATACTCCTGTAGAGCTTCTGGTCAACTTTATTTCCTCCTTTGTCTTTATCCAACTTCGAAAAGCTTGACATTGGTATCTCAGTCTTTTTTCAATTCTCCAATCCGAACTTCTTGATGAGATATTTTGCATATTTTTCTTGGTGAATGAAAATTTCTTCCTTCATTTGTTTCACTTGTAATCCGAAAAAGAAAGATAATTCACCCATCATCCTCATCTCAAATTCATCCTGCATAGACTTAGAAAACTTCTTACACAAATTTTCATTAGATGATCCAAAGATAATATCATCAACATAGATTTGAACGAGTAGAAAATCTTTGCTTTCCTTTTTAATGAACAAAGTAGTATCCACAGTTCTTTTAACAAAACCATTTTGAATTAGAAACTTACTTAACCTGTCATACTAGGCTCGAGATGCTTGCTTTAATCCATATAGGGCTTTTTTCAGTCTGAAGACTGAGTCTGGCCTATTTGGATCTTCAAATCCAAATGGTTGTTCCACATAGACTTCTTCTTGAATAAATCCATTGAGGAATGAACTTTTGACGTACATTTGGAATAACCTGAAATTTTTATAGCAAGTTAAAACAAGTAATAATCTAATTGCTTCTAACCTTACCACTGGTGCATAGGTCTCATCATAGTCTATCCCTTCATCTTGCGTATATCCTTTGGCCACGAGTCTTGCTTTGTTTCTGACCACTTTTCCTTTCTCATCCATTTTGTTCTTGAAAACCCATTTAGTTCCTATAATAGATTTACCTTTTGGTTTAGGATTTAGCTCCCAAACATCGTTGATGCTGAACTGTCTGAGCTCTTCTTACATAGCTTCAATCCAGCTTTCATTAGCTAAGGTTTCTTCTATACTTTTGGGTTCTATCTCAGAAATAAGTGCTAGAGCACTAGACTCTTTTCGCCTTTTGGATCTAGTAAGAATTCCTTCATCAATGTTGCTAATGATGAGTTCCTTGGAATGACTAGACTTATGCTTCTAGTTATTGGTTGGTCTGAAAATTTGCTGATCCTCTGCTTCAGTTGAATCTACTGGTTCTTCTTGTTGTTGTTCTTCAGAAGTCTGAACCACTTCAGGGGAAGTAGACTTTGTAAGGTTTGGAGCAGGTTCAAAATCTTCTAGTTTAGTCTAATTCAGCTGATTTTGTACAGAGTCTTAGAATTTGACGTTCATAGATTCTTCCATAAACTGAGTTTTCTGGTTGAATATTCTGTAGGCTTTGCTTGAGGTTAAGTAACTAAGGAAAATTCCTTCATCTGATTTTTCCTCAAACTTACCAGTTCGATCATTTGCATTTTTCAAAACAAAACACTTGCAATCAAACACATGAAAATAAGAAACATTTGGCTTTTTTCCTTTAAATACTTCATAAGGAGTTTTCTCTAGAATATGCCTTAAAAACACTCTGTTAATAATATATCAAGCTATAGAAACTACTTCAGCCCAAAATCAAGAAGAAATATTGCTTTCAATTAAAAGAGTTATTGCCATCTCCTGCAAAGATCTATTCTTTTTTTCCACAACTCCATTCTGTTCTAGAGTATATGGAGAAGAGAAAACATGCTGGAAACCATATTCATCACATAATTTAGCAAAGTCTTAATTTTCAAATTCACCTCCATGGTCTATCTGTATGCTTGAAATAGCATATCATTTTCCATTTTGAACTTTCTTGGCAAACTTTGAGAAGTAAGAAAATGTTTCAGACTTACTTGCTAGAAAGTAAACCCATATAAAATGAGAATAATCATCCATGATTACTAGGCAGTATCTCCCTCTACCAATGCTTTGAGTTCTGGTTGGTCCAAAGAGATCCATATGCAGAAGTTGCAAAACTCGATTAGTAGAAACTTGATTTATAGGTTTAAAAGAACTTCTAATCTATTTTTCCGAAACACGTGGCGTGCATAGATCAGACTTTTGATAAGTCAAATTGGGGAGTCCATGAACAAGTTTCTTAGAAGAGATTTTGGTAATTTGTTTCATATTAACATGGCCAAGCTTTCGATGCCAAAGATGTCATGCCCCAATCCTAAGGCACATGCGGAAGCAATTATAAATCCCCAGACAATAAAGCAATGGGATAAAAAAGCAATGTCATATTTTTTCATAATGAAACTCACAACCTTACTTTTATACATAGCACAACCCATAGTATTTTACCATACTATTCATAAAGGTCTGATCTCACACTTATCTACAAGAAAACAAGGTTCACACAAAACGGGATGGGATCTCAGTTTGCATCCAGGTCGTACTCAAGATCCTTCTCTAGATCATTTTCCTCCTCAAAATCTTCATCTTCTTCAGATTTCACATCAGGGTTCTCCTCCTCAGATTCCTTCTCCTTAGGCTCCTCATCAGGGTCCTGAAATGTTGTCCCACAACTGGGATGAGACTATGTCTCAGCAAGTTCTACCCCTTAAGACCTGATTAGTAAACCAATATGCCATACAGGCTACCTATGCACACACGGGTCGGAGAACTTACCTTGACCTCAAATTCCACCTGCATATTAGCACAGTTCAATAGGCACCCAATAAATCACATCACCGATCGATATCTCGATCAATCGACCTAGTCGATTACATGTCATTCGACCATTCACCGGTCATTCCCATTCAATCAATCAATTTACAACATCATATCAAAGCAATGATCAATCGACCTAGTCGATTACGTGTCAGTCGGACTATTTCTAGGTCATTTCACTCCACACTATATAACCTTCAATTGTACACTCAGTCACAGAGCTACAGTAACGCTCTCGGGCGTCGTTTTCGCCAAGGTGATGTACAATAAGCACTTTATGTGCATGCTCTCGTGCATCTTTTTCGCCGTAGTGATATATTAATCACAGAGCTAATATAATCAATTCACTGTGCCCTCGAGCATCGTTTTCACTGGGGTGATATATTAATCACAGAGCTAATATAATCAATTCACTATGCTCTCGGGCGTCATTTTCGCCGGGGTGATATATTACTCACAAAGCTAATATAATCAATTCACTATGCTCTCGGGCATCGTTTTCGCTAGGGTGATATATTAATCACAGAGCCACGTGCTACCTAATTCTTTTCCAACTTTCTAATATCCAATACATCGAACCCAATTGGTCTTAGCCTAGAGTATATTTAGTTCAATCTCACAATTTTCTCCACTTTAAAGCCCATTAAAACTATTATTGGTGCTAAATAATTATACTCGGCCATCTACCAATCAATTATTCAATTTCAATCAATTTAGGAATAATTCCTCAAATTGCACAATCAATTCAATTCAACACAACATAGAGCTCAAATAAATAAACAGACTACACCACGACAATCAGCGTGAAATTTCGGTCGTCGGCTATCCCAGTCTAATTTTTGAAAAATAATTAATTAATTAATTAATTTCGAAAATTAATAATTAAATACTAAAAATCCAATTTAGGCCCGTAATGCCTAATTGAAGCTCGATAAGGGTCGGGAAAAATCCCAAGATACATTCAATAATTAATAGTACGTCTCTACTTGCTAATTGCACAATTCAATTGCCTAACATGCATCACAATTATCTAATAATCACTAATCCACTCTAATCTAACCACCTAATTGCACTTAATTAAATCTAATAAACCCTTAAGCATAATTAGCAAACTAAGAAAGAATTAGTGAGCAAAAATCGCCTGTTTAACAATCCATTCCGATTGAAACGTCGAGAACGTCACAATGGACATCTTTTTCCAAGGCGGGCCTAAGGTCCGAGGCCCGCAAGCACCTCAAAACGGCCTCCAAAGCTTGCTGGAGACCCACTATTTTGCTTGCTGATCTTGGCTGGAATTGAAGGGAAATCAACTCGGTTTAGTCGGGAATTGATCGAGAATGAAGAAATAGGCCAAACCGGGCCTAGATGGAGGTTTACCGATGAAGAAACGGCTATGGATAGCCTTGGTTGAGCTGCAATAGAACCGAACAACAGCTTGGACAAGTGAGGAGAGGGAGAGACGACGGGGTTGGATGGTGCTCGCGCGGGTTGAGGCTCGAACGGCGACGGTGCGGCGGCATGAGACGGCATGAGGTGGTGACGGCTTCTCCTCTGTTGATGGTGTGTGAAATGGAGAGGAGAGGAAAGGTGGATGGCAACAATGGAGAAGGAATGAGGGAGAGAGAGAGAGAGAGATGAAGGGATAAGAGAGAGGTGGGCCATCTTGGCTTGATTTTTCCAAACTTGGTCTTCAAGTTTCATTCTTGGCCATACACTCCTCCTTAGCTCACATTGAACCACCAACACACATCCCACAACCTCTCAATTGGTCCAAAAGTGCTAGGGTATGGGGGAGTTATGAATTTTGCATAATCTCCCTTCAATTGGACACTTGACCCACTTCAATACAACCTTATTTGGCCTTTATAAAATCAATTAATATCTCTATATCTCCATTGACATTTTTCCTCACCCCCTAATCCATCTTGCATCTCAATTTTGGAATCAAAAGTAATTACCGGCTTTTTCTGCACAAAAATGACTCGACGACGACTTTTTTCCAAAAAATCTCGGTTGTCAAAAAAATCTTCTGAGACTGAATCGTCGGTCTTAGAATTTATTATGGCATGATAGAATCTTCAATTTCTGAAATCAGACTCAGATTGGGAGTTAATTTCACCCCGACGCGTTTTTAGCGTGACCTAGGCTGCCATGTAGTTTTTAGAACTTTTTAGGGCAAATGACCTGTGGTTGATTTTGCTTCAAGCCACACTGAACCCACTCGACACATTGGCGACTCTTGATTGTCGTGAAAATCTCGAGGGTTCAAATACGGACACAGGGTACCAAAACGATAGTAAAATCAAACTAGTGCTGGTTGACGAGAATTTTCCAATTTAGTGGAGTCACGCACGATCGACCACACATCTCAGTCGACTGACCTATCCCTGATCTCAAATCGATTTTATACTGTGCTGTAATGGCCTTTAAAGATTAGCATAGTCGAGAAGTCGATTCTTGGTCGAATTCTCAAGTCCATTGCCGAAAAATTCATTAATGACTTCCCTGGATAGTCTAGTTATCTCGTGAGTAGCCAACTCAGAACAAGCACTGTAGCCGCATCGATGAAATGCCAAACTTATCCAATCGAAATCAAAACCTGAAAATCAGGATGTCACAAAAGATTTGCTTCGTCTTGAATGGATATTAGATATTGAGAATTTTCTGGTTTTATATCTAGAAGATAAATATTCCCATGTCTTCGTCCAGTGAAAGATTGAGAAAAATCTTTAGTAGTTCCTGAACAAATTCCCTTTTGGAAATTGATTTTGAATCTAGTGTCGCACAGTTGACTAATGCTGAGTATATTGTAATTCAAACCTTCCACCAAGGAGTTGATTGTGAGACTTCCAATTTTTATAGTTCCACATCCAACAATTCTTCATTTACTGTTTCTACCAAAATAGACTTTTCCACCATTTAATTGCACAAGTTTTATAAAACAACTTGAATCTCCTGTCATGTGTCTAGAACAGCCACTATTCAAATACCACTTAATCTTTTTCTTGATAATGACCTGTAATTACAAAAAAAAAAAAAAAAAAAAAAACTCAAGCTTTCTTTGGTATTCATATCTTCTTGGGTCTAAGGGAGATAGTATAAAATACAGTTTTTGCCCAATCCTTCTTAACAAGTCTCCAAACCTTGGGACATTCTTTCTCGAAATTTTCTGAGCTATTACACTTTGAACATTTGAAAGCACTTCGGCCAAAAGGTTTTTATAAAAACTCTTTGAAAATGATTTATGTAAAATATTTTTGTGGGTCTTTATTTGATTCTTTCCTTTACTTTTGGAAAATCAATTAAAGGAATGGTTTCTGGTGTCATTCCTAAACCAGATTTGTTGAAATAAGGTCTTTGAACTGAAATAATCTTTTCTAATTTCTCAAATCCTTTTGAAAACTTTTTTGTGATATTAGAAATGTCCTTTTTTAAAAAAGTATTTTCCTTTGAAAGAAAATCTGCATTTTCTTTCATTTTAACAAAACTTCTGTCTAAATTTTTTAACTTTTATTTCCTAGAAGTTTTTTGTTGCTTAAGTATAGAATTCTCCCATTTCAGCTCGGAAATCCTTTTAAGAGAGGTTTTGAGACTAAGATAAAGTTCATCTATGTATTTCGAGACTTTAGCAGGAATTTTTAAATTACTAACCTGGATTTCATTATCTGAGTCTGAGTTTGAATCTGTTTCAGAGTCTGAATATGATTATGAAATTGGCATTAGACATATATTGGCATATTCTTCATCACTTTATTCACATTCAGTATCACTCAATGTCTCTGCTTTGAGAGCCTTTCTGTAATTCTCAGTTCTTCCATTCTTTTTCTTCAACAGATGACAGTTGGGTCTGATGTGCCCATTTTTCTTGCATTCAAAACAGATCACATCTTTGTTGACTTTATTATCCTCAGTTGATTTGCTCTAAAACTTTTGAGTGTCTTGCTTCTTCCAGTTGAATCTTCTTCCCTTTCTATTCAACTATCTAAATTTTCTTATCATGAGTGCTAATTCTTCATCGTCCATATCTTCTGAATCTGTGTCAGAATCATCGTTAAATTTTAAAACAATTGACTTCTTATCTTTAAGATCTTCTTCCTCATTGATTTGCTCCACTTTATATGATTGAAGTGTGCCAATTAGTTCGTCTACAGAAAGCGGCATGATCATCTAGGTTTCTCTTATTGAAGTCTTCACGCGATTCCAGTCTTTGAAGAGTTCACGCAGCAATTTATTAACCTTCATTGGTCTTGAGATTGGTTGTCCCTGATATGTTAGACCGTTTACAATTTCTGTGAAATGACTAAATATGTTAGTGATAGATTTTTCTGGCTTCATCTTGAAAGCTTCATACTGTTCAAGTAGAATATTGATTTTTGTTTCTTTAACTCGATCAATTCCTTTATAGGTAACGTGCAACCTATCTCAGACTTTTTTGGTTGTTTCACAAGATGAAATTCTATTATACTCAGTAGGAGATAAAGCGTAATATAAAGAGCAAATGGCTTTAGTATCAAGAGCTTGTCTCTTTGTTATTTCTTCTTGTGCAATTTCACCAGCGTCTACAACTTCTTTTCCTCTTTCTAAGATGGATGTAGCTTTGGGAATAATTCATTTTTCTACTACATCCCATTCTAGGGGATCTTTCGATCTCAAGAATGCCTTCATTTTATTTTTCCACACATTTTATTCCTTTCCATCAAAGTAAGGAGGTTTGGTGTTTACTTTAGCCTTCAACCAAACCTGGAGTCAAAATACTACCCATAAATCTTTAACTCAAAAGTAAAAACACTTCAATAAAATGAGCACACAGGCTCTGATACCAATTAAAATGGCTAATAAGAACACCTAGAGGGGGGTTATTAGGTGTACAGTTTTCGCAAGATTTAATAAGAGTAATTTTTCTTTAGAAGATAATGGACTAAAGATGTAATCAACTATAAGCAGATATATAAAGCTACAAATTAAAGTAAGGAGTTCAGGGAAAGAGAATAGAAACACAAAGTTTATAGTGGTTCGGCTTAGTTCAAGTCTACGTCCACTCTTTCGCACTGATAGCCTATTGGCTGGATTTCACTATGAATCAAAAGAGTTTTTACAGTCTCACGTCATTGACTTCATAATGTAGAAACTCTACTACACTCTTCCAAAGCCTCACAAGTGTTTGCTCTCTCTTTTGAGTACAAGTTAAGATCAACAATTGAAATAGCGAAGAACTAGGAAACTTCAGACTTTGAAATTTTTCTTTCACGCACACACTCAAACAACTTGAGAGTCTTCCTTATATACTCCTCCATGCCTCTACAACTGTTGGTACTTTCCAAAAGAGTTCTTCCAATCTACCCATTGGACAAAATCAATAAAGGAGATCTCGAGTCATTTTAGGAATGTGATAGTGGCATCCAAAATTTTGTAACGACCCTTAGATATACGATGGTCCACGACTAAGTGATGAGAGTATCGTCGGATTATGACATTGGCTCATAGCATCGCTGGATCGATGAGTCGCATATGGAAATAGTTTGATCGTCGAATAAACTACAGATTCATCAAAGTCTCCTTAAGGTCATTAGTGGGACCAATCTCAGTCATGTCTAGCCGACCATGGAACAAGAAAAGAATTTGGATCATGAAAGAGTACATTTGATAAATTGTTGAACCATGAAATTATGGGATCAAGAATGCCCCATGTATGTGCAAGATTAAGGATTAATTCTAAGGAATTTGGGCCACTAATTTGCTGGCCCAAAACAGCCCAAAGATCCCCATACCAGTCGACACCCTAGTCAACTATGAAGGGAAATCATTAACCAATGATGCCACATTGCTTTCCCTCGCTCGACCAGCAGATTAGGATTAAGAAGAGAATTAGTTAAATTGCTGAAGACACGTGGCAAGGAGGAGCAAGGTGTCGAAGGAAGAAATGCATGCTGGACACGTACGAATCCAGCTGTCCTTCATGCGGCCAAACCATGGAAAAACTCCCCTTAAGTTGACTGGTTTTAAGTAAAAACCAGCGGCCATGGTAAATGGTAATCGAGAAAATAAAGAAAGAGGGGGCGGAGAGACCGAGAGAGAGTTTGAGAGTGAAACTGAGCACTGAGAGAGAGAGAGAGTTCGTGCGTGGGTGCGAGCAGCAAGGGGAAGAGAAGGAAGGGCCGCCTCTCGCCGTGTCCGTGCAGACGCCGTCGACCCCACCGGTTCCCGTCGCTGACCCACCAAGCCGCGACCCCCGAACCTCCACTTTCGGACAGCTACCGAGTGAGAGAGCTTAAGGCAAGCAATTGTTCTTCAATCTATGTCGTTGCAAGCTGTTTTGCCTAGAAAAGAAGTGAAATAGGTGAGGAGAATGGAGTACTTGAGCTGCATGTGGAGTCTTTGATATGTAGGAGGGTGTTAGATCAAGAAAACTGGTTGTGGATGAGGTGCATGTGCTGGATTTCGAATTTCATGAAGTGTGAGTGCTGGATTTTTGAACTTGCAAGTGAAATCAAATGAATTTGAGATTCTGACCATGAGGAATCTTAGTGAAAATCATGCTGTGGTAAGGTGTATTGTGTGTATGGACAAAGAGTATAATGATGGGAGGTCGAAATCTAATATATAGGAGGAGTTTTGTGAACTTGTGAACTGTTTTTGTGAAAATCAGTGTGGGCTCAGGCGACATTTTAAATTTTCTGTAATTATCTGACCACAATTTGATTTTGAACCCTTGATGAAACTTTTAGAGAACATCTTCATGAATAATATATCCGAAATTCAGAGAAAACGAACAAAGTATGACCCTCGAAATAATTTTCCTACAAAAATATGAAATCTGGAATTTTACAGAATGTTGGGTAGGAAGAAAATCGAATTTTTACCCTCGGTTTCTATGGAATCTGACTTAGTGTTCTTCTTGAGATTTGTTCCTCTAGGTCTTATCAATAACGTGTCAAAATTTAGTAATTTTCTGAGCCCGTTTAGTAATTAATTCGGAATTTTTGCTAAAACTGCGAAATTGTAGAAATTAAGTTACTGTTTCGAGATTTCTATAGAATTGTCCTATATGAAGTATAGTTCTCGAATTGCCATGTGACTTAGTGATGCTGATGGTGGGAGGTTTGTGACTTGATGATGCTGATGGTGGGAGGTTTGTGACTTGATGATGCTGATGGTGGGATATTGTGATTGATAAAAAGTTTGTGAGATATCTTGTTTGACATATGATGATGCATTTGTGAATTAAAATCCAATTTGTTTGATAAAAGGGTTCATGAGATATCTTATTTGACATATGATGAAGCATTTGTGAAATTATAATGCGAGTTGTTACCCATTGAGCCCTCGGATTAATGATGCCCTGGGAGTCGGGATGTCCAAAGGATCGAGTGAGTCGATGCCTTGTGGATGCCCGGTGGCCTTAAATGGCTGAATGCCGGAGGTTATTCCCCGGGAGTTTCAGGATGCCCGGTGGTATGCTAGTCGGTACGTAATTCCGGATGGCCAGGGTAACCATTTTCATGGGAGGCCCTCGAGGTTCCTCGTGATGCCAAGTGGGGTACGAGATGCCTGGAGGCGTGATTCGCTCCAGATGCCCGGTGGCCTTAAATGGCTGAATGTCGGAGGCTTTCGCGATGCCTGGAAGGATGCGAATGCCGGAGGGACGCAAACATTGGTCCTCCAGGGATGAAACCTTTTGAAAAATAAAATAAATGATTTGACTATAAATGTGTGGGGTCTGAATATGTTGTCATCACATTGAAGGGTTTCATGATTGTGATCTGATTATGTGGCATATGATTCTTATAGAATTTGCAATTGCTTTAGTATTAAAGAATTACATGATATCGATATCCATTTATCCCTTGTCTCCCTGCCTTGTCTATCTTGTATGAAATTAGATATTGATTGTTATGCTCCATATAGCTTGTTGAATCTTTTGCTGCTGAGTGGTCGTACTCACCCCGTTTGGGGACTAACATTTCAGACTAAACAAGATGTGACACCCCGAACCCTTCGCAGGTCATCACCAGCGCCGATGTTACACTTTATTTCTTTTCCTATCTTGTACTTAAAACAAGCGTCATTAATCACGGGCATTTTTTTTTATTTTATATAAACGATCGGTCCCAATGCGACTCATAGCGGAAGCAAATTAAACATCACCATCTATCCCCCTACCAAACCATGATACAAATACACACCAGCTAAACATCAGGATTTTATAAACAACTTCGACACTTTGCTTACATATATATATATATAGCAAGATGGGATTTCTTTTGGGTCGGTACATCAAAAAGGAAAAGCTAGGACTCAGCCACGTCCAGCCTAAAACCTCAAAAAGAAACTCTCGACCCTCAACATCACACGAGTACGAACCCCCATCGAAAGTGTCGATTATCTACATCAAAAAGAGATCCAGCTCCTACTCATCGCGCGCAGGTCTCACACCCTACCCGGTGCATCAGGCGGTGGCAGCAGCAACATCCCTCGCATTGCTCCATCCCGACGAACGTGCACAGAAATGAACTCCTGAATGACAGGACCCCCAGCTAGGCACATGTCATACATCACTAGACAACGTACTCGGATAAAAGTCAGTCCGGGAACAGAGGGACAGTCTATCTCAACACACTCGACCTCTACATCGGATGGTATCCCGTAAAATGTACCTCGCGTGACAGCAGGTAGCGGCATACTTGCTAATCTGAAATGTTATCCCCAAAAGGGGGTGAGTACAACCACTCAGCAGATAGGGAAATCCAATAACAACTCGATGCATTATGCAATTTCACATGCATTGCAGGCATCACTTACCTTGAAGCCAGGCCTACACTATCATGCATCATCATATCATATCACATATCATCATCATCATCATCATCATCATCATCATCATGCATATCATCATGCATATCATATATCATATCATATGTGATCATCATATCATGTCACATCACATCATCATCATCATCATCATGCATATCATCATGCATATCATATATCATATCATAGGTGATCATCATATCATGTCACATCACATCATCATCATAATCATCATGCATATCATCATGCATATCATATCATAGGTGATCATCATGCATATCAACATGCATATCATATATCATATCATAGGTGATCATCATACATATCATCATACATATCATATATCATATCATATGTGATCATCATATCATGTCACATCACATCATCATCATCATCATCATGCATATCATCATGCATATCATATATCACGGGTTCATTTTTCATCTTTTATCTTTGAGTTTGATCACCACATCACCCACTTCTCATATCATCAATATCATCATCCCTTCGGGCAAAGACCTCCGACAGGGTTTCCAGCATTCCAGCCATCCCATGGCCACCGGGCTTCCGGCCCCCCACATTCCGGGCATCTTGCATCTCAACTAGCATCACGAGGCATTCCCTTCGGGCATAAACCTCCGATAGGGCTTCCGGCCTTTACCCTTCTAGCCAGGCATCTCGTACCCACATCCTGGCATCGCGAGGCATTCCCTTCGGGCAGAAACCTCCAACAAAGCTTTCGGCCCCCCACATTCCGGGCATCCTGAATCTCCCAGGGAACCTTTGGAATTACGCCACTAGGCCACCAGACATCATCCTCCACCACATCCTCTTACTCACATATCGTTTTCCACATTCACCATCCTTTTAAATCTCTTTATTACATGGCATATGATTCACGCATGCTTCACAATTCATGATCATACGTACACCAATGTCATACAACAATGCATAATAAATTCAATGGAATTCATGGCCAATAAAATAATCCCTTTTTATTATTTTATTTTTTTTATTATTTTATTATTATTTTATTTTATTTATTTATTTTCATAAATAAATATTAAATTTAATATCTATGATTTTCCCAAAATCATAATATTCAAACGGTCATTAAACAAACCAATAGGATCACAATTTCATACAAAATTCATGGCCAAATTGAATTTCTCACAAATTCACAATTTCCACAAAATAGCACATGATATTCGGATAATGACCAGAATTGCACAGTTTCCAAATAAATTCGATTAAAATACTCATATGGCCTTCAAATATTACGAAATTTTACATGGTGATAGCCAACACATTTTCGTGCACTTTTCATGGAGAACTCTAAGCCAAATTATTTTTATATTAATTTATACAACCCCACAAAACTTCTGGAACCACTACAGCGTCGTCTAGAACACACATCTCCGAAATATTTAGATTTCACCCATCTATTCTCTTTCGTTTCCTCTGAAATTTGAGTATGTTATGTAACAAGGTGTCCTTTACAAGTTTCATGAAGAGATCTAGGTTAAATAACCAAATTATGGTCACCGTTTAAGTCTATGAAGTCTCGGGTGTCTCGAAATATTTCACCAGAACCATTGTTTCCAAGATCTAGCCGATTCACAAATCTATACTTGTTCTTTTTGCTTCAAATTTGAGTATGTTGTAGTTTAAGGTGTTACCTACAACTTTCATGAAGACATCGAAGTCAAATATTCAACAGAAATCAACATGCAAACAAGAATCTAGCAAGAGGTCAGCGAAAACTTCACAGATCTAGGGTCTCCGTATAATGGAACTTTAACCCCGCATATCTCCATCATTTTCCACGAAATTTCAGTATGTTATAGTAAAAGACGTTAGCTACAACTTCCATGAAGACATCGAAGCCAAAATCGAACTCCAAACACCCATGCAAGCTCAAACAAGCTACTGACTCTAACAAACCGAACAAGAACAGTCACACGGTTTGTAAATAACCAACTCTTACCTCGGTTTTTCGCACAAATAACGCCTAAAATCTAACATGCAACCAACGAAACAAACATGCAAGAGAAGTTAAGGACTCCACTTGCCTCTAAGATGAACAAACGACCACGAACGGCGACAGGACACGGCGATCGGACGGCGAACGAACGGCGGCACCCCTCGGCTCCGCCTCCTCTCCCTCTCGGTTTCTCCCTTTCTCTCGAACTCTCTCTCTCTCTCTCACCCTCTCTCTCGGCCGAATGAAGCAAAGAACCGGCCATCTCTCTCTCCTCATCCCTTTTATACTCCCCTAATCCCATGATTAGCAATCATTGCTTTGCCTAAAGATTAACCAATGCATGCTCTTGCCATTTGCCACTTGTCTCCTTGGGTTTTTAATTTGAATTTGATTGGGCTTGGGCTTAGGCCCATCCGGCCACTCCCCTTGGGCTGGTCGAATTCTCTTCTTGGGCACTAATGGGCCGACTAGCTTGGCCCACCAAGCTTTAGGCCAATGGGTCCAAGGCCCATTCCAAAAATTAACCCTCTTTTTCCCTTTTTTTTTTTTTTTGAAATTCCTTCTATAAATATTTCTAAATTTCAATTTTCAATCTTGGCCAAAGTCTTAGGATATTCTTGCTCATTGAAATTTAAATCATATGGCCAAGCATAGATTATTAATCTTATTAAATTTAAATTTCCACAATCACAAGCACAAATCATCAAATTTAAAAGACTAATGGCTAAAACATAAGCCATGGAAATTTAACACCTATTTAGAGACTTTAACACACCTTAAGACTCGGCTTTGAATTTCTGGGATGCCACAATTCTCCCCTCCTTAGAGAATTTCGTCCTCGAAATTCAAGCACTACTCGCACCTTCTTGAAATAAATAGGGATACTTTTCCTTTATCTGATCCTCACTCTCCCATGTGGCTTCCTCCACATCATGATGTCGCCATAACACCTTAACAAATGGGATCTTTTTGGTCCTAAGGATTTGCTCCTTTCGATCTAATATCTACATAGGCTCTTCAATATACCTTAATTTCTTCACCATTTTGATGGCTTCATGATCGAGTATATGACCAGGATCCGGCTGGTACTTCCTCAACATCGATACATGAAACACATCGTGCAGATTTCCTAACTTAGGAGGTAACGCTAAACGATAAGCTACGTCACCTATCCTCTCCAGAATTTCAAAAAGTCCAACAAATCTAGGTCCTAACTTACCCTTCATCCCAAATCGAGATATTCCTTTCATTGGAGATACCTTAAGGAATACATGGTCTCCTACACTAAATTCCAAAGGCCTTCTACGTCTATCTGCGTAACCTTTCTATCTACTCTGAGTTGCTCTAAGCCTTTCTCTGATAATATCGACAGCTTGCATGGTAACTTGTACCAATTCAGGTCCTGTCAACTTCCTTTCACCTACTTCACTCCAACAGACAGGAGTTCTACATCTCCTTCCATATAATGCTTCATAAGGTGCCATGCCTATACTTTTCTGGAAACTATTATTATAGGCAAACTCTACCAAATGCAATCTTTCATCCAAATTTCCTTTGAAATCAATTACACATGCCCTTAACATATCCTCTAATATCTGGATTACTCTTTCCGATTGACCATCTGTCTGAGGATGAAAAGCAGTACTAAACTGAAGCTTAAATCCTAACACAATTTGAAGACTCCTCCAAAAATTCGAAGTGAACCTCGAATCTCGATCTGAAGTAATGGTCACTGGAACACCATGTAAGCGTACCACTTGACTTACATACATGTCCGCATACTTATCCATTGGGTAGTCCATGCGAATCGCGAAGAAATGTGCCGACTTAGTCAAACGATCCACTATAATCCAAATTGAATCATGACTACTTGATGTCCTTGGCAATCCTTGCACAAAGTCCATCGTTACATGTTCCCATTTCCATTCAGGAATATCTAATGGTCTCAAGAGTCCTGCGGGTTTACGATGCTCCACTTTTACTTGCTGACAGGTCAAACATTGAGAAACGTACTTAGCCGTATCTGCCTTCATACCATTCCACCAAAATTGCTGACGCAAATTTCTGTACATCTTTGTACTACCTGGGTGGATACTATAATTACTCTTATGTGCCTCCGACAGAATTTCCTTCCTTAATTCCTCGTTGTCGGGAACACAAAGTCGTCCTTGACATCTCACTATTCCATCGTCAGAGATCTGAAATTCTGATCTTTTCCCTAAAGATACAGCATCTTTCACTTTCAAAATCTCCGGGTCAGATTCTTGCAGGATTTTAATTTTCTGGATAATCTCTGGCTCAATCCTCAATGCACTAAGCATACCAGTAAGACAATCCATTTTCAATTTAAATTCGGAATTCGCCACAGATTCCAACAATTTCCATTCCGCCATCCTCAAACTAGCTATTTCTACGGCCGACTTTCGACTAAGGGCATCTGCTACTCTATTCGCTTTTCCTGGATGATATCTTATCTCACAGTCATAATCCTTTAATAACTCCATCCACCTCCTTTGTCTCATGTTCAACTCCTTTTGTGAGAACAGATACTTCAAACTCTTATGATCCGTATAAATCTCAAACTTTTCCCCATACAAATAGTGTCTCCATATCTTCAAGGCAAACACTATAGCTACTAGCTCTAAATCATGCGTCGGGTAATTTAGCTCATGAGGTTTCAATTGTCTGGATGCATAGGCTACAACCTTGCCATGCTGCATCAACACACATCCTAGTCCTTTGTGAGATGCATCACTATACACCGTGAAACCATTAGGTCCAAGAGGGTATAGTCGAATTGAGCCGGAGTCAATTTCCTTTTGAGCTCCTGAAAACTCCTTTCACATTCTCCATTCCACTCAAATTTCACATTCTTTCGGGTTAACTTAGTTAAAGGTCCTGCTAGTCGTGAAAATCCTTCAATGAATCTCCTATAATAACCAACCAATCCTAAGAAACTTCGTATCTCAGTAGGTGTTGTCGGTCTCGGCCAATTCACTACCATTTCAACTTTTGCCGGGTCTACTGCAATTCATTTTCCTAACACCACATGTCCTAAAAATATTATCCGATCCAACCAGAATTCACACTTACTAAACTTAGCATACAACTTATGCTCTCTCAAAGTCTGCAAAACTATTCTCAAATGCTGCTCATGCTCTTTAGGCCCTTTTGAATATACCAAAATATCATCAATAAACACAATCACAAACTGGTCTAAATAAGGCTGAAATATTCTATTCATCAAATCCATAAATGCAGCAGGGGCGTTAGTCAATCCAAATGGCATAACAAGGAACTCATAGTGCCTATAACGAGTTCTAAACGCAGTCTTAGGAATATCCTCCTTTTTAATTCTCAACCGATGGTATCTCGACCTCAAATCAATTTTAGAGAAAACTGAACTTCCCTGGAGTTGGTCAAATAAATCATCAATTCTAGGCAAAGGATACTTATTCTTAATGGTTACCTGATTAAACTGTCTATAGTCAATACACAAGCGCATCGATCCATCTTTCTTTTTCACAAACAAGACCGGTGCACCCCAAGGTGAAGCACTTGGTCTAATGAATCCTTTGTCAAGCAATTCTTGCAGTTGCACTTTCAACTCCTTCAATTCAACTAAGGCCATTCTATACGGGGCTTTTGATATTGGTCCTGTTCCAGGCATTAATTCAATTTCAAATTCAATTTCCTGCTCTGGCGGTAATCCAGGCAATTTCTCAGGAAATACATCTTGAAATTCGTTAACTACATGAACTTCCTCGAGATTAGGCTCCTCCCTTGCATAATCTCTAACTATAGCTAGGTAGCCTTGACATCCTTCGTCAAGTAACTTACATGCTTCTACTGCCGAAATAAGAGCTACAGGAAAATGGGTCTGACCTCCTAAAAATTCACAACTAGACTGATCAGGTAAAATGAATTGAACCACTCTTCTATAACAATCCATTCTAGCCCGATACTTACGAAGCCAGTCCATTCCTATAATAACATCAAAATCATACATAGCCATTACAACCAAGTCTATTTCCGTGTCCTTTCCTCCCATTGATATCTTACAATTTTCACACACCAGCGTAGACAATACCATATCCTTTAGAGGCGTGGAAACACAAAGAGGCGTCTCAAGAGGCATAACTTCTATCTTATTCAAATATCTATATCTTTCAAACACAAACGAATGCGTTGCACCCGTGTCAAACAATGCATATGCCTTTTCACCATTAATAAGAATCGTACCTGAGATAACATTTTTGGAAGCTTCCGCTTCCTCCTGGGTAATCGCATACACCCTTCCTTGAGCAGGTGGTCTCTGAGGATTTCCTTGTGGGTTTGACCTAACAGCACTCTGATATCCCTGTCGCACTGAGCCAACACTCACTTGCGACCTCTCTTGTGGGCAATTCCTCCTAAGATGACCTACTTGTCCACAGCCAAAACATTTCTGTTGTCCAGTACAAGGTCCTGGGCCATGTCTCCCATTACACCTCTGGCAAATACCAGGCTAATAGGGTGCTTTCCCTATATTCAGACCACTCCTTGCTCCTCCAAAATTCCCAAAGTTACCCTTCTTCTTCACATTCCAGGTCTGACCTTGACTAGAATAAGGCCTCTTCCCCTTTTTCACATCACTAAAATTCAATGGTTTCTTAAACTCCGACCGTTCCCTCAACAGCTCCTGCTCCACTAACTGCGCCCTTTCATAAATCTCATTATAATCCCTTATGTTCAAAGGCACCAGTTGCTTTCTAATATCAGTCCTCAGCCCTTTCAGGAATCTCTTGGCCTTCTCCTCCTGATCCTCAATCAATCTAGGAGCATATCTAGACAATTCAGAAAATCTAGCCTCATACTGATCTACAGTCAACCCATTTTGTTCTAGCTGAACAAATTCAGTAATCTTTTTATCCTTAGCACAATCAAAGAAAGGCTTCCTATTGAAAGCCCTAACAAACTCCTCCCAGCTCACATCAGTACCTGGTGGAAAGATTATATCCTTCGAAGCTCTCCACCAAAACTTCGCATTTCCCTCCAATTGATACTCTGCTAAGACTATTTTCTCAGCATCAGTGCAGTCCAACAGCCGGAAAATTCTTTCCATTCCATCAATCCATTGTTCTGCCTCCTCAGGACTTCCCATTCCATTAAACTTAAGTGGCTTCAGCTTTAAAAACTGCTCCACTAGTCCTTGAGTACGGCGTTCTGCTCCGGGCTGTTGTGCTCGCTCTCCATCGATTTCCAATATTGGCTAATGCCCGCAGGATATCTTCCATTCGGGTTTAGCCCTTGCGCAGAGGCTTCAGCCCTCGATGGATGAGCACTTCCAGCTCGCACCATGACTTTCCTGCAATTTCCAAGCATTGCCTCAGGAATAATCTGAGACTCACTGCCTCCACTCAAAGCAATTACTATCACTACATAAGTAACATATACATGTTATTGGCACCTAAAAGCAATCCAAAATAAACTACTGGGGATCTACGAGTGAATATTCATCACCCGTTATTCAATTATTTCATTTTAGATCCTATGGTGTGCATTGTCATCATGTTTCCTCAATTCCAAATGAGGCTCCTTATCACTCCACCCATAACCATTTGCTCTGATACCAAAGAGGGCAGCTGTGACACCCCGAACCCTTCGCAGGTCATCACCAGCGCCGATGTTACACTTTATTTCTTTTCCTATCTTGTACTTAAAACAAGCATCGTTAATCACGGGCATTTTTTTTTTTTATATAAACGATCGGTCCCAACGCGACTCATAGCGGAAGCAAATTAAACATCACCATCTATCCCCCTACCAAACCATGATACAAATACACACCAGCTAAACATCAGGATTTTATAAACAACTTCAACACTTTGCTTACATATATATATATATATATAGCAAGATGGGATTTCTTTTGGGTCGGTACATCAAAAAGGAAAAGCTAGGACTCAGCCACGTCCAGCCTAAAACCTCAAAAAGAAACTCTCGACCCTCAACATCACACGAGTACGAACCCCCATCAAAAGTGTCGATTATCTACATCAAAAAGAGATCCAGCTTCAACTCATCGCGCGCAGGTCTCACACCTAACCCGGTGCATCAGGCGGTGGCGGCGGCAACATCCCTCGCATCGCTCCATCCCGACGAACGTGCACAGAAATGAACTCTTGAATGACAGGACCCCCAGCCAGGCCCACGTCATACATCACTAGACAACGTACTCGGATAAAAGTCAGTCCGGGAACAGAGGGACAGTCTATCTCAACACACTCGACCTCTACATCGGATGGTATCCCATAAAATGTACCTCGCGTGACGGCAGGTAGCGGCATACTTGCTAATCTGAAATGTTATCCCCAAAAGGGGTGAGTACAACCACTCAGCAGATAGGGAAATCCAATAACAACTCCATGCATCATGCAATTTCACATGCATTGCAGGCATCACTTACCTTGAAGCCAGGCATACACTATCATGCATCATCATATCATATCACATATCATCATCATCATCATCATCATCATGCATATCATCATGCATATCATATATCATATCATATGTGATCATCATATCATGTCACATCACATCATCATCATCATCATCATCATCATCATCATCATCATCATCATGCATATCATCATGCATATCATATATCATATCATAGGTAATCATCATATCATGTTACATCACATCATCATGCATATCATCATGCATATCATATATCATATCATAGGTGATCATCATGCATATCATCATGCATATCATATATCATATCATATGTGATCATCATATCATGTCACATCACATCATCATCATCATCATCATCATGCATATCATCATGCATATCATATATCATGGGTTCATTTTTCATCTTTTATCTTTGAGTTTGATCACCACATCACCCACTTCTCATATCATCAATATCATCATCCCTTTGGGCAAAGACCTCCGACAGGGTTCCCAGCATTCCAGCCATCCCATGACCACCGGGCTTCCGTCCCCCCACATTCCGGGCATCTCGCATCTCAACTAGCATCACGAGGCATTCCCTTCGGGTAGAAACCTCCGACAGGGCTTCCGGCCTTTACCCTTCTAGCCAGGCATCCCGCACCCACATCCTGGCATCGCGAGGCATTCCCTTCTGGCAGAAACCTCCGACAAGGCTTTCGGCCCCCCACATTCTGGGCATCCTGAATCTCTCAGGGAACCTCTGGAATTACGCCACTAGGCCACCATACATCATCCTCCACCACATCCTCTTACTCACATATCATTTTCCACATTCACCATCCTTTTAAATCTTATTATTACATGGCATATGATTCACACATGCTTCACAATTCATGATCATACATACACCAATGTCATACAACAATGCATAATAAATTCAATGGAATTCATGGCCAATAAAATAATCCCTTTTTATTATATTATTATATTATTATATTATTATATTATTATTATATTATTATATTTATTTATTTTCATAAATAAATATTAAATTTAATATCTATGATTTTCCCAAAATCATAATATTCAAACGATCATTAAACAAACCCATAGGATCACAATTTCATACAAAATTCATGGCCAAATTGAATTTCTCACAAATTCACAATTTCCACAAAATAGCACATGATATTCGGATAATGACCAGAATTGCACAGTTTCCAAATAAATTCGATTAAAATACTCATATGGCCTTCAAAAATTACGAAATTTTACAGGGTGATAGCTAACACATTTTCGTGCACTTTTCATGGAGAACTCTAAGCCAAATTATTTTTATATTAATTTATACAACACCACGAAACTTCTGGAACCACTACCGCGTCGTCCAGAACACACATCTCCGAAATTTTTAGATTTCACTCGTCTATTCTCTTTAGTTTCCTCTGAAATTTGAGTATGTTATGTAACAAGGTGTCCTTTACAAGTTTCATGAAGAGATCTAGGTTAAATAACCAAATTATGGTCACCGTTTAAGTCTATGAAGTCTCGGGTGTCTCGAAATATTTCACCAGAACCATTGTTTCCAAGATCTAGCCGATTCACAAATCTATACTTGTTCTTTTTGCTTCAAATTTGAGTATGTTGTAGTTTAAGGTGTTACCTACAACTTTCATGAAGACATCGAAGTCAAATATTCAACAGAAATCAACATGCAAACAAGAATCTAGCAAGAGGTCAGCGAAAACTTCACAGATCTAGGGTCTCCGTATAATGGAACTTTAACCCCCCATATCTCCATAATTTTCCACGAAATTTCAGTATGTTATAATACAAGACGTTAGATACAACTTCCATGAAGACATCGAAGCCAAGATCGAACTCCAAACACCCATGCAAGCTCAAACAATCTACTGACTCCAACAAACCGAACAAGAACAGTCACACGGTTTGTAAATAACCAACTCTTACCTCGGTTTTTCGCACAAATAACGCCTAAAATCTAACATGCAACCAACGCAACAAACATGCAAGAGAAGTTAAGGACTCCACTTGCCTCTAAGATGAACAAACGACGACGAACGGCGACGGGACACGGCAATCGGACGGCGAACGAACGGCGAATGAACGGCGGCACCCCTCGGCTCCGCCTCCTCTCCCTCTCGGTTTCTCCCTTTCTCTCGAACTCTCTCTCTCTCTCTCACCCTCTCTCTCGGCCGAATGAAGCAAAGAACCGGCCATCTCTCTCTCCTCATCCCTTTTATACTCCCCTAATCCCATGATTAGCAATCATTGCTTTGCCTAAAGATTAACCAATGCATGCTCTTGCCATTTGCCACTTGTCACATTGGGTTTTAATTTGAATTTGATTGGGCTTGGGCTTAGGCCCATCCGGCCACTCCCCTTGGGCTGGTCGAATTCTCTTCTTGGGCTCTAATGGGCCGACTAGCTTGGCCCACCAAGCTTTAGGCCAATGGGTCCAAGGCCCATTCGAAAATTAACCCTCTTTTTCCCCTTTTTTTTTTTTTGAAATTCCTTCTATAAATATTTCTAAATTTCAATTTTCAATCTTGGCCAAAGTCTTAGGATATTCTTGCTCATTGAAATTTAAATCATATGGCCAAGCATAGATTATTAATCTTATTAAATTTAAATTTCCACAATCACAAGCACAAATCATCAAATTTAAAAGACTAATGGCTAAAACATAAGCCATGGAAATTTAACACCTATTTAGAGACTTTAACACACCTTAAGGCTCGGCTTTGAATTTCTGGGATGCCACACAAGATACCTCTGCCGCCACCGCCATCAGCAGATGGACCAAGTGGTTGGATATGGCCGCGAGGAGGAGGACAAGAAAGGAAGGAACTTTTGGACGCCGACACTGATCGATGGACTTTAAGTATATGACTGTTGGAAGAGATGTCGGTCATCTTTTGAAATATAGCCGAGTATAGAAAACCTTGGTATTTTGATGTACCGACGAATGATGTCCATCAAGTTATGTAAATAAAAGTGCACGGCTTTAACTTACCTATAAATGTTTAGTTGGTGTGCATTGTTTTCTGAATATAAGGAAAGGAGTTGCTGGATACGCTTCCACCATATAAGTTGTGCAGGGACCGACCTAAAAGATATCAAACCCCAGGATTGATGGACATTCAGGTCACGAAAGAGAAAGGTAAGCAAACTGTGGCGACCATGACAGATCGGGGGCCGTTCGGAGGGTGCCACAGTGATAAAAGCCTATCAATTCTGCTCGCCCATACAATCAGAATCTTAGTTTCCATAAATAGAACATTCCAAGTATACTTCGCCTTTCAAGAGATCTGATTATCTGAATTGATTCCAATAAGAATAATTGATCATAAAATGTTATATCCAGCCATAAGATCTTCTACAAACCATACGAACCAAATCCTTGAAGATAAACTAGCATCTGGATAAGTCTTCACTCTTCTATCTGGAATCTGTTAGTTTGGTCAGACTTTGAGATTAAAGTCTAGCGGTCTTCAAACTTTGACAGTAGCATCTGGAGTTCTTCAGACTATAACACTAAAGTCTACAAGTTTTCAGACTAGATTTTAGGAAAGATTTTGTCAGCTTCAAAACAATAAGGAGTTTTCTCTAACAGAGAGAGGGTTGTCGTCAAAGATATTAACAAGAGATTTGAAAGACTAGACTTTTGCGCTTCTTCTTGATTGCAAAGTTCATGTGTTCTCTCCTACATGACCACTTATATTTTTATGGTGAATTTAATTAGAGCCAAGTTCCTCAAATTCTTCGTATCACTCTTTTAAAGTCTAATTTTGATTTATTTGTGAGGTTCTTGCTAGTTTCATTCCTTAATTTTCAATTTTTTGCGTAATGTTTACCCAATCCAATTTATGCATATTCTAACCTAATCCGATATTGCTCGATGATGAGATAGAGTCATAAACTCTTGGATGTTCATCTAGCCAATAAATCAAAAAGTGTGACTTTCATCAATTATTTGGGGGCATACGCGTGTTGCCAAGGTAGGCCTTGACTCCATCAGTCCACTCAACGATGATAAAAAGCAACCGTGTGGGACCATCTTCGAAGTGCTCCTTCCGTCCATGCACAAATATTTTAAGAGATGATGTCAACTCTAACTCTTTGGGAGACGGTCGACTTGGAGTCAAGTCATCAGGGGTGCTACAGGATAATTTCTTAACGGAAGAACGCTTAAACATGTGTGAGAAGACAGGTTCACATGATGTCCTTAATGTTACGAAATTGCACGTCGATTCCAGAAAAATAACGCTCACAAACAATTCACCAGACATAATATAGTACTAAAAGAGCAGAATCAGATGAACGCACCAGAAAATTTGTTATCGAAGTTCACCCAAACCTGGGCTACGTCTAAGCGCAGAGGCACTCTGCGAATCCACTAAACTTTAGAAAAAGTTGGAATACAACGATAATCTTCTCTCAAGATCAGAGCACAAAGAGATTTAGAACCCTCATCAAGAAAAAACTCACTTTTTTCTTCTCTCTTTTTCTTACTTCTCTATTTCCTTTTTTAGCGTCTTGACGGCTAGGGTTTTGCCATCGCTAATATAAAGATACCACTTTTAACCTAAAAGGAAATCTAATAGAAAAGACAAAAAAGCCCCTAAAAATAAATATTTGGCTTCATCTATAACAATCTACCACTTGAAGACAAATATACCTAAGCACCAAGCAACTTTGCATCCATCCCCTTCAAGAAATAGTAGTTGAAAAACTTGTGCCTCTGCGATACTCCTCATCAATCAGCATGGAGTAATACCAATGGTAGTAGTACAGAAAATATGCTTCTCTCTGTCTACTACCTTGGTTATCATGTCAGCTGGATTCTTTGAGCCATCAATCTTCTGTAACTTTAACTCATTATCTTTCAATGCTGACCTGATAAAGTGATAACGCTTCTTGATATGTTTAGTCCTTGAGTGATAAGCTGCATTCTTTGCTAAGTGCACTGCACTTTGACTATCACTCCAAAGTGTACTGACTAGCTGTTTTCGATGTAACTCCTCCATATAATCTTGTAATCACATGATTTCCTTGGAGGCTTCTGTAATCGCTACATATTCTGCCTCTGTCATCGACAAAGCCACTACTTTTTGTAGTTGAGATACCCAACTCACTGCTGTACCTGCAACTGTAAAGACATATCCAGTGGTACTCTTACCACTATCTCAATCACCCGAATGATTTGCATCTACATAACCTTGCAACTCTAGAGATGTACCACCATAACAAAGTGAGTAATTGGAAGTACCTACTAGATATCTCAATATCCATTTTACTGCATTCCAATGCTCTATGCCTGGGTTCTGTAAATATCAACTCACAACTCCCACTACATGTGCAATGTCTGGTCTCGTGCTCACCATGGCATACATCAAACTCCCCACTGCTGATGCATATGGAACTACCGCCATCTCATCTTTCAAAGCCTGAGTGCTTGGACACATATCCTTAGAAAGTTTGAAGTGACTCGCTAGAGGAGTTGCAACCGGTTTTGCCTTGTCCATGTTAAATCTCTTTAACACCTTGTTCACATAGTCTTCCTGCGACAACCATAATTTCTTATTTTTCCTGTCCCTGATGATTTTCATGCTTAAAATATTCTTGGCCTCTCCCAAGTCTTTCATAGCAAACTGTAATGATAACATCTTTTTCACTTCTACGATTCTCTTCATATTGGAACTAGCCACCAGCATGTCATCCACATATAAAGATAGATACACAATGTCACCATCATCATATTTGCGAAAATAAACACAGTGATCAGACTCATAGTGTGCAAATCCTTTTTCTTGCATGAAACTATCAAATTTTAGATACCATTGCCGCGGAGCTTGTTTCAAGCCATACAAGCCTTTCTTCAAGCAACATATCATGTGCTCCTTACTTTTGACTTCAAAACCCTTAAGTTGTGCCATGTATAATTCTTCATCTAAGTCACCGTGTAAAAACGCTGTTTTTACGTCTAACTGCTCAAGATGAAGATCCTCCACTACAACTATACTCAGCAGAACTCTAATTGATGTCATTTTCACTACAGGTGAAAATATCTCGGAGTAGTCGATCCCTTCTTTTTGAGAAAAGCCCTTGATTACCAGTCTCGCCTTGTATCTAATACTACCATCTGCTTCATTCTTAACCCTATACACCCATTTGTTTAATAAAGCTTTTTTACTTATGGGCAACTTGGTCAACTCCCAAGTTTTGTTCTGAAGTAACAAGCTCATCTCGTCTTTCATAGCACACTCCCACTGCAAGTGAGATGTGTCTGCCTTCGCCTCATCATAAGTCTCTGGTTCTCCCGAATCTGTATATAAGACATGGCTTGGAACAGTATTAGCTTATGGATCAAAAATTAACTTTGGCTTTCTCACACGTGTAGACCTTCTCAAGACATGTACTTCAAGGTCATTCATTTGCTCTGAATCATTGCGTTCTTCTTGAACTACCTCTTCACTGATAATAGGCTCATCTTGAACCTCTCTTTCAGGTGAACTTTGATCTACTGGAAACATCTTCACAGCCATTGTGTCTAATTCAACATATTCTGGTTGTACTACCTTCTCATGCTCTGTCTTTGTCTGACGATCCTTGTACATATTTTCTTCATGGAATACCACATTGCAGCTGCGGATGACTTTGTTATTCTCATAATCCCAAAGCCTATAACCATACTCGTCACCACCGTATCCGATAAAGACGCACTTCTGGGACTTAGCATCAAGCTTTTTCCTATCCTCCCTGTCAATCAAAGCATATGCAATACAACCAAACACCTTTAGATGTGAATAATTAATCTTTTTACCTGACCACCGCTCTTGTGGTTTTTCTCCATCCAACGCACTAGAAGGACTTCTGTTGGTAAGATAAATAGCTGCATCAACTGTGGTAGCCCATAAGTGTAGCGAGAGAGCCGCGTGTAGTCTCATGCATCTCGCACATTCTAGAATAGTCATGTTCATTCTTTCAGCTACACCGTTCTCTTGAGGAGTTCTAGGAACAGTCTTTAGCCTGTGTATGCCTTCTCAACTCAGATATTCTGCAAATTCTATACTTGTGTATTCTCCACCATTATCAAATTTCAGAGCTTTAATTTGATAACCTGTTTCTTTTTCTATCATGGTCTTCCACATTCTAAACATCCCGAATGCTTCTGATTTTTCTTTAAGAGCATAGACCCAAGTCTTCCTTGTTGCATCATCAATCAAGGTGACAAAATATCTCTTACCACCATAAGAGAGTTCCTGAGCAGGTCGCCATACATCAGTATGAACCAGCTCTAGCTTCTGGCATTTATTTTGTCGCCTATTCAATTGAAAACTAACAGCCTTCTGTTTTCCATAAATGCAACTCTCACAAAAATCTAACTCAACTTTTTGTAAACCCGGAAGTACTTTCCTCAATTGTAACTGCTTTACACCTTTTTCACCAAGATGTCCCAAACGATAATGCCAAAGAGTAAATAAATTACCTGTAGCCATTGTAGTTGTAACCATAACACTGATATTGTCTCCTTGGAGAAGGTAAAGTGTACCCGTACGCTTTCCCTTTGCTACTACTCTCACCCCTGAGGTTATCTTCCACTCTCCGCAGCCAAAGGTTATTACCAAACCTTCTTGGTCAAGTTTACTGATTGAAATTAGATTTTTCTTTAATTCCGGAATATGCCTAGTTTCACGCAAAACTAGACGTCCTCCACCTAAGATGTTCACAGTCACGGTTCCTTTCCCAATAATTGGACACATGTGACCGTTTCCCACAACCACTTGTCCAAAATCTCCACTGGCATAATCATCAAATATGTCTCTTTGCGAGATGCAATGAAAAGAAGCGCTAGAATCAATAAACCATTTATATGTTGTTAAATCAAACCCTATAGACAAACACAAGTTATCTAGCAAAGATTCATCACTAACTACATTAGCACCTTGATTCTCATCTTGTTGCTTCTTTTTGTAGGCTTCACACTGAAACCTCCAGTGTCCGGTTTTGCGACAAAACCAACACTCATCTTTTGCAACCTGTCTCCAACCCCTTGATTGTGATCTGCTACGCCCGCTGAATTTTCCTCTACTTTTACTTCTTCCACGGTTCTCCATTGCAAGTGCCATTGAAGATATAGATGCAGAAAAATTATCTCCACCTGAGACTTTCCTTCGCATCTCTTCATCCATGATACTACTCACAGCATCATCAAGAGTTAAATCATCCTTCATGGTGCTCGAAATTCCCTGCACTGCAGTATTGTAGCTTTCTAGAAGAGAACATAAAAATAATAAAACTTGAAGCTTCAAATCTAAATTTATGCCTGCGGATTCCAATTGACCCGTGACCTGTGTGAAACTATTAATATACTTTGCCACAAAATCTCTATCAGATAACTTTATATTAATCAGTTTCTTCAGCAAAAATACCTGATTTGATGTGGATGGCTTCTCAAAAATATTCGTTAGAATATCCATGGTTTATTTTGCAATTTTTGCTTTCGCGATGTGGTACCTTGTCTTTTTCGTCAACCCTAGACGAATCGCACCTAATGCCTTTCGATCAAGAATTTTCCATCCGACTTCTGCTGTCGGAACCACTTCCGCCATCCCGGGTTTCCAACCCTCAAGTGGTGCATAGAGATCTTTTTGATAAAGATAATCCTCTATTTGTAGTTTCCGCCATCCGAAGTCCTCCCCATTGAACTTATCGGTTCTGATTTTATCTTTTGCCATCCTGTTTGCTTTCAATCGAACATCACCGAAAAACCCTCAATGTTCTCGATTAGCCAACCCAAGCTCTGATACCAGTTGTTACGAAATCACACGTCGATTCCAGAAAAATAACGCTCGCAAACAATTCACCAGACATAATATAGTAATAAAAGAGCATAATCAGATGAACGCGCCAGAAAATTTGTTATCAAAGTTCATCCAAACCTGAGCTACGTCTCCGCGCAGAGGCACTCTGCGAATCCACTATACTTCAGAAAAAGTCAGAATACAACGATGATTTTCTCTCAAGATCATAGCACAAAGAGATTGAAAACCCTCATCAAGAAAAAACTCACTTTTTTCTTCTATCTTTTTCTTGCTTCTCTATTTCCTTTTTCAGTGTCTTGACGGCTAGGGTTTTCTTATTCTTAATATAAAGATTCCACTTTTAACCTAAAAGGAAATCTAATAGAAAAGACAAAAAAGCCCCTAAAAATAAATATTTGGCTTCATCTATAACACTTAACACGGGAAAATATATATTGGGTACTCAAGTTGTAGCCAACTCAGTAAAATATTAATGTATATATCTTGCAACACGTGTCGCACCCGGGGCCACTAATCAGAAACGCTTAAAACTCTCGCGGGCCCTTTCTCTCTCTACCCACTTCTATTTTTCTCTCTTTCTGTGGTCTCTCTATCCCTCCCGTCTTCACGCGACGCGCACTCTTCCTCACTCTTCAAGCTCCGCTCAAGACCCACCAACCGAATTTCAGTTTTCGACTTCATCATGACCGTCTTCCCTTCTCCTTTCATTCCAAAAACCCACCCCAATCCCTTCTGCTTTCTCAAACTCCAAACTTTCTCCATAAAATTCCAGCTCTCTCTCTCTCTCTCTCTCTCTCTCTCTCTCTCTCTCTCTCTCTCTCTCTGCTGTAACACTTTCGCTTGCAGAAACAAAGAAAGTGGACCCACCTCAATTCCTTCTGCTTTCTCCTATGCAAAATTCAAACTCTCTCTCTCTCTATCTGCTATGACACTTCTATTTGCAGAAAGAAAGAAAAATGGAAGTAGAGAGAGGGTGTCTGACAACAAAGGAGTGAGGCGAGTGGAGAGAGAAATGGGCCCGCAAGAGTTTTAAACATTTCTGACTCGTGGGCCAGGATACGACACGTGTCGAAAGATAAATTGATTAATATTTTGCTAAGTTGGCTATACAACTTGGGTACCCAATATTTTATAAGACATGACAAGCTCCAAATTGCATCACGTGTGCTTTCCTATTCCAAAATCAACAATCGATGGTTACGTTTACTCTGATGGCAAATGAAATTATTAGCACATGGTACCCGACGACATGTTTGGTTACCTTCACCATCATTCCTTCCCTTGCTCTCTATAAATGTCGTTGGTTTGCTCTTAAGAACCCACTCAAAACCAACGCTCAAATTCTAAACAAATGCACCCAGAAGCATAATCGAGTGGCTTTCGCGTGCAAATAGCGTTTGTTTTCATTTTCATTATCATTCATGGCAGGAGATGATAGTGCGAAATTGCCTGTACTAATAATTCTGCTGTTAATTTTAGACAATGTGTGTGTATGCTTGTGCAATAGAAACTCATCTTCCATCTGCTTTGGAGAAGAAAGGGATGCTCTGCTACGACTCAGACAAAGTTTGTCAAACGCACCTCACCTCCTTTCTTCTTGGAACGGTGAAGATTGTTGCCTGTGGTTAGGAGTAAAGTGCGACCAAGCAAATGGATATGTCGTCATGTTCTAGATCACCCCGGGAATTGAATTCCTAATTCCCCAGATTTTTTCATGGCTAGTGAACTGAACTCGTCTTTGTTGAACTTGAGATACTCGAGCTACCTAGAGTTGAGTGGGATCTTTTTCGAAAATCCGAACATTGTCAAATTCATTGGCTTGACGAAGCAGTTGAGGTACCTTAACTTTTCCCACTCTATCGGTTCTCCAACTTTTCCTCGTGAATGGGGAAATCTCACCAAGTTGGAAGCCCTCAATCTCCATAGTGTTGTTGAAGACATTCAGTGGATTTCGCATCTTCAAGCATTGAAGTACCTCGACATGAGCAGCTTGAATCTTACCGGATCCGGAGACCCCATGTAGGTGATCAGTATACTCCCCTCTTTATCTTATTTGAGCATATTAGCTTGCAAGCTTTATAAATTTCATTTGTTGTCTAATCACTTGGTCAATTCTACTTCTCTTCACCTTTAGTACCTTGATCTTTCAATGAATTTTTTCTAAGGTCTCATCCCAAGCATTATAATCCAAAACATGACTTCTCTCCAGTACCTTAATCTTTCAAAGAATTTTTTCAAAGATCTCATCCCAAGCACTATATTTCAAAGCATGACTTCTCTTTGGCACCTTGATCTTTCATGGAATTCTTTCCGAGGTCCCATCCAAAGCTCTATATTTCAAAACATGACTTCTCTCTAGAACCTTAATCTTGCATCAAACCTTTTCAACTCTTCAGTACCAAGACGGTTCGATAACTTGAGAAGTCTTGTCGATCTCAATATGGCACAAAGTCTTTTACAAAGCATCAAAGGAGGCTTGTTCTCTTTCTTAAGGAACAAACCATTCCTTGAGTCACTATTTTTAGGCCATAACGAACTTCATGAGGAGATATTTTCAGTCGAGAGAAATTTTCTAGGCTTATCAGGCAAAACTTGGAGCGATTGAGGATAAATAATAATTTTCTTCGGGGAGCTTTGCTAGATTGGATGGTGCACTTGAAAAGCCTGACAATACTTGACTTATCGTATAATCAATTACATGGAGCCATCCCGTCATATGGTTGGTTATGCTTGGAAGAACTTGATCTTTCATATAATCAATTGATAGGGAATATTCCAAAGGCATTGGGAAGACTGCAAATCTTATCATTTTTAAATCTCAGTAACAATCTTCTAAATGGCACTATTCCAAGCAGTCTCGGACAATTTAATAATATTTACACTTTAGATCTTTTAGCAAATTCCTTGAGAGGAACAGTTTCCGAAATCCACTTCTCCAACCTCTCGAAGCTATGGTACTTAGATATAAGCAACAACTATTTAGTTTTCAAGGTATATTCCAATTAGATGCCGCCCTTCAATCACTTGCACATTCGGATGATGTCCTGTGAATTCAGAACGGAATTTAAGCAATGGATAAAAACACAAGTTAATGCAGTAGAGATGGTTTTGTCCACTGCCTCGATCGCAAGAGATCTCCCAGATTGGCTAGGTCTCATGTCATTCTCCTACTTGAATCTCTCTTACAACCAAATAAATGGATCGCTTCCGAAATTTCCTTCCAATTTGAATTCGCCAGATCTCTCTCACAACTTAATCTGAGGACCTATTCCACAAGATATTGGCCTAGCGAGCCTTATTTGGAGTCCTTGTATGTGAATGATAATCTCATGAGCAGTCCAATACCAACCTCATTATGCGAGATAGAAGTTCTGGACGTCTTGCACCTTGGAAGGAATGATTTAGTTGGCAAAATTCCTGCATATTGGAAGGAGAACATGGTGAGTCTGCTTGATTTATCATCTAACAAATTGTTAGGAATCATACCGAGTTCTTTGGGAAATTTTTTTGAGCTTGGGTCATTACACTTGAACAACAACAGTCTCCTTGGAGAAATTCCAGTGACTATGAGCAATTGTATAAACTTGCTGATTTTGGATATTGGCGAGAACAAAATCTCTAGAATTGTTCCACATTGGTTTGGACCAAGGTTTCAGTCTCTACAGATTCTTAGACTGCGAGAAACATGTTCACTAGCAGTATTCCTCCACAGCTATGCTCACTCTCTGCACTGCAAATATTAGACCTAGCAATGAATAATCTAACAGGAATGAATTCCAAATTGTCTTGACTATATGAAAGGTATGAAACTGCACAAAAGCACATATGGAGGTGACCCACTCCCCGCTGCTTATCAGCATGCACCTCCCATGCTTGCGCCAATGACTGATATCATCATGCCTCCAACGGATTGGAATCAAGAGCATGTGAAGCAAGTCGTCAAAGGGATGGACCTTGACTACACAACACTTCATCTTCAGCTTATGGTAAAATTGGATCTCTCAAGCAACAAATTGATTGGGCCAATCCCTTAAGAACTTACCTTGCTTTCTGAATTGCGAGGCTTGAACTTATCTTGCAACTTTCATTTTGGAGACATCCCGACTAGGATTGGAGACATGAAATCACTAGAGTCACTTGATCTTTCGAATAATCACCTTTCAAGAGCAATCCCACATAGCTTTTCTGCATTTACATCACTGAGCAAACTAAACTTGTCACACAACAACTTCACGGGACCAATTCCAAAAGGAAATCAAATCGAGACCCTTGATGATCCTTCCATATAGGCTGACAATCCTCTACTATGTGGCGATCCTCTACCAAAGAAAGGCTCCAGTGCGAGAGGCCCTTGAAGTGCCAGAAGAAGATACCAATGAAGAAGGTAAGCTTGAAAATGTGATGTTCTACATAGTCATAATGCTCGCGTTTGCAACTGGGCTTTGGGGAGTTATTGGAGTTCTAGTGTACAGGAAGAATTGGAGATGCGTCTACTTTGACTATGTGGATTGTAAAATAAACATGGTCTACGTGATTGTTATAGTGAAGGCAGCCGAGTTGAGGAGGAGATTGAGAAGAGCATTATAGGCCCGTTCTCCACATTGATCAGTCCAATCCTTCATAGATCTCGTGAAGTTCTTGCTTTCTTGTTTAAGTAGAATCATCTCTGAGGTTGGCTTGTTTCTCCTTATGAGTAGAAGCTAATATTTTGTTTTCTTCAGCTTCAAGCTTGTCCGAGCAAGTCATCAATAAAACAGCATGATAAATGCAAATCATATTTCATTTTGTAAATGTAGTGTTGCTTAGCTCTTTAGCAGTGCTTCTTGCTATTATACTCGTGATATTTTGCTTCTCAATCATGTAAAAATATATTAGCAATTCCCTTTCATCCTGTCTATGCCTATGCTGCTAATTGCATGTTGAGGGAGACAACATCAGGACATGAAATTGTTAAAGGCGTAGTGCCCACCAATGTTCAATGGATTCCTTTCCCATGTTATGTTTACTTTCCTCAATCTTCAGACATCAGAAAAAAACATGCATGTAAACAATATCAGAATGAAGGTCTCGGAGAAGTGTAGAAAAACATTCTACACAAGGAGAGTACATACTGTATGATTAAATAGTAGCATCTCGTCGTTTCTTTTCCCTAGAGGCCAATTCCCTCTTCCTCGATTCCCCTGCTGGAGCTGGATCTTCTATCCTCAGCGTTGCCGAGTCAATCGGAGATAATAGCACTGGTCGGGACTTATTGATATTGCTAGTACGAGTACCTATAAGGGGTGAATAGGTATAAAAAGATTTTTCTTGATAATTTCTTTATACTTGCGCAATACTTAGACAGTTGAAGAATTTGCGATAAGTAATAATCAACGTAAGACTGAGTAAAGGAAAGAGAGAATTAAACACGCGGTTTATAGTGGTTCGGCTTGATTTAAGCCTACGTCCACTCTTTCGCACCGATGAGCCAATTTGGCTGGATTCCACTATGAACAAAGAGATGTTACAAAGTGTTGATCTTCCTTGATTTCTAGGTGTAGATGATCTACCACACTCGCTCAAGGTATCACCAAGTATAGACACTCTCTGTATACAATTTCGCTAAGACTGTATCGACTAATAATCAAGATGCTTCAGACTCTGGAATTTCTCTATCAATCACATACTCAAACAACTAGAACGTCTTCCTTTTTATACTCCTTTATGCCATCATACCCATTGGCACTTTCCAAAGGAATTCCTCCAATCTACCCGTTGGATGGAATCAATCAAGAAGATCATTCGAGCTATTAAAGGAACCTGATGATAGCCCATCAATCATGTTCGCCCATACAATCAGGATCTTGGTTTCCAAGAATAGAACATTCCAAGAATACTTCGTCGACCATCGGATCTTCAATTGATCTAGATACGAACAAAAGAATCCGTTATATTTATCCAACCAAAAAGATCTTCTCCGGATGATAGGATTAAATCCTCAACCATTTACTTCGGCTCTGGATTTCCTTCACTTTGGATCGGAAAAGATTTGTCAATGCGAATAGTCTTGAGTCTTGAATCTTGAGTCTTGAATTTTGAGTCTGGTAATCAGAAAGTCTTCAGACTTTAAACTAGACGAGTTGCAGATATCCAGACTAGACTGAAAGAAATGTTTTGTCAGCTTCAAAATATTCTGGAGAGATTTCTCCAACAATCTCCCACTTTTTGATGGTGACAAAACTTTTCTGTAGATTTGAACCACTTTGACCTGCAAAAACATTTCTCAAGCAATATGGCTATCTCATAAAGGTTAACAAAACAACCAGACTCTGAATCCACAGAAAATTGGTTAGTTAACAAAACAACCAGACTCTGCATCCACAGAAAATTCGTTAGTCTTTCATGAGTAATACCATATTAAAAACACTTGATATAAATGCAAACAGTCAAGCATTAAAATCCACAGCCAATTCAGTCAAGATCAAGTTCACACCCAAGTTCGCTCAAGTCATAAACAAACATATTCAACCACAAAAAAAATAAATTTAAAGACAAAGAAAGTTGGTTGGTTGGTTCAAATTGCTTCTCCCCATTTTTGTCATCATTAAAAAGGTGAGAAAGAAGTAAGGTCTGCTTGGGAATGCGCACAATCTGGAAATCTCCCATGGACTGGACTACGCCTTCTAACCTCTTCAAGTCTTCCCTTAGTTGAGCTACCTCCTCTCCTTTGGCATTGGCTTGAAGTTGTAGAGCGAGGTCTTTCATTTTGTCCTCCAAGTTAACTGAAGATGCTTGTCCAGCATTTTTCATGGCTTGAATTTCACAGTCCAGAGCATAGATTTGGCCACGCATTTCCAGAAGAAGATTCATGATGTGACGAAAATCTGCAGAATTGTCCGTCTGTGTGCTTGCATTTGCTCTCTCAGATGGAGACGATGGCGCTTCTGCATAGTCTGGCAGACTAGGTGCTGACATATCATGACCTTCTTCAGGCAATTGAGAAGCCTGAAATTCTTCTGGGTCTGCTAGAGACTGTCTTAGATCTTCACTATTGCCAGCATGAGGTGTGGACCTTTGCTCGCCAACTCCCCCTGTCTCTAAGACATCAAAAGGGGAAGAGTGACGATCATGCTCTTCTGTGTCTTAATTCTCCTTCTCTCCAGATTCAGCTGCAGACTTTTCTAGCTCTTCTTCTCCTTCTTCTTCAGCTTCTTTCTCCTTCTCTCGCTGCTCTTCTTCTTCTCTGATCTTATGATGTTCTGTTGATTGAGGAACAGAACGTCTGGTCCTTATCAAGGCAGTGATTGTAAGATCTTCCTCCTCATCTTCATCCTCCAAGATGAGAGTTCTCTTCTTTTTGGATGGGGCATCAATGGCCTCCTTCCCTTTTTCGCTTTGAAGCAGACGGAACTGGAGTCTTCACTCTGAATTTCTCCATTGCCTTAGAAAGTTCTTGCAGACGCATTTTCGTTAACATCTTCAAACCTACCACCATCTTATCGCACGGTCGAACACAAAGTGTGTGTGGAGGTTCAATATTCATGTGTCTGAAGATCTTGGTCACCAGACCTGGATAAGGCAATTGTCCCTTGTCCTTCGACATTGCTCTGTACATGTGAAAGAGAATAGTGTGAGGAAGAGAGAACTTCATCCCTGAGTTGATTGCGTACATCAATTTTGCCTCTGAGTTTGACACATCAGTCTTTGATGTAGACTTGGGCTTGATGCAATTGATCACAATTTTGTGCAGCACAACATTGATGGCACGCACCCTTGAATAGATGATTCTTCCCTCTACATCTCTATCTTTGACAAGTTCCAGTGAGGCACGAGCAACTGAGACTTTGATTGGTTGATAGCGTCCTCGTTCAACTCCAATTATGTTCGCCAACATATCTACGTCTAACACATAATCCTGGTCTCGAACACTGAATGATATTCTATTCGGATCTATAAAGCTGAGATTCGAGTAAAAATACGCAGTCAGTTGAGCATAACCGTCTGTGGTATCAGTGCAAAAACGTTCCAGTTGAAGCAGACTGAACTTCTCCCTTAAGTTCACATTCACAGCATCCAAGAAGTCGAAATCGACACTCCTAGGGTTTATTACCCCTCGTTTCATCGACACTCCTAGGGTTTATTACCCCTCGTTTCAGCAGTCTGAAAAACAAATTCTCCTGTTCTTTCGATTTGAATAACTCCATCCTCTTTCCCTTCACCTTTGCAGCAATACCCATTCGAGGTTGAAAATCAGTGAACATTTTATCATCGTCGTTCCCATCAGTCAAATTTAGACCCGACATACGAGGGTCACTGGGAATATTCGCAAGCGCTTCCTCTGCTTTACCCTTGGGAGCAATTCCCAAATCCTCCATTTTCTTCAGAAAGATATACTCATTCCCATAATTCTTTTCTTTAAGAAAATCATCCACGTATTTCAACGGAGTCCCAGTACTTTTCAACGCACAATAAAGTTTGTAAATAAACGAGGGTTTTTGGACTCTTGCTGGATCTGCGTCCTCGATTATCTCTTCCTTTGGATGTTGACCCGCATCAAGTGGGGTAGATGGTGTTGAGTGACGTGGTGGAGAATGAGTCGGGTTCTGTTGTTGACTCGATAATTCTTCCTCTTCTATGAGATCGAAGTGGGTAGGTCCCTCCTTCATCCTCTGTGGTCCCCTGTTCGCGATTCTTGAAGACTTCCTCGAAGAAGACATCCTTCTTGTCGCTGAAAGATTCCTTTGCTTGCTTTCCCAAGAAAAAATGACAACTTTCTCGAAGATGAACACGAAGTAGAAACCGGATTGGGAAGAGAATGCTTTTTAGGGTTTTGGAGATTGAAAATGAAAACTGTATATATATAACTCAGTTTTGAAAAGGGAAGTTCAATCGGTACAAGGAAAGTGTACGAATACCTCTTTTCGAAATCGATAACTGCCAAAATTAATTCTTTTGAAAAGAAAATTTTTCGATTTTCACGGAGACTTCAAAATAACTGAACGAAAGATCATACCTTTTCGAATAACAACTTACAGTCTATAGACATCAATGTCTGAGTCTGAAAGATTTAGAGTCTGAGATATTTGAGTCTGACGATCATCAACTTTCTGAGTCTGAAGGTTGGAGAGTCTCTAGACTTTAATTTCTTCGAGCTTCAAAATGTTGAGTCTGGAACGGATAAAATCGAATTGATTTTTCTCCGAAGGCTTTGTGAATATATCCGCTAGTTGACTTTTTGAATCAACAAATTGAATCGAGATTTCTCCACTTGGAATATGATCTCTAATGAAGTGATGTCGAATTTCTATATGCTTTGCTCTTGAATGAAGAATTGGATTTTTGGTGAGATTGATTGTGCTAGTGTTATCACATTTGATTTCTGTGCATGAGTCTTCAATCCCATAGTCTTGTAGCTATTGTTTTATCCATAGAATTTGTGAACAGCAGCTTCCAAGGGCTACATACTCTACTTCTGTTGTTGAGAGAGCTACAGTGCTTTGTTTCCTTGAGAACCAAGACACTGTCCTACTTCCAAGCAACTGGCAAGTTCCTGAAGTACTCTTTCTATCGACTCTACAGCCGGCCAGATCTGCGTCTGAATATCCCAGAAGATTAAAGTCTCCCTTCTTAGCATACCAAAGACCCATGCTTGAAGATGAAGCAATGTATTTAATGATACGTTTTGCAGCACTGAGATGGGATTCTCTAGGATCTGATTGAAACCTAGCACAGATGCAAACACTCAACAAAATGTCAGGTCTAGAAGCAGTAAGATAAAGAAGTGAACCGATGATGCTCCTGTACAACTTTTGATCAACTTTCTTCCCTTCTTCATCTTTGTCTATCTTCAAAGAGCTTGACATTGGTATATCAGTCTTCTTGCAATTTTCCAATCCAAATTTTTTGACAAGATCATTAGCATATTTTTCTTGGTAAATGAAAGTTCCTTCCTTCAATTGCTTTATTTGAAGACCAAGAAAGAATGTTAATTCTCCCATCATACTCATTTCAAACTCATCCTGCATAGAATTAGAAAATTTCTTGCATAGACTTTCATTAGAGGATCCAAAAATAATATCATCCACATATATTTGAACAAGTAAAAGGTTTTTGTTTTCCTTTTTGATAAATAAAGTAGTGTCTACTTTACCTTTGACAAAACCATTCTGTAATAAGAACTTACTTAGTCTGTCGTACCAAGCTCGAGGTGCTTGCTTTAGACCATACAAGGCCTTTTTCAGTCTGAAGACTGAGTCTGGCTTCTTTGGGTCTTCAAACCCAGGCGGTTGTTCCACATAAACTTCCTCTTGGATAAATCCATTTAGGAAAGCACTTTTGACGTCCATTTGGAATAACCTTTTGGTTTAGATGTCAATTCCCAGACATCGTTAATGTTGAACTGTCTGAGCTCCTCTTGCATAGCTTCGATCCAGCTTTCATCAGATAAAGCTTCTTCTATGCTTTTTGGTTCAATTTCAGAGATGAGAGCCACAGCACTAGATTCTTCACGTCTTTTGGATCTGGTACGAATTCCTTCATTAATTTCGCCGATAATGAGATCTTTAGGATGACTGGACTTATGCTTCCGATTCTTGGTTGATTTCTCACGGATGATGATCTCTTTCTTTATTTGAATCTTCATAAACATCTTGATCTTTGGTCTTTCGAGTCGAGACATTTCTTGAGTTGCCGGCTTTGGAAAGTCGGAGCGATTCGAGACTCTTCATCGAGTCTAACTTGGATTCATCTTGCGTAGAGTCTTGAAATTTGACATTCATTGACTCCTCCACCGACTGGCTCTTCTTGTTATAGACTCTGTAGGCTTTGCTTGATGTAGAATATCCAAGGAAGATGCCTTCATCTGATCTTTCTTCAAATTTACCAACTCGATCTTTTGCATTTTTCAATATAAAGCATTTGCAACTGAACACATGAAAGTATGAAACAATGGGCTTCTTACCTTTGAATAATTCATAAGGGGTTTTCTCAAGAATAGGTCTTAGGAAGACTCTATTGATGATATAGCATCTTTGTTGAAACTGACTTCAGCCCAAAATCGTGAAGAAATTTTGCTTTCAATTAAAAGAGTTCTAGCCATTTCTTGAAGAGATCTATTCTTTCTTTCCACAACTCCATTTTGCTGAGGAGTGTATGGAGAGGAGAACACATGCTTAAATCCAGATTTATCACACAAATTTGTAAAATCTTGATTTTCAAATTCTCTCCCATGATCTGTTCTTATACTTGAGATAACACATCCTTTTTCATTTTGAACCTTTTTAGCAAATTTTTCAAAATACGAAAAGGTTTCTAACTTACTTGCAAGGAAATATACCCAAGTAAAGCGAGAGAAATCATCCACAATTACTAGGCAGTATTTCTTACCTCCAATACTCTGGGTTCTGGTTGGTCCGAAGAGATCCATATGCAGCAACTGTAGTACATGATTAGTGGAGACATGATTTATTGGCTTAAATGAATTCCTTACCTGTTTACCCAGAATACATGGAGTGCATGGATCGGACTTTTGATATGGTAATTTGGGTAGACCTCAAACAAGCTGCTTTGATGAGATTTTGGCTAGTTGCTTCATATTGACATGGCCAAGCTTTCTGTGCCATAAGCTCGCTTCATCTTGAATTGAGATTAGACATTGTGATTCATTTAATTTCATGTCTAAGAGGTAGATATTTCCATGTCTTCGACCCATGAAGGACTGAGTAGAGTCTTTACTAATTCCATAACAAATTCCCTCCTGAAATGAGATCTTGAAACCAGTATCACACAATTGGCTAATGCTGAGGAGGTTATAGTTGAGTCCTTCCACTAGAGAAACATTGTTTATTGTGAGATTTCCAATTTTCACAATTCCAAATCCCACAATGCTTCCTTTGCCGTTTCCTCCAAATGAAACATTTCCACCGTTTACTTGAACAAGCTTTATGAAGCATTTTGAGTCTCCTGTCATGTGTCTTGAACATCCGCTGTCAAGATACCACTTTACCTTTTTTCTTGACGAAGACCTGCATTCAAAAGAGAGTCTCAAGTTTTCTTTGGTACCCAAATTTTCTTGGGTCCTTTGGTGTTAGTAAGATAAACATTATTAGGCCATACTTTCTTAACAGGCTTCCAAACCATGGGACACTCTTTTTCAAAGTGATCGATTTGTTACACTTTGAACACCTTAGAGCATTTCGACCTACAGACTTTACAAAAATTTTCTTGAAATGATTTTTGTAAGCATCTCTCGACGGTCTTTTCTTAATTCTTTCTTTTACTTTAGGAAAATCAATCAAGGGAATTGTTTCTGCTGTCATGCCTAGACCCGACTTATTGAAGTAAGGTCTTTGAACTGAAAGAACTTTTTCAAGCTTTTCGGATCCTATCAAAAATTTCTTTGAAATATTTGATAAGTCCGTTTTTAAGAAAACATTTTCTTTCAAAAGATTATCTTCTTTTTCTTTAAGAGCAGAAATTTTCAAGTCTAAACTTTTAACTTTTTCTTCTAAAATGATTTCCTTTTGTTTTAGAGCTGAGTTTTCCTTTTTAAGTTCGGAAATTCTTTTGAGAGAAGTCTTAAGACTAAAACACAGTTCATCAATGTATTTAGAGACTTTGATAGGAATTTTAAAATCACTTACCTCAAATTCACTGTCTGAGTCTAATCCAGAATCTGAGTCTGAGTCTGAATGTGCCATCAGACATATGTTGGCATATTCATTATCACTTTCTTCACATTCTGTATCACTCCAGGTCTCGGCTTTGAGAGCTTTTCGAACCTTCTCAGCTTTTCCTCTTTTCTTCTTCAGAAGAGGACAATTAGGTCTGATGTGTCCCTTTTTCTTACATTCGAAGCAGACTACATCTTTGTTTGGTTCATCAACATCAACAGACTTGGTCTACTGTTTCTGGAAACTTTGTTTCTTTGAGTTGAACCTTCTACCTTTTCTATTCAGTTTTCTGAATCTTCTTATCATGAGAGCAAGCTCCTCGTCGTCCATATCATCTCCTGAATCTATATCATCAGAATCATCATTTGATTTTAATGCAATAAATTTCTTACCTCTTGGATCTTCGTCTTCATTGATTCGTTCCACTTCATAAGACTGAAGAGTTCCGATCAGCTCGTCGACAGATAGAGGCATAATTCTTTGTGTCTCTCTTATTGAAGTCTTTATATGATTCCAATCCTTGGAGAGTCCACACAGTAGCTTGTTCACCTTCATGGGATCAGAAATTTTTTTGTCCTTGGTTTTCAAGACCATTGACAATATCTGTAAAACGACTAAACATGTCAGTTATAGATTCTCCTGGTTTCATTTTGAATGCTTCATATTGACCGAGGAGAATGTTGATTCTGGTCTCCTTCACTCGATCTGTTCCTTCATAAGTGATATGTAATCTATCCCATACTTCTTTTGCTGTAACACAAGAAGATATTCTATTATATTCAGTTGGAGATAAGGCACAATATAAAGAGTAAATTGCTTTTGCATCGAGTGCTTGTCTCTTGTTTATCTCTTCCCGAGTCATTCGGCATCAGAGTTTCTTTCCCTCTTTCGAGAGATGATGCAGCAGTAGGAGTAATTCCTCTTTCCACAACGTCCCATTCGAGAGGATCCTTTGATCGTAGGAAAGCTTTCATCTTGTTCTTCCGGATGTTGTAATCCTTTCCATCAAAGTAAGGTGGTCTGATATTGCTTTGCCCTTCCATCAGCCCTGGTGCTAGCATACTAGCCATGGATCTTTTACTCTGAAGTAAAACACTTCAAATAAAGTAAGAACACGAGCTCTGATACCAATTGATATTGCTAGTACGAGTACCTAGAGGGGGTGAATATGTATAAAAAGATTTTTCTTGATAATTTCTTTATACTTGCGCAATACTTAGACAGTTGAAGAATTTGCGATAAGTAATAATCAACGTAAGACTGAGTAAAGGAAAGAGAGAATTAAACACGCGGTTTATAGTGGTTCGGCTTGATTTAAGCCTACGTCCACTCTTCTGCACTGACAGCCAATTTGGCTGGATTCCACTATGAACAAAGAGATGTTACAGTGTTGATCTTCCTTGATTTCTAGGTGTAGATGATCTACCACACTCGCTCAAGGTATCACCAAGTATAGACACTCTCTGTATACAATTTCGCTCAGACTGTATCGACTAATAATCAAGATGCTTCCGACTCTGGAATTTCTCTATCAATCACGTACTCAAACAACTAGAACGTCTTCCTTTTTATACTCCTTTATGCCATCATACCCGTTGGCACTTTCCAAATGAATTCCTCCAATCTACCCGTTGGACGGAATCAATCAAGAAGATCATTTGAGCTATTAAAGGAACCTGACGATAGCCCATCAATCCTGTTCGCCCATACAATCAGGATCTTGGTTTCTAAGAATAGAACATTCCAAGAATACTTTGTCGACCATCGGATCTTCAATTGATCTAGATACGAACAAAAGAATCCGTTATATTTATCCAACCAAAAGATCTTCTCCGAGATGATAGGATTAAATCCTCAACCATTTACTTGCTCGAATTTCCTTAAATCCTTTGGATCGGAAAAGACTGTCAATGCGAATAGTCTTGAGTCTTGAGTCTTGAGTCTTGAATTTTGAGTCTGGTAATCAGAAAGTCTTCAGACTTTAAACTAGACAAGTTGCAGATATCCAGACTAGACTGAAAGAAACGTTTTGTCAGCTTCAAAATATTCTGGAGAGATTTCTCCAACACTTATGACTTGCTCTACTTTACGATTTTAACGCTGAGTTTATTTTTGTCTTCCACTCTATACTTTTTTTCAATAGTCTAAGTTGTTTCCTTTTCATTCGGTCTTAGCCATGGACAGTCGCGCATTCTTAAATAAGTGGCTTGGCATCTTTCTGAAATTTCAAAGACAGAGAATCCTATGTTGTCCGACGAGCTATGCAGGTATGCGTGTTCTGTGGCCATTTAACTCTATAACGCAATGTTAGGTCACTCACGCTTCAAATAAAGAGCACCTACTTTGGGACATTATATATCTCAATTTGCTCGACAGATTGTAAATCAAAACAAGGGGATCGTTGCAACCAATTATCAATCTGAAGGGAATATTGGCAAGACGATCAGTACCGAGTCTAAATGTCAAAGCATATCCATTTCCACTGTCAAACTGGACTAAACTATTGTTCTGTTCTTGGGTAAAAAATTTTAGTTAGGAAATCCTTCCCTCAACAAAGAAACTGGAGAACCTGGAATGGCCGATTGCTTGTGGAATAACGGGTGGATGTCAGACATTGCATACAAAAACATAAGGAACTTTTGTGCTGTTGATATGCATTCTGTCGGCTGATGTGAAGCCTGCGGTGAAGAATATAGCAATGAATTTGGAGATGTCAATTATTTTAACCTATATATCGGACCACCTGCGAGCCCCGTACATGTGAGATTGATCCTAAAATTATTCTTAGAGGCTCCACGAGAACACTTTGATACCTATCCTTTTCTTTTCTGCAAGTAGGATTTGATGCACAGAGATGGCTACTCGAGATAACGACACTATTGATTACATGAAGAGGAAAGAGGCGCAGGAAGCTTTCCATGTTGACCCCTCCTACGTTCCAGTGAACTACAACACACTGAAGAGGTATTGTTCATGATACAAAAACTTCGCTCAACTCAAGGGCATGGAAAGTTTCTGGAGAATATGGTTTGGCTTATGCAGTGCCCGGGTTTGAAAGAACTACTAGACTACTGAAAAGCCTTCGTTTATGTTGCCAATTCTAAATGAACTCAAAGAGGCCCGTTTGTGGATTTGGATATACAGGTAATGTGTATTATAAGAGGAGAAAATCATGCCAACGCAATTAATCTCGAGCCTGCAGCTTTTGATTAATATGAGATGTATTCGTGATTGTGTTGAATTGATAGGATTAGTGCACTATCATTCATTGATGAAGATGAATATTTTCTTCTAGTACATCATCAAGAGGCCTCTTTTCCTGTTTTAGACATCGGTACTACAGAATATCTGTTTTCAGAGACTAATATTTCTTTTTTCCTTTTTGAGTAGTGGGACTATTGATATAGCCATTCCTTTGTCGATGACTCGATACAACATTGGAGCACTTAAGCTCAAAGTACGAGAAATATGATACTCCTAGAATGATAATAATTTGGCAAGCACAATTACAAATCAAGTTAAAGAAAAGCTTTCATGCAGTAGTTCACAGTAGAGATAGGGAGTTTTTTTACCCTTCCTCTATTTTGTACATTATGATTCATCTGTGAAGGCTTTATTAGTATAGGGCTTAAGGCCCGTCCGCCCAAGTTGGGCCCAAAAAGCCCGACCCACGGGAATAGGGCCCGTGGAAGGGGAGAGGTATAAAAGGGAAGAGAGAGAGAGAAAAATACACTGTTTTTTTTAAAGAAAAAGACGTACGTTTTCTCTCTACGCACTCTCTCTCTCTCTCGCTTTCTTCAAAGCAAAACCAGTGAAGCGCTCGAAGGATTTTGCCTCCTCGGATCGAACAGGGCCAAGTTTCTCTTCCTCTATCGGCGTCGGTGTCTAATCTGTGGCTAACAAGGTACGCTCGAATCCGTGGTGTGCTTTACGATCGGTGATACGTGTATTTCCTGGGCTTTGTGTTCCGCATTGATTTAGGGGTTCGATTCAGCGTCGAATCCGGTTTTCGGGGATCCGTTATTCCCAACATTGGTATCAGAGCCCTAGTTCGCGTATTCCCGACCTGTTTGACGTTTTTTTAATTGACTTTTCGCAAAAAAATTTTGGCCGTACGGATCGGGGCGTGAAATCCCGACACCTGAGCACTGTATGTCCTTTTTTCCGAGTTTGCGTAAGTCCAAATCGAATTCCGATGACATAGGAAGAAAGGCGACGTCGAGACGAGTCTGGCGATACGTCAAGCGCCACTGGGAGACGCCGCACGCGCCCACACGCGCGGCCGGAAGGCGATGCGCATGGGCGCGACGGGCCCGGAAGCACTGGCTCGCCCAGCGCGTGCGACACACGCGCCGGTCGGCGAACCGGCACATGCTCGCCGCCGGCCGGCGAATCGGCACGCGCCAGTCCGCGGACCGACGCGTGCTGACGTCAGCATGACGTCACCCAACGGTCAGTAACTACTAGGGTGACATCATCGATGACGTCAGCATGACGATGTTTTGCTGGGCGGTCACCGGCCGGCAACCCGACCGGCGACCCGACCCGACCCTACCCGCGGACGCCGGCACACGCGCAGCACGTGCCAGCTGACATCTGCGTGACGTCAGCCCGCGCACGCGTGCGGCACGTGCCGTCGGTTCGCCCGAACCGGTCCGACTGGTCCGACGACCGTTGACCGTTGACCACCGTTGACCGTTGACCGACGACCGTTGACCGTTGACCCAAAAAAAAAAAGGGGGGGAAAAGAATTTGTTTCTTTTTCAATTAAGTCTATGTGGATTATAAGTGATCCCTTATTTTGTTCTGTATTTGTTGCAGGAACAATGCCTCTCCTGAGGTTGCGCACACCTATTTGCGCAGCTACCGATGAACAAAAGGATAGGCTGTCTAAGTTGATAACTAAGCTGACTGATCATCGATGGGAGAGAGGTGACTTAATTGATCACGTCCTTGAAGTCAACGGGAAAATTCAACAGGTCATATAGAATGGTCGTCCTATGTCACAGTCAGAGATGGTGCGATTTTTCATAAACACTCTTCCACCTGAATGGCAAGATGTGTTGAATCGCATATGGGATGTCAACGGAGCTGCTTCCTATAAGAAAATTGTGATGGATTTTGCAAATGAATATTACAGTATTGTTTCAAGGGAAAAGATCAAGAAATTGAACAAAAGATGATCTTTCCCAGTTCGTGTGCTGAGTTGGTGTTAGTTGTATTGGCTTATATATGTTAAGTGTGCTTTGTGGACATATTATATAATGATTACTACCTAATTGTTGTTGATGTAGCAACATATATATTGGTTGTATTAGTTGAAAGCATTAATGTTTTATATTGGATGTCAATTATCTGTTGCTTTCTGTTATTGCTAGTTGCTGTGGGTAATTAGCCGTGGGTAGTTTTAGAAGTTTTTGTAACTTCATATAATTGATTTTGCATAAGACAATCATATTAATGATAGTTCGAAGTTAGGATTTTTGGAAGATGATTGGAAACGTAGTGATCTTTTGATTCTGAAGCCTTACTTGAAATTATTCATTAATATGATGGGTCTATGTAAAAAGGGATGCATAAATGATAGGTATTAATAATTCGTGCATATTTGTCTGATGTGTTCAGATCAATGGCTTCAGCCACAAAGAGCATAGTTGCTGAGCTGAACAAAGGTGAAAAGCTCAATGGCAACAATTATGAAATTTGGCAAATAAAAATCCAATATATGCTGGAAAAACAAGAAGCACTAGAAGCTCTTGACCATATTATGGAAGATCTTGAGGATGCCATGCGCCACCTTGAGCTAGTAGAGGACCGCCCAACGGCATTTGAGTCGAAAGTGGACATTTACAATGCTAGTTCTAGCTCAGAAAGGGCTTTGAGCTCTAAGCGCAAGCATATTGATTCGTTCAATATGTGGATTGCAAAGGATCAAGTCCTTGTTGCAAGAAATCAAAAGTTAACCAACACAAGAGAGGAAAACATCCTCAAGTGAAGAAAATGTCAAGGGTGAGGTGTTACAATTGTGACAAGAATGGTCATTATGCTCGCAATTGTCGTGAGCCAAAGAAGATAAACACCCCTTGTACTTTTCAGAACTTTACTTTTGTGTCGAGTTGTGTATTCTTGACTGAGTCTAATCCTTTGTGGATTGTAGATTCAGGAGCGACAGACCATGTAGCGAAGGATAGAGGATCCTTCGTGGAATTCCGACGAGTACCAACTAGAACTAAGTGGGTCTATGTGGGAAACAACTCCCGAGCTGAAGTAAAAGGAATTGGCACATGCCAGCTGAATATGCGTGGTGGACGCACTTTATTCCTACATGATGTATTGTATGCTCCGGAGATTCGTCAGAATTTAGTGTCTGTTTTAGTGTTGGTTAGACTAGGTTTTAATATGAACTTCCATAATAGAGGTGTAGATTTGTATTTGGATACAAACTACTATGGTTGTGGTTATTTTCTGGATGGTTTCATTGTATTAGATATTGAGTATGTTAATGCAAATGTTTGTTATTCCCTTATCACGTCTCCTAATTCATATGATAATGATGTGAATGTGTGGCATGCTAGACTTGGTCACATTGGCCAACAACGTATGAATAGACTTGCCAAAGAGGGCTTGTTGGGCAACATTGAAAAGTCCATTTGCCCATATGTAAGCATTGCCTAGAAGGGAAAACGACAAGGAAACCATTTGGGAAAGGTAAAAGAGCTTAATTTCCTCTGCATTTAATCCATTCTGATGTTTGTGGTCCAATGAATGTGAGAGGAAGGCATGGGGCTGTTTATTTCATCACCTTTATTGATGATTATATTCGATTCAGATATGTCTATTTGATTTCTCATAAATCTGAAGCAATAAGTTGTTTCAAAAGGTTTATGAACCTGGTAGAAAATCAGTTTGTCACGCCCGATCCTCGGACACGCACACATCCTTCTACTTGGTCGATTTTATAATGCGATATCCCAGGACTAAGTATCGCCGAACCTTTCTTTTTATTAAGCACATGCAGAAGCAGTTATAAATCCCCATATAGTAACACAATGGGATAGAAAAGTAAGGCCATATTTTATTTTATTTTTTATATTGAAATCCACAACCAAACTTTTATACATGGCATAACTCGAAGTCTAATTACAAGACTATTCATAACATTCTAGTTTCACACTATTCACATTTAAACATGATTCACAAAAGATGCGGGATCTCAGTCCTCATCTGGGTCGTACTCAGACCACCATCGGGGTTCTCCTCCAGACACTCCTCTTCGGTTTATTTCTCCTCAGGCTCCTCCTCAGGGTCCTGAAATGTTGTCCCACAACCGGGATGAGACTATGTCTCAGCAAGTTCTACCCCACTAAGACTCGATTAGGAAACCAATACGCTAACCGGGCTACCTATACACGCACGAGTCAAAGGACTTACCTTGGCCTCAGATTCCACCTGCATATTAGTACAGTTCAATAGGCACCCAAGCAATTATATCATAGATCAATATCTCGATCCATCGACCTAGTCGATTTCATGTCAATTCGACCATTCCCCAGTCGTCTCCTTTATTCAGTCTCAAATCGTACTCACAACTTCACGAGCATAAACTATCAAATTTCTTGGCAACAATTTACAGTCCCGAAGGACCCGACCTATCTTTAGGTGGCAAATTACGGCCCAATGGACGCGACCTTTAATAGGTGGCAGATTTCGGCCTTATTAGGCGCGACCCCTATCAGGTGGCAAATTACGGCCTTGTCAGGCGCGACTCATATCAGGTGGCAGATTACGGCCCAACGGGCGCAACCGACTCCAAATTCGGTGGCAGAACTCGGCCCTACTGGCACAGCCATACTTTGGGCGACTTTCAAGGTTCAACTCACAACCTCTCATAGTCAAATTCTAATTGAACACCCACACTGATTAATTTGGGATAAATCCCCACATACTCATCAACTCACTCAATTTTCACACGATATTAATGTACCCAATGGATCTCAGCCAAGAGCATATTCAATTTACTCTCACAAACTTATCCACTTAATAGCCCATCAAAGCATTATTGACGCTAAACAATCGTACTCGGTCATCCACAACTCAATTACTCAATCTCAATCAATTTAGGAATAATTCCTCAAATTGCACAATTAATTCAATTTAGCACAACGTGTAGCTCAAATAAATAAACGGACTGCACCACGACAATCAGCACGAAATTTCGGTCGTCGGCTATCCTTGCCTAATTTCCGAAAAATAAATAATTAAATAATTAATTTCGAAAATTAATAAATAAATACTAAAAATCCAATTTAGGCCCGTAATGCCTAATTGAAGCCCGCTAAGGGTCGGGAAAAATCCCGAAATGCATTCAATAAATAATAGTACGTCTCTACTTGCTAATGACTAAGTCTAACCACCTAACATGCATCATTAAGTCACTAATTTAATTGTTCTAAACTAATCTAACCACCTAATTGCACTTAATTAAATCTAATCAACCCTTAAGCATCATTAGTCTACTAAGCAAGGATTAGTGAGATTACTCACTTGATTAAAAGCGAGGACTGGATCACCGCGACGGCGACGCAATGGCAGCCGAAACTCGGGATTTCGGGGACACCGGCGGGCTTGGACCGAGTCTTAACTTTGGCCCAATAAATCTCAGCTCAACTGAGATTTGTTTTTGCACTGGACTGGGCTCACTCTTGGACTTGGGCCTGGCTGCGACTGGGCTTGATTTCAATTGGGCCAAAGATGGGCTGAATTGCGGCTGGAATTCACTGACCCATGGGCTGAGCTGCTGAAATGGGCTGATGAAAATCACTGGACTGCTGACTTACGTTGAAGAAGTTGGGCCGACCTGGAAGTTTGGGCTGCTGCAACTGAAGCCCATGACTTCAAATGGCTGAAGCTCGCTGAAGAAATTACGGAGGTGCTGGACTTCGGCTTCGCTGACGTGTGGATGACGCCGCTGGGAGGAAAAACCGAAGCTGCGAAGTTGAGAGCAGCGAGGACTGAAGACGCACGTGTGGAGATGAAGACACGAACGATGGGAGCAGGCGGCGTTCATTCGGTTTGATGCAGCTGGAATGGATTCACGAGCTGAGTTGGGCCGTGAGATTCGCTGGACTGTCTTCGGTGGATACGGACGAGCAGGCGACAGCTTCAGTTGACTGAGAAGATGTGTGGACCAGCGAGCTGGCGAAGGAAGCAACAGCTTCATGCGGCTGTTTGGTGGAGACGTGCGCCAAGAGTCAACTGCAGAAGCAACCAGCAGCTTCGGTAGACGTCGACGCCGTGGCAGCTGCAGAAATTTTCAGTAGTTTGTTGATTCGGCGGCCGAATGGAAAGAAGCTGCCTCGGATTGCGTTGCTGGAGTCAACAGTGGGGAGGGCTTCGCTGGTTTGCTGACCAATTTGTTGGCACCGACTCAGGAGGATGGAGGTCTCGGTGAGTGGAGCTGCAGAAGCAAAGTCAGAAGCTGTTTCGGTGGAGTCTTCACTTGGGGTCTCCGCAGCGAGGAACGACCGAGCAGGAAGCGAGAGAGACGAAGGAGTCAACGCCAATGATGAAAGAGAACAAACAAAGGCGGCTGGTCTTTTTGCTGGAGGAGGAATCGCACGAAGGAGGCGGTGAGAAGTTGGTGTGCACGGGAAGTCTAGGAGAGAGAGAGCCCAATAGTCTTCAACCTTATCTCTTCCATTAAATTCATGTCCCCATAATACTTTCTTAAATTATAATTCCATAATAAACTAATTGAATGCAAATGTTGCACGCCCCCTTTCCCCTAGCTCCGAATTTCTTCAATTAGGTCTAATTTCCTCACTCGATTGTCCACATCGAGGTTCGATTTTGCTAATGGAAAATCTCATAAAATTTTCAGTGAGTCCCCGACACTCAAAGGTTCGATAAAGAGGCCAAAAATCCCATCAATTTGGCCGATCCAAATTTCTATTAATTTTCGCAACATCCGAAATGATTTTCCGAAAAAATCCCGAACTCGATGGAATTTCTCCGAAAGACAAGACGACATCCTACGAATGAATTGTGACATGCTCGAACATCCGATTTCCGAAACCGAATTCCATTTCGTGGTTAAAATCAATCGAACGCAATTCTAGTCCAATCCGACCTATCGAGTAGCTTTTAGGGATTTTACCGCGGTTATATCCCTTAACAACTTCACCCAATAGATTTGTTAACTCGTGAGTGATCAGCTCAGAGAAAAAGGACCATATGCACGCCGGCGAAATGCCCATTTCATATATTCGGGACGAGATCGAAATTCAGGATGTCACACAGTTAGACAAAAAAATAAAAGCATTGAGATCTGATTGAGGTCGAGAATATTTATCTGATGAGTTCAAAAAATTATGTGATGAAAAAGGAATAGAAAGACAGTTGTCTATTCCATATACTCCTCAACAAAATGGTGTTGCGGAGAGAAGAAACAGAACCCTACTGGAAATGGTTAGGTCCATGATGGCGCATGCTAACTTACCTATCACCTTTTAGAGTGATGCATTGTTAATTGATGTGTATATACTTAACCGGGTGCCTTCCAAATCAGTTACTTCCACTCTATATGAGTTATGGACAAGTAGAAAACCGGACTTAAGTTTTCTTAAGCCATGGGGTTGTGCCGCCTATACACATGAGTCATTTCACAAATTTGGGAAATTGGGTCCCAGAGGAAATAAGAGTATTTTCATAAGGTACTCAAAACACTCGAAAGGATATGTGTTCATAAGTGAGTAAGAAAGTGGGAGTATAACTGAGTTTGAATCACGAGATGTCACATTCCTAGAGGATGAATTTCCTAAGAAGGGCGAAATAGGGGAAGATTGTTCCCTATTTGAGACCTTGGATCAGGATAATGATGTTAGTGGAGTTCGTCCAAGTGGGAGTAATATGAGAAGTGATGAATTGAATTCAACTTATTCTCAATTACAACCACATGATGAGACGACGTCATCATTACCTAATCCAAGTGGGAGCATGATGGGGAATGATGTGCAAAGTGTACAATCTCCCATACGGCGAACAAGTCGCCAAAGTATTCCCCATCGACGTTTTGACATTGAAGGGGAAACTTTTATGGTTGCTCCACAAGATGAGGATGAGCCAAGAAATATTAATGAGGCTCTGAATTGCCCTAGTAAGGAAAAATGGATTAATGCAATGGAAAAGGAAATTGAGTCAATGAAATCAAACCAAGTCTAGGAACTGGTTGATCTTCCAAAAGGACGCAGAGCTATTGGGAACAAATGGGTTCTCAAAATAAAGCGAAAGGCTGATGGCTCGATTGAAAGGCATAAGGCTTGCCTTGTGGCAAAAGGGTATAATCAACAGGAAGGAATTGATTATGAAGATACGTTTTCTCCTGTAGTGAGATTTACCTCGACTCGTATTATTCTGGCAATAGTGGCTAGTCTGGATCTTAAGTTACATCAAATGGATGTAAAGACTGCTTTCCTCAATGGAGAATTAGAGGAAGAAATATTTATGGAACAACCTGCTGGTTTCATAGTGAAAGGCCAAGAAGAAAAAGTATGTCGACTTTTGAGGTCGATATATGGTCTTAAGCAATCATCAAGACAATGGTATATACGTTTTCATAATGCCATAATGGCATATGATTTTATGATGATTGATGAGGATCATTGTGTATATATCAAAAGATCCAAAGATCAATTTGTGATCATATCATTATATGTTGATGATATACTAATTGCTGGAAGCAATATGGAGTTTGTTAAGACTGTCAAGAGTTGGTTGTCTTCCAACTTTGAGATGAAGGACATGGGTGAGGCTGCATACATTCTTGGAGTTAAGATTTCAAGAGATCGTTCGAAGAGATCGTTGTCTCTTTCGCAAGAAACATATATAAATAAGGTTCTTGATCGTTGTCTCGTATGCAAGACTGTAAAACCCATAGACACTCCTATTGCAAAAGGTGAAGGATTGAGCCATAGACTGTGTCCAAGGACTCCACAAGAGAAGGAACAAATGAAACATGTTCCTTATGCTAGTGCAATTGGGAGTTTGATGTACGTTATGATGTGTACAAGACCCGACATATGTTTTGCAGTTGGAATGGTGAGTAGATACCAATCTAATCCAGGTCCAGCACATTGGAAAGCCATTAAGAGAATACTGATGTATCTGAAGGGAACTGCTGATTTCAAGTTGAATTACCAAGGAAAGGATCTGCGACTTGAAGGCTATTCAGATGCTGACTGGGGAGGGGATTTAGATGAAAGAAAATCTACCTCAGGATTTGTTTTCTTACTAAACAATGGCGCCATATCATGGAGTAGTAAGAAGCAAACATGTATAGCCTTATCCACGATGGAAGCTGAGTTCATGGCATTATCAGCAGCAGTACAATAAGGAGTTTGGCTTAAGAGATTTTTGGATCATTTAGGTGTTATTGAGAAAGCTGCAAATCCATTGTTGGTTAACTGTGATAGCCAAGCAGGATAGCATACACCAAAGATCCAAAATATCATGGCAAGACTAAACATATAGATACCAAGTATAACTTTGTCAAGGATATGGTTGCACGAAAGGATGTGAACTTACAGTACATATCTACGCATAGAATGGTAGCAGATCCTATGACAAAACCAATACCTAGAGATGTGTTTTGTGGTCATGTAAAATCTCTAGGATTGCGTAGAGTCTGATGTACTAAATTGTAATTTCCCTGAGTTGTTCACATTTATGAACTAGTGTTATTTCATCATTAATGCCTATGAATCTTTGTTTGATCTTTATGCATCTTAATGCTTAGTGCATTATTTTAAATTGAAAAAGTATGTCGGACAGATATAAGATTAGCCCACTCACACGGGTAATCGCCTCCATTTACTGTGTGATAAATAGAGATGAGACTATTTTTAAGCTTATTATCTAGGTGATAATCGAGAGCTCAAGCTTAAAATACGTATGTCGCCTTAACTGGGTGTTAAGATGAGGACATAATAATTATGTCCGAAAGTAAAATAACCCACATATTTTACTTTATCTGTCTAAGATGCCAGATGTGAGTTCTGATGAATTTTGTAAATGAGTAGATACGTGAACTCAAGTTAGACATTGGGTATGTCTAAACTATCATCTGTATGGTATTGAAAGGTGTAGGTGATATAGCTAGTACGAGTACCTAGAGGGGGGGTGAATAGGTATATAAAAAATTTCTTGAAGATTGCACAATATTTAAACAGTTAGAGGATTTGCAACAGTTAAAAATTCAATCGCAAGACTGAGTAAGGGAAAGAGAGAATAGAACACGCGGTTTATAGTGGTTCGGCTTGATTCAAGCCTACGTCCACTCTTCTGCACTGACAGCCAATTGGCTGGATTCCACTATGAACAAAGAGATGTTACAGTGTTGATCTTCCTTGATTTCTAGGTGTAGATGATCTACCACACTCGCTCAAGGTGTCACCAAGTATAAACACTCTCTGTGTATACAATTTCGCTCGAACTGTATCGACTAACAATCAAGGTTCTTCAGACTCTGGAATTTTTCTATCGATCACACTACTAAAACAACTAGAACGTCTTCCTTTTATACTCCTTTATGCCATCATAGCCGTTGGCACTTACCAAAGGAATTCCTCCAATCTACCCGTTGGACGGAATCAATCAAGAAGATCATCCGAGCTATTTAAGGAATCTGATGATAGCCCATCAATCCTATTCGCCCATACAATCAGGATCTTGGTTTCCAAGAATAGAACATTCCAAGAATATTTCATCGACCATCGGATCTTCAATTGATCTTAGATAAGAATCAAAGAATCCGAAATATTTATCCAACCAAAGAATCTTTTCCAGAGGATAGGATCGAATCCTCAACCATATACTTCGGCTTTGGATTTCCTTCGTCACTAGATTAGAAAGACTGTCAGTGAGAATAGTCTTGAGTCTTGAGTCTTGAGTCTTGTGAATACAAAGTCTTCAGACTTTAAACTGTCGGTCTCCGAACATCTAGACTTAGACTGATAGAAACGTTTTGTCAGCTTCAAAATATTCTGGAAAGATTTCTCCAACAATCTCCCCCTTTTTGATGGTGACAAAACTTTCTTGTAGATTTGAACAACTTTGACCTGCAAAAACATTTCTCAAGCAATATGGCTAACTCAAAAAGGTTAATAAAGCAACCAGACTCTGCATCCACAGAAAATTGGTTAGTCTTTCATGAGTAATACCATATAACAACACTTGATATAAATGCAACCAGTCAAGCATCAAAATCCACAGCCAATTCAGTCAAATTTAAATTCACACCCAAGTTCAAGTTCTCAAGTCATACTCGAAAATAAACATAACCACAAAAGTTTAAAAATGTTGAAAGATGTTGGTTCAAATTGATTCTCCCCCTTTTTGTCATCATTAAAAAGGGTGAGAAAGGAGTCATGTCTGCTTGGGAATGCGCACGATCTGGAAATCCCCCATAGACTGGACTACTCCTTCGAGCTTCTTCAGGTCTTCCCTCAATTGAGCTACCTCTTCTCCCTTAGCATTGGCTTGAAGTTGCAGAGCGAGGTCTTTGAATTTATCCTCCAGAGAGATTGAAGATGCTTGTCCAGCATTCTTCATGGCTTGGATTTCACAGTCGAGCATATATCGGCCACGCATTTCCGAGAAGAATATCCATGATACGACGAAAATCTGCAGAATCATCCGTCTGTGTACTAGCATTGGCTTTCTCAGATGGTGTGTATGCAGACGATGGCGCTTCTGTAAAGTCTTGCAGATTTGATTCTGACGTATCGTGACCTTCTTCAGGCAATTGAGAGACCTGAACTTCTTCTGGGTCTTCTGCAGATTGTCTTAGATCTTCACTGTCAGCAGCATGAGGTGTAGACCTCTCTTGCTCGCCAACTCCCCCTGTCTCTAGGACATCGGAAGAGTGATGATCATGCTCTTGATTTCCCTTCTCTCCAGATTTATCAGCAGACTTTTCTTTCTCTCCTTCTCCTTCTTCTTCAGCTTCTTTCTCCTTCTCTCTCTGCTCTTCTTCTTCTCTGTTTTGCTGAAGTTCTGTCGGTTGAGACACAGAACGTCTGGTTCTTGTCAGTGCTTGGATAGTGGGATCTTCATCCTCTTCATCTTCATCTTCATCTTCATCCTCCAGGATGAGAGTTCTTTTCTTCTTTTTCGATGGGGCACCAATGGCCTCCTTTCCTTTTCTCTTTGAGGCAGACTGAACTGGAGATTTCACTCTGAATTTCTCCATTGCCTTGGAAAGTTTTTGAAGACGCATCTTCGTTAACATCTTCAAACCTACCACCATTTTATCACACGGTCGAACACAAAATGTTTGTGGCGGTTCAATATTCATGTGTCGAAGATCTTGGTCACCGAGACCGAGGATAAGGCAATTGTCCTTTGTCTTTCGACATTGCTCGTACATATGGAAGAGAATAGTGTGCGGGAGAGAGAACTTCCGTCCGAGTTGATCGCGTACATCAACTTTGCTTCGAAAGAGACACGAAGTCTTTGACGTAGACTTTGGTCGAGACAGGTTGATCACAATCTTATGAAGCACAATGTTGATGGCATTCATCCTGGAATAGGTAATTTTCTTCTCTACGTCCCTATCTTTGACAAGTTCCAGAGTAGTACGAGCAGGTGAGACTTTGATTGGTAGATAACGTCCTCGTTCAACTCCAACTATGTCCGCCAACATATTCACATCTACCACGTAGACTTGGTCTCGTACACTGAATGAAATTCTATTCGCATCCAAAAAGCTAAGATTTGAATAGAAATAAGCGGTCAGTTGAGCATACCCGTCCGTAGAGTCAGAGCAAAAAGTCTCAAGTTGAAGCAAATTCAACTTCTCTCTTAAGTTCATGTTGATGGCGTCCAGGAAGTCAAAATCAACACTTCTAGGGTTTATCACCCCTCTTTTCAACAGCCTGAAATACACATTTTCCTGATCCTTGGATTTGAACAAATCCATCCGATTTCCTTTCACCTTTGCTGCCACACCCATTCTAGGTTGAAATTCAAGGAACATTCTGTCATCATCGTTCCCTTCAATCAGATTTTGTCCTGGCATACGAGGGTCACTTGGAATGTTCGCAAGTGCCTCCTCTGCCCTTCCTTTCGAAGCAACTCCCAATTCCTCCATTTTCCGCAGAAAAAGATACTCATTCCCATAATTTTTGTCCTTAAGGAAGTCATCTATATATTTTAATGAAGTACCGGTGCTTTTCAACGCACGATAAAGCTTATAGATAAAGGAGGGTCTTTGGACTCTTACTGGGTCGACATCCTCGATTATCTCTTCTTCCAGATGTTGACTCGCACCTTGTGGGGCAGGAGGTGTTGAATGACGTGGAGGAGAGCGAATCGGACTTTGTCGCTGACTTGATAAGTCTTCTTCCTCAGTAAGATCGAAGTGAGTCGGTCCCTTCTCCATTCTTTGTGGTCCCCTGCTTGCGATTCTTGATGATTTCCTTGAAGAAGACATCCTTCTTTGTCGATTGGAAGATTCCTTCACTTGCTTTCCCAAGAAAAGATGACAACTTTCTCGAGGATGAACAAGAAATAGAAACAGGATCGGGAGGAGAGTTCCTTTTAGGGTTTTGAAGATTGGGCGAAGAAAAACTGTATATATATAACTCAGTTTTGAAAAGGGAAGTTCAATCGGTACAAGGAAAGTGTACGAATACTTCTTATCAAAATCAATAACTGCCAAAATTAATCCCTTTTAAAAAGACAAGTTTTCGAATTTCACACGGATTATAACCGAACGAAAGATCGTACCTTTTCGAATAACTAAACGAGAATTCGTACCTTTTAGATAAAATAGCAACTTACAGTCTATAGCCATGATAGTCTGAGTCTGAGGATTTAAAGTCTGAGAGATTAGAGTCTTAGAGTTGGTGAGTCTCTAGACTTTAACTTCTTCAAGCTTCAAAATGTTGAGTCTTGAACGGATAAAGTCGAATTGATTTTTCTCCAAAGGCTTTGTGAATATATCCGCTAGTTGACTCTTTGAATCAACAAATTGAATCGAGATTTCTCCATTTTGAATATGATCTCTAATGAAGTGATGTCGAATCTCAATATGCTTTGCTCTTGAATGAAGGATTGGATTTTTGGTGAGATTGATCGCTGGTGTTGTCACATCGATTTGTGCATGAGTCTTCAATGCCAAAGTCTTGTAGCTGTTGTTTTATCCATAGAATTTGCGAACAGCAGCTTCCAAGAGCTACATACTCTGCTTCTGTCGTTGAGAGGCTACAGTACTTTGCTTCCTCGAGAACCAAGATACTGTCCTGTTTCCAAGCAGTTGACAAGTTCCAGAAGTGCTCTTTCTATCGACTCTACAACCGGCCAGATCTGCATCTGAGTATCCTAGAAGATTAAAGTCTCTCCTCTTTGGATACCAAAGACCGATGCTTGAAGATGAGGCAACATATTTGATAATACGTTTCACGGCAATGAGATGTGATTCTCTAGGATCTGATTGAAACCTAGCACAAATGCAAACACTCAACAAAATATCAGGTCTAGAAGCGATAAGATAAAGAAGTGAACCGATCATGCTCTGTACAGCTTTTGATCTACTTTCTTCCCTTCTTCATCCTTGTCTATCTTCGAGAACATGACATTGGTATGTCGGTCTTTTTGCACTTCTCCAATCCAAACCTTTTGACAAGATCATTCGCATATTTTTCTTGATGAATGAAAGTTCCTTCCTTCATTTGTTTCACTTGGAGTCCAAGAAAGAATGTTAACTCTCCCATCATACTCATTTCAAACTCATCCTACATAGACTTAGAAAATTTCTTGCATAGACTTTCATTAGATGATCCAAAAATAATATCGTCCACATATATTTGAACAAGTAAAAAGCTTTTGTTTTCCTTTTTGATAAACAAAGTAGTATCTACTTTACCTTTGACAAAACCATTACGTAATAAAAACTTACTTAGTACGTCGTACCAAGCTCGAGGTGCTTGCTTTAAACCATACAAGGCCTTTCGTCCCGAAGCGAGTCGGCTTCTTTGGGTCTTCAAACCCAGGTGGTTGTTCCACATAAACTTCCTCATGGATAAATCCATTTAGGAACGCACTTTTGACGTCCATTTGGAATAACCTGAAATTTGTATAACAAGCAAACGCAAGTAATAGTCGAATAGCTTCTAACCTTGCTACTGGTGCGTAAGTCTCGTCATAGTCTATTCCTTCTTCTTGCGTGTATCCTTTGGCCACGAGTCTTGCTTTGTTTCGTACGACTTTTCCTTCTTCATTCATCTTATTCCTGAATACCCATTTGGTTCCAATAATAGTTTTACCTTTTGGTTTAGATGTCAATTCCCAGACATCATTGATGTTGAACTGTCTGAGTTCTTCTTGCACTTCGATCCAACTTTCATCAAATAAAGCTTCTTCTATGCTTTTTGGTTCAATTTCAGAAATGAGAGCCACAGCACTAGATTCTTCACGCCTTTTTGATCTGGTGCGGATTCCTTCATTAATTTCACCAATAATGAGATCTTTGGGATGACTGGATTTATGCTTCCAGTTACTAGTTGATTTGCCTGGTTGATGATCTCTTTCTTTATTTGAATCTTCATGAGCATCTTGATGTTGGACTTCCAGAGTCTGAGATGCTTCTTGAGTTGTAGACATTGGAAGGTCTAGAGCGGGTTTAGACTCTTCGTACTGAGTCTGGCTGGATTCATCTTGCGCTGAGTCTTGGAATTTGACATTCATTGATTCTTCCACAGACTGGCTTTTCTTGTTATAGACTCTGTAGGCTTTGCTTGATGTAGAATATCCAAGGAAGATGCCTTCATCTGATCTTTCTTCAAACTTACCAACTCGATCATTTGCATTTTTCAAAATAAAGCATTTGCAACCAAACACATGAAAGTATGAAACAATAGGCTTCTTACCTTTGAATAATTCATAGGGGGTTTTCTCTAAAATAAGTCTTAGAAAGACTCTATTTATTATATAGCATCTTTGTTGAAACGAGCTTATTAAAATCGTGAAGAAATTTTACTTTCAATTAAAAGTGTTCTAGTCATTTCTTGAAGAGATCTATTCTTTCTTTCCACAACTCCATTTTGCTCGGAGTATATGGAGAGGAAAACATATGATTAAAACCAGATTTATCACAAAATTTCGTAAAATCTTGATTCTCAAATTCACTTCCATGATCTGTTCTTATACTTGAGATTGCACATCCTTTTTCATTTTGAACCTTTTTAGCAAACTTCTCAAAGTACGAAAAGGTTTCTGACTTACTTGCAAGAAAATATACCCAGGTAAAACGAGAGTAATCGTCTACAATTACTAGACAATATTTCTTACCTCCAATGCTCTGGGTTCTTGTTGGTCCGAAGAGATCCATATGAAGCAACTGTAGTACATGATTAGTAGATACATGATTTATTTGCTTAAATGAATTTCTTACCTGCTTTCCCAGAATGCATGGAGTGCATAAGTCAGACTTTTGGTATGGCAATTTAGGTAGACCTCAAACAAGCTTCTTTGATGAGATTTTGGCTAATTGCTTCATGTTGACATGGCCAAGTTTTCTGTGCCATAGGACTGCTTCATCTTGAATTGAGATTAGGCATTGTGCTTCATTTGGTTTTACATCAAGGAGGTAGATATTTCCATGCCTTCGACCCATGAAAGACTGAGTTGAGTCTTTGCTAATTCCATAACATATGCTTTCTTGAAAGGAGATCTTGAAACCAGTATCACACAATTGGCTAATGCTGAGAAGATTGTAGTTGAGTCCTTCCACTAGAGAGACATTGCTTATTGTGAGATTTCCAATTTTCACAGTTCCAAATCCCACAATGCTTCTTTTATTGTTTCCTCCAAATGAAACTTTTCCACCATTTACTTGAATAAGTTTTATGAAACAATTTGAGTCTCTGTCATGTGTCTTGAGCATCGCTGTCAAGATACCACTTTACCTTCTTTTTGACGAGACCGTATTCAAAAGAGAGTCTCAAGCTTTCTTTGGTACCCAAATTTTCTTGGGTCCTTTGGTGTTAGTAGGATAAGCATTATTGGGTCATACTTTCTTAATAGGCTTCCAAACCATAGGACACTCTTTTTCAAAATGATCCTGATTGTTACACTTTGAACACCTTAAAGCATTTCGACCTACGAGACTTTACAAAAACTTTCTTGAAATGATTTTTGTAAGCCTCTCTCGACGGTCTTTTCTTAATTCTTTCTTTTACTTTCGGAAAATCAATCAAAGGGATTGTTTCAGCTGTCATACCTAGACCAGACTTATTGAAGTAAGGTCTTTGGACCGTAAGAAAAAAAGAACTTTTCGAGTTTTTCAGATCCTATTGAAAATTTCTTTGAAATATTTGATAAGTCAGTTTTTAAGAAAGCATTTTCTTTTGAAAGTTTATCTTCATTCTCTTTAACAGTAGAAACATTCAAGTTTAAACTTTTCACTTTTTCTTCTAAAATGTTTTCCTTTTGTTTTAAAACTTAGTTTTCCTTCTTAAGTTCGGAAATCTTTTTGAGAGAAGTCTTAAGACTAAAACATAGTTCATCAATGTATTTAGAGACTTTGACAGGGATTTTATAATCACTTACCTCAAATTCACTGTCTGAGTCTGATCCAGAGTTTGAGTCTGATTGCGCCATCAGACACAGGTTGGCATATTCCTCATCACTTTCTTCACACTCTGTATCGCTCCAGATTTCGGCTTTAAGAGCTTTTTGAGACTTCTCAGGCTTTCCTCTTTTCTTCTTCAGAAGAGAACAGTTAGGTCTGATGTGTCCCTTTTTCTTACACTCGAAGCAAACTACATCTTTGTTTGGTTCCTCATTATCGACAAACTTGGTTTGCTGTTTCTGAAAACTTTGTTTCTTTGAGTTGAACCTTCTTCCTTTTCTATTAAGCTTTCTGAACCTTCTAATCATAAGAGCAAGCTCCTCATCGTCAGATCTTCTTCGAATCTGTATCATCGAATCATCGTTAGATTTTAATGCAATGGATTTCTTACCTCTTGGATCTTCGTCTTCATTAATTCGTTCCACTTCGTAAGACTGAAGAGTTCCAATCAGCTTGTCTACAGATAATGGCATGATTCTTTGCGTCTCTCTTATTGAAGTCTTTATATGATTCCAATCCTTGGAGAGTCCACGCAGTAGCTTGTTCACCTTCATAGGATCAGAAATTTTCTGTCCTTGATTCTCAAGACCATTGACAATATCTGTAAAACGGCTAAACATGTCAGTTATAGATTCTTCTGGTTTCATTTTGAAGGCTTCATATTGACCAAGGAGAATGTTAATTCTGGTTTCCTTCACTCGGTCTGTCCCTTCATAAGTGATATGTAATCTGTCCCAGACTTCTTTTGCTGTAACACAAGAAGATATTCTATTATATTCAGTTGGTGACAAAGCACAATATAAAGAGTAAATTGCTTTAGCATCGAGCGCTTGTCTCTTGTTTATCTCTTCTTGAGACATTCCGCTGGCTTCAACGGTTTCTTTCCCTCTTTCGCATAATGCGATGCAGCGGTAGGAGTGATTCCTTTTCCACCACATCCCATTCCGGAGGATCCTTTGACCGTAGAAAAGCTTTCATCTTGTTTTTCCAGATGTTGTAATCCTTTCCATCAAAGTAGGGTGGTCTCGGTATTGCTTTGCCCTTCCACCAGCCCCTGGTGCTAGCATACTAGCCATGGATCTTTTACTCTGAAGTAAAACACTTCAAATAAAGTAAGAACACGAGCTCTGATACCAATTGATATAGCTAGTACGAGTACCTAGAGGGGGGTGAATAGGTATAAAAAAATTTTCTTGAAGATTGCACAATATTTAAACAGTTAGAGGATTTGCAACAGTTAAAAATTCAATCGCAAGACTGAGTAAGGGAAAGAGAGAATAGAACACGCGGTTTATAGTGGTTCGGCTTGATTCAAGCCTACGTCCACTCTTCTGCACTGACAGCCAATTGGCTGGATTCCACTATGAACAAAGAGATGTTACAGTGTTGATCTTCCTTGATTTCTAGGTGTAGATGATCTACCACACTCGCTCAAGGTGTCACCAAGTATAAACACTCTCTGTGTATACAATTTCGCTCGAACTGTATCGACTAACAATCAAGGTTCTTCAGACTCTGGAATTTTTCTATCGATCACACTACTAAAACAACTAGAACGTCTTCCTTTTATACTCCTTTATGCCATCATAGCCGTTGGCACTTACCAAAGGAATTCCTCCAATCTACCCGTTGGACGGAATCAATCAAGAAGATCATCCGAGCTATTTAAGGAATCTGATGATAGCCCATCAATCCTATTCGCCCATACAATCAGGATCTTGGTTTCCAAGAATAGAACATTCCAAGAATATTTCGTCGACCATCGGATCTTCAATTGATCTTAGATAAGAATCAAAGAATCCGAAATATTTATCCAACCAAATAATCTTTTCCAGAGGATAGGATCGAATCCTCAACCATATACTTCGGCTTTGGATTTCCTTCGTCACTGGATTAGAAAGACTGTCAGTGAGAATAGTCTTGAGTCTTGTGAATACAAAGTCTTCAGACTTTAAACTGTCGGTCTCCGAACATCTAGACTTAGACTGATAGAAACGTTTTGTCAGCTTCAAAATATTCTGGAAAGATTTCTCCAACAGTAGGCATACGCTCCATGGGAAATGAGTTAATACCGTAATACATATTTCATACTACGTATGCATGCAACAACCAATAAGAGTGGCAAAAAGTTTGATCAACTTTTATGACGTGTGAGACTCTTGAGGAAAAGAGTTCCTCAATTTTTTAGTCCCCTCATGACTCTTACTTATTCTCAAGATTTCTATTTAGTGTTTGCTATCTTAGGGTGTTGCCAATGGTCATGAGATGATTCGATCTAATTGGGCATTTCTAGAAAAGCAAGCTGAACTGAAATTGAGAGTTTGAAGGGAAGAGGAAGATCGATTTTGGAGAATCACATTATAGTTTTGTGTTCACTGGTCGACCAATTATGACTGTCTTTGTGATAATCATAATTATGAATATAATATATATATCATTGTTTAAAAGAGATCAAGAGAGATATAAATGTGATCGATCGATCTAGGGTACTGCATACTAAATCTACTCGGAGTGTGACGCCCATTATGAGCTGCTATATATTCCTAACAGATGTATAGCAACGAGCTCTCAAAGTATGCTGGTCGCACGGATTATTCACCGGTATGAATGTTGAAGAGAAGTAAAGAGAATCCTGTTCGGCCCACCATGTGCGAGTGGGAGATGAAGGCTTTATTAGTATAGGGCTTAAGGCCCGTCCGCCCAAGTTGGGCCCAAAAAGCCCAACCCACGGGAATAGGGCCCGTGGAAGGGGAGAGGTATAAAAGGGAGGAGAGAGAGAGAAAAATACACTGTTTTTTTTTTAAAGAAAAAGACGTACGTTTTCTCTCTACGCACTCTCTCTCTCTCTCGCTTTCTTCAAAGCGAAACCAGTGAAGCGCTCGAAGGATTTTGCATCCTCGGATCGAACAGGGCCAAGTTTCTCTTCTTCTATCGGCGTCGGTGTCTAATCTGTGGCTAACAAGGTACGCTCGAATCCGTGGTGTGCTTTACGATCGGTGATACGTGTATTTCCTGGGTTTCGTCTTCCGCATTGATTTAGTGGTTCGATTCAGCGTCGAATCCGGTTTTCGGGGATCCGTTATTCCCAACAATCTGTAATATTCAACCAAACATTTGACTCACTGTGAGTCATCATAATCGCTCAAAACGACTATGATGGACATAGGGCAAAGGTGTTTTTTTGTCTGCCATTATCTTGTGAGAGAAGAAGGGGGGGGGTGGATAGAGAAACATGCATAGGAATGTACGGATGAACTCGAGCTTGCTCATATCACAAGAGGCCTTCTTTTGTTTTGTTGCACTTCCACTCGCACTCTTAAAAGCAAATGATTATAATTCTGTCAAAATACTCTTTCGAAAATTTTATGATATGGTTGATAGTGCCTGAAAAGGCCCATCATAAAATTGAACTGGGACAGCCCATGTGGCTTGGCCAAGGTTAAAAGGCCAGAAGGGCCATTCTTGTCGCAACCGCCACATTTGAAGGACTAATCATTGCCATTTAAGTTGTCTCATCTAACTCTCGAGCAATCTCAAAGTTCTTGAAATTTCTCGGTACACTCAATAACCCCCTCGAGTTTTCGCACATCTATGAATAGCAGCCCGTGGTGAGTTCGAGACACACAGTCACGCCCCCACACAAGCACTCGTCTCCCTCAGACTGTCTCCTCACCTATTCTTTTTCAGCAGGCGACGAAAAAAGCGGAGACAGAGGCGTCTCGAAAGATAGCAAGATCCAGGCTGCAATGGGCCGACTCAGATTTGGGCCTTTGTTTTTTAGGCCTGTGTCACTTGGGCCAGCACATCGCAGCGCCTACCTACGAGCTCCCTCTCGTCCTCCCTCATTTTTCTTCCCTCTCTCTCCCTCTCACTCACTCTCCTCTCTTAGCCGCTCCTCTCGAAAATCTCCCACCGAATCTCTTCTTCTTCAAGGCAGCAGCAGCAACCTCACTCAGATCTAGGGCGGGGTCATGCCCTACTGGGATCTAGGCCAGCAGGCCCTAGTCAGGAGCTGCCAAGGCCTCGCCCAGGGCCAGTGAGGGTTGCCGGGCTTCGGCAAGGCTCAGGCGACCTCCGCCGGCCCTTCCCGAAAGCTATTGCGGTGACCATCACTGAGGCTTAGCCAAGTCAAGGGATAAGTTTCATTTTCTTTCTTTTTGTAACGTTAGTTCTTTCAGCTCTAATTTAGTTTATATTTTTAAAATATTTTTCTAACACGGCTCTTGATGGGTGCAACACCATCTCTACATGTCTTAAGAAAGTAATGAAATAAGATATGCCAGCATTTTCCATTAACTAAATTAGGTGGAGTCAATAAAAAGATTCAATTGAACCAATTCGACAAGTTTTAAGATTTGATTGCACATTTAACAAGTTTTAGAATTCCATTACATTTTCGTGATAAGTTTTAGGGCTTATAATACACAAATCTTTAGAAAAATTGGAACTTCCCATGTATAGATGTTTTAATACACATCTGGGATATTCAGGTTGTACTATTATTTAATTGAGATATTTGCGCATTCATTTTCAATAGGTGGCATGCCATAAAATAAATGTTTTAATGCGCATCTAGGATACTTAGGCTGTACTATTATTTAATTGCGATATTAGCGCATTCCTTTTCAATAGGTGGTATGTTATAAATTGGAAATGATAAAAATCATATCTTGCTTGTTACTAATTTTAGATTGGATGGTCATTAAAAAATTTATAAAAACATGTCTAGGGGTGCATTTAAAGAAACAAAAATAATGATTACATTGCATTTTTTATTGCGTAATATTAACTATTTCCATGTTAATTGGCTCATTTCAAGAAAATACGTTGTTTAGTGCATTATTTACCTAGCATATCATATTTGCGTATTCACTCTCCTTTCATGTATAGCTGTTGAGGTCCTTGGGCTTTATAATAAGATGTTGGATAATGTTGCCTGATATGACTTAGGGTCTTATCATTTCCGCCATTTACTTGTTTTATTATTAATTCATCTCATTTTAGTGCTTGCCCCCTTATGTCTGGCCATGTAGATTTGCATGTTTACGGATGAGAAAATATTACATGGAAGGTACCGATAACAGACTATAGGTAAAACTCACGTAACCAAGTCTCCATGAAGAGTGTATGAGTAGTGGCTGATTAGACATACTTTAGAATTTGCCTTTATTGAAAGGGCGACAAGACTTTAGACTTGGTGCTTGCGGGTCTTGCACTGCAAGTCTCGGCCTTACCTTTGGTGCTACGACTTCGTTAGCATGTCACCTGTTGCTTGGCTTGTGGCAGGAGGCAAAGCCAAGCACTTCCTCTGTTTCGACTTGAAGCTGTATGATAGTGAGGATGAGATAAGAGACTATGCAACGCGCGCTAATTGTTGACTTGGAGTTATCTGTAGACTTTCGATTTACCAAACATCGATTGAAAGAAACATGTGAATTTCCATTCTATTTCCATTCTATTTAAGATAGGCTAGATCACAAGGGACTTGTGGAAAGTGTAGAAACAAATCTACACTTGTGTTAATACACAACTCTGCTTGGTCACTTGCTCTTCAGACTTTTGCTAAATCATCATTGCTGAAATTAGTCCACATCCAATCTAACGAATAATTTATCTCTAGTGTGCAGTACGTCTCATGAGATGGATTAGTTATAAGATCTAGAGTCCCATATAAGATGAGAGAAAGTTGGTAATGTCACTTATACACTAGTAAATCGTCACCAAATGAAACACATTTTGAGGGTTGGATTCTTGTTATTCAGGCTAAAGGACCACATTAATTATTCGATGCCATCATCAATGGCGTGAATTTCTAAGAATCAATGGAACAAGACACGTAATACAATAATTGAGAGTTGCCATAATAACGAGGGTCAAAAATTAGATTTCTCCACATCGTCATTATCTTAATTAATAAGTGAGAAAAGCCATTTTTATCAAATCAAGACCTCCTGCACAATCATAGAGCACAATTGGGACAAGAGACTTGAAATACCAGACTTTTGCACGTCTGATTGCAAAGTTTTTTTGTAGTCGTCACCAGCGATGTCACCAGAGGACCGCCATGGGTGCGCATGTTGCTTAGATCAAGATTAGATGACGAAACCAATAAAAGACTTTTTTCTTCTTCCGACTAGGGAAGCTTAATAACATAGCAATTTATATTTTCTGGTGAAATCCTACTTTAATCACAGCCAAATTCCTCAATTTCTCCGTATCACTTATTTTAAGTTTAACTTCAATTTATTTGTGAGGTTCTTGCTAATTTTAAAGCAAGAATAAATGTCATAATCAATCAAATGTAAATAATATTGCGACCGATAGGGCCTGGAGGAGCTTGTGTCAAGTGTGAGTGCACATCTCAAAAGAGAGGTTCGCTCGATAATCCGCTCAATACCTTGGGGATGTTGTTAATCTCTAAAGGGTCACAATAGAGAGTAATAGAATATTTAGTTATCAAACCATGGACAATTTAAATTTTTAAAACAATTGACAATGATCTCACAAAATATCATTGCTTGTCCGACCCTCAAAATTCTCCTACTATCTTGTCATCCTCCAATGAACAATTGATATCAATAGGAAAATATAAAAGAGCAATCTTTCATCACAAAAGAGATTCACAAGAATCGATTAACTTTGTACTGCTATTTTTCATGGTTCCTTCATACTTAACATCTCAAAGGCGCACTTTTGAAAAGAAATGCGAATACGTACTCAAAATCCATTATGAGCATTCGAGTTGTGGCTGAATTAGGCGTACTTAAAAACCCTGCTAGAATTTGCATTCATACAAAGAAAAATACAGCCAGATGAATATAGATGGACCCAAGTCGTTGCGTAGCATGACGACAGGGACCTAAAGACTTTTTGACTTGGTGTTTGAATGTCTTGCACTTCAAAAGTTGGCCACACCTTAAGTTTTTCCACAATAATGCCGTTGGTCCAGCGCCACCAAAGTGCGTCCGTGTTGGTGCTCCTGACTCACGGCAATGATAGTGAGGCGTGGCTACTTGCACTTCTGGACTAAATCTGAGGATGAGATTAATAGACTATGCGACCAGAGATAAGTTGATTTGATTTGGAGTTATTTGTGGACTTTCAATTCTCGAAACTTTGATTGGAAGGACGTGTGACTTCCCATTCTAATTTTTCCGGTTGAAATGTGGAGCGATAATCGTTGAGTTGACTGGGAGTAATTTGTAGACTTTCAATTTACCAAACTTTGATTGAAAGAAACATATAACTTCCCATTTCAATTGAAATCCACAGTGATAATGGTTACATTTTCCCGGAACTATAAGATGGGCGAGATCACAAGGGACTCATGGAAAGTGCATAAACAAATCTACACTTGTGTTAATACACAACTTTGCTTGGTCACTTGCTTTTGGCATTTAGCTAAATTATCATTGCTAAAATTAATCCTCATCTAATCTAACGAATAATCTATCTCCTGTGCAAAGTATGCCTCGTGAGACAGATTAATTATAATATCTAGATTCCTATATAACATGAGAGAAAGTTGGTAATGTCACTTATAGACCCGTAAATCATCACCAAATGGGACTCCTTTTGAGGGTGTGATTATCGTTAACTAGGCTAAAAGGTCACATTAACTATTTGATGCCCTTGTCATCGGCTTGAGGTTTTAAGAAAAAATGGAACAAGACCCATAATACAATAATAGAGAATTACCGTATTCATGAGGGTTGAAAAATGGATTTCAAGAATGTGTTCAACAAGAACTCCTCATTCTAAAAATAGCTGTTTTTATCAAGTCAAGACCCACGGCACAATAAAGAAACTTGAAAGATCAGACTTTTATGCGTTTTGATTACAAAGTTTTCTATAGTAGTCACTAGCGGTATCGCTGAAGGATCGCCATGGGCACACAGTGTTGCTCAGATCAACATTAGATGATGAATTTGACGGACTTTTGTCTTTCTTCCGACTAAGGAAGCTTCATCACATAGCAACATACATTTTCCGGTGAAATCCTACTTTTAATCACAGTGAAATTCTCAATTTCTTCATATCACTCATTTTAAGATTAACTGCAATTTATTTGTCAGGTTCTTGCTAATTTTAAAACAAGAATAAATGTCATAATCAATCAAATTTAAATAATGTTGGGACCGATAGGGCTTGGGAGAGCTCATGTCAAGCGCAAACGCCCATCTAGCAAGAGAGGTTTGCTTGATAATCCGACCAAACACCTCAAGGATGTCATTTGTCTCTAAAGGATCGCAACAAGGAGTGATAGAATATTCATTATCAAACTATGCTTTCATAGAATAGTTCAAATTCTTAAAATAGTTTATAATGATCTCGCAAAATATTACTATTTGTTATGTGCTTAAAATTCTCCTACTGTCTTGTCATCCTCCAATGAATAATCGATATCAATAGGAAAATTTAAAACGGGGATCTTTCAACCCAAAAGAGATTCACAAGAATCTATTAATATTGTAGTGCTTTTAGTTTACTCTTGCTAATTTTCATCATTCCTTCATAATAAGGCTGCGCATAACAACACTTCTTGACTGGGGAAGATTTTTTTTTTTTTTTCAGAAATAGTTCTTTTTTATTTCTATTCGGGGAACAATTTCTGAGTAAAATAAGGCGTTTGGTATGAAACAATTTCTTTTTTATATTTATTTATTTTTTATTTTTGCTCACGGATCGCCGACCGCCGTCCGTCGCCGCCCGTCACCAACGACCGCCGCCGCCACCGCCCGTCGCCGACTGCCCGCTGCCACCGCTGCATGACCGCCGGCCACCGACCGTCACCGCCAACCGCTGTCACACAGCCCATCGGCCGCCAGCCAACAGTCGGTGGCGATCGGTGGCCGTTGGTGTTGGCAATCAGCGGCATCCGGCGGCGTCCGGCAGCAACGGCAGCGGCGGTGGCGACGGTGGTCGATGGCAACGGTCGGCGACGGCGACGGTCGGTTGGCGGTCAGCAGTGGCTCCTGGCGGTTGGAGGTGACCGCAGCAAGAGAGAGGAATAAATAAAAAATAAAAAAAGAAAATTGGCTTATTTCTAGAAATTATTTCTGAGAACAATAAGCAACTTTTTTTTGTTTCTCATTTTTGCTCCAAATCTATTCCGAGCTAACTTTCTATTCGGGGAACTAAAAAAATAACTTGGCATTACCAAACGGATTTTTGTTCTTTTTTTGTTCCGGTGAACAAAAGAATAGAAATTGGGAGAAACAGAAACATTGTCATACAAACCTAAACATCCCATAGAAGCACTTTTTAAAAGAATTGTGAATACATACTCAAAATCCATGTGAGCATTTGAGTAGTGGCTGAGTTAGGCGTACATAAAACCGCTTTAGAATTTGCATTCATACAAAGGAACATGCAATCAAATGAATATAGACAGACCCAAGTCGTTGCATAGCATGACGACATGGACCTCAAGACTTTTTGACTTGGTGCTTGCAGGTCTAAACAGTGCAGAACTCGTCCCTACCCGAAGTTTTTCCACAATAATGCTGTTAAGTCCAGTGCGTGCATCTTCGTTGACTTGTAAGCACTTGCTCAGAGCCCCATATAAGATGAGAGAAAGTCAGTAATGCCATTTATACAGCTTTAAATCGTCACCAAATGAGTACTCCTTTCAATGGTATGATTCTTGTTGTCTTGAGCTAAAGGATCACATTAACTATTCAATAGTAGAGAGCCGTTGTATTTGCAAGGATGGAAAAAGGATTTCAACAAAAATGAAAAGCAAGAACTCATCATTCTCAATGTCGTCGAAATCAAAGTCTAACTAACTGATTGAAGATTGTCGTCACCTTACTAAATGAGCTAGAAAAGCCATTTTTGTATAAACAAGACCCACAACACAATAGTAGTGCACAATTGTAACTAGAGACTTGGGGCGCGCATGACAACCATTCTGTTCCAGAAATAGTTTCTGAAACAGAAATAGATTTTTCTATTTCTATTTCTAGACGAGTTTCTGAGCAAAAAAATCTGTTTGATAACGATACAAAATTTCTGTTTTAGAAATAGAAATTCGTTTGATAACAGTATAAAATTTCTATTTCTTAAAACAAAATTTTCTTTTTTTGGAGCAAATGAGATGTCCATTCTTACAAATTTCATATGCTTATGAACCCATTGACCCAAATACAAAGTAAGAGTTTTTTCTTTTTTTAGAGTAAAGTCTCCATTTTTTGAAAAAAAAAATACAAAGTAAGAGTTGTTATATCAAATTTTCTAAATTTTCACACAAAATTCTTTAGCATCCACCTAGATAGGCAATTACGGTCAAACAATATACTTATCAATAGTCTCCATACAATAGAAAAAAGAAATCAATATGCATTACTTTTGAGCATGATAGAAGGTTCCCAAAACTCTAGTAGAATAAAGGTGGACAACCATATTCTAATCCCCTTCATGCTAGTGTGTTATCTCGATCACCGCCACGGTTTACGATATCGAGCAATCGTTTTAGAAAGAAACACAAAGAAGTGTATTGGGCAATTTGCGGTAAATTTTACAAAATCGGTGAATTTTACAAAATCGGCGAATTTTACAAAGTATAATAGAGCTTGTCATAAATGACCATTACAAATAAGGGAAATCCTCAAGTAGAATATCACATTACAAGAATTGAGATAGGAATCATCAAATACAGTATCACATTACAAAAGCAAAGATTGAGAATCCCCAAATACAAAATAATAGAAATACATTACAAAAGTTGAAAACACGATCTCATGGAATCTCCGGCATATTATGATCTCTTGCCATCTTATTGGTAATATTTTTTCTAAGCATATTCATCTTAGTAGAAAATTTCATGGAGAAATTATTTCTGATTTTGTTCGAGAAATAGAGAAGTAGAAAATTTCTATTTCGATTTCGATCAAAATCTATTTCGGAATAGAAATCTATTCCAGAAATAGAAAAACGGAATAGGTTTAGGGCGCGCATGACAAAATTTTTATTTCTTGATTTCTCTGTTTTTCGTTCCCGAATGGTTTGGAGTAAATCTGTTTGTTTAGAACGCAATTTGATTTTTCTATTTCTGAAACAGATTTCTATTTCAGAAATAGAGAAATTGAAAAAATCATAAGCTGAAATTTTTAACTTCTTAGTTTCTGAAATAGAAATCAGAAACTGAAATCAAACCATATAAAAAAACCTTGTGCTTTCTTGCTAACTTAATTCACTTATAACCACAACTTTACAAATTATTGCTAATTTTCTTTTTCTTATTTTGCTCGTGTTTTTTTTTTGTATTTTTTTTCAAATTTTTTTTTATAACTTTCTCTTTAGAATGAAAGGCAATCGAATGGGTCCCCAATTTTCAAAAACGACCAAAGTTTTTAAATACTTACTTAAAAACAATGGGGCTCTTTCCTCCTAGAAAAGGCACGCGCATGGCCAGTTGAAGAAAAAGTTTTTACGTAACAGATGAATAAAAAACGTGCCTAGAAATTTAACCTTATTTTTTTACGGATTCAAAATTCTTGCAAAATCAAAATAATTGATTGTTACACAATCTTGAATTTTAATTCAAAGGCAAGAGATTCAAGAGAATCTCTCTCTTTGCTATGCAAGGGCCATAAAGGTTCATTGAGCAACAATAAAGAAATTAGGGATGAGCAACTGGACTGATTCAATTCGAGAATCAAAATGAGCCGACCTTCCCCCGATTGGTTCCTAACCATAAACGTTACTTTAAGGTAGAATTCTCATATATTCCTTTACACCATTAATTTTATTTTGTTGATAATCTTGTATAATACTAGTTTTTGATAAAATGACAAGGCTGTATAGGTGCTATTGATGGCACCCATATTCATGCTTCCACAGTACTTGTCTGAACCTATGTAGGATGAGCTTGCAAAAGATACATTGACCGATGAGGGAAACCAAATAAATACGCTTAGGAAAACAATTACTAATAAAATGGCAAAGGATAATAATATGCCGGAAATTTCATGAAATTGTATTTTCAACTTTTGTAATGTATTAGTATTATTTCGATTATTATTTTGTATTTGAGGATTTCCTATGTTGTTTTAGTATTATTTGGACTATTATTTTGTATTTGAGGATTTCCTACGTTGTTATCTAATCAATTTCTATTTCTAGAAATAGAAATTTTGTTCTGTTATCAAACGGATTTCTGTTTCAGAAATAGAAATTTTGAGTCGTTATCAAACGGGTTTCTTTGCCCAGAAACTTGTCTAGGGAATAGAAATTAAGAAATTGATTTCTGGCCAGAAATCAATTTCTGTTTCAGAAATTTTATCATGCGCAGCCTTATCAAACGGATTTATATTCCAGAAACAGTCTGGAATAGAAACTTTGTTTCCGGAACAGAAATTCTGGTTTGTCATGCACCCCCTTGAAAGACCAGACTTTTGCGTCTTGCAAAGTTGTCTGTATTTGTCACTAGAAGTGTCCCTAGAGAACCACCATGGGCACACGTGTTGCTCAGATCAACATGAGACGATGAATCGACGAAAGCCTTTTTCTTTTTCTTCCGACTAATGATGCTTCATCACGTGGCAACTTCCATTTTCTGGTGAAGTCCTACTTACATCGAGTCAACTTCCTCAATTTCTTCATATCACTCTTTTTAAGCTTGACTTCAATTTATTGGTGAGGTTCTTGCTAATTTTATTTCTTATTTTTGGAGAAAATTACCAAAACAGTCTTAAATCTATTACAATTGTGTCAATTTAGTCTTAAACTTTTTTTTTTGGTCAATTGAGTTCTAAGCCTTTTACAATTGTGCCCATCAAGTCCTTTCGGCTAAAATTGGCTGGCTGGCGTTGATGTGGTTAGTGGCCGTTGGCATTGGCGACAATTTTTTAATAATATTTTTATTTTATTGAATTTTTAATTAATTTTTATCTTTTTTCCCTTTTTCTCTTTTTTTTTTCCTCCTCCCTCCTCCTTCCTCCACCTTCCTCCTCCCTCCTTCCGTTGGCTCTCGTGATGGGCCAGGGGGCTAGTCGATCGTCGAACTAAGGTGGCTGGGCGAGCTCGCCTAGTCATCGTTGGGCGAGGGTGAGCTCGCTTGACCGCCACTAGCGGGGTGAGCCCTTGCTAGTGGCTGGGTAAGTAGCTTGCCTAGCAACGGTGAGGCGAGCCCTTATCGGATCCGGAGAGGGGGGCCTCATTATCACTAGGTTTGGTGAGGTGAGCCCCTGTTGGATTTAGTGAGGGCTCGCCCCGCCAGTAGATGGGTGAGCTTGCCCAATCGCCTCAATTACATGGAACCATCCCATCATCATATGGTTGGTTATGCTTGGTAAACCTTGATTTTTCTAATAACCAATTGACAGCGAATATTCCTGAGGCCTTAGGAAGATTGCAAGTCTTATCGTCTCTACATCTCAGTAACAATCTTCTAAATGGTACCATTCCACACAATCTCGAACGGCTTCAAGATCTCTACTGGTTAGATCTTTCGGGAAATTCCTTGAGATGAACGGTTTCTAAAATCCACTTTGACAACCTCTTGAAGCTATGGTACTTAAATATCAGCAACAACTATTTAGCTTTCGATTGGATACTACCCATCAATCTGTGGTACATTATGATGATGTCTTGTGATTTTAAAAGGAAATTTCCGCAATGGATAAAAATGCAAGTTAATGCAAAAGAGATAGTGTTGTCCAACTATCCATCATAGGAGCTCTCCTTGATTGGCTAGGTCTCATGTCATTCTACTGCCTAGATCTCTCGTACAACCAAATAAATGGATCTCTGCCGAGATTTCCTTCTGACCTATTGTTATTAGATCTATCTCTCAACTTAATCACAGGATCTATTCCGCAAGACATTGGTCTGGCAATGCCTTATTTGAATTCCTTGTATCTAAATGATAATCTCTTAAGTGGTCTAATACAAACCTCATTATGTGAGATGGAAGCTCTATATGAGTTGCACCTTGGAAAGAATGAATTAGTTGGCAAAATTCCTGCATGTTGGAAGGAGAGCCCTACGAGTATACTCAATTTATCAGCCAACGAGTTGTCTAGAGTCATGCCAAGTTCTTTGGGAAATTTGACTAGGCTTGTTTTATCACACTTGAACAACAATGGTCTCCGTGGAGAAATTCCTATGACCATGGACCATTGCAAAAAATTGCTGATTTTGGATTTTGGTGAGAAAAAAAAAATTGGAGATATTCCACATTGGTTTGGACCAAGCTTTCAATTTCTACAGATCCTTAGACTGTGAGTGAACATGTTCAATGTTATTATTCCTTTACAACTATGCTTACTCTCTACACTGCAAATATTGGACCTAGCAGTGAATAATCTAACAAGAGTGATTACAAATTGTCTTGGCTATATGAAAGGTATGAAACTGAACAAAAGCATAGAGAAGGCAAGTCACTATCCCCTACTTATGACCTTGTAGGTTGACTGCAAAACACTTGATCTACAAGTTATGGTCATTTTGGATCTCTCAAGCAAACAAATTGATTGGGCTGATCCTTGAAGAGCTTACCTTGCTCTCCAAATTGCGACACTTGAATTTATTCCGCAACTTCCTTTTTGGACGAATCCCCACTATGATTGGAGACATGGAATCACTCAAGTCACTTGATCTTTCGAATAGTCACCTTTCATAAACAATCTCACAGAGCTTTTCTACATTTACATCACTGAGCAAACTAAACTTGTCACACAACAATTTCATAGGACCCTTAATGATCTGTAGAAAAGAATATGTATTTTCTTATTATCATCAAGTGTTTACAAGGTATATATATACATGAACAGAGGACCTAAATTAGGTGAGAAAATCAAGGATAGAAGACCTAATCTCTGTCAGTAACTAATTTACAGCTAATAAAATCATATCACATAATAAAATCAAATCAAATCAAATAATATCACTTAATATCCCAAATGATTTGGGAGAGATTATAGGAGATTTTCCAACACTCCCCCTTAAGTTGGTGAGTGAATATCTTTCATGCCCAACTTGCTATAATCTCCTGAAATCTCGACACTAGTAGACCTTTGGTTATTACATCTGCTAGCTAATCTTTGCTAGGAGTGTAGGGAGTACTGATCAAACTAGATTCAAGCTTCTCCTTTTTAAAATTACTGTCTATCTCAATATACTTGGTTCGATCATGCTGAACCGGATTGTGAGCAATGTTGATTGTTGATTTATTATCACAATAAAGTCTCATAATTCCTTCGTGTTCCACTTTGAGGTCTTCAATGACAATCCTGAGTCACAAAAGTTCACATATCCCATTCGCCATTGCCTTGAATTCAGCTTCAGCACTAGATTTAGCAAACACATTTTGTTTTTTACTCCTCCAACTGACAAGATTTCCCCCTAGAAAAGTGTAATAGCCAGATGTGGACCATCTAACTATTGGTGACCTAGCATAATCTTCATCAGTATAGAATTCAAGATTTAGCTTGCGCCTTTTTTAAACAAAATACATTTTTCAGAAATAGCTTTGAGGTAGTGAAGAATCTGGTAGACAGCTTGCATATGTTCTTCTTTAGGATCATGCATGAACTGATTTGCAACTCCCACAACATAGGCTATGTCTGGCCTAGTATGAAATAGATAAATAAGCCTTCATACTAACCTTTGATATCTCCCTTTATCAACAATGCCACTCTCTTCATGGCCATCCATTTTATGGTTTGCATCAATAGGAGTGCTCACCGCCTTGCTATTGGGACATCCTATTTCCTTAAGAAGATCAAGTACATACTTCCTTTGGAATATAAAAAGTACCTTTCTTAGAGTAGGCCACCTCAATTCCAAGAAAGCATCTCAACTTTCCAAGGTCTTTAATCTCGAATTGCTGAGCAAGATTGCTCTTAAGAGACTTTTGTTCAACTTCATCATTACCAATCACAACTACATCATCTACATACACAAGTACAGCTATGACCATACCTTCATTTGAATGTTTTATGAATAGGTGTGATCCCCTCTACTCTGCTTGTAACCCATCTCAAGCATTGCCTTTGTGAACCTTCCAAACCAAGCTCTTAGGGACTGTTTGAGACCATATAGAATTTTAAGCCAACACACTTGATTGTTTCCAAAGTCCTTGTCAAAACCTGATGGAGTCCTCCTCTAAATCTCCATGTAAAAATGTGTTCTTTACATCAAATTGCTGCAAAGACCAACCAAAATTATCTGCAAGAGAAAGTAGTATATGTACTGTGTTCATCTTTGCTACTAGTGCGAATGTCTCCTGATAATCCACTCCATAGGTTTGGGTAATACCCCTTTGCAACCAACCTTACTTTATACTTCTCCAATGTGCTATTAGCTTTGTACTTAAGGGTATAAACCCATTTACATCCCACCGGTTGCTTGTCTTTGCGTAAAGTCACAACTTCCCATGTATCATTCTTCTTCAATGCATTCATTTCCTTTGTTATAGCTTGTATCCAATTCCTATCCTTAAAAGCTTCATGTACCAAGTTAGGAATGGCAATTGAATCAAGAGTAGTAATAAAGGCTTTGTGTTGAGTAAATAGTTCATGGTATGACACAAATTGGGAGATAAGGTGTTGGGTATATTTCCTGGTAGCTTTTCTGAAGGCAATTGATAAATCCAAATCACCTAACTCAGGTTCATTAGAAAAAGGGGTGAGTGAAATCATTACCTAATAACAGTTCGGATAACGGGACTTGATTCAGTTTCGGGTTGAGCTTCGTCCCTCTTGAGTAAACTTGTAGTTTGGTTGGTTCATTCTTAGGAAGACTAGATGACGGTGATGATGAACTAGGCAGAGGACTTAACGGGGAACTGGTCAGAGGACTTGATGGACTCGATGAAGGACTAGGTGGATTAAGAGGGCTAGGACTTGACAGAAATGGTGAAGGAGATGAAGTTGGATTGGACAAAGTAGGATTGGGCAATGCACTAGGTAGTGAAGGCAATGGTTCAAACCCACTATCTTCATTAGGAGTCTTTCCCTGAAGATAATGGTGGGAAGGAAAAAACGATTGGTTTTTATTAAAAGTGACATCCATAAATATAAAAACTCGTCGTGTTAAAGGGTCATAGCATTTATAACATTTTTTAGTATTAGAGTACCCAATAAAGACGCACTTTAGAGCACGAGGGTTGAGTTTGTTTTGATTGTAATTACGAATATGCACAAATGTGATATTTATGGGAGACATCAAGATAAAAGGTAGACGAGCTGTAAGGGACTTTTATTTCCTAAGGTTTTGGAAGGAACCCAATTAATAAGATATGCTGAAGTTAAAACAGCTTCCCCCCAAAAATGCTTTAAAACAGACATTTGAAAGAGAAGAGCCCGAGTAACATTTAGGAGGTGCCTATTTTTCCTTTCAGCTACTCCATTTTGTTGAGGGGTATCAACACAGGAAGACTCATGAACAATACCCTAAGTTTAGAAAAAATGATCAAGATATTAATTGAAATATTCATTCCCATTATCAAACCTAAGTCTCCTGATTGACATCCCAAATTGATTGACTATTATTTTATGAAAGTTTTGAGAGATCGATTGAACATTAGATTTGTCTTTCATAAAATATAGCCATGTCGTTCGAGTACAATCATCAATAAAAGAGAAACCATTTAGCTCCTGTAAAATTAGCAATTCTAGATAGACCCCACACATCAGTATGGATAAGAGAGAATGGTGTTGAAACCCTAGCATTATTATTCAAATGAAATGAAACACAATAATGTTTTGCAAGTTCACAAACTTCACAATAAAGATTTTCAACAGCAACGTCTTTAAAAATGGAAGGAAACTTAGTCTTAAAAAGACTAAACGGTAGATGTCCTAATCGAAAATGGTGAAGCCAAATCTGAGATAAGTGGATAGGACTACAAGAGTTGTAAGAGGTATTATATTCCAGAAGAGACCAACCACTTCTGCTCGAATCCTCAAGATAGTAGAGCCCGTTCCATTCCTTAGCAAATCCAATCGTCCTCCCTATTTTCAGGTCTTGCAAAATACAATGATTAGTGGAGAAAAGCACCTTACAATTCATATTTTTGGTAAGTTGATGAATGGAAAGGAGATTGGTGGATAGCTCAGGAACATAAAGGACATTGTCAAGTTTAAGTGAGGGATTTAGAATTATGGTTCCTTTGCTAGCTATAGTAACATGAGATCCATCTGCTATGGTAATACTCCTATTTCTTGGTGATTGTTTACAAGTTTCAAATTTAGTGGGATCATGTGTCATATGGTTGGTTGCTCCTGAATCAAGAACCCATGAAATAGGGTACTAAGAAGCTGTTGAGTTGTCAGAAATTAGACACGCGCTTGACTGGACTAATGAACACATATCAGAAGACTTAGATAGGTTTGTCAAGGAGAGCCCTGATTTGACCAAATTCTTCTCTATTAAATATCTCATTGCATTAGGCTCCACAACCATGACATAATTGAGGAATCTTCTTCGTCCCATGTCTAAAGCTTGGGATCACCTTGTCCTAGACTAGTGCCTTCTAGATGACTAAGCTTTCCTTTTCCTTTAAGAAAAGTCCTCACAATCTATGCCCACTGAAGATAATTTTTCCAGGGATAAGTGTAATGGAAGTCCTAAAACTTGTCATGAAAATGCAATTGAGTCCTAAAATATGCAAAAAGTGCAATCAAGTCCTAAAACTTGTCAAATTATTTCAATTGAGTCCTAAAGTTAATCTGTCAAACTTACTAAAGGAAAATGCGATGTGGCGCAGATGTGGTATTTTAAATAAATTTTCATTTTTCAAATGGCTTTCTAATTATTTTTTATTCAAAAACAGATTTAAAAACTAAAAAAAGAAAAGCTAAACTTTATTTTAAAAATTGTTAAAAAGAAAATGGCAACTTGTCCCCTATCGCCGTCGCCACCCATCACCGAAGGCACCAAATGAAGGGCGGCGGCGGCAAGGGATGGGCTGCCATTTTTTTTGTTTTTTTAACAATTTTTTAAAATAAATTTTAGCTTTTCTTTTTAGTTTTAAATATATTTTAAAAAATTAAATTAAAAATAATTTAAAAAAAGCCACGTGGAAAATGAAAATTTATTCAAAATACCACGTCCGCACCACGTCAGCATTTTTCGTTAGTAAGTATGACAAGATTAACTTTAGGACTTGATTGGAAACAATTTAATAAGTTTTATAACTTGATTGCACTTTTTGTAAGTTTAAGGACTTAATTGCATTTTTGTGACAAGTTTTAGGACTTCTAACTTATCACTTTTTTTCCATCCAGTCGGTACTCCTTCATGTTAGGAAAATCTCCAATTGATGAGTTGGATTGATTCTGAGCAGAGGACCCAGTTTGGTCGGAGATAGCCTTACCTGAATCTTCCTTCCCAACAACTTTAAGTACAGATTATAAGAGGAGACTAAGAAAGGATCGAGAAACAAGGGTGGTTGTTGCACAATTGAAGGCTAGCAATAAGACTAGTTAAGTCAGAAATAAGGCTGAAACAAAACAACAGTAATAAGGTTGAAAAAAAGGCTGCAATGAAGCAGCAGGCAGGAAATACAGATCAAAAACTAGGCTCCAATACCATATAGAAAGGAATTTGTATTTTCTTATTATCATCGAGTGATTACAAGGTATATATATACAGGAATAGAGGACTTAAATTAGGTGAGAAAATCAAGGATAAGGGATCTAATCTTTGTCAGTGACTTATAGGACAGCTAATAAAATCAGATCACATAATAAAATCAAATAATATCACATAATATCCCAAATGATTTGGGAGAGATTATAGGAGATTTTCCAACATGATCCTTCCATTTATGTTGACAATCCTCTACTTTGTCGTGATCCTCTACAAAAGAAATGCCTGGGTGCGGAGGCCCCTCAAGCACCAAAAGAAGATTCCTATGAAGAAGGTAAGCTTGAAAAGGTGAAGTTTTACGTAGTCATAATGCTCAGGTTTGCGACTGGGTTTTGGGGAGTTATTGGAGTTTTGGTGTACAAGAAGAATTGGAGACGTGTCTACTTCGACTATGTGGATCGTAAAACAAACATGGTCTATCTAATTGTTGTAGTGAAGGCATTCAAGTTGAGGAGGAGATTGAGAAGAGCATAACAAGCCGGTTCTCCACATCAGTCAGTCCAATCCTTCATTGTTCTTGTGAAGTTTTTTCTTTCTTGTTTAAGCATAATCATCTCTGAAGCTGGCTTTTTTCTCCTTATGAGCAGTAGCCAATTATTGCTTTCTTCAGTTTCAAGCTTGTCCAAGCAAGTAGTCAATAAAACGGAAATCATATCATTTTGTAAATTTTGTGTTGCTCAGCTCTTTAGCAGCGCTTCTTGCTATTACACTCGTGATGTTTCGCTTCTCAATCATGTAAAGATATATTAGTAATTCCATTTCATCCCGCTTATGCTGCTAATTGCATGTTGAGGCTAACATAACATCAGGACATGAAATTGTTAAAGGCCTAGTGCCCACCAATGTTTAATGGATTCCTTTACCAGGTTAAGTTTCCTTTCTTGATCTTAAGACATCAGAAAAGAAAGGAAAAAAAAAAACATGCATGTAAACAAAATCAGAATGAAGGACTCATGAAAAGAGTAGAAACAATCCTACACGGCAACATTACCTAGAGTGAATCACTCAGCTGATAACACAGGGGCTATTAAACAAGTGAATCACTCGACTTATTAACATAGACAGATCGTTAAAAAGGGAGGTAATTCTCTTTTTCTTTTCTTTTTTTGTCTTTTCTTTACGATTTAATCTTATCGTTTGAGACGTATCCAAGGTCCAATCACAGGAAAATTGAAATTCCATCTTCAAATTCCATTGGTTGAAAAAACTGTGATCCAATAACTTGCTTGTCATGTAAGTAAGACACCACCATTGTCATGAATTACTGTTTAGTTTTATTTATAAGGGAGAATCAAACTCAAGAAAAGTTAGGCCCGCCTCTCTTATAGACGAATCTCAATCGACAATATATAGTGGTGTTGAATTTGGTCTCAAACAGTGATAATATTAGTGTATATATTATAGTATGGAGGCCGAATATATTTTATATATAACTGCTGATTAATGTTATCCTGTGAACTTGTTATATGATATAACTTTAGACCAAAGTAACGACTTCTTGATGATTGCAAACTAAATAATTCATATTCATTATAATACTCAAACCAATGGTTATCATTATGAATGTAACTTCTTTCGAACTCATGAACAACGCATCATCACTAACAAGTCCCTAATCAAGACGATGATTGAACAATACCTTCTTATATTTTGCCCTGATTTAATTTTTGTGTCTCTCCGCTCTATACTTTCTTTTCAAGAGCCTAAGTTAGCTCCTTTTCATTTGATCTTAACCTTGGACAGTCAGACATTACCACACAGGTGGCTCGAAATCTTTCCGAAATTCAAATACAGAGACTTCAATGTTGCCGGAGTGAGGTATGCAGGTCTGCGTGTGTTGTGGCCATTTAATTGTATAATGTAATTTTAGGTCACTGACAAGTTCAAATACCATCATGCGACTTAACTCGTGCGATTGATTGTAAATCGAAACAAGGGGATTGTGCAACCAATTATCAATCTGAAGGGAATATTGTTGAGACGATTAGCATCAAATCTGCAAGTGAACATTAACTACAAGTGAATATTTCCTCACTACCAACCGTAAGAAATAGAAAAATTTAGATGAACTATTTACTTTCCTAACAAATGAAATAGCTAATTATCATGTGATGAGTTAGTAGCTGGTACTCAATTTGACCAAAGAAACAACAATATGTTTTCTAAATTTGAACATCTACCCATTAATTATTAGAGTGGCTGACATGAGGACGGAAAACCCAAAAGGTTCATGATACAAAATTGGACACATTTATGCTCAATGCTCAAATATCTTAATTGATTCATTTTTCAAAATTAATGATTTGTATAAGTGAACGAGAATATTTACCTAGTGATGGCAATTTTTATTTTTTTTAACATTTTTAGAGAGATGCAAGATTGAATAAAAGTTAGTAATCTAAACAAGAGTCTACTATATAGAGGTGAGTGGTTTCATATTCCGTATAAGTTCCACTTGGAACTTGGAGCTAACCGTTGAACTAGATTCTTCATTTTGTGGAATCTGGAACCTCTCTATATACTTTGGAACCTAGAACCTACATTGTTATAGGTTCTAGGGTCAATTCCAAGATCTATCCAAGTTCACTTTTATTATCAATTGAACAATTGCAGTGAAAGATCATATTTAATAACTACCACTTGCTGCTACAATTCACTAGCCATAACTTATATTTAGACATATAAAAAATATGAAATATTAACAAAATAAAAGTCTTAATCATAAAATAGAAGCTCAGACTGGTAATTCTAGATTATATATTCATCATCGAACGTCATGGAATATTGTAAGATTATGCAAAGACATTGACAAAGAAAAACACGAAAACTTATTCCAAGTTCTAGGTCTCATCAACCTAGAACAATCTAGAACCTACCAGTAAAATAGGCTCATCAATATTTGGAACTTGGAACCTATTTTGTATACCTTTGAACATAAATCGGACAAATTCTCACTAGTCTAATTCTCGGGATCTAGGTTTCTACCATGGACCCATGCTATACACATGAGTTGTCTAATATAGGATTTTCATTTGGAGGATTTTTTGATATTTCATGATGTTCCAGTTATAAGTTCCATATTTTGAACTTTTCTTTTTTCTTTTGGGGAGAAACAAAATTATTTTGGTTTTATGTTGGAGACGTACCCCAGTTGAACTGATCGATGCTATATGCTCATTTTTTAGTTATTTATCTTCGCATCTGTCTTTAGGAGTATTTTAAACTTCCTCCAAGCATATGTTGCTAAATATTTGCAATTTGAACAATCCAACGAGAACCTGCCCAACATAAAATTGTCAAGGGAGGGTGTTAAAATATCCCACATTACTTGTCTATGATGTTTCAATACAAACCTCGTATCTACATAATCTATGTCAACCTATCAAATTAAACTAATGTATTTTTTTTAAAATTAATAATCTTAAACAAGTGCTATTGTTAATGATATCTATTTTTTAATCCCAATGATTGAATTCAAATGGAAAAAGATGCGGTGTGTAAATATAATGTGCCCTTTAAAATCTAAAAAATTCTTAAGTACTAATTAGGGAAAATTGTCAATAATAGTCTTAAACCTATTGTACGGTGGCCAATTAAAGTCCTAAACTTTTCATTTTTGCTAATTTAGTCCTAAACTTTAAACAATATGCTAATGTAGTTCTCTAGCTAGAATCATTAATGTTGACACCAACAATCCTACATGACATGGCTGAATGATGCAAATTTGAACAATCACATAGCGATTTCTACCTAAAATTGGCCGTAATGATTACATTAACAAATTGTCAAAAGGTTTAGAATTAAATTGGCAAATTATTTCAACCAAAAATTTTGACAAATTATCAAAAAATTTACAACTAAACTAACAAAATTGAAAAGTCTATAACTGAGTTGTCCACCATACAATGGGCTTAGGACTTTTTAAACAATTAACTCATAGTAATAAGGATAGTTGCTCAAAACCCCCTTGAATTTTGGTATTCATGTGCAATAGCCCGCAAACTTTAAAAAGTTACATATTTCCATTATGAACTTTGGTGGGAAAATTACCGATTTTTGTTTGAATTTCTAGTTTTGTCTCTATAGCCCTTAAATGTTACCCAAATAGAGCCGTATTCTTTTTTTATTTATTATTTTAACCATAATAACATCTACTACATGGTTAATGAATTTTTCTTCGGTAAAATAAGAAAACATAAAGGTTGCATGGTTGATTAAGTTAATTAACCTTAGTGATTGTTATTTTAGTAAAAAAGTTAGTTAATTTATTTTCAGTGTTCACTTAACGATTATGTAGATGAAAAATTTAGCAACCGTAGCAAAAAATCCAATCTTCAGGGAAATAATTTGCAGCTTCTAAAATTTCGAGGGCTATTATGCAACAATGCTAGAGTTAAGTGGGGAGGGGGTAATATATGAGTTTTCAAAGTTTGAGATTGTTGTGCAAGAATATCGAAGTTAAGGAGATTTGAGCAATTAACCCCCAGTAATTATTGTAAGGATAAGAGTGCCTTTGGAGCACCTTCAAGTAACACTTGACAGCTATGCAGATGAAAAATTGGCTGAGTATAACAAAAAAAATCAAATTCCATAGGACTAATTTCCAACTTTTCATAATTCTAAGGCTATTATGCAATGTTGCCAAAGCTCATGGGCGTGATATGAGTGCTTCCAAAGTTCAGGGGAATTCAAAATTCACGAGGTTTGAGCAATTAACCCCAGCAGGATTCAATCGAAGAGTACCTCTGCGGCACTTGTTCAAGAACCAAATCAAAATAATATATGCTCAAACCCCTCCGAATTTTAGCACGGTTGTGCAACATCTCCCGATCTTTGAAAAGGTACAGATAACATCCTTGAACTTTGACATGTTGCGCAATAGCTCGCAATATTTGAAAGGTTATAGATTACCTTCAGACTTTATTTTTGTGGCAATAACACATAACATTTACTAATTCTCTTAACCAAAATAACATCTATTAAGTTTTCTTAAATTCATCAATTATGCATTACCCCCCAGTAAAGGTTGTTTCAGTAAAGAAGGGGAAAAAAAAGGAGTGATCCCATTTTCAAGTAACAACGAACGGCTATGCAAACGAAAACGAAAAATCAATTTTTGGGATGATCTTTATATTTTCAAAGTTCTAGATTTAAAATCCAGGAAAAAATCTGTAACTTTTTGAAATCTTGGGGAAATGCATAATGATGCCAAAGTTTACGGGCGTTTTGATAAGTTATACCTAAAAAAGGTGCTGCAACAATTACATGTAATCAATTCTTTCTAAGAATCGTATAATCTCTTATCAAGTACATTAAATAAGGACTTGGTAGGCAACCGTACATTACAGAAGGATATAGACGAGCACGTCCGAGTGATGCAATAGGGAATGGAATAGAACACAGTTCAGTACTCCATGATTTCTACTGCGAGTCATGATAAGTTTATCGAAAAATTATTCAATCAACTCTAAACTTATTATACAAATATTAATTTAATTCTAAACTTTTTAATTATGTTAATTTAGTTTTAAATTTTTATGCAAAATTGCAATATTAGTCTTTTTGGCCAATTTTCTCAAAAAATCGTTGACATGACAATCAGTTGTCATCAACCATCCTACCTACACGGTGCATCCCTACATCAGTGGTTTCCCACAAAAACTTAATGGAAGGATTGTGTTGGCTCTTCAAATAAAAGCATAGAACAAAATTGATAAAACTAGAAAATTTAGGATCGAATTATACGGCCGTTCAATAAATTTAAGATTGATTGGACATTTTCCCACAAATCCATCCATCCACTCGTCAGAAATTTTTCAGCCCTCCTGTGTTTTTTAACATTATTCAATCCTCCACTTCATTGTGCGGGTTATCACAGTAGCTTTCAAGGTCCCCCACTATTGGGATGGTGCTCTCTTCACGATACCCACACTCACCTCCACCAAATGAGTGCAATTTGGGTGGTCGCCCTTCGCTCTTGGTGACTTGGGCTCTTGATTGTCCGGTTGACTTGTCCCATTTATAGAAATCGGTATCAGTGTCCTTCCATCCAACCCATGTGTACACCGGTTCCGTTCAATACTCGAGGTTATGTCCGTGTTGAAGTAGCCTCTTGGGTTGGTGTTACGTCTCGATCGACTTCGTCTTGACCCATCTCAATTGGCTTGGCTTGATACGCTTTCGCTCCCTTCGCTTTTCACGCGGGTTTTGGACAAGATAATTAAATGTGTCGGTGGTCGTTTTTCACATTACCATAATAGTTTCTTGATATCGAGAGTCGTCATGGCCAATGTGCTGTAACAATTTTGTTCACGTAACTAGTATCAAATCCTTTGGGGCATGAGCATTCGTTTCCTAACCTCATCTTTTGAATCGAACTGTGGTGGAAAACTTTGTTTCCTAGTTAAGATTATATACAAGATATTCCTTGCCAAGATAATTTTCAAAGGCCGATACACAGGGAAGCAGCCGTTAACACCTCAAAAATTTGCCTCCATATTTGCAAAAAAAATCATAAATTGCCCTAGGATTGACTGAACGACATCGACCAGAGTTTGGCCTGTGAAAAACAAGGCACGAAACACTTTTTAAACATACAAAAAAAAAAGGGTCATAATCATCACAGGGAGTCTTTTCACACCCATATTGCCACGCATCCGATTTATGCATGTCGTATTCATTCGCACATATCGTATTTGTGATTCACGCCTCAGTTGCATGTCATGTTCATTCATTGCATATTCAATCACTATGTCACCTCGCATTAGGCTTCTCTAGTCATGTTCGATTACTGATTGCTTCGACTTCAATTTTTATCACGTAATATCCGATATCTCATTCCATATCATAAATTATGCACAGCATATTTCAAAATACTTATTCACACGCGATGGCTCAGCCATTACACAAGATGGTTCGATATTTCTACCTCATGAAAGTTGATTAAAATTCGATTTTTCAAATTGTTTTTAAATGAATCATTGACAATGCATAATAATTCAAGCTAAGGCTTGATCGAGGAATTGTGGTATGAAAAAGGGTGTTGTGGGATGTTAATTTATCTGATATGCAATCAAACATTCGGATCTAAGGCTCTGGTCTATAGATAGACCAATCATATTGCACATAGGCATCCTAGGTTAAACAAATCGATTAGTAGTGACTTCTCTTTGCTTTTCAATTTCATGTATTTGGTTTCATAGCCAATTCAAACCTATGATTTGGAAAGACCCTACGAACCGAGGCACTAGTGGCTAGCCACCTGATTGGAACCTTTCATCGTTTTACACATCCGCATGGGATTCTTCCTTTGTTTCCGTAACTCACGCATGCAACTAAAATTTTCTTGGCTCACCCCTGACGTTTGTCCTTGAATTTAATAGCTATTGTCAGATTCAATTCAGTACAATTATATTTTGCCCTGACTAGGACCAACCTAAAGATAAGGCCTTCCTCGCTTTCCCTGATTTCCTTTTCCTACGTTTAGCGATACCACGTGGTTTAAAATGCCATGACACTGCACAAGAAAAGTCTTACATGAGAACGTTTGGGCACGGTACGTTTTGGCCTTTCGTATCGGCATATTCAGGTCAGGGCAAGGTACGTCTTTGTCGGGCTGTGGCTCATGTGAATGCATGGCTTGATTAGATGAAGGAGTTGTCGGTAACAAGCACGAGCCATTATTCGAAGGCGAATGCTGCACGAGGTAAATTACAAATTACAGAATAAGAAATAACAATCATAAATTGAATGTAAAGGATTTTTTTTTTTTTTCATGACGATTGTCAAATATGACATTAATAATAAATGGTGGGTACATTATCACCAACAATGACGCCTTTGTCAATTAGAACTTCCAATTGCCGTGATGGTCTTCGATTCGACAACCACTAGAGTCATTCTTCATGTCTGACAGTAGTACATCGTGACATTCAAAGGTCATGCTGGGTACTCTTTTTTTCACACGTTAGAAAGATTCGATCCCATTCAGATTGTGTTATGTTATTTTGTATGAATTCAATTTATGTTGACTTCTTCTTTCTTTCGTTTTTTTCCTCTTGGTAAGATTGTTCACTTTCTTTAACCAATTCCCATCATCCACCGGTGCTAAAACCTTTAAATGTCAAAAATTCAGTGACATTGAACCTTGAGCATATAGTTAAAACTTAGTAGATAATTAACAAATCATGGGTTTGCATTTTTATTTTTTTTTTTTTTTTTGGTCGAAATGGGTTTGCATGTTCGGCCCTTAGGAATCTTCCCATCTGTCGGCAATGCCAACTTTAAGCTGACAGAATTCACGTAAAGAGAATTCAACAGGTTGGCTTAGCCTTTAATCTATCATTTATCATGCCACCAACTGCATTGTCTGGCCTTCGTGCTTTGTTTCCTGTTATATTATACACTTGCGTGACAAACGCATGGAGACACACACGCATTCTAAGCAAAAATTAGTGAAAGTACTCAACACGCATGACAAAATATTCTCCATAGATCGAGTCTTGAACGCAAACGCTTTACTTCATGTCTATCCTTTCTCATCATGGCGTGTCCATATCCCTAATTACTTTATTTATTAGAAAATTAATTGATGAGAGGAAAGTTTGGGAACATATGTGTGTTTTATATCAACGTATCATTATAAAAATCCACTCGTGGAACCATAATCAGATTAGGGTTTAGAAGATAAGGCAAGGTTGGATTCTTAGGACCTACTTTACTAGGTCCATGTGATCATCAAGTTAAAACAATCATGCCATGAGTCGTGATATGTCCCATTTCATGTAATTGTCCAGCTCACATCATTGATATGATTTTCAGATGTGTGATGCATGATTAAGAGCCCACAATTTCATCCAAGGGATTAAACTCGGGGATTTGTCGGGTTGATCACGACTTGTTAGGGTAACTCGATAAGGACCTAACGCCAAATTATCTCTTGAGAAGCGTCACTAAGGGTTCGAGTCATGACAAAGATAATTTTTTTCTAGTCATTCCCTTGCATCCCAGCAATCATCTTGTCGGGGTGAGAAGAAGGTATGTTGTGATTTGGCGGGAGTTTTAAGTTTAATGCATTCAGATAGACAATGACGATAAAAGGTAAAAGGCCGATTGATAGTTACGCTGAATGATCGACTACTTTTGCCGGTCATGCCTCCTCAATTTTGTTTTCTCTCGCGAAAGAAAAGTAAAACGATAGTATCTCCTGAAATTTGATATGGTATAAAGTACATGAAAGTTTTGAGTTACACCTTGTTTACCTACTTCTGATTTCTATTTTAAGAAAAAATATTTGAGCTATGAAAAGTTATAATAAAAAAGGGGAATTAATGCCACAAAAAACCTTAAAATAGTACACTTATGATCAATTTACCCTAGACTAATTTTTTGATTACCGAAAATCTAAAACCGGTATACCCGTAATAAACTAATATAAATATTTCGACCCCAAAAACTAAACTGGTACATTTGTGAAAATTTTACTTGCTATTAGTTTCTACGAAATTAGATTAATACTACAAAAATTGCAAACCAATACACCCTTAATAAATAGAAGGTAAAACCCCAAACCGGTACACTCGTTGGTTGTCACATGTTATTTAACTCAATAATTTGATGATAACATTTAATGAAAACTAAATGGATGATAAATTTATCATAGATCAAAAAATTAATTTTTAATAAATTTATCACATGTGTATTAGTTTAAAGTTTTTCAAGATATTAACTTGTAAAAAAATTTGCAATTCTATATGTCAATAGTTGAATATTTTAAAAGGTCTTAAGAGCTTTAGTTTAAATGAAAATTAAAATAAAGGTTTTACAAAACTTGTAAAATGTAAAAAAAAAAGTAAAGGTCACTGTAAAAACCATATTACTCATCCACCTTATAATGTAAAATTAATTTTCGTAATGCTGACTTTGACTACCATTCCGAAGTAACAAGTGAGGGGAAGAAGATCTCGTATTTTTTAAAATACATCAGATCTCATAGGAGGTAATAGTTGGGATTCTTCCGCCTAATATGTCAAAATTCACTTTGTTGCCACTATAGCAATCAATCTATGGGAATTTGACGGACAAAATCACATACTAATTAAATCAATTTATTTAACACGTGAGGATCATGCGGTTGACACTAGTTGACGAAACTATGCTGTCTGACAAAGTGGGAATGGCGCTTGGATATTTCTAGCAAAAATGAAAATGGCTGTCCCCGCACTCCATGTCCACCCCTCCTCTCTCTCTCTCTCTCTCTCTCTCTCTCTCTCTCTCTCTAAACCCACCCAGAAGAAGATAATGTAAGCACGAAAGTGCGTTTCCCACACGCGTTCCCACAGGCGCAGCACCACCACCATCATCATCATCATCATCGCGGCGTGAGTGTGCTTCTTGGTTTTCAACTCCTGCATGATATTTGTGAAATGGGGCTGTGACAATTCATCCACGCCCATATGTTCAGCATCTCTTGGAAGCAGAAGCCATTATATATACGCTCAAGAGAAAGAAGAAGAAGAAGAACAAGAAGAAGAAGAGAGTCGGGACGATGCCGTGTGTGTACATCTCCACCAACGTGTGCCTCGACGGGCTTGACCTCGACCCTATCTTTGCCGATGCCACTAAAGCCGTCGCCGCCCTCATTGGCAGACCCGAGAACGTAATTTCTCTCTCTCTCTCTCTCTCTCTTTCTGGTCATTATCGGTGAATGACCATTCTATGGTTCATTTGTTCTATAAGTGCAACGCTGTTTTTTCGGGGCGGATGAGTTCGATTAGTATGGTTCATAGATTGAATGAAGTTCCAATTTGGGAAAATTAGATCTTATTTGTCGCCCATTGTCACATCTAGCTGAACACACAGCAATACCCCCACGAAAGACAAGTTTCCTATAAAAAGAAAGTGTTTTTAATGGAGAGTACTTGGAGTAAGGAAAATGAAGAGTAACTTGAGCTTTGTAAGATTATAATGAGTGCCATTGAATGGATAAGGTTGCTTTAATTTCATTTATTTATTTCAAATTGTTTAGAAATGTTATTTATTAGAATTAGGATTTTAGCTGTCGACGACTTTTATAAATACTGGCTCTGCTAACTCTTTCTATTTAGTTTCTAAATCATTGCACTCCATTTCTTCCCTGTTTCTATCTGAATTCTTCTGTCTAAATCTCCTTCCTTTGCTTACCATCTATTTCCCTTCCCTTTATGCATTTCTAAACTAATCTCTCCATACCGCGTCCTGCATTAGCCATGCAACCTTCCGCCCAACAAATTCGCGCATACAAAAGATCTGAGAATAGGACAGAGAGTGCCAAACTTAAAGGACACTTCCAGGGTTTCACTGAGGGAAATATAGATGAATTAGATTCTCAAGAAACGCAAAAATTCTGAAAATTAGAACTTGCGAAATAAACCTGGTCTAGTTGAATGCAATGAGCTCGTAATTATTCCAAACATATTGGAAACTTGCATCATACGTAGGGCCCAAGAGTGCGAAATCTTTATTTCCCTTTCGACCACCTAACTGTAATCTGCAAATGAAGTAATCCGGGTCCACATGTACTCATTTCTCTAGCTCCAAGGAATGTAAACTTTCCTTGAGTTCAAAGTAAAGTTAATTCTCAGTGACAGATATGTTGGAAAAAAAACCCTCAAAAAGAGAAGTAAATCACGTTTGGATGGCTTTTCTTGGACCCAGTTTGTGATGGTGATCCTGAAGGGGTCCTTGGCAATCTCATTTGGGGGCAACAAAGAGCCAGCTGCTTACACAGAGATCGTGGCGATGGGAGGCATCAACACACCAGTGAAGAGGAAGCTGATCGCCACATTGGGCGACATCCTCCACAAGAGGCTTTCGATTCCGCCCGCCCGGTTCTTCCTCAAGGTCTTCGACACCACTGCGCACGCCATCCCCAAATTGTAACCTTCATGAGTACGGTTTGTACTGATTAATGCTCAAGGCATTGATTTCTTTTCTATTTCGTATGTTGTACGGTGCTTGCGTTGCTCGAAATGGAGCTAATCAATGGGGTTTTCGACTGGTTTGGGAGGTGCTGCAAAGCGGCTTAGCTTGTGATTTTCTGTGTGTCCTATGTAACTAGCTTTTTCACTGCGAAAAGTGGAAAGCGATGGGGAAAAAAAACGAGCAAGATTCATTCTAGAAAGCAAAGGTTCCGAAAGGAGGTGGAGAGAATCATGTGAGGCATGTATCAAGACAACTAAGAAAGTAACACGCAAGAGATAAGTCAGTCAAGCAAGTGGCAATGATGCTTGGTGGGGAAGACAATATGTCTTGGTCTTGTGAATAACCCCCAATAAAAAATCTCATTATGTTTGCGATTTTCAAACTTTGTTTATTTCGTGAAAAGTAAATAATTTTAAAAATATTTTATAATAATAATCACTTACAAAAATAAACAAATGAAAAGTATTTTTATTATTCATGAAAATGTTTAAATATAAATTATTGTTGATAATGTAATAAATTTTCATTAGTTAATTATTTTAAGCAATATAATTGATCAAATTTAAGAAAATATTTTTTCCAAATCATTTAATTTCTGCAAAACAAATGAAGACGGTGGTTCTTATGGAAGAAGATACCAAATCTCATCCCAGATTTTCACTCATTCATCACTTTGCATTAGCTACTTTTAACATTGCATATGTGCATATTCCATCGTAATATGTTTAATCGGATCGACTAAAGTACCTTTCTCGAGAAAAGAGAGTGAAATGAAAATACTAACCTCAAAACCACAAAACCCCCAACATCCTAGCCCTAATCTGAATGTGTCCACCACACCCCATTCTCTTTCTAGGTAGCAATGACGGCCTCAATCAAGGTCACATACAACATTGCTTCTTACCCTAAGGTAGACCCGTCAAATGGATGGGTTGGGTCGGGTCAAAAATGGGTCGACCCATATTTGATCCATTTAACCCGTTTTAACCAATACTTATGTAGTGTAAATCAAATGATCCATACCCAACCCAACCTATACCCAACCAATAACCGACCCGACCTGTATTGCTAAAACCTATTAATATTCTAGGAAAACCCATTTCTATTATATACTAATTGGATTAAACTTCAAATTAAATCAAAAATAGTAAATAAAAATAAAAAAAAAAGTTTTAAAAAAACTATAAATTGAAATATTTATAAATAATAAAAAAAAATTAGACTATCACATGCTTCTCTTATTTGAAGTGAACATATCATTGAATATTGAATAACTAAAAACTGTAACATGAAAAATTTTTTTAAATAAACATAAAAAAAAAAAGCTCATTTTTATGATTTTTTTTTTAAAAAAGTGTTGTTAAAACATTTTTATGCAATACAAATTTTTAAAAAAATTTATGCAATACAAATTCAATGGAAAATTTTATAATTATTTTTAAAAAATATTTTTAAAAAAAAATCGAATTTTTAATTTTTTAAATATAATTTTTTTATAATTTTTATAATTTTTTAATTTTTACTTTTTAAAATATATTTTTTATTTTTAATTATTTTTCTTTTTCTCTTTTTTTCTTCTTTCTTCGACCAGCCGGCCACGATGACGGCGGCAACCGCCACGTGGCGAGATTGAGCTCATCAGCATCAAGCGAGGCTTGATCTTGCCGATCTAGCGAGGCTAAGGCCCCCCTAATGCCAGTGAGCTCGAGTCTCCCTAGTCGTTAGTGAAGCTTAAGCCTCGCTAGATCTAGTGAGGCCAAGGCTCCATTGGCGTCAAGCAAGGATCGATAATGCCGATGAGCTCAAGTCTCACCAGATTTGGCGAGGCTCGAGCCTGGCCAATCATCGGCGACCTCGAGCTCGCATGTTGACGAGCTTAAGCCTCACCTCGCCGCCCTATCGCCGGTCGGTGGCCAGCTAAAGAAGGAAGAAAAAGAAAGAGAAAAAAAGAAAAGAAAAGAAAATTTGAAATATGAAAAATAATTATAATTTCAACTTTTTTATTAAAAAAAACATTTCTATAAAGTTAAACAGTGAATGCCATGGGTTTAAAGTGGGTTTCCTTAATAACCCATTTAAACCCTTTTTTTTTTTGTGCTTTACTTCTTCAAATCCAGACCCATATTTAACTTTCACTTAACCCATTTCTAACCCATATTTAACTTTTCTTGATACATTTAATCCGTTTAAAAAATGGGTCATCATATGGGTTTATGACCCATTTTGCTAGTTTTACCCAAAGGTGATCATGGCTTGCTACGACCTTGCCAAGTTACCCATGGTTTTGCAACCTTAGAGATGAGGATGCAAAGGCCATGGTAACCTTTGTTTTGAGGTCATCCTGAGTAGAAAGAGATGCAGGCAGGGGTATTGGATGAGTGAGGTGATGAGTGGCTTGGACGCCATAGCAGCAAGTAGCCGCATTGGTAGTGAGATGCAATTACAACTTGTTTTACCGAGAACAGTATCAAATAAAATACCTTTCACTGAAGGTTGGCTCTTCGGTTTTTTTTGTGTGTATCAAATTTTGTATCGGTTCAGAAAGGAAAGAAAAGACTCTAATGGCAGCAATTACGGGTGAAGGGAACAACAAATTCAAGAAATCTTAAAAGACTAAAATGAATAAAGGGTAACTGCAACGCAAATAGAAAAAAATTACTTGCAAGAACAAGTTTACATTGTTTTCATTGAGTATTTCCGGTCCTCTTGCAACAATTTGTCGTTGGTTATATATAGTCAGACTGAGTAGATAACCATCGTCGTAATTATATTTCAATTTAAATTATTCCTGGGACATTCAAAAGTGTTTTCTAATAACCTTATCGCGTTATCCACAAGGTGGTTGAAGCCCGGTAGCAACGAGTGCCTCAATAACTCGTCTATTCCTTATTCAGTTACTGCTCGAATTATAGTTGATGTCGAACCGTTGGTAACTGCAATTGTTGTTATCTACAAATTCCCTCCAAATCTACGGGTCATTGTCCAATGGAGCTTGGTGGGCCTTATTAGTTAGTCGCAGCCCACAAAGGTCACTTTTTGGTGTCAACAAATGCCCTCTTTTGAACACGCTGCTGATATGCATAGCAATTGTTAGTCTCTTTGAGTTCCCAAAACATCGGCTTAACCTTTGATCTCCTAGTTGATTCTAATCCAACGTCTTCTAGGGTTTGGCGATCCTCAACTCTTTGGCTTCCCCAGATAGTTTTTCTCTTCTCAAGCAAGCTAGAAGGTGGTCTGGTCTGCTTCGTCTTTTAACCCTATTGTCCTTCACAAGTATTGCTGAGAATAGTTCCAAAACTGGATTTTTTTCACAAAGCTTGATTTCTGCGACCTTTCTTTCTTTTGGCTTCCTTTGCTCTTCTCTAGGTCCTACCATGTCTCCTTCTTACGATCCTTTAGCCTTTTTGGCTCCACTGGACCAAGTTCAACAACCAAACAGTAAAGACAACTCCCTCTTGTCACTGTTGAATTGTCTCGAGGTAGCACCAGAAAAAATCGTCCTTGGTACCTGTTTCCTTGGGCCTCGCAGTGTTGATACGATTGTTCTCTGGTTTGAGTTTTGTGAATTGGGATTCGTTGGTAGCAGATGTGGTGAAAGAGATGGAAGAACTTCTCAGGGAAGAACAGTCTGGCTTAAGCCATAGATATGGCTACTAGTCCGTTTTTAAATCCTGAGGTTGGTTTTTTTAGGAGCTCCTCTTTTCCTTTAGCTTTCTCGGATTATTGTTTCTAGTTTTCGTTCCTCTTATGTGAGATTACTCTAAAAGTTATGTGAAATCAATTTAGTTGTGAATTTTTTCTTTTGGTCAATAAAAGTACTTTCATTCATTCATATAGTGATATTACTAGGAAACAACAAACAAGTTTCTGAACACAAAATATTCCAAAGGATTGTAGTTGAAGAGAGCCAATTTGAAGGAAAAGTGTTGAGGCAATAGGCTTTAGAAACCCAGTCAATTTAGTCGTGAATTTAAGGAAAAGTATTGTCTAATTCTAAACCATCTAATTCTTGGGTAACCTTTTCTTGAGTTTTGGGTTGCTGTAGAAGTTGGGATTAGGGCAAGAATTCAAGTTTCGGTAGGCTAGGACAAGGCCCATTGATTATGAAGCCCATCTGGCTTGATTGGGCCCAAATTACTTGTTTAGCTTGAAAATCTGATATAACTTTCATGGGCGAGTCTGGATAACAACTAAATCCCGATACCCATCTAGCATGATTCTATCCATTAATCACCTCTTATATTTCCATTCATTTCCTTTTGGCACAACGCATGGATGTGAACAATAAAGCACAGGTAAGATAACAATTCAGACCTTTCTCCGGATAGAAATGATGGTGTAGGAGATGGGCATGGGATATGATGTCGAAAGCAAACATCTCTTCCTTTTCTTTCTAATTTCCTCTTCCAATTTCAACTTTGTAGCATGAAATCGTGCACAAATAACATCACTAATTGAAATCTGACCCAGCCACGTGGAGTCAAATTAAGATATGGGTTGAGAGACGCTAATTAGGCCGTGGATTGGATCGCCAAGGCTCATAGAATTAGTTCCCTTCCACTCAACTGGCTTGCTAAGCCTCCCTATTTCCTATGGTTAATTTCATGTCTTGATCTCGAAAACTCTTGTAATCCATCTTTATGACAATAATGAAAGTTGTCTTTCCTAAACAAACAAATAATAATAATAGTCGGGTATTTCATGAACTTAAAATTTATATCTATCTAAAATGAATTTTCTTGACATAGATTTTAAAGTATTTTATTTTTCGACAATTTCTCTAATTTTTAATATAAATATTTTTTAGATTTTCTCTATGATTGATTACAAATTAAATACCAATTTATATCCAAATTTAAGGATGAGAGCAAGCGGTTCTCATCAACCTCTCCTTTTTCGTTCAAAAGATTTTCCTCTCTCAATATAGATTCATACTTTCTATTCACGTGTCACATTAGTTATTGAGGAGGTCTCATGTCGGCCAAATCTCGACCCAACCACCAAGTCTACGCTCCTCTTTAACTTCCTAATTGAAACCCCGCTCGAGTGAAGGTCCATGCTAGCCAATCTACCTAACCTTCGACCAAAAAAAAAAAAATCTACCTATCCAACACAAAAGAGAAGACTCGAAAAAAAAAATACATGATACAACATGGCATAACTCAACATAAATTCACACAAATTATAAATACGATTTTTTAATCAAGAAAGAGGAGCATATATATATTATATAATCTGGCGAACCGGCGCCGGCGGTGTCCACTTCGGAATTTCTCTTTCTCTCTCTCCGGATCGATCCGCCGCCGCCATGGACGACCTCCCTCTGCAGAAGATCTCGATCTCCGGCCCCACCCTCTCCTCCCTCCTCCAGCGCGTCTCCTCCTCCCCGGCCGACGCCGACGGCCTCCTCTTCGGCCACGTCCTCCCCCTCGCCCCCTCCTCCCTCTCCGACGACCCCTCCTCCTCCGCCGCCGCCGCCGACTCCGGCTCAGGCTCCGGCTCCTCCTCCTCCGCCTCCGCCGCCGGCGCACTCGTCGCCACCGTCACCTCCTTCCTCTGCCCCGGCTGCCCGCTCTCCTTCTCCGACCCCCTCGGCCGCCTCCTCCTCCGCCACTCCCAGCACCACCGCCTCATCGGGTGGTTCTCCTCGCGCCGCCGCTCCCGCCTCCAGCCCTCCATGCGCGACTTCAACGTCGCCGTCTCCCTCGCCTCCGACCCCTCCCTCTCCTTCCCGATCGCCGCCTCCGCCGCCGCCGGCGGATTCTCCCCGCGCGTGTTCCTCCTCTTCTCCACCCCGCCCCTCGACTCCGCGATCCACACGCACGAGTACCGCGCCTTCCAGTTCCGCACCGCCACGGAGACCTTCGAGCCCAGGTCGGTCGACGTCGTCAACATCGGGCCCGGGTTCCGAGGGCATTACGGGAACTTCAGCCCCAACTCGTCGTTCCCGTGGCTGGTCTGCGATCTGAGGGGATCATCGATGATGCAGGAGGACGGCAAGGAGGAGCGGCTGAGCGAGATGAGGCGGGCCGCCAAGTGCCAGGACGAGATCGATTCGATCGCCGAGGGTTTCCCGGCCGCGAAATTGAGCAGGCTAGTGGGGCCGGAAGCTAGCAAGTACACTGCTGGGTTGGAGGAGATGTATGAGAAGATGTTGACGAGGGTCGACACCTTGGCCAGGCTGGTCGAGGCGAGCTCTGCTCAGGTCCTGGAGATGGTGAGCTCCTCCCCATTTCTGTATTTGGAGCTTTTAAGAGTTCCGCATTTGTTCAGGAGGATTCGTGATGGATGATGAAGTAAAAGTTTTGGTATGAAATCATTGGGGCATTCATTTCGTTAGTCCGATAACTTTTGCTTGAGGAATGTAGGGATGCTAGTTTAGTGTGTGTGGTTAGAGGGGCTGTTGCGCGCTCCACATTGCCTTGACAGGTTTTCTCTTTCGCGCTTCATTCATTATCGTCAAAGGTAGAATTTTGGGTTCTGTGGTTAATGGAGTACTTCGTGTTTCGTCGGGCTTCTCATGTTGATCAGTTTGAATTGGTTTTGTGTTATGTGCTGACTTGTCATGATTTTGTGTTGCGTTCGTGGTTAGGAGCAACATAATTCGAAGTTGAGGGCAGAAGTTGCTGGGATCAAGAGGGTGGTCGATGGCTAGTGGTAAGTGTTGTTTTCTTGTATCTGATTGAGTTTTGATAATCTTGTCCATTTCCCCTTTAGCCGTGCAATGCGTTGGTTCTTAAATGACCTTGCCTAAGTCATCTACTGGATTGAGATACCTCTGTCTCTCATGAACTCATCGTCCTTCTCTGGATTTAAATGAAACTTAGAAATGTGTTCATTAAGCTTTTGATTCAGTGTATGCATCTGCATACTTCCCAAGGTGTCGAAAGAGGAGGAAAGGAAAAGGAGAATATGACTGGAGAGTAATGGTCCTGTACTTTCCTTAAGAAGTGATAAAATTACTTTTGACAGAATGCCATCTTTTAGCTCACTATAGTTAGCAAGATAAGGATGGCCATGCGCTTTCTAAACACTGTAGATTGTCAATGGAACGTGCAAAGCAATACTTGACTGCAGTAAGTTTAACATTTAGTTGCAACGTCATGAGGTGTGAATGTGAAGTTCAATAAGTCATAGGATTGAAGATAAGTTCTAGGATTGAAGCTTTGATTTTTTGGCTTCTTAGCTTTTTTCCTTGAAATGTCACTCGACTCCTAGAGTAGTAGTGGATTCAGTTTTGGGGAGCCTATCATATTTGAGTAATTTGCTGTGTATGAGAGCAGTACTCTAAGCATCTCCTTTCCTGGGCATTGGGTATTTTGGTGGAAGCAAGTATGCACCAGCATAATGTTATGCCTGCAGGTTTAGGTTTTACTGATAGTGATCACTGGTAAGTGTTGTGACTGTCTTTTCTTCTAGTGTCTCTTCATTAGGTGCACATGCTTGTGCATGGTATGAGTAGGTGATAAGGTCCAGGGTGGGTAGGTTTCAGACTTGAATCTTGTACCCAACCCTGTTATAATCAGTTCCCTTTTCTTGGACCCCGTACCCAACCCTGTTTGCACTAGATCCTTTTTTGGACCATCCTGTTTTTCCAGTCCAGTTCCAGATCAACCCTATTTTCATTAAAATTTGTTTTGCAATCGCCCGATATCCTATATGGTTTCGAATTTTACATTGATATGCGAGAACGTCCTATTTCTACACCCAAAAGAATTTACTTGGGGCGGAAGCTGCAAGAGAACATGTACCTCTGAGATTTCATGCCCAATGTGCGAACGAGAATCACTTTGGATTGCTCGGTCATTTTCAGCAATGACCATGGAAAAACTGCATTGACAAAGCACGAACACCCACATAACCAAAAGGGGGCATAGTAAATCGAAAGCGATGTTCAGGCGAGGAAGATTCCAAAATATTTTCAACTTTACACTTTCCGCTCGTGGATACCAATCTCTAACGATAAACCCACGACGAAAACATTGCTACAAAATGCAAAGCCGATTCGAGAGACGTCGAGAACAAGAAGAGAACTTTCCTGACATAGAAATCAGGGGAAAAAGTAGGTTTTGGACTTTGGGCTTCCCAAACTGGTTCACGAACAGGTCCGGGAAGCGGTTCCTAGGTGGGTAAATACTTGGAAGCGGTTCCTGGACCGGTTCAAACTTGTTCCAAATTTTGGGAACTAGTTCCCGGACTGGTTTCAATGGGAATCGGTTCCCAGCCTTGTTTTCTGGGTGGGCTGGTCTGGTTCTTGGATATACCCGGTCCGGTTGCATGCCCCTATTAATAGATGTCTTTCCGTCAAGGAGGTTGGGGACCTGTTGTGATTATCGATCGATATCAAAGTATCGATCCTAATTTTTTTGTTCTTTTTTTTTTGTAGAAGTTGTTTCATAACTTCTCTAGTTAGTTTCCTTGTACTCTGCAGTAGCGTAGAAACCACCCCTAAGGTGATGGATGGATCTTACTCAGACAAAACACAAATAGATTATCAAGTTAATTGCTGGTTTAAGGAATGGAGCTGACCAGGAATATGAGGGGGGAAAAGTAATGCTGTGTGCTGGGGATGGAGATCAATGTTGACTTCTGGTTTCGGCATCTGGCGAGTGACGGAGTTATGCCAATACTTCTACTTCTTTAATGAGCAGTGTCAGGTCTCATTTATTAGTTTGGCTAATTATGTTGTATCGAAAACGGTTGGTGGTGCTGGCAAGTATCTATTTTGTATGTTGAAGTTGACAACCACTGGGTTTTTCTGAAGCACTGTCATATTTAGATGGCTATAATTTATGCTATGAACAACTGGCTAAAGTCCTTCCTGAATCTGGGAGACAATGTATGCCTCAAAGCCATGGATGTTGACCTTTTCCCCATGAAAATTTTCCTTAAAGAAACAAGCCATTATAGTCAGCTGTAGTCAGTTTTTTTTGTTTTTTTTTTGGTTAGGTCCTATCTTATATCTATTTTACAAGCCACTGTATGCGCTATGCAAGTTGCGAAATCCTGCTCCCTCACTCACGCGTCTCCACCTCAGCCCCCCAAGAATGTGAGAAATTGAACTCCCTATCTCCCCCTTCCCAAGTAGAAAAAGTGGCCACTAGGGTAACCCCCAGTGATTAGTTGTTAGTCAGTTGATGAGTAGGTATTTATACTGCTTGTTACATAATTACTGTGTCTAAATGACCTTAAAAAATTTACATGTCATCACTCGATACATACTCCAAGTACATATTTTCATGCTTTTGCATCTTAAGTGTCATGAGGCTGCACATTCTGTGATTTTCATTCATAATGACATTTTTGTGATGTAGCATATGTTAATCCAAATTTTTTTGTTCTTGGATTTCTTTTGGACATCACAGTAGAGAGAAATGCATGATGTTTGCTGATGCGTGAAAGGTGGCGGAGAAAGGTTTTGAAGACTCTGCGACCATTTGGTGGCAGAAGATGCCTGATGCCTTAGTTTATATACAGGGGACTTGAAGCTAAGTGGATGATAGATGTGGAGGTGTCGCGGAGTGATGCTCTATTCAATCGTTCCTTTGTAGGAGAGAAAATTCGGCAACCTCCATATCAGGAGTGCGATAGTATTTTTTCTGCATTTTGCTTCGATCGACTTTTGGGTCTATTGTATCTTCTGGGAATCTCCACAAGTATGGTAAAGTGGTTGAAGATGATTTTAAACCGCGAGGTTGTCTGCAGCATTCTATCCTCTTGGGCACGTACCATCAGAATTCCTCTTGTTCTTGTTCAGCACATTATCGGGTCCGTGCTCACAATGATTGTACAGAGATTCATGTTTCAGTCTTCTACCATTAATGGAGGAGAGGGTTATCCGTTGAGTGAATATCACTGGTACTTCATGGTCTGAAAGGAGAAGATTGCTTAAAAATTGAAAATTCTAGCCTTTTAACACCATTAACTTATCCACATGGAATGTAAGGTAGAAATATCACCACCATCTAACATGAAAATAGTTCTTTTATCAAACCCACTTGAGACCGTTGATACATGTGTCACATTGGTCCACTGTCTAATTCGTGATATTAAAATGAACCTCATATACATCAAGACGAATTGGGTTGTGAACAAAATGAATAATGTGAATTTTTTTGGAGGATTTTTCTAATGAACTATATCTTTTCCCCAATCTTAAACCCTGTTTAATGATTATATAATGGCCCGGCATCGGAGAATCTTGAGTAACTCAGAATCAAAGTTAAACATACAAGAATATATTGATATCATTAGAAGTCCCAACTCATGTGGTTTCATCACTTCAGGATGATTACAAGTACATTCGTTGCGTATTGCTCGAGGGCAGTCAACCATATCAAGCAAAAGATTCCATAACAGGTCAGAAAACCACGGCAAGGTTGAGTGAACTAATAAACAACTGCAGAGATACGAGCAGAACTCCAGATGCGCCATCCAGAGAGCTCTTAGTAAAAAAGAGGAAGATAAAATCGTTTGATTCGATAATTCGGAAGCCATCAACGTGAGGTGCAGTTGGCATGCTTTGGGAGTGGTATATATAGATGAACCAGCGAGAACTGTATGGTCAAGATGCAAAGAGGGCAGGCCAGCCATTGCCATCAAAATTCAGCATCTTCCGTCTCACCACTTATTTCTGGTAGCTTAATTTCTGTTTTGGTGACGGCATTGCTCCAATTAGCTGTTAATGGGGATAAAAGACACTTGAAGAGCGAACTACTCCCGAGGGGAAGTACCATGCTTCTCGGGAACTCCATTTGGCTCAAGTCCTCTGTGGCACTTGCTATAAGCTCACCGGGAAAAGCAACATGTACAAACTCGATTTGGTATCAGTCACTTCCCTGCTCTGCCTCGGACCAAATCCTTTCCCATGGTCCACCTTTTGTTCCTAATCTGGAATCGTATCACCAATTGTCAAAGAGATGCACGACTACCAAATAAATTTTGGAGTCCTAGTAGGCAGTGCTCGATGTGGTGCAAATAAATCCAATAGACTATCGCTACATAATCTATCACAAGGACATCCCATGGAGTCACCTATCCTTTCAGTTTCACAGACAATGAATATTCTCAGATCCCTCTCTTTACTTTATTAGACGAAACCTCATTTACTAACTTCTCTATCAAAGTGCTCTGGATGTGCTCATGTGTGCGCATGTCAGGGTTACCTCAAGGTCCAACTTCGTTGTGTAGAACTGAGAAGCCATAAAGCGTAGCTTAAGTCAAAACCGGTTTACCTCCAAATGCCAGCCACTACCCGCAATGTCATGAAGAGAAACAACCCTGCCCAAACTCCAGCAAGACCAAACGTGGGAGCTGTTGCCAGTAAAAAAGCAGAAGAAACCACTCCAACAAAGACCTATTTAGTGCAGCAATGGAGAAGGTCAGAAACGTTGAATCTCTTTAGTTTTGAATAAATGTAGAATGAGAGCGAAGAGTCACCATGGAATAGGCAGCATATCCAAAATCAGAAACCCCATAGTAGAGCCCATCAAAACAAATGCCACAGCATTCACTGGTTGAGATCCAGCAACGAACTGCAAATTATCAGTGTGAGACATCTAGTAGCATCATGTCTACAATCTTGAAAAGTCAGCAAAAGGACAGTTTATGACAGTTTTATTACATGAATCTGTTTTCCTTCTCTTTTTGAAAGTTTTGAGAAGATGACTGGAAGTATTAAGAAGTTTGACAACATCCTCTCAAAGTATAAGGAGCATTTTGGGGCAAAGGCTCTGAGTTGCAGGAAGTGAAAGGATGCTCTAAATGCAGAGTTATCATGCATGGAAGAGAAGCTATTTCTAACACTCAATTCCATGACAGCCAAGACAATGGAGCAAGCTAATGGTTTTATCAAGGGTCACTGTTTCGAAATTTGTTAACCTGGTGAAAAAAGAAAAATCTAGAAGATGCCCAGGAGCAGATCCAGATAGCCTAAACCGAAAAAGAAATTAGAATGCTCAGCTTCTTAGAGCTTTCCACTTTGAGTTTGGTTTAGTTTAGGTATGAAATTACCTCACATGCATTTAAACATTCACTCCAACTCCCAAACCTTTCTCAAAACATGACGAACATGTGCATTTTGGCATTTTGTTACCCAGAACCAGAAAGCAGGACGTCCAATTAGAGACTAGGCATAGGCACTCTCTTACCAGAATACCCGACCAAGCAATTTCCAGAACTTCAGAATCCGTGCTGAATAATCTTGAAAAGGCTCCGAACCCAACAAAAAGAATGACAGCTAGAGCAACACCAGTGGCCACACCAATCTGTTCAAAAGTTGAAATATTAAGTAAGACAGGAAAACAATGCTCTCTGATTCCTTGGAACAATAATCAAGAAATTTTATCCTTTTCACATTACCAGAACAACATGCTGAAGCAACAATATACCTGAAGAACCATGTATATCACTTCACGTGCTTGCTCATAGTCTCCTTGGGAGTAACCACGGGCAAGAAGAGCCTGTGAGAAAGTCAAGCAATTCAAAGAAAGAGAACCTCAGTATGAGGTGCACTCATGTGCAGATGCTAGCTTAATGATGAAACTTCTGGAGGTGCACGAAGCACCAATATTATCCTCTGTATTGTCAGAAAGTTGCAAGAGACATTGTAGTCATTTGTCATTTGCAAATCTATCCCAAATATGAATTGTTATGTTAATATTTGACCTGAACTGTGTGAATATAGAGTATTTCTTGCTCCACAGAGTGATTCATTAAAGGATAACTTGGTCAGGCTTTTAGGCTATTTGAAGGTTTCATCATAGGGTACTCTGTAAATTGCTTAACCAAGACAGCAAACCAGTAGAAAGGCAATTCTATGACAGGGGAGAACTCATAAAACGGTTTGTACAATGACTTTGCTCAGCTAATCTATGACAGGATATAGATCAGAAAGAGCTGATTTGGTACCTGGCCAGCAATTGCTAGAGCATCAGTAAGCAGAGATACAGTCAACCATACTTGTGTGCAGATCTGATAACCAGCCATAGGTATAGGGCCCCTCCTAGCAGCCATTGATGTTGCCAAAGTCATAGTAATGAGAACTGCTAAGGTTCTGCCAATGAGAAGGCCACCTGAAGATACAACAAGCCTCACTTTAAAAGAAACTGGCTTTCAAAACAAGCTGCAGTTACTCATCATGGCGTCAAATTTGACCTCCATTTTGAACCTTAGTCTTGTAATTGACTACAAAATGTAATAATAAGTGGACTTTCTGACTTTGTGCCTCACTTAAGGTTCTTTCCAGAGTAATTTGCCAGAAGGAATTAGGACAACATAAACTTCGGGCCATTCTTGAGAAATTAAATTCTACATTTTCCGTTAATTGGTTCAAATAATGTCTTCACCATATAGATGCATAAGAGTCATACCTGATTTCAGATACTGGATAATTTTTTTCCCATCAAAATTTGGAGAGATCAGTGATACTTCATCATTCAGCTTCCATAGCAGGACTAAAGCTATCAAATATCTGTTATATAGAAGGCAAACAAATTTAAATCCATTTAGTGGACAAAGAAGTTACAACAAATCAGATTATGAAGAAATGACAATACTCTGCAAATAGTTATGATTATGTTAAATTTACCACAGTACTGACATACTCAGAAGTCACTGTTGCTGCTGCAGCACCACCAATGCCAAGATCAAAAAAAAATATCAAAATTGGATCCAGAAACGCATTCAGTAAGTTACCAGCAACTGCAGTTCAACAAAAAAATTTTGTCAAAAACTATGCCAGGAAAAGAGCTATAGTATTAACATGTGGACAGAAAAATGTTTTCCTTTGTGACAATTCTCAACATCATCTGACTATGAACTCAGGCATCTCTTTAAGGACAAGCATCTCAGAGTGCTTCAGAGGCCAATCGGCCAATGACCAGAAATTAGCATAAAAAATTAGCTTAGCAAACCAAGTTAGCCAATTTCAGTTTAATTCAAAGTGTAAATCTCAGAATCCATTAAATTATAGATTAGAAATGAGCCTGTCTGTCTGCAACTGGATTTATTAGGTGGATATAATATTTTATAGATGAACCTAAGATTTAACATTTATACCACTGAGATAAAATTTGATTATCAACACTCTTATACTTATTTTACACATATGTAAGATGATTACAAATTATAAAGATTTACGCAAAGCCATCAAGGCTGGTTATGAGGCATCATCGCAACAGTATACTAGTTTTCCAGAGGCGTATGCTGGCAGCCAGAACAGACAAAAAATGAAACAGCGGAAGTTGTCAAGTCTAAAATCAAAAACATAATAAGATAAAGAGAAATTTCTTCACATCAACTAGCCATAAAAAGAAAATTGCATGTTTTCATCTTACCAAAAAATCTAGTTTTCAACAAGGAAAACTACTTTGTAACCTTGATGATTCTCTGAAAATAGTTACTTGTCTTTTTCTAAGTTCACTGGTTCTCATGTATCTTGACAGTGTCTTGTACCCTATGATATCAGTTAAATTACATACTCCACAGAGAAGATTACTCCTATTATGAGAAAGGTCCAGAATATTACGTTATTTAATGGTCTTCTTCATATAATTATTCACTGAGGGTGATCTTCATTCAATAATGAATCTGATTAATTATAGTTCTACACTATAATATCCTAGAAATAGATCCTGTTTCTTCATAGTGTAAAGCTAGAAGATCCTATTTCCAAGATCAAGATCCACACATTCGATGGTGAAGGAGATTATAATATTCCGTCACCAATTTTCAACAGAACTCATTGCAGTACATACCTATGGCATATAGAGGTGTCTTTGTATCCTTAAATCCACGAAAAGCACCTTGTGCAGCAAGTGCTACTACAATAGCTGGAGCACCAAAAGCTCTCAAATATAAGAACTGTTCAGCCGGTATTCTAATTGGTGAATCCTGTAGATGAGTGAACCTCAATGAACACCAAAAAGATACTACACAAATGTCACTAAGAATGTAGAGAAAAATCTATATCAGATGGTAAACATCCCTTGAGGGTATTATTACGCAGGTGTTTCAAACAAAATGCACTAAAACCAATCCTTTCCTGTTATAACAAAACTGAGGTGCATAATTTTAAGGAGTGACATTTCCATGTTATGCCCTATGAGTAAATGACATTCCTTGGTGGAGAGGTAAATATCTGTCGAACACCTCCCCAAGAAAACCCCAGTACATGGAAAAATGATAAAAATAAGAGAATTAAATGACGTTCATTTCCTCATAAATTCGAGGTGCCAAGTGTCTAAGCAGGCCTCTCGTGGCCTACAAGTAACAAGATAAATTTAATAAGCACAAACAAGGGCCACAGTGGAGCTCTTGTCATAATTTGTCCATAACAGACAAGACTAGGCACGGAGAAATCGGGCTAATCAATTAACTTCATACTTGGAAAAGGCAGACATACAACAGATATGCCCATCAAATTGATCCAGAAACCTGAGCCAGCTGAAAGTGCAATACATTCGGCAATCCCAATGCCAGTAGCCAGTGCTAATGAAGTTGATAATGATGGAAGGAGCTTCTTTGTTTTTTGCTCCTCGGCAAAACCTTGATAAAATCGATAAAGCAGGAAAAATCAGAGGAACATAGCTGGAGGGATAATAGTAACCATGTCTTGAAGTATGATAAAATAAGAAGAAAGAAATTACCATCACCGAGTTGATGATAATCATCACTACCGTTATTTGCCATTGCTTGCTCTTCAGCTACAAATGACGTGGTAATGTTGAGCAAGGGAACATTAAACAATTTCGAAACCAGATTGAACACAGAAACTGATACTCCAACTGCTGCCAGTTCGGATGATCCTGGATAGAGAAAAATAACCAAGAATAAAAAAATAATCCTCAAGTAGCCAACAAGTTTCATTCACAATACATGACGCCGCATCAAATCAAGAATCCTTATCCTTACAATCACGGAGGATGTCACATTCGACCATTTATCTATCTCCGAGGAAACTACTAAAATTTCACCACTGGCAGCCAGACAATTTGCAGTTTTCATTGCAAAGCATTATCACGTAATAAACTATGATCATCTTTGCCAACATCGAGAACTTCAGCCAAATAATTTTCAAATGAGCAAGTATCGAGCCAAATCAACTACAAATTTCATCAATTTATATTAGAAACACTTCTCAACCATCCAAACTCAGACTTTGCACAGTTCATGAAGTTCAAGAATTACCTATACGACCAACAAAAGCACTGTCCACCAAGGACGTAATGGGATCAGCAGCCAAAGCCAGAGCAGCCGGTAAAGCAATGGACAGAATCTCCAACCCGATTTCGCTGAACCTAAATCCATCCCTGCACACTCCCAAACAAGCACTCACAAAAATCACAAACGCAACTTGCAATTCAACACCAATGACTCATGAGCAAACGCCTTCCCACCTCGAACTTTCCAGAACGCGATCGACCCAATTCAGCGACTTCGTCGGAGTCGCACCCCCGGCCTTCTCAACCTCGGCACGAGGTTCGGGCGACGAGCTTCGAACCGTGGCCGCGCGTTGCTTCACATCGGACGACTCCGGGCCGGCCTTCGAGCGGGCGGAGCAGCGGACTCTGCAGCGGCTCCGGGGCGGCGCGGCGGAGGAAGGAGAAGGAAGGGTGGCGGTTCGAGGGCAGGCGGCTCACGGAGGTGAGGAAGCGGTGGTGGGGCGAGAGGCCGATGGCCATTGGAGAAGCAGCGCAGCGTGCAGCGTCAGCAGAGACGAGGATCCACCATGAACGTTACTGGCAGTTACTGGCAGGTACCGACAGTTGAGTCAAGGAACGTCGGATCATCCGGAGGAAGCCATGGAGGAAGAGAGGGAAAACGGGAAAATATCTTCGACAGCTTGTTGCGGAACTTGTGGACTGCGGATGGAGCACGTGTGGCGTTCGATGGCGGCGAAGGTTCTGAGATTCAGTTTGAAACGTCGTACGACCTTTCGTGTACCGCAACGTTCGCGTCTTTCTGGTACCACGATGATGTTATGGCGTAGAAAAATCTAATTTCATATCTTGAAAGCAGTTTAAATTCAGATGGAGTCGCTACCACCGAAAAAAAATAGGAACCGATGTGCCTTTCATCAAAAACTACTTTTCTTGGTACAAAAAAAATCTGATATGAATGGACTGTTAAAAAATTTCTCTTCATTTGTTCTGTCTTAATGTATCTCATATGAAAACACGTGCCAAATAACTTGTACCTTTTTTTTGTCGAAGCCAAATAACTTGTATGATCGGTATATAACGTGTGAAAACTCAATATAAATAGATCTCCAAGTTGTAAAAGGAAATTGGATTGAAGATGAGAATTATATGCACATGTTGCTAGCATAATCATGGCATAACTATCCTCAACTTTATATGAATCTATAAATTATATGATAACTAAAAGATAACACTTTAATATAATCAATAAGGTCAATGATTCTAAACTTGAAAATGAAAACTGCCCACTAAGAACCAGTTTCAAAAAATTAAAATCGAGAACTACTAATTAGTTCCATAAATCCACCTAGAAAATAGATCATCGATCCAATCGATTATTCCGAATGGATCCATAGAATCAGTCTTTAGTCTGTGCAAAATTGCATTCATCAATTATTATCATGGTAAACATAATTTCTATGTAGAACATCCAAGCTTATTGGCTTTAAATTAAAGTTGGATTGCAAGCCATTGATTTAATTGAATATTAAAAACTATTAAGCAAAATGAATAAACAATGATTGTTAGCTAGGAATTTAATTTCTTCAGAGGTGATGGTGTGGTCCTCTTAAGATTTCTCGACACTAGAAACATGTGGATAATTAGACAATATGTTAGAACTTAGAAGTCCTAATTTCCACATAAGTTAAAATATTAATTGTTTGATCCATCTTTTTCCAATGTCATCATAATTTAATCACAAGAATAGTTAAAGAGAGACCTAATTATGCTCTTAAAACAAGCCATTGGCTCTTAATTTTGTGTCATGACAACAAAGTATTGCATCATTTATGAACATCTCCAATCGATCATTTCTTCATCTTCATTTGTTTATTTTGTTTTGGTTGAGAAAGCAAGTAAATAGATTATTAGAATAAACAAAAGTAGGGAGATTAATCCTATTATACACCCAAGAGACAAAATTAGTCAATAACATTATTTATTAGTAAAAAAACTATAAAATAATTAAGTAATTGAGTTAGATTATATATATATATATATACCGATTCGGTCTAGGTAGGCATGGGCAATTCCATGCCTAAAATGGGAAACCGGATTGATATTCACCAATTCTAGTAAACTAGAAATTGGAAGTGGACCAATCACCATGGGAATTGCCGAATCCGAGCCTATCCGATTCTCGATTCCTTTGCCCATCCCTACTTATTAGTGCATCTAGAAATGGCTATTACTTACCGTGGTACCTGTCAATTTTAGGTTTGTCTTTGCATCTCTAGTGATTTAATATACATTATTGTTAGAATACCATCAAAATACAAAGATACGATCATATTTTTGTAGAAATCAGTTTTATTTGTTCGAATTGGTTTTTCTTATCAATTATATCACTTTATTAAAGCAAAGCAAAAGAATAACTAGTCCAATGAAGAAGTGCTGATAAAATAATGAATTGATTTGTTGAAGAGAGAGTGGAAATAACTTGTAATTTCCTTCATTCTATAACAAACACAGCAGTAAAGCTCAATAATATACATCTCAGATTCACAAATGATGAAACAATAGCTGATTCCACACATCGGGCACACCCGGTAGACACCAATGGATGCAGTCGGAGTAACCCGCAGGGTTCGACAGCTGCTCAGGCTTCAGCGCCTCCCAGAACTTCCGATAGATCGACGGATGCCCGTCCTTCCGGTACTCCGAGAGCTGAGTGATGTTGACCACAGAGACTCTCGGACCCAGCTTGCCAAGAACTCGGTCCACCATGCGCATTGTCGGCAGGTCAGAACCGGCTCCCCAGTGGCCCTCCACATTGATAGGAGCCCGCTCGCTGTAGCAGTTCCCTTCGCTCCCAGGCTTCCATTCTCGGCTCCTGAATTAAGAAAAGATAGAAACATCAGATAAAAGTTCATGGAACAGATAACAGGCCGACAGAGATCTGATGGGTATTCCTAATACTTGGCATCAGGCAAACTAAACATGCCTCTGTTTATCATGTTAGGTGTGAATTTATGCGAGCATCATTGTTGTTTTCCTAGGAAGTATTCCTGCACTTTGATCCATTCTCCAATATGTGACTTTTCGCTTCAAAAGAAAACATTCATGGAGCTGGAAAAATTAAGTCCAATATTGGAAAAACTTGAACAGCTCTCTCCGAACACAATATTTTCACTTTGGAAAATTTCACTAATATCTTCTGCAAGACAACCACTATCGTCACTATCTTTTGCTGATGTTTTCCAGAAAACAGTGAGGAAAGGAAAAGTGAAGTGCTTGTGCAATTTCTGAAGTTTGTATCACTATGTCTAAAAGAGTTTATATTCATGCTTGGATTAGCCGATATAGCACATCAGGTACATTGGTAGCATTAGAAAAGAGCGCTACCCACCAGAGATGCGTTGGAGACATGGTGACGAAAAGGACTTTCTTGCGAGGATCGAGCTTAGTGGTCACCCAATCTGCCCATGTCTCCATTGCCAACTCCATTGCGCCCAAACCATCTAATTCTTCACAATCGCCATCTCTGTCATCACTCCATCTGCAACAGTCATCAGACGTCATACTTTGCCAACATAAAATCAGACTCCTATTCTAGTTCTCCATTACTAGAATCACCGCCAGTGCCGTACTTACAGAAGCTTAACAGGACCTTGTCTCCACCATAAATATGTGTTGAAGACCAAAATGTCAGCATGCTCCCACTGTGACGCATGCTTCAGAATTGAATCCGGCCGTATTATTCGCTCGGCCAACCTATGGTTCACTGGATCATCGGAGTTAGATTCAACAAGGAGAGGGGCCCAGAGAAATTCCACAGTAGCATTGTATTCCTGCAAACAAACCAACACAAGAGAAATTATCTAAGGAACTTGAAAAAAATTGCCTGCTCCTATAAAGAATGTTGAAGACATACTTTAGCCATGCACTTGCAAAAATCAAAAGTCAGGAATAAAATGCCTCTCAGGGACCATGGACTGCAATGCCAGAATACAAGCTTTACCTCTGATCTAAAGATTGTAAGAGCTGCATTAGGCGTTATAGATCTTTTGTCCTCGGAAGTTGCTGACTGCAACAGACAGAGCATCGATATCCATTGCCCTCGATTTAGTGAATCTCCAACAAACATTAGTCTTTTTCCTCTCAACTTCTCCCACATTTCAGTCACACTCCATCTATCAAAACAAGACAACCACAACCATGGTCAAACAAAAAGGAAACCTGTCCAGTTATTACTGCAACTACATACCAAACAACGCATCCAGTAACTCATTTTGTTTTTGTGGACACAAAATTAGAAAGATACCTAGAGAGTATCATTTTCCTGTAAACACTTGACAAAATTTATTTCCAGAAAAGACATCTGCTCATTTAGAGTTCAAAGACAGATCATCCAAGCTGTTTCCAAACTTACCCAAATTCTCTTACCAAATCTACTCGCTCATGAGACTTTAGACTATCACATCAAAGTTGGAGCTTCTTGCCGAAGCCATGCAAATATAAGGCAAGGACACAGTCAAAACAAGCACAGCAGACTAAATCCTTAAAAGGAATTACCTCTTTAAATTGCAATTATGAGGTTGCCATCTCCAATGCTGGTAGTCCAAATCAGACCTCCCATGCTTGTGGCAAGCCAGCTGGTCCGACATGTATGGGCATTCCGACTCGCCGTACATCGGGAACGACGCATTGTCGAACACCCATCTCCCGGAAAACACATTGCACCTCTCCAAATCAACCCTTCGTCGTTCGGACGCCGGTGCAGCCTCACCCCACCTTATCTTCCTCCCACTATACTCTCTCGTGGAGTTGCATCTACTAAATCTATCCAAGGCCCCTACAACAAAAAGTAACCCACAAAAAAATTCGAACTTTAAACGCGAAATTTCAATCCAACGAAGTACCGCCATTGCCAATTACCAAGAAACAGAGAAAAGGAACACGAGAACCCACAAACCCTTTCGCAAGTTCAAGTGAAAAGACGAAGTGCAGCGTACCAGGAGCTTTGCCCCTGCGAGCTAATTGATTCGGCCTCACGAAAGTGACCTCAGGTTGCTTCCCGGGGACTCGATCCGGGTCATGGTTGATTTGTCGGATGGTGCTTTCGTTGTACAGGATCGAACAAAGATAAAACCGAGGAAGACGACCACGAGCAAAGGAAATTGGTTCTTCTTTCTGTTCCATCGATGCATCGTGATCGCGTGGCAGACTCCAAAGAATCAAGAAGAGCTCCTGATTCCGGAGATCCCTATGAATACAGGTCAGTAGAGGCAACTGGGGAGAGCGACAGCTGAGCAGGGTCGGTGACACAGTAACGGCACGCATTAGATCCCTTTTTAAGTGCAGAAGTAAGGCAAAGGACAAGCTTTTTCTAAGCTAGTTTAACGCTGTACGGTCCGGTCAACGGTGGGTGCGAGAAAATGGAAGGGTGCTGCTGTTAGAATAATGGGACGGATGCAACCTGCTCTGCATCATTAGAATTCCCCATCTGATCTTCTTTTAAACTATGTAAGACAGGAGGATTCGTGGGTCCCTTTTCAAAGTGGGTTGTTTCTCATTGGTGGGTTGTGAGGCAAAATGCAAGAAGCAAAGGTTAGATTTTTGGTTGGGTTGATGATTAATGATTAGGGAGAGAATACAGAGCAGTTGCGCGTTTTGGTAAGGATCCAGTGAAGGGATTTCTGTCAAGGAAAAGTTGCTATAAACGGAGGAGTTGCAATTCTCGTTTTGAGTTCCGTAACGGGGAAAACATATGAACAAGGATGTTCCTAGGAGGACTCGAGGGGTTATTAATCCAATCATGAAAGAGAATTTTTTAGTGGGTTGTCGACGACCATACCACAATGGAACAATAAGAATGCATTTAGCAACATTTCTATTTTATAATAATTTTTGAATAAAAATTTTTTTTTTTTTTTTGTGAAGGAATAATTTCGAAAGTATAAAAACACACAGAATTAGAAAAGTTTATATTAGAAATAGAAATATGTTTAGTAAAAAACTTGTATAATTTTGTTGTTTCTTTTAATTTTTCAATATTTTTATTATATTTTCTTTTTTTCCTTTATTTTTATTTTTTCTTTGTTTTTTCATTTTTTATTCTTTTTTTTCTCCTTCTTTTCTTTTTGTGCCGGTCATCAGCCACGGAGGTAGTCGGCTATCGGTTGGTCGAGCTTGCTGGAGCCTCGCCAAGCCACCGTGAGGGCAAGCAAGCTTGCCGGATCTAGGTGAGGCCTAGCCTCGCCGGTGGCCTCGGTGGCCAGGCGAGCCTTGGGCCGACGAGGCTAACCTCACGCCGCCTTGGCAAGGTCGAGCCTCACCTTGGCTTGGCGAGGCCAAGCCTTGCGCCGGCCGACGAGTGCGAGGCTTGGGCTGACGAGTCTCACCGTGGCTTCGATGTCTCCAAGGATTGGCGATGCTCCAACAAGGTCGTCGGCCCTCGTCTGTCTAGTGGCCAACGCTAGCCAAAAAGAAGAAGAATAAGAAGAAAAGAAAGAGAAGAAAAAAAGAGGGGAGAGAAAAATTGTTTATCGGAATTGTTCTCAAGAATAAGAAATAACTTTTTTCTACTTTTTATTTTTGTTCTAAATCTGTTCTCGAGAACAAATTTTTTGTTCTTAATTTTTTTTTTTAATAAACGTGTTTTTATTCTTTTTTTTTGTTTGAGAACAAAACAAAATTTGCCAAACAGGCCTAAGTATGGCCAACAATGGAACAACGACAACTTGCAATCTTCCACAATAGGAACCAGGGCCCATGGGCTTTCTTCTCTGTCCCTTAGCATATCTGCCACAATCTTGCAATCTGTCTCGACCTCCCCCGCCCGTTCTAATAGGGAGAAAAAACACCATTTCTTGCCTGCATAGAATACAGATTTACCTTCGACCAAAAAGCAAAGAACTACAAAATCGCCTCTACATGTTTCATTTCCATGTAATGAATTCAGCTCTGAATGAGACGACACCAAATGTTGTATCAAAAACTAGGATATAAATTTAAGCATATAACATAATCATTTGTCAATGGGCGACTCTCGGCTCTAGTGATTAGCGGCTGGAATGGGAGGAAAGGAAATAAAAAATAAAAAAAGCCGTAACTAAATGGTTTATCAAATGCTCCAATAGGACGGGTAACCCCATTTTGCTTTTGCAAAATAAAAAGCTTAGACGAAAGCCAGACTATATTTTGGAAATTCACAGGTCAATATGAATTTGTAGGAGATAGAGTGAGTTGATTATTTATGGGCATGTTTTCCTATATTATTTTTGTAAAGTTTGCATGTTCTTGACATCTATTTTGTGAGGCTTAGTCTCAAATCAGGGATGGAGGATAATATAATACATTTTTATTTTAATTCCATTTGGTTTTCAAAAACTGGAGACAAGATTTAATCATATTGGAGTATGGTTCATATTTCCTATCAACATAATGGTATGAATGTCTCTATAATGAATATAAATAGAGCCTCAAATCATTTATTTTTCGTGAAATAAACGGAGCCTAAAATTGAGAAATGAATGTGAGATGAAAATTTTGCTGAAAATCATATAAATACATTTATTTCACATAGTAAACGGTTTTTTACTAAAGGCTTCTGCTATTTTTTCTTATAAGGTAGATTGCTACAAAACACAAGTGGGCCAAATGGCCCATTTGGGCCTGCAGGAGCCTTCCAACTCATTTATGACTGAACTTTTTATGCCCACGAAATGTAATTTTGCCCATATTGATATGCTCGTATTGTTACGGGATTAGCATTTGATAACCCGTGAAACCCTAAGCAGGTTAAATATTCTTAAAGTGTATTAAGTAAGTTGAATGAGAAAATTCACTAGGGATTGGAACAGGGCAGGACAGGGATCACGTTCCCTGCCGCTCCTACGAGCCAAAAACATACCCGCGTGCTAACTAGTGTGGGGCAAGGACCAGGGCCGGGGCTGCGGCAGTTTGTCCTTCACAGGGCGACAGTACCATATACTATAGTGTGAGAAATATTTCACATTTTATTACCATTATCACTATCATTACTAAATGCCCTCAAGGGTTGGTTTTATGGAGCCAAACAAATTCCAAACCTTATAAAATAGTCAAACTCGGACAATGTGAAAAGGGAAAACCTGGAAAATAATTATTTTGCTCACATACTAATTACTATAAAACAGGGACAATAACAAAAGAATTGTCATTACTCGGACTTAGGATTAACTGTCTTGTCTTTCCTTAATGAGAAAAGAAGTGGATGTTGGACTTGATGAGATCCAACTTATTTATGTAACTTATTAGGTCCATTATTTAACATTTGACATGGGCCCAATTGAATTAAATACATTAATGGGTTATATAGTTGTGACATTTAATTAGGCATGTGGAACTCATATCTTAAACCTTGATGGATGGTTAAGATTTGAGAGCTCTAGGGTTGGTCCATCATTGTCTCTATATAATGTCTCTCTTTGGTGGAAAATGTTGGCATCCAATTATTGCGATTCACCTATTTCCCACAAAATTATTGAGAGAAAAATACGGGAGAAGAATAATGTAGGTGTCACAACTTTCATAAGGCATTCACTTAAGTGATATAACTTTTTTTCAATCACTTAAATGCCATATCAGAATAAAATTGATCAATTGAGTGTCATTTTCGACAAATCATCCCACTCAGATTTTTTATTTATTAATTTCCCATCCAACGTGGATTCTTTAATGCTTTTTAAAATCTTTTAAGTTTTTAAGTTTTTAAGTTTTGATATTTTAATTTTAACTTTTTTTTTCCTATTTTTTTAGAGTCGGTGAGGTCACTCGAGACCCTCGTTAGCTGTGAAAGCCTTGTCAACCGCATGCAAGGCCATAGAGTTCCTTACTAGATCCAGACAAGGTGACCTAGGACTTTCATAGCCAATGAGGATTGCCAAACCTAGAAAGGGCAAAAAACGGAAAATTAAAAATTAAAAAACTATTAAAAAATTGTCCATGTTGATGTCTAGAAGCCATGTAGAATAACTAGTGTCTATGTTGAATTTTCTAGCAAGGCAAATTACTAATGGCATTTAAATGATGGATTTTTCAAATTTGTGGTACTCAAGTGAGCGGAAAAAATAATTATGGCACTCAACTAAGTGTCGTACAAAAGTTATGGCATTTACATTAGTCTTACCTCGAAAAATACACACCCATTACAACCATTATAGAGGAGAGTGATCAAAATTCATATCCACAAGAAGACATCATCTCTCTCATTAATCAATAATGACTTCATTTGATTCAAGTATGCTATATTTATTAATTTGATCTCATTCATGTGATTAAAAGATTCTATTAATCAAACATGTGGTATTGGAGCGTTGGTTTATTCAACGCATAAACATGGTTATAATATTTATTATGATCTTTTGGCTCTTTTAATGATTGATTCATAGTATTTCATTGATGATGGAATAGATATACGATAATCAACTTTTCAAATATCTTATGCAAATAATGAATTTGATTGGGATGTTTTTTGGATTTGTATCAACAAAATGTTTGAAATAGATAGATTGTCATAAATTTTGCTTATCATTTCATGATATGGCCATTGAATGGCCTAATTTTGTGTTGTTCCACTCTCTTTTATTCGGCAAACATATATATGGAAAGCAAGTATTGTCAATGGTGTGTGAATGTGGTGGTGTCATATGTAATTGTTTTCTCAATACTTGCTTACTGGGTTGTATTAAACTTGTCAAGTATGACTCTATTGATGTCGAATTTTTTTTTTTTTTTTGCAATTCTAAACTATTTGATTTGGTAATCAGCCCGAAGGAAGATTTTTGTTTTAAAAAGATTTAGATGATGATAATATCATGTTATGCTCATTATTAAATTCACACCCTATCGAAAAATTAAGATATTTAATTTTGAGTATAATGATATTCCAATAAGCAAATAAATTGCTAATGGCCCGCTCAAATTAATTTTGCCCAATAGTGATTTAATTTGATCTATTATTGCCTCATGAAATTTGCTAGTATACTATGAAAGAATCCATTTAAAGTGTTTAAAATCAGCCTAATAGAAGACTATAGATGATTCTTGGATTTTTTTAGTAAGGTTTTGTGTATTTTACCTTTCTATGTAAGATGAGTGGTTCATTTTTTAGTTTATTGTGATGATGAATTAAATCATTTATTTATTTTTGTGGATTTCTTAAAGGTACTAATGTGTATGAATTTAATTATTCCGATCAAGCATATTATCTCGATGTTATTACGAGTTATCTTTCCTTTTTCGAACAATTGAGTCTTTCCTCTATTGAACAATTGAGTTGTGCAAATTTTAAGAAATGGACAAAGCAAATAAGTCTCACTCTTAGGGTCATGGATTTGGACCATGCATTACAAGTTGACGCTGTAATGGAATCAATAGTATTTGTGAGTACATTATGCAGATGAATGATGTCACTACTCAACTTAAATCTTAGATATAAAACCTTAGATATGGAAATCTTTGAAGGTTTTCTTGTTCTCTTCATCATGACATCTCTTCCTATATAGTTTGGTCCTTTGAAGATCAACTATAATATGCAAAGAGAGAAATGGCAGATGAGCAAGCTAATTTCTATGTGTGTCCAAAAAGATGGCATGTTGAAATCCAAACAACTTGATGGTGCTCACATAATTACCTTTGTTTCAAATAAAGGAAAACAAAAGATGCATGGCAAGGGTTGCAATTATGGAAATAATGATACTCTCAACCTTATGATTGACAAGGCAAATCATTTTAGTTTGAAAAGACCAGGTGGTCTACGTGTCATTTTTGTAGAACTAAAGGACACATGAGGAAAGAATATTCAAAATTCCAATAGTGGCTAGAGAAGAAATATAATACTTTATTAAGTCATGTTTCTTATGAGTCATAAATTATTGATGCTCCTTTAAATATAAATGATAGATTGATATTGGTAAGATTCTACACATAACTAATTCATTACATGGATTCCTTTCAAAAAAGAAACCAATTGAAGTTGTTGGCACTCTCCATTTGGTGTTGGAGGGTGGTTTAATTTGGATTTAGTTGATATCATGTACATTTCCGATAGTATAGAAACTTAATTTTTGTTCCAAAACTTGACACTTGTGATTATTCATTTATCTTTGAGAATAAAATTTGTTCCATTTCTCGTTATGGTGAGACTATTGGTTATGGTTTGTTAGAGGGAAACATCTACAAATTGTGTTTAAATTCTTCATTTACCGAATAATTTGTTTCAATGAATGTGAATGATGAAGTTGCTAAAACTAATAAAAATAGAAATTGGAAAAATGAGAATTCCTAAAATCCCGACATAAGCATTTGGGCCATATATCACAAGGCAGAATAGAATGCCTCATTAAGAATGGAAACCTACATTTTAGAAATTTCTCTGACTTTGACACCTATATTAAATGTATTAAAAGTAAATGGTGCCACAAAGAGTAGAGAACTTTTACAAATCATCCACACCGATATTTGTGGACCTTTCCCTAGTTAGTGGTCATAAGTATTTTATCACTTTCATTGACGACTACTCACATTATGGTTATGTCTATCTTATCCATAATAAATCTAAAGTATTAGATATGTTTAAGATCTACAAAGCTAAAGTTGAAAATCAACTCGACCTAAAAATTAAAATTGTAAGGTCTAACTAAATAGGAAAATATTAATGAATTTTATCTAAAATAAGTCATAATTCTTGTACTTTTACTTTATTTTTAAGAGACATGATATAGCTACTTATTAGGAATGTACAACGAGAATCACTTGGAGTGGATCGGCCATTTCTAAGAGGTACTGGTCCAATCCTAGGTTCCTATTTTTGGAAGCAGTGACTGAACTAATATTGTATTAAGAGTTGTATGAGCTTACGAAAGATCACTTCTTAAAGGTGAAATAATTGCCTCTGTGCATTCTCTAAATAATTTTGCCAGAAAAAATTTAGCTTGAAACTGGTTAGATTTATATGAAACAATTTTGTTTCTCTAGCTTTCTTCATCCGCATTAACACTTTTGCTTATTTATCTAATTTTGTTATTCTATCTCTTTTTATTTGCATTGTTCAAATTGGAATTTATGTCTTATCTTCCAATGTTTTTTTTTTTTTTTTTTCCATGAAATGGTGTGCTTAGCTCTCACTTGACGTTTAGTCTTAAATGGATGACCCTAAAGCTTTTCTTACTCGACTTTTTGAATTTGGTAGCTGAATCAGGTGATTGTTTCGGTTTGATGGCTCATTTTTATGTTTTACTTGATTCAAGTGATCTATTTACATGTCAATGGAAGTGGATCAATCTAATAATATTATTAATTCAATGATGGACTCACCAAAACATAAAAGTGAAAAAAAAATCTCGAAGAGGCATCCAAAACAAATAAGGTATCCAATACTTGTTCTCCTAGTTCTAATAAATGAACATCAGTGGTGTGGCTTCATTTTCATAATAACAAAATTAAGAATGCAAAAATTGAGGTGAAATGCAATTATTGTGGGGCTACTTCTATGTATTGTATCAATAAATGTACTTCTGTTATGTTGAAGCACTTGAAAATGTGCAATGAGTATCCTCGCAACATAGACAAGAAGTAAAAATTATTTGCCACATGTAGAGTATATGTGACTCAAATGACAATAGGGCATACTAGCATTAGTAGTGATAGTGCTAATGTCTTATCAACATAACAACTTGATTATGATCATTGTAGGCAAATGCTTGTTTAGATGATCATAATAAATGAACAATCTTTTTATTTTATTTTATTTTATGATAGAGCGTAACAAATTCTGTGATTTTATTAATCAGTTATAACATTTCTTGAATTGACAGTGGCTAGAGATTACATGAAAGTGTATCTTTGTGAATAAACTGGTTTGAAGACTTACTTTCACAAGCTTAAGTTTAAGATTGCACTTACAACCAATACATAGAATTCCATTCAGAATTTGAATTATTTATGTCTCATCGTACATTTTATTGATAATTGCTAGAAATTAAATTACACAAAAAGAATCATCAATTTTATTGTGATACCTAATAAAAAAAGGTAAGGATATTGGGAAAATGACTGAGAAATACATTTACGAGTGAGGATTAAAGAAAAAAGTGTCCATAATTACTATGGATAATGCTAATTCGAATGATGTTGCCATTAATTTTTTGAAAAAAAAATTATCAAGAGATAAACTAGTGATCTTAGAATGTAATGTTTTATACATGAGGTGCACGACTTATATATGAAACTTAATTATAAGGGATGATTTGATCGAGGTAAGTGATTTTATTGCACATATTTGAAACATAGTTAGGTATGTGAAAAATTTTCTCATGAAAGCTAAAACATTCAAAGGTTACATTAAAAGTGCAATAATCACTTATAATGAGTACAATTTCTTTTGATGTCACAACTAAGTGGAACTCCACTAACCCTAGGTTGGACATTGCCTTAAAGTTCAAAAAAGCTTTTGAAATGATGGAAGAATGTGACTCTTTCTTTATTGAGCTTCGCTATAGACCTCATAAACATGAATACTAGGAAAATGCTAGAGTTCTTTTTATATTTTTGAAAAAAAATTATAATACTACTAACAAGATGTACATGACTCTGTTTATCACTTTAAATAAATAATTTAATGAGATAGCTACTTTATATAAAACTATGAAACAAGTGGAGAAGGTTTCGGATCCTAGTGTGTGTAAAGATGAAAGATAAGTTTGACATATACTATGAGAGTTTCGAAAAGATAAATATGATGGTATTGATTGCGGTAATGTTAGATCCAAGAAAAAGATGAATTATTTGCAGTATTATAAACTAGGGTTAATACCCTGAAAAACCCCAAACTGGTACACTTGTGACAAATTTACCCCAAACTATTTTTTTGACCACCAAAAACCCTAAACTTGTATACTTTTGACAAATTTACCTCAAACCGGTACACTTGTGATAAATTTACATTTTGTTAGTTTTCATTAAATTTTATTGTCAAATTATTAAATTAAATTATACGTGACAATTGACTAATATATCGATTTAAGATTTTATACATCGTTTGTCACAGTTTACAATTTTTGTGATTTTTTGTGGTATTAATCTAATTTAGCGGATGGTATATTTGTCACAAATTTATCAATTTGGGGTTTTTTGTGATCGAATAAATTAGTTTAGGGTAAAATTGTCGTAAATGTACCGTTTTAGGGTTTTTTTTTATAGTCAATCGGGGTAAATTTGTCACAAATGTACCAATTTGGGGTTTTTCATGGTCAAAAAAATAGTTTGGAGTAAATTTGTCACAGGTATACCAGTTTGGGATTTTCTTTGAGTATTAACCCTATAAACTAATCTATGAAGATAATAAGAAAAGTTGAATAAATGTATGATAAAGTGAGGATTGCCTTAGAACAATTATTTTATTTTTATGAGAAATCTTATCTTGGTTCCTTTGATAGAAATTTAGGTGGTCAATTTTTTTATTAATACTAGTAGTTGTTGGGATTGGGATCCTGATAGCTATGAGAAGGGTAAAAAGCACGACATTGATTTGGTTAAAGATTTCATTTTGGAAAATGCATATGATATCTTTCTTCATGATGAGAGAACAATGTCCAAGTTATTTGAATTTGGTAAGCATCTTAAAGTCAAACGTGAAGAAGGTCATGATCTTGACCTTTAGATGTGGTGGAAAACTGCTCATCAATAGTTTAAAATCCTCTCTTTAATTGCTCATGATATTTTATTTATTCATGTAACAACCATTCAGGGTCAACTTCCGGTACATTTGGTTGTATGCTTGATAGCTTTTGAAGTTCTTTAACTCATAAAGTGGTGGAAGTTTTGATTTGTACTCAAAATTGATTAAGAGTGATTACTATGTCGATTAACTTTTTTTTTTTTTTTGTCATACAATTAACGTTGAAGAATGCATCGAAAATGTAGAAATGTTTGAATAGGGTAAGTCACTAATGTATCTTTTTATCTTGTAATTTTTTGTATACCTAATAAGTGATTGCCTTATTTAATTTTTTTTTTTTTTTAGCTATGAATGATGTTCACTCAAGCTTATTAGTAAATAGAGTTTGCAAGTTCAAGTGGAAGAAATATATGTGGTGAGATTTTTTATTAATTATTTGAGTTCAATTTTTAGTAATTCTCATTTAAAACTAATGTTAAGTGACCACATATACTTATTATAGGACTATTAGCAAGTTTAGCCATGGTTTTTTGGCTCTTGGGTTTGATTATATTTTGGTTACTTGATCAAAGAATTTATTCCCCTTGAGGCATGCAATATTGAGTGATTTGATGAGATGAGTGGAGTTTGGCTGTTTAAAGTTGAACGTCTTTCTCTCATGCTAATTGTGGGATTTGATTTTAGTTTTTGTTCCACAGAAATTTTGTTCGAATTAGTTATGACCCTTTTTTTTTTTTAATTGTTTGTACGGGTCCTTCATTAATGTGCTTTTGCAAGAGTTATGGTGATTGGGCTAATCCTTTTAAGGTGGTGGACATAAAAATGGAACTTTTGTCAAATGCAATTTTTGACTTCAATGGACTATATTGAACAATAGATAGAGTGTGTGTTAAACTTTTGTTGACCATGGGAGGCGAATGATATCACTTTTGCCTCCCTTAATAACAAAGAATAGACAAAAGGAACGCATATTTCTAGAAGCTCACATGGGACATCTATTTCTTTTTGTTTAGTTTAATGACAACAAGTGATTTGGTCTATTGGAATTGGTCCTCCCATTCTAGTTCTGATTCTTGGGAGAGTTCGAATTAGATCAAGAAACAATCACCTTTATTACTCAATATACAATGCTTGATACTCCCTTGCAAAATAGTATTATTGAGCGATGAAATCGTACTATAATGGATATAGTATAAAGTATGTTATGCAATAGCACTTTACCAAAGTGTCTTTGGTTGAAGCTCTCAAAATAGCTATGCATATCCTTAATCGGGTTCCTAGTAAATATGTAATTAAAACACCCTACGAATTATGGAGAAAAAGGAAATTAATTTTGAGATATTTTCATGTATGGGTCTATTTGGCTAAGGCAAAAATATATAACCCATAAATGAATAAACTTGCCACAAGAACCATTAAGTTGTTATTTCATTGGTTACCCTAAAAGATCAAAATGTTTTAAATTTAATTGCCTTTCACATACCACTAAAATTGTTGAAACTAGAAATATGGTGTTTTTGGAAATGTTGATTATAGTACCATCAGAACAGTAGACCTTGAGGAAACCTAAGAATAAGTTTCTACTCCGGATCATGTTTTGGTTCCCATTATTCAAGGATCTAGCATACCATTATCTTCAAAAGAAGTTTATGGTCCACCAAAGGAAGTACCTAATAAAGAACTTCACAATATAGAGCCTATTCTTTTTTTCCTATTAATGAACAACTTTTTAGGAGGTTAAGACAAGAAAGAAAATTAGCTATATCTGATTATTATGTTATGTATCTAGATGAGTCAAACTATTATGTTGGATCTTATTTCTTTTGATGAAGCCACTACAAGCAATCATTCAACTAAGTGGCTTGAAGCACTGAAAGATGAGTTGAATGCTATGAAAACTTATAATGTTTTGGACCTGGCAGACTTACTTAAAGGGGCTGAAATTGTAGATTGTAAATGAGTCTACAAAACTAAGCTAAACCTTAAAGATATGAAGAAATACACCCAAAGTGCCAAAATTTGGCACAAAATAATACTTAAATGTCAAAAGTTAAGAACATGACACTTAAGTGCCACTTTTGGCAAACCCCGCTGGAAATCTTACATGGCAATTTTTTTATTATTTTTCTCGACTACGTGATTCGCCGGAAAGTTGACTCGATAAAAAAAAATGCAAAAATAATGTCGTTTTGGCCCGGATTTGAATTTTAATATAAAATTAATTAAATTAAATTATTAAAAATTAAAAAATTAATTTAAAAAGGGAGGGAGGAAGAAGGTGGCAAGGGCTTAGCCCTCAGCTGCCTTATTCCTCCCTCCCTCTTTTTTTTTTTTCAAATAAAAAAATTAAATGTTTTAAATAAATTTAGTTTTAAATTAAATTTAATAATTTTTATATTAATTATTTACCACATCAACAGCAAAATGATGTCATTTTTGCATTTTTTAGCCACAATAGCATGTAAAATGACATCGTTTTGCACTTACCTCACTGGAAATTGCCACGTCAGTATTTTAGCCAGATTTTCTCGCCGTTGGCATTTAAGTGATTCATTTTGCTTTAATTTTGCCACTTAAATGTCACTTTCCTAACATTTTACACTTAAATGTCTCACCCTACCAAGTTTTAGCACTCTAGGTGTCCGGAACTCCTTAAAGATAATATTGAAAGTTATAAAGCCAAACCGGTAGAGTAGATTATAGTGATGTTTTTTTTTTTATATGTCAAAGAATTACTCTTTCAGAATACTCATGGCTCAAGTTGCTTAAAGACGATCCACTAATTCTTGATAGATGTATCGTGTGGTCTTACAATGAGACTCCATTACATATAGCGACAATGCTTGGACATGAGAAATTCATTAATGAGATACTAGATCGAAATCCTGAGCTTGTAGGAGAGCTGGATTCTTGAAAATTATCATCCTTGCAACTTGTTATAGTGAAAGGCTATCTTGCAGTAATGAAGAAATTGTAGAGCGTTAATGTGAATATGTTCCACGCTTGTGACAATTATGGTAGAAACCCTTTTCACATTGCAGAAGATAAAGACCAAGCTGATGTTATAAAGGAACTGGTTCAAGAGAGTCCAAATGCAGCATGTCATAAGATATAGCATGGTGAGATTATACTGCATTCATGTGTGAATCATAGTAATTTGGAAGCTTTGAAGCTTTTGGTGGAGACTATTGCAAATCATGAGTTCGTCAATTTGAAGAATGATGATGGTGACACTATATTGCACCTAATTGCTACTAATAAGCAAACTAAGGTAAGTAGAAATGCACAATTCCCATCCTATAATATAAAGTACCTATAAATGTCTTTGATTCGATCTCAAGTTAACCTTCTCATATAGTCCCTTGATGCATCCTATTGTCGATCAATGCAAACTATAAATTTCTTGATGTCCTGTATAAAAGTAGAAGTGAACTCTCTAAACTGAAACAATCAAACGCACATGACCTTTTAGTTTAGAGTGGAAAACCCATAAGGCACATCGACAAAATGAACAACTTTTGTGAGCTGGAGTGAAGACTACAAATGTTAATGCTCTCATTAGGAGTGAAATCAAATCCATGATTACGAGTGTCTTACATCCAAATGCAAATGATCAAAGTACCACATTCCTCGTGCAGTGAAAAGATTGAAAAAGGAGTATCAAGAAACAATATGATTGGCTCGAAAGGAAAAAGGGGTGAGCTAATGGTTGTAGCATCTTTAATCGTGACAATGACATATCAAGCTGGTGTCTACCCTCTGGGTGGTTTCTTGCAAGACATTACCCAAGATGACAGTTCAACAAATCCACACACCGCAGGATTTTCCATCATGATCAATAATTACCTAATAATATACTTTCATTTCTTGGTAAAGGCTTTCTTGTGTCCATCAGCATCATCTTGTTACTCGTGAGTGGCCTCCCTTTGAGACGAGGTTCTTCATGTTGATTCTAATGGTGATCATGTGGATCACCATCACATTTATAGCTTATGCACAACACCTAATGAGGATACTTAGACCATATCAGTGTATGTATAGTTGCGAAGATGCTCAAACTTCTTGAGTTTACAAATTTTGTGACCACGCTCTTGTTTTCAAGGTTGATCTCCCTGGAGAATATGGTGCTTCAGCAACTTTCAATGTTGAAGACCTTTCTCCATATATTGAAGATGAAAAACTATTAGATTTGAGGGTAAATCTCAAACAACCTGGGAAGTTTGAAGTGAGAGCACTGGGCTCTATTAATCAACCCTCAAGCTCTACTCAAATTTCATCAATTGAACCAATCCATTTGCTATTCATGCAAGAGAAAGTCAATTTTTTTTTTTTTTTTGCAATTTAATTATGTAGCTTTAAGTATGAAGTTGCTAATTATACAACATAGTTGTTGATTTGCAAGACTTGTTGCCGATTTTGAGATTCTCCATCGGCAACCTAATGATTGGATGTTGTTTTGGTTGATTTATACTGTTGTTTGATGACTTTTGCAATTGACTGTTCGACTTTCAAGACTAGTGCATGAATTTAGAGAGTCTTATCAAGTTTCAATGCATCTAATAATTAAGCATTCAAGTCTCTTAATTCATAGCTTTTTATAAATTGGTATTGCTTTCAAGAATCATAATTAGGTGATTTCCCCCAAGAATCTGTTCGGTTTTCGGGAACTCGAGAACTTGATCTCTATAAATAGAGGTGTAATATCATTGGAAAAACATGCAATTTGAGTATATGAACATATGAGATTTTCCTCCATATGAGCAAAATCTTTGGAAAGTGGATTACTACTATCTCAATTTCTTTATCATTCGAAAGTGGATTACTCCTTAGTGGTAAGCCAACAAACTCTTTATCATTGGCTAGTGGTGAGTTTCTCCTATCCCGAAATCCTTTATCCTTGATGAGTGGTATGTCCTTTAAGCTTTGATGGTGAACTTTATTAATCCTGATCTCATTCCTCAATTGGTGGTTCACCTTTAAGCCTTGGTGGTGATCATGTTCTATCTTGTATTTACGTTTATCCATTGACATCCATCTCCACACACTCAGATCTATCCATACATCCTTTAACATCACTCAAAACACATTTGCTCCCCTTACAATCGCATCGGTTGTGCACACAAATCATCACCACTTATCTGAAAACGGATCAACAGGGGCTTGGTAGATAAATGGATAAGCTTGGAGAATGCTTTACATGAGAAAGTCTAGTCTTTGTATCTTTGGCCCGAGCTTAGCCTAATTAAAAATTTACTATGTAAATTCCATATAATGTGCTAGTCTGGATAACATGTTAGGCCAAATTTGGGCCTTAATCGACCAAATGAGCACATCCATATGGTATTCCAAAAACCCAAACACTTCATTGATACTAAAACTCCAATAGACGAGGGATTGAAGAAGCACAAGAAAAAGAAGAAAGCATTTGTGACTGGGCTCCACAACTAAAGCGAAGTTGGACAATTTAGTCTTTAGCCCATAAAAAGTCCATAGAACATAGGCTTGATTTTTCCCTTTGTCTTTTGTTCTTTTGGCTAACAAGGTAGGCTTGAATTCAACTATCCCCATTATCTCCAAACAAGACCGATAGGGGTCGTCAAGGCCAATGATGACCGACAGTCTGGAGTAGGTTGTGGTTCACAAGCAATTGAGCTCCAATGGGGAGTTTTTCTCCATCATTGATCGGAAAGCAACACTCACTACTGCAATTTCTCTTTAATTTACTAACAGATTATAGGTGGAAGGCTGTTAGCATGGGAAAGTGGACATATGCATATTTTAAGCCATGCTACTATAAATGTTTTGTGTGCAAAGTCTTTTATGTTTATACTTATGTTCACTTATTACTTTATAGGAGCTTTCACACTACTGGATATTACTTGAAATCTAATCATATTAATATTTTGTTTCTCATAGTTATAGTTACACTTTTATCAAGAATGTTTCCTCGATTTTACATACTCTCGACCAAGTTTACAACTTGGATTGGTTTACCAATGCTCTAAAGAACGAGTGCTCTGCTACAGTTGGCTTTAAGTGGATGCTTGATTAGGTAAGTATCATGGACATCATTACAGATTTTATATAATTGGAATCATATTTTCAATCCAAACGGATCATGAAACTTTACTATACTTTTGGGTTATATAATTCATTAAACATAAAATGCTCACAAAAAAAGCGTAGATGGACTATTTTGTTTTACAAATTGAGAAAACGAAATAAATGGTTTTAGGACTTACGTTCAATGTACAATGTTATTCCTAGAATTTTAATCCCGAACAATTAATATATATTCAATATGGTCTTTAGATTATATGAAGATATTCAATGTTGTCATTTCGTTAATTCAAGTAAATATAGTTTGTTGATATTACTTCCCATCCGATAAGTTTAGATGGTGGATGACAAAGTAAAGTTATATATGGATTATCAAAGTAAGATATTCATTTCAAATCGATATATAATAATCCATGTAATCAAATAATGATTGACATGGTCACACCTTAGTTTTTCTTATTTACTTTTCTAAAGTGGATAAAAAAAATATAGACATGTTGACTTGTCATTTTTAAAAATCCAACTTTGAGTACAAGAATTTATGTCATCAAATAATATTTAATTTGTCAATTGAGCAAATGAAAATACTACGTTGAATATTAGTTCAATGACCACAATGAACAGATTAAAAGTCTAGGGATGGTTTTGCATATCGGGCTAAAATTTGTACCCTCCCCTAGATTTGGACAATGTAGGCCCTCCTATGTAGTTAGTGTAAGGATCCGGGCTCCACTGTGTGATATTGTCTGATTTAGGTCACCTGCCCTGGTACGGACGAACCGCCATCCCAGCCACGGTCTTTTCTCTCACGGTTTTAAAAAGCGTCACACATATTAAGGGACCCAAGCCTTATAAAGGCTCCCAGGACTTCCCCCCTAAGCGATGTGGGACAGGAGAAATGCCCTTTAGCCTTGTCCACATACTGTCGAGGTGATCTTAGTCTGTCTCTCCGTACTGTGCCAGGTCTGGGTCGTCACATTCTCCCCCCTTAAGGCACAGCACCCTCGCAATGGCCCCACACGCGGTCGGGAGTCGGCTCTGATACCATTGTAAGGACCCGGGCCCCACTGTGTGAGATTGTCCGTTTTTGGTTACCCGCCTTGACGTGGATGAACCGCCATCCCAGCCACGGTCTTTTCCCTCATGATTTTAAAACGTGTCACACATATTAAGGGACCTAAGCCTTATGACTCCTCCCCTAAGCAATGTGGGACAGGAGAAATGCCCTTTAGCCTCGCTCGCGTATTGCCGAGGCGATCTTAGTCCGTCCCTCCGTACTACCCCGAGTCCGGGTCGTCACAGTTAGCAAGAGTCGCCGGTCATTGCCGAGGCCTCGGTGATCCCCAATGGCCCAATCAGGCAACCTCCTTGACCCATCCAAACCCTTCATCACCCAACAGGTGAGACCTTGAAGGCCTAACCTATTAGCCTTTCTTTGTTTTTTAAATTTGTGTTTTAATCTAATTTAAGTAACATTTGGGGTAAAAAAATTAGGATTTGGATCGAAACAACATTGTTTCGGTGTTATGCTTCATGCTGCGGTTAAAGTTAATGCCATGAAAGAGAAAGAAAATCATAAATAAAAAATGTCACATTAGCATTTTCTATTAGCCAAATTGATCGAATCAATAGACTATAGGACTTAATTACACTTTTTAAAAATTCAAGGATGCAATTACACTTTTGCGACAAGCTGTAGGACTTTTAGTATATTTATCTTTAAAAATTTTAGGATTCCTTCAAAGACCATAAAGGCAAATTTACTATTATTCAGATAAATTTTCTTTTTTTTTTTTCCCCCTTGCTTTTTTGGCTAAATAAGACATGTGCAACCCTCAAGGTTGCATTTCCTGGGGGAGAAGTACACCCCAAGTGTCAAAACTTGGCACAAATGGACATTTAAGTGCTAAAAGTTAGGAAAGTAACACTTAAATGTCACTTTTTTTGAAAAGTAAGACACTTAAGTGCCATTTTTGTTGAACCCCACCGGAAATCCTACGTGGCAATTTTTTTTTTATTTTTTTCGTCTACGTGGCTCACCGGAATATTGATTCAACCAAAAAAAGGCAAAAATGACGTTGTTTTTTGGGGATTCGAATTTTAATATAAAAATTAATTTAATTAAATTATAAAAATAAATAATAATACTGATTTAAAATTTAATTTAAAAAATGGGGGCAGAGGAGGCGATAGCGGTGAGGGTTGAGCCTTGGCCACCTATTTTTTTAAAAAATTTAAATAATAATTATTTTTTTATAATTTAATTAAATTAATTTTTATATTAATTATTTATCACATCAAAAAAAAAAACTACATCATTTTTGCTTTTGTTTAGCCACGTCAACATACAAAACGACATTGTTTTGCACTTACTTTGTTGGAAAATTCAAAGCATTTGCGTCGGCATTTTGGCACTTAAGTGTCACTTAAGTAATCCATTTTGTTATGATTTTAGCACTTAAGTGTCACTTTCCTAACTTTTGGCACTTAAGTGTCTCTCAATGCTAAGTTTTGGCACTCTAGGTGTTCGGCACTCCATTTCCTGGAAATGAACCAAGACCTCATCTTCTCAAATTTATATGTAGCATTCAAGAAACGTCTCTAAAGATAAATAACCTTATAAGCAGCAACTGTTGACTTTATCATATTGTATCATCCTACTTAATTACAATACATAAAATCATACAAATTCAAACTTTTCTGCATAGCACGCCTGTGGGCTCCTCACCTGAAAGGAGATTTTTAGTTATACGTTGAGATGATTAAACGGGTCAAGGATCCATATTTTCACTCATATCAAATGGATCGTGCAAAATAGAGACTATTTGAAATTTTAATAAGAGTTCGGAATGGATTTATCGTCACATAAGTTTATGTCATGTAGATCTTTGCAAGCATGTTATCTTCTGTTAAATTAGATTGAATTTATAATATTAGGAGAACTAATAGGATATAAGTTCTAATAGCCTGATTTGTCATTTTTTAATAATTTCTTATTTGCTAATTATTTTCACTTTTAATTTGTTGTTAATCAGTTAGTTTTTTTTTTTTTTTCAATATGTAGTTTTCAATATTTAAGGGGAAAAATTGCTAAGGATCAAAGAGATTTTAGTTAGATTTGAGTTGAGTCAGGTATGGCTTGTTAAAATGATATTACATAAAAATGAGTAGGACTCATTTTTTTTATTCAATCTAATCCAGCTCGTTTGACAAATCTAATAGTAGGTGACAGAGGTAGGCTATTTTCACCTGCAAAAAGATAAGAGTTGGTCAATGATGAAGCTGAGTGCATTGAATTATTGGATCAAGGGGCTGCCAAGTGGGAATATTCGTATGTGACAATTCAAATCATCCGAGTATTCCCATGGCTGATTTTAATATGGCAGGATATCATTTGAAGGCATTGTTTTATCGAATAAATATAAATCGTTAATGATGACAGGATTGATCGAGTCAGATAGATTGTGAGATGCAATTAAGCTTTCACACTAACAACGAGCTGAAATTCCCCTTAATACCAACAGGCACCTTGCGATGGTCAAGCCAGTGTGAGAATCTTGATAAGAAGAGAGATGTTTTTTTCCTTGTTCGGTTTCAGGCAGCCTCATTGAAATTTAAGAATAATGTCGAGAGTTTATACATGCCTTCTCTCTTTTCATAGAAAAAGGAAAAAAAAAAATTGAAATAAAATACATAAAAAGGGGGTGATGCTATGATCCTCAGAAAGTATCGTGCCCTTGTAATCAACATATCTTAACTTGGACAATTGTTGTTCTCTGCTCTTCGATCGAACGTTGAAAAGCCTATGCAGGGTGTCTCCCGATATCACAGAGAATCATTCTAGGGAAAGGCAAGGAAAGGGAAAAAAATGAAGAAGAAGAAAAAAAAAAAAAAGGTCAAAAGGGAAAAGAACAAGAATAAGGAAAAGAGTTCCAAGGTAGCACGGCACAAGAAGCATCCGCCAGGCTGGAGGAGGTCCGAGGCCGGTCAATGAAGTGACCTATCGAGTTCGAGGACGACGATGATGGAAAAGTAGATTTGACCGAATTATTGTCGCAGGACTTCCCCGCCCGTTAGTTTCGATAATCTTTTGACGGTATTGAAACGATGTGAATATCACGATGTTAAATCCAAAGAATGTCGGACCTGTCATAATTTCTCAATTAATATTTAGGCTGTGTTTCTAATGAAACGATATATCAACATAAAAAATTATTGCGAGATTCTACTCAACGCTCTTTCACGATGTCAAACATCTAATTCCAATTACAATATTTTCCCTATTACATTATTACATAATCAATCATAAATTTATTATATGAATATTAATTTAATTCTAACTTTTTAGATTTTATTAATTTAATCTTAAATATTTGTATGAAATTTAATACCATATTATTATTCATGAAAAGGTTCAATTTCCTATGCAGCACTGGTATTTGCAAAAAACCTACTTTTTCGTTAATTAACGAATATTAATTAGGGAATCCAGTGAAAACTACTTCAAGATCTCTAACAAAAATTAAGGGGTTAAGAAGAGCATTATATGAACTGACTGAGCAAATTAACCACCTGGTGCTGAGCATCGCCAAAATATCTTTCTTTGGAAAATAATTGAAATTCACACCAGTTAAGACTTGGAGCACCTAATTATTTTCAGAATTTTCGATTCAATGATACTCGATATTCTTATTTAGGATATATTTCCATGTTGTTCTATAAGGCTCCTTCAATCCGTAATCAAATGCTAAAATGGTATTCACTTGTAAGACTGTTTGGTTGAGAGGGAATAAGAAAACATTCAAATATAAAGACTCGGGCAGCGCTAATTCCATGTCCAAAATAGCTTAATACACACCTTTTTCATTGAGTCAAAGATTTTTTTATTTGAGTAAAAGAATTTTATGCGAATCAATTTTCTGGGCTTTCACATGTTTGGTTTGCTGAAAATAATTAGTTAATGGAAAACCATTTACTGTTAAAGAAAATGTGTGTGCTTAAAATTAGGAAAATGAATTCTCTAATATGAAAAGGGGAAAACATTTTTCAGGAAAATGATTTCCTAGAAGGCCTTTTTCCTCTATTAGGAAGTTTTCCACAAAGCAAACACCCCTAAATGAAAATCAATACTCTTTTAACGTTGTTTCTCTACCGAAAGAAAACACAAACAAACTTAATGTTCACATTTATCCCCTTTAACTTAAAGATCTCCAACTTGGCATCAAACATACTAATTAATATTTTTTCGGTCGTCTTCGTAAATATGAAAGAATCCAAGAGGCTGTGTAAATGCATTTTATGCAAAAGTGAGTTGAGGGGAAAGAGACTTTAAACAAAATCGGAACATGGTATATATGACATCCCGATTTTCCTCAATTTTATTTTCAGTCAATTGAGTCGGGCAATTCATCTGTGCATGTAGTTCGTCTCTCAGAGTTGGCCACTTACGAGGGAACTAGTTCATTAAGTGAAGTAATTAAGGAATTTTACCGCGTCAGACTTGGGGACTGATCACCCTCGGGTCGGATGCAAGAAAATTTCCCCAAAAGTTACTCAGTGAATTAGGCGCGCTGAAATTGCACTAGATTGAATTCAACCATAAAAATTGAGATTGAATTTAGAAATTGGAAGCCCGGTCATGTCACGTATCTCATTAGGATTATGGGATAATTTTGTGGATTTTAATCGGATTCGATTAGGAGAGGATTGAAAGAAAAATTGAAGGAATTGGATGTCTGAAAAATCGACCGGCGGAAAATAAAAAGTGCAACCATTGGAGAAGTTGTGGAGGATTTGAGTGAGTGGAAGATGACATGGGATGATGTCATGGTGGTTGGAGCCAAGTGAGGAGAGCTTGACAAGTGGAGGGCCAAGATTTGCCCTCACACCCATCAACATCATCTTCTTCATTTGAACTTGGAGGAGAGAGAGAGGAGGAGAGAGAATCGGAAGGGAAGGGGGAGCTCGTCGGACCAGGCCGCCCGCTCGCACGCCTCGCCGCTCCGTTGCCGTTCGCCGTCGTCGTGCAGCGCCGGCGTCGCCGCTTCGCACGACCGCGCGAAGCCTCGCGCGCGCGTGCCTCGCCGCTCCGCCCCGTTCTCCCTCGCCTCGCCAGCCGCCTCAACCGTCGTCCCAAGCTGCTCGTCGTCGCCAGCCGCCGCCGGAGGCCCGTCGGAGTCGCCGCCTGCACCGCCCGAGCTACCGTCGCCCTTCCCCGCCGGTTTCGGGCCAACCGGCCGCCGTTTTGGCCCTCCTCCGCCGCGACCAGCAGCTGGTTTTTGTGGGTCTCGCAGCCCACTCAAGGCCCGTTTTGGTCATCTTCCCGGCCCCGGAAGCTAGGCTCGCCTTTGGAAAAGTTGATCCCGGCGTCGCCCTCGTCATTTTGGTCTAAGCGGCGAGTTAATCAAGTGAGTTTACCTCACTAAACCTTGATTAGAGTGTTAATGATGCCCTAAGTGTGTTTAGTTTAAATTAAGTAAATTTAGGTGGATAGATTAGTATATTTAATTATAAATTATTAAGAGATTGGTTTATATTAAAGTGTGTTTAATTAAGGTTAAAAGGAGTTATTTAATGTTAAACCTTGATGGGACATAATAGGATTTTAGTTCTGAATTATTTAATTGCTTCGAAAATTCTGGAAAATATAATATTATATTATAATCCGAAAATTATTTAAAAAAAAAAACTCGAAAAATTACTTTTAACCCTATTTGCTTAGAATTTCGTGCCGATCGTTCTGTGTGTTTAGAATTTGAATTTGATGAGTAAATATTGCAAATTGAATGTTGATTGTGAAAAATAGGAATTTTATTCAAAAATTCCCACGTGTCGGAGTTTGACACCGAAGTCGAAATTTGAAGGGTTAATATTGAAATTGGAGTATGTGAGTGACATGTAAAGTGTACAGGGGTCGATTTTGAATTGTCGTGTGCTGGTTGAAAGGCTTGGTTGCGTAGTGGCGAGGCAAGAATGGACCTTTATTCTTCTAGAAATGCGTCGATGAACAACGTGGCTTGGTCTCGTAGTGGCGAGGCCGGCTGGATCCCTTTATTCTTCTAGAAATGCTGTCGATAGAACGACGTGGCTTGGTCGCAGTAGTGGCGAGACCGACTGGACCTTTATTCTTCTAGAAATGCCGTCGATAGAACGACGTGGCTTGGTCGCAGTAATGGCGAGACCGACTGGACCTTTACTCTTCTAAGAATGCCGTAATGCTAGTAGATAGCCGACCTACGTGTAGGCTGTGCCCTTGTGTGGCAATGGATAATGATGACATGGAGCGCTTGCTGTGATTGTGAGATTAAGTGAAATTGATTGTGTTCTGATGGCTTACATTTTTATCATTATTAGTGCTTGAGTGATATGAATTATACTAACCTGCAGGAAGGCAATAAGGCGAGGTAAGTCTCATGTACTGTGTGGCTAGACCATTTTGGGGTGTATTTGCTTTCTAATAGGGGTTTAGGAGGGGTGAACTTACTGAGACAAAGTCTCATCCCGGTTTGGGGAAAAATATTACAGGACCGTAGATGGCGATACTCCGAAGATGAATGGCACGCCGACGGAGATGGACCAGACGATAGAGAGTGCTCCTGACCCTTTTTGATTGCACAAGCTCTAACCTATTTTTGGTGCATATAGTCTCTGGATCCTGTTGGCGTATGTAAACCTTGGGTTGATGATGATGTATGAAAGTGTGTTTGCTTTTGAATTTATTTTTCCTGCTGTCCTATCCCGTATGTTTTGTCAAGGGATTTCTTAGCACGTTCCGTATACACATGATAATTTAAATAAAGGAAATTGGGGTCGGCGACACTACCTGGGAATGTCGCATTTACATGACCATGGCGGGTTGTTCACGTGTCTCGGTGTTCGGGGCGTGACAGTATATAAGTTAGCCAAACTATTCAAGTGAAAGCACGGTGGATATATGTTTAAAAGTGATAATTAAATGAATGTTTGAATGAGATTTGCGTTTGAATATTTGTGTGGATCAAGCTGGTGTCGTCTTGTGACAGTTATATTTTTGTGGTGATGTGATCTTGCATAAGGCATTTCTTTTGTAATTTGTAATTACATTTTCACATTAGATGGAGAACTGTTGTCAAATTAACATGCATGAGAGACTTCCTTTCTGATGTTCTTATTAAATGATTAGTACTTTTAAAATTCTGGACTTCTACTGGTCATTTATAAATTGGTGCTTCGAAATTATTAGTCGATACCCAATATTTGTTTATTGGAAAGAGAAATTTATGGAATATGGTGCCTTGGAATTTCTTTTAGGACGAAGAGGATGAAGAGGAGGCCCCTATGACCACTCTTCCTACCTAAGAATGAGAAAGTGGAGACACGTGAGTGAAGGAATGGGATTTTGCCCACTTAATGACTTATAAAATAGATATAGGATAGGATTATAGGATTAAAAAAAAAATGTTTAAATCTGTCTAAGCACGTTGCCGATAATGTAAATTTCTTTTTCCCCCTTGATACATACATTGAATTATTTCTTATCACATTAGTACGGTATTGAATTATCCTCACGTCACCTTTTTCCAAAAGCCGCCATTGGATATATCTCAATCATAAATGCTTATTTGTTAAAATTTAGGAATTTAATATCTATTGGAAGCAAATGGCATTTGCTTTCTATTGAACCATTCTCATGTTTGGCCTTTTAATGGATGAGGACTCGCAACTTGCAAAATGCAGGAAGGACGGCAGCTGGTTTTTGAAATTATGTTGTGTAGAAAGATAGACGAAATGAGGCTCAAGATTGATTGACTAGAGAGAAAAATTAATGGAAGAAGGGTTTTCGTATGGATATGTCTCTTTAATGGATATTTGAGTCAATTAAACTAAAAAAAAGGGTGAATTAAGTCATTTAAGGTGCGGAATTAGCAGCACCTAAAATGGTTGGGACAATGGTTCTAACTAAAGTTGAATGGCTTTAGGGTTCATTCAGGTTTCACATGGAACCTCGAACCTTACATATCCTGGAACTTGAAATCTTCCCAGTCATAGGTTATAGGGTCTATCTAGAAACTGGCCAATTTTTTTTTTTTTTTTTTTTTTTCATTTTTAGTTAAACAAAATAAAAGTGATCACAAAGTTTCTAATTTGCCAATAACAATAATCCATATCCATGAAAAATTGCTCTCAATTATAACCACCTAAAATCTAAAGAAACAACAAACATAGTTAATCGCTTAATACAAATTTTAAATTAAAATTACTATTAATTAAACTAAAATAATTATTAGAAAGCCTCACCACATATATTCATTCCTCTTCAACTTGTAAACTCTATTTGCTAATGATGATGTCCTCATTAGTACAATGATGATGTCCTCATTAGTACAATCCATATCTAAAATAAAGAAGAGATTAAATAAAATATTCACTTATTAAATATACAAAGAAATTACAATATAAAAAGATATAAACATCGCATACTCAACTCAAATTTCTGATCACTTGAACAATGTATACTAAGTTCCTGGTCTGGTTCCTAATTTGGTTCTCCTAGGATTCAAACCACATATTCTCCCGTTCCTAAAACTATGGAATTGGAAATTGGACTGGAAATAGATCGATGGGAATTGATCTAGTTCTCTAATTCTCGAAGAAGAAGAAGAAAATTATTATGAGAAAGCCTTAAACGAGCTTGTTGCTCCCAGGCAACTTGATAAATCTAATTAGGGAATGATATTTTTAATATTCTGCAAAAAGATTGTTAAGGGTATTGCCCCTAAGATAAAATATTCTTTTATTTTAGACAAATTGAAGCTGAGTGCACGATCATTCACGATTAGGTTTTGATGCCGCCAGTATAAAGAGTCCGATGGCTTATGGTGAGGATAAGTTAAGAAATTCTGCCGTATGCCATCTTTCACTGGGGACGACGCCACCAGACATAAATAATGGGCATGGATACAATCTTATGCAATAAATAAGTTAGTTAAATAAATGACTTACAAGGAAAACAGAGAAACTTAGATTTGCCGTGAAGTCGCAGGTGTTGACAATAACCTTCCTTGTAAGACCACCCGCCGGAATCACGGTAGCATCCATTGACGACCAAACAAAATTTATATTTTGCATATATAAGGAGCGCACTTGTTACGCGTGAATAGAGAGAGTTGAAATTTTTTATTTCAGTAAAGACAAAGAAGCATGTAAAGAATTCGTCCTTTTTTTTTTTTTAATATAATTTCAAAATGTCACGAAAAGAAAGATGATAGAGATTTGCGAAGTGCTCCACAACTTTTTTTGACATTAAGCATGATGCATATTCCGGATGTTGATAAGGCAATGGTTTCAAAATGATGTTCCTGCTGCAGCTAAAATTTCAATCCAGTTCCTTGTGCCAGCTCTTTGTCTCTTTTGGCTGCTATTTCTACCACTGGAACAAGAGTTAGATGGCGGCCATGGGTGAGAATTTGGTTCGCGTCAAGGCTAGCCGGTCTCACGAGAGTCAACGAGATTTTTCTAACCCGATTTTTCCGATCTCAGTCATCCGTTCACACCCCACTTGAGCATTCCTTTCGATCTTCCAAGGTTGCTTTCAAAAATCAGCTGTCACAAATCAATAAGAGCCGCATAAATTCTATCGGAGTCATAATTACTTCGCATGATTCACGTTTAAGATTGGAGACAGGTGAAACTCATCGTCAATGCAGCCTCGTTGGCATTACGAAACGATCCAATAAGAGGTTCGCTGATAACGTGACCCACACACGCGATTTCTAGGAAGTCGAAAGGGACGTCCCTGTTTGCAGACAAGGAAGTACGTGTGATTGCTGTTTTCTATTTTAACTTTCTTCTTTCTTTTTCTTCTTAAAGGGGAAGGATGGGAGAATGGAAGGGTGGCGTGAAGGCATTCAAAAGGGGACAGAAATAGCACACGAGGGTATCGTTCAAAGCCAATGCCCCCCCTCCTTCTCCTCGTCAACTTGTCTGCAACTTGCGCAATCTCCCTCATATTCATATTCAATTCAAACTCTCACATACACACACCCCCACCTTCCTTCCTTACAACACCTTCCTTCACCACATATATATCTATATAATATTATATATATACAGAGAGAGAGAGAGAGTTGCACTTCTTTTTATCTGACAGAGAGAGAAAGAGAGAGAGAGGAGCGGAAGAAAACAAGGTGCAACTTGCAAGATATACCCTCACTTTAAAAACAGCCACTTGCAAAGCTTGATTGATTAATCACACAAAAGAGGCCCAAGCAAGTTGCAGCGCTTTGCTCTGATCTAGCTGTTGGATTCCCATCACCTCTTATTTTTCTCAATTCCTTTTTCTTTTTCTTTTTTTGCAATTACACCCCCCCACATGTCCGCCCTCAGAAAGACACTGCACCCAAAATTGCGTTCATCAATTCTTCTTTTTTTTATTATTAAAATAAATAAAAAAACAGAGGGAAAATTACCCAGTATGATTTCCCACTGGCTGTTATCAAATTATTTCCTGACGAACCCATCTATTCATTTAATGAGAAGAAGATATTTGCGAGAATCATTTATACAGGGGGTGGTTTTGTAAATATCTCTAGCCTTTCTTGCCCACAGGAAGAGGGCAATCCGGCTTAACTTCTGGAAGTTCAGAGCATGGCATGCCCCCCTTTTCGCCTGGTCGTTTGTTCTTTCTTCTCTCTTCCTTTTTTTAACCCCCGAAATTGTACTAAAGCTAGCAATCCAGTCCTACATTTTCGCGATTCCAAAAAAAAAAAAAAAAAAGGTCCTACATTTTCAATCGCTTCCTCTTGGATTCCCATTTTAAGTGAAAATAATAAAAGCACCAACGAAAAGAATATAAGAGAGAGTTTTCTCCCAAATGGCATTGCATGCAATTATAGAAAACAAGGAAAAAAGGGACAGAAATTCCAGAAATGCAGTATGTCATTGCGGTTGCTGATAACTTGAGATAAAAATTCACAAGAAAGGATGGGAAAAAAATAATTCAGATCAAGAATAGAAAAACCCTAGAAGACCAACAGCAAGTAAATTCATGTAATAATAGTATATTAAACAAGATTCGGATTGGACTGAAAGGTTTCTTGCTCGGCGACGGGGCAACACACATCGGGCTTACTCACGGAAAACGACGGGCGTATCGACAGGGGAGGCCGGAACACCGGAAGAACACATTGATAATATCTAAATAATAATAAATCGAAAGAGAGAAAAATAAAGGGGAGAAAAGGTCAAAAATTACAGGAACAAGAACGGACATGGAAAAAATCGGTCGCTCACGGAGAGAAGGGTTTGCCGCTGCTGTTGTTGTTGCCGTCGTTGATGTTTCTGGCCAGGTTGCGTGAGATCTGAGAGAGGGACTGGAGGTTGCAGCGGACGATGGTGTCCACGAAGACGCAGGTCTCTTCCTTGGTGTTGCCCGGGGGCACGTCGACGACGTAGGACTCGACGACGACGGTGCCCTCCCCGTCGCCGTGGCCGTCGCCGTCGCCGTCGGCGGCGGGGTGGAGGGTCGTGACGGACCTGTAGTTGGCGAGGCGGTGGTCGCCGCCCACGACGCTGAAGCTGATGACGTGGCGCTCGTCGTCGAGGATCTCGAGGCGCTCGGTGCTGTTGGCGGCGGGGAGGCCGGAGACGACGCGGATCTCGCGGAGGGTGCCGACGTCGCCGTCGCCGGCGAGGACGTGGCAGCTCTTGACGAAGTGCTTGTAGGCCTGGGGGTGGTCGAAGCGGCGGACGAAGGACCAGACGGTGGGGAGCGGGGCGTCGATGCGCTGCACCACGGCGGAGCAGCACTGGTCGGGGCCGACGGCGTAGGTGTGGTGGAGGGCGGCGGCCTCGGGGACGGGGCACCCGGCGAGGGGGGTGCGCTTCGGGTAGTCGTGGCACGTGGTGGCGGTCGTGGCGGGGGCGGCGGCCGGGTTGGGGTTAGGGTTGATGCGGTGGAGGAGGACGGAGGATTGAGGGGCGTTGGAGGGCATGGCGTCAGGATTGGGGGAAACCACAATGGTTGCTTCTTCAATTTCTGCTAGAGAGAGAGGGAAAAACAGAGAGAGAGAGAGAGAGAGAGAGAGAGGGAGGGAGGGGATGGTGGAGGTGGAGGTGGAGGTGGTGGTAATGGAGAGAGAGAGAGAGAGAGAGGGAGATTGGCTGGGGAACTTTGAGAGGTTGATGAATGAATTTGAAGGTTGGTGGGTAAAATAAGCACACTTTTTTCTGGGCTAGTTGTGTGTGTGTATATATATGTATATAATATTATATTATATATATGGGAGTGTATGTGTGTGTGTGTGTGTGTGAGTCACTTTCCAACTGCCTCAGAGGTGGCTGCGTTTGTTCTTTCTTCCAAGTGGGTGATGTTGAGAGAGAGAGAGAGAGAGAGGGAGGGAGAAGAGGAGGACTTCAATGAGAGGCCGTGGAAGAGGGAGGTAACAAATACGAGGAATGTGTTTCGTGTCACGGTCACTTTACGTGACTAATATACGGCTTATAAAGAAGAAAAGAGCCTATTTTTTTTTTTTTTAAACGATGCTCATTATAATATATATATATATATATATATATATATATATATATATATATATATATCTCGAATTTTTTATTTATAACGTAAAAAAATTCTAAAATTTGTATCGATATGACACATTTGTTATAAACTTTTTTTGATAACACAAAAAATCCAAACTTATACATGTGACTCCAATTTATTTTTTCATAACACCAAAAACCCCAAATTTTTACTCATGTGGTCCATTTATCCTAAATTTTGAGGTAAATATGTTAGGCAGATACAAATCTGGGGTTTTTGATGAAATTTTTTTGAGTAATTGTATTACATTGGTACAAGCTTTGGGTAAATGCATCTCATGGGTAGAAGTTTGGGATTTTTTGTGTTATAAAAAAAGTTTAAAGTAAATATGTCACGGTAGGCATAATTTATAGTTTTTAGTGGTTTTTCCTATAAAAATATAAGAGAGTTAAATTTAAATATAATTTGATTGAACGCATATCATGTGAGCAATATGATAGTCACCTATGCCATGTCAGCCGCCAAATGGTAATCAAAGATAAGTTTTTCTGTGGAAGTACTTAAGAAAAAGTAAGAGATTTATGTTTAAATATAAAAAGGTTTGGTCGAACACATATCATGCGAGTAATGTGATAGTCGCTTATGCCATATCAGTCGCTAAATGGTGATCAAAGATAATTTTTTCTATGCAAGTACAATACAAGAGAGCGCTTCTTTTTATCCCTATCCAGTAAAGGTTTTCAACCTATCTTTTATTGTCACTTTTCTTTTCACCACACACTAGTTCGATGTAATCAATAGGCTTACGCCGCTTACCTATTGATGGCGATATGTTCACTAACCAACAGGCAATATTCTCTACTTTAGCTAAAAATCCACATCTAATTTGGAATTAGAGAGTAAACAGGAAGTCCTTTTAGTTACATTTTGTTTTTGAGTTTGCAAATGCATTGGTAGAAGTGTAATGTTTCACTATGTCTTTCTCTATGTAAAATAGGCTAAGTTTATTAGAACAAAATTTCAACCCTTTGTCGATTCTCATGAACATGATCTTCATTCTGAGATGCTCTTCAAATATCACCTTCCATGACTTGAAACAACCAGGTACCTTGCTCTTATGCTAAATCCACGTATAAAACATAAATGGTTCATGAGCTTTGGCTTAATGTACAATGTGATTCTTAAACTTTTTAATTTGTTCAATGTGATCCCTAAGCTTTAGCTCAATATGTAATGTGAACCCTAAGTTTTCATTGTATTCAATGTGTTCCTTGAGCTTTTGATATATATTCAATTTAATCCCTGAACTTTATAAAAATGTTCAATATTGTCTTTTCATTAATTCAAGTTTAAGGACAACATTGAACATTATAATATATTATTCATGGACTAAATTGAATATGTACCAAAGTTTAGGGATCACATTGAACAATTTAAAAGTTCAAAGATCACATTGTACATTAAACTAAAATTCACGAACCATTTATGGTGTTTTCCTTTTTTTTTTTTTAAACATCATAAAAAATGACAGCACATATTAGGCACCTCCCTTAGATGAAAACTAAAAGGGTCACCATAAATCTAATTGAACTAGCATACAATCTCCTTAGTCATTTGAATTATCGCATCAAATTTCACTCTCCCACAACCACTATTGTTACCATCTTCACATAAATTTAGCTTCTCAATCTTGTGACTTCTCAATAAACTCCTTTAACTCAAAATCATCATCTCTCTTTCACTCATGTGTATGAGCCTTATGTGTGATCAATACGTCGTGTCCTAATTAGAAGCCTTAGAGGATCTTGTAGACAAGTCCATTATTGTCATTCATTGGAAGAGAAATAACTTGCACTCTATCTTCCCTGGGGTCATAGTCTACGCACCTCAAGAGACATCCAAAACTCCACCTTCAAGGGAGATCTAGTATCTGGCCCTATCAAGAGCACACGGCCAAATAAAGTTCTTCCTCAGCATTGGCACATGCCTTACAATAGTCAATGTCCTCATAACGCCATCATGTATCCTAATCTGGATTCTTCCTATTACCACTACTTCACAAGTAATACCATTTCCCATAAGCACTTTATTACCCTCTATGCAACGGTAAGTAGTAAACTCCAATATCCATGAGAAGCCACGTGATGTAAGCATCCAGTCATTACTTATGAGTCGTGGTAATCACTAAGACATCATCAATATCAACTGAACTATTGTTTGTTGTAACAACAACATTATAATTGCATGTAGACTCCACCTTAACTCCTTTTTCTCTCACACTTCAGACAATATCTCCTATAATATCCTACATCATCATTGTGACAACACCAAAGATTCCAAAAATTGGACCTTGATTTAGAATGACTAATCTATTTGCTACTTCCAAACCCTCCATGGTTAACCAAATCTTGTGCTATATCTTGTGCCAAGTTATCTTCTTGTAAACTTCTTTATAGGTGCATCAATGTTTTCAAAAGGAGCCGGTAGGTGCACCAGTAACATCATGCCTTGTATCTCATCAAGAAAAGCCTAAGTAACATCCTTTAAGTTCGTCATAAATTTGTTTAACTCATCTAAATGGGTTTCGATGCCTTCAATCACTGGAATTGAAACATCATTTTTAGCATATACAAGTAATTCTTTGAACCCTTCATCAAATAAAGGGTCTTGGGTTTTCCCCACAACAGTAAGGCATCATTCTCTTTAGCCTTCTAATAACAGCTTATTTAACAAATTCAACAACATTATGCTCTTTGGCTTAGCTCAACCTTATCAGTATGTTTCATCATTTCTGATAGTTTATTTTTGCCATCCAATGCCTTTGCCAAACTCTTGGTTGTTAACAGGTATGCATGTTAATACTCTATAACCCAAAGTTGTTCCTTCTCAATTTCAATCTTTGCTCTAGACACAATTGCTAACATAACATTCTAGATAGTGAGACAAGCAAAGGCCCCAAATCAATTTTAGAAACAGTAACCTTAGCTCTCATATAATTGTTGCAAAATTACGAAAAGCTATCAGATCTTGCAATTAGGCATCAAACGTGAGAGAACACAATTACCAAAGAAAGCAACAAGAACAATATAAGAGATTTATATGATTTGATCTGAGGATCGGCATCTATTCCACAGAGAGAGCTAGCCACAAAGAAATCCACTTTGAATCTGGAGTATTATACTCAATTGCTCTAGTGTTTTCCATCTCTTGATCACATCAATAGCATACTCATAAGTGTTATTCCATATTCTTTTACAAGTTACTCACTTAGAAAACTCATAGAAAGATAACCTTATCTCTTGTCTTGGTTGCTCCAAAGTATGAGTTATGAAACTAGGTTAAAAACAAGCTTTAAATCCCGAGTTTCCCCAAGTCAAATTGCCTTCAGGCACCCGCTACAGGGGCAGAATCAAGAGCCCTTACGGGTTCCAAGCCGGCTGCCCGACCAATGCCTAGAATGGCCTACTAGGCGGCGCCCAGGCTTTCCTGACTGCCTAGCCCTATACTTTTGGTTAGGGCACGCCTCGTAAACGCCGTAGTTTGGCTCCAATCCAACCTCGAATTCGGCTGGAAATTGAGAAACGCTTTTAACAAGATCAATCCCTTTCTGGTCGTTAAAAAAATCCCAAAGGAAATGCCATGAGAGAGTGATCCTAAAGTTCTTGTCTTGAAAGTCGACTGTAAGTTTACGAAAGGTATTCCAAAAGCCAGGGGATTGGGCTAAAGGCTGTTAGAATTCAACGACTTTGAAATGGATTTTTCTCCAAGAAAGAGAGGAACACCAAACGGTTTGTCTAGTGGAGGCATTGCCTTACATTTCATCCACGAACCATTGCAATTCAACCTGCACGACTCGATATAAACATCTCGAAACGGTCCCGAAGTCATTGTCCATTTAAGAAGGGGTCTTGGTCAGATTCCCTATTGCGGATACGAAGACTTCTCATATAAGTAATGTTTATTTATGACAGATGGTGCAACTGAGCAAGATAAATGCGATAACAGTATTTCTATACATTTAAGAAATAAAAGAAAAAATGTACGGCGAGAATAAATCATTGATTTTCGAGAACTAGTCAATACGGTAATGGCATGGGCGAAATTCAAAAAACTAGTGCCAGCTTGTCCGTTGAAGAAAGAATAAATAAATGGTCATGGCCTGAATTCTATTACTACTGTGGCAGATTTTCATTATTAGTATTTTTTTTTTCAAATTAAGCTTGAGTGTGTGTATTAATTTGTAGTCTTTAATACTGTACAGGGTTTTTGAAAAAAAAAAGTAAAGAAAATTAGGGACCCTTAGACATAGAGGCACGGTACTTTGCTCAAGCGCAGATGGTCCCGGTTTTATTTCAAATTTAAAGGGCGGTCCTATCAGTTCCTATTGTTTACGAGCCTTATATCTCAAGTTGGAAAATACAATAATAATTGCTATTAAATAGGAAAAAATAAAAAGTGACAAGTGGTCCATGGCTCAACCTTGATCATTGGGAAAGAAAAAATAATTATCGATCTATCTTAATCATCCCCTCCCAACGATTGCACCCCATCAATTTGCAACTTGATCTTTTTAAAATTAATTGCTTTGTTGATACCTAAAATTCCAACCTTGACCTCCCCATGTCAACTCAACGCCTCCCATTCTTATAATGTTTATTGCATGTTGCATCACCAAATTTCATTATTTTTCTCGTGCTCTCATATGTTACAAGGATAAAAGTATAAAAGGCTCTTCGATTCTCCCACGGAACACTGTACGTGGTCATAAAGAGTGTCTAGAATTTGGTACCCAGCCTTATACCCGGCCTCTGTTTTACATAAGTTTAGTAAATAATGAGATAAATTATATTAAATCCTAGGTACTAACTGGGCTAACTTCTATGACCATTGACTTCAGGACCTATATAAAAACACCTATATATACTAACAAACCCCCCCCCCCCCCCGGGGGGAAAAAAGTTGAATTATTGTTTGCAAAATCATAGGAACATATGAGGACGCTTCTCAAATGAGACTGCCCAATAAATCATACATGGCAAAGCTCACTATCTCTGTAGAAAGTAGCACAGCTTGTCCGTTGGTATCGAGTGCACTTAGAGGTGACATGGGGAAAGGAAAGGGAGAAAATTATCCAATCAGTTCCAAACTTATTATACGATGCTGATTCAATCTTAATTTTTTTGATTTTGTCAATTTAGTCATTAATAATTGCGTGAAACTCCAACAATCCTTCTAGTCAATTTTTGTTGGAAATTATTGATATAACGGTCCAATCATAGGCAAGCATCTTAAGTGGCACACCACTAGGTATAACAATTTTTAAGCAAAAGTCGATCGAAATGATTATATTGAAATTTCATGTAGTTTGGGATTAAATTGCCAAAATTTGAAAATTTAAAATTGAATTGACATCCTAAAATAGATTTTTAACTAATTAGATTATTTTCCTGAAAGAAAACTGTATGTGTGGAGTGAAAAAGGAGCACTTAAATATTCAGTTACTTAATTGTCTTAAGAAAATTAGCTTTAGTGAAAATGGTAAAGGATATTATTAACAAATGTTCCAAAATACCTTTGAAAACCCAAATAAAGAAATTTTATCATTTCTGTTTTCCAAAGCACTGGGTTTCTCGTGTTATGTTCAATCAACATATTGAAAAAGAATATCTTTCTTTTAGGGTACGATTAACACATGTCTCGTGTGCACTTGTGCCAAAACCTTCAACTCGAACTCGGTTTTGCAATCTTCCACCATGAGGTGCTACTCTAGTATCAAATGCATTTGTTTATTGCAACGAAGGACGTGCCAATTATTGCCCATTCCATTTTGACTTAGGGTCAATTAGTCAACACGAAGCACTCCCAAAAAAAAAATCAATCCTCAAATTGATTGGGGTCTCAACTTGAGGAAGGAAATAGGAACATGGACGAAAGGACAACGAATGTGCTTCGAGCCTGACCTAGTTGCGAACTCTTCATGAACTAATTTAGGGAAACAAAAGGATCCAATTGAGAAATTTCTCTCTATTATAGTGGGATTGGAAGCGACGTTCACTCCCCCACGCGATGCCAAAGCAGGCCTCTCTCCGTTTCTCCATGTTCCTCCAATTAAATCTTCGTCTTTCCCTCTGCCTTGACGTGATCCACTTGTGTTGCTCCTATCTTGTTCTATGGCCGCATGATTCAACAGCCATATCGGGGTTGGCTTTCATGCTTGCTGACGAGCAAATTTTATTTAGGGAAAAAGTAATACCTGACGTGACATGTTGATGTGCTAAGATAGCTCCATTAATTGGTGATTGCATGCACACTTTTTCACGATAATTTTGCCACGGCGTTATCTCTACAATGGACCGATCAAGCTCGTTTTCAATGCAAGTTCCAAAATTTTAATGATTGAAAACATGTGCCTTACACTTTCCTTCCTGATAATATGGTTTTTTGCCTCTCAGGAAACTGTAAGAGATAAGCAATGATATTTAACTAGCTATTATCGTCATGCTAATTTATCATGCAAAATAGGCGTTATGCATTGAAATATATATGGTTCAATGAATGTGATTTGACCATTTTAACTTTGCTTCCACCCTTTTTAAGTTACCTTTCTTCAGTACATATACTCCCACTTGCACATATATTATCGTATAGAAAATCATTCCTCGTCTTTAATTTGATTCTCCATTTCTCCCTCATATTGCAGGCTGCATCCTCCCACTTGGGTTTGAATACAAACCCCACACTCATGTATATATGGCCAAGTGCACAGAGCATTGACATCATTGCATACGTATCAATCTAGTGTTCCTCAGGACAAATCCCAAGATTATTACCTTACCTATTAAAAAAATCCCGCATTGCAAAAATTCTAAAAAGGATTTGTGGAAACTATAAGAGATAAACAATGATATTTATCTAGTTGTTATTGTCATGCTAATTTATCATGCAGAATAGGCGTTACGCACTGAAGTGTGTATGGTTTGACGAAGGTGGTCCGACCATTTTAACTTTGCTTCCATGCTTTTTAAGTTATCTTTCTTCAATACATATAGTCCCACTTGTACATATATTATCTTCTAGAAAACCATTCCTTGTCTTTAATTTGATTCTCCATTTCTCCCTCATATTGCCGGCTGCGTCCTCCCACCTGGGTTTGAATACAAACCCCACACTCATGTATATATGGTCAAGTGCACAGAGCATTGACATCATCGCATACGTATCAATCTAGTGTTCCTCAAGACAAATCCCAAGATTATTACTATACCTATTAAAAAAATCCTGCGTTGCAAAAATTCTAAAAAAGATTTGTGGAAATATTATTCTGCTGATATTATATAACTAAATAATATAAACCATGGTAGAAAATTTGAGTAATTCTGCGTCGACACACATGGGCATGCGAGCACACATGATTTGATATATATACATCAACTAGGGAGGGTGTTACAAGATGGTACTATACGTACTAGATAGCTAATGGAAATCAAAGGGTACCCTCAAGGGCTGAGGTCAGTTACTGATTGACAAATATTTTATGAGATTTTGCAGGACCGGTGTTAAACTATTGTAAAAGTTTAAAATTCGTGGTTTCATATTTGATTATTCTATTCCTTTAATAATTGAGGTAAAAAGTGAAAGCTAGTTCCTTCCTTCCGAAAGGCAGTTTCATCAACTTAAAGGAAGGGATGGGAAGTCAAAAAGTCAGCACTTGAGCCGGACAAAGATGAGCATCGAAAAGAGAAAACAAATATTGACCAGGAAAAGAAAAAAATAGGGGAAAAAGTCGAGTCTTACCGCATTTTGCGCAATCAGTTTTGGAGTCTATTTTAAAATTGGTCTTTAAAATCAATGAAAGCTTTGATCTTTGAAATTAATTTATTTTTTCACTGTGCTGCTAACTATAGCCTTACAATATTTTTTTCCAATATGAAGCAATAAGATTCTCTATGTGATAGTAAATGCAGGAATTGAACCAACACTTTTGTTCGGAAAGATGAATAACGCCAATAGTTATTTAATTTTCAAAAATTCCATGCAATAATTGAAGTGCGTAACTTCGCTTATACAATGAAAAAGAAAGTTTAGATTAAAATTGCAACTTGCATTATTTTGGTGATAGTTATCGACATAGCTAAGAAGCTCCATAAAATGATATGTCACGGTTATCTTATAATTTATTAAGTTGAAGCATACATGTTTGGTTGGTGGGGAAATCATGTATGCACTTTATTTCATCTATGGATTTAATTTACAACCAAAAGAAATTTGTATTACTAATATGTCATAAACAAATGTTGCTGCTGTGCATTACAATATAATTAAATGAAATGGCTTTATTTTCTATACTATACCCTCAAATTGAAATTACTTTATATAATTAGTATTGAAAAAATGTGTCTAATGTGCATTTATAGTAGAGTAAGTGAGATAACTGAGATTTTTTTCTTCTAATCAGTCTAAAGAGTATTGAGATATGGGACGATGTGGCTCGATGACAAAACTCCGTTCTTAACCATAAATCCAATTTACACAATTTTCTATCTTTATACGAGATTAGATCTGATAGAGGTAAATAGAAAAGAAAGGAAGATTATTAATTACAGAAAAAAAAAAGGGAGGGAGTTGGAGGGATTTGATTACAGCGTTGTTTACATGTTAATTACTTGAGAAAATGAATATACTATTTAGGACTAATATAAGATAAGTTTATAAATATACAAGAATGAAAAATGTGTTTACTAGTCACCACACCTCTCCCAACTGCTGAACATTGATGGATTTCTAGGATTTTAAAAGCCGTAAAAAGTTACTTTGGGTGTGTCTATTTTGGCAAAAAATGAATGATTTGTAAAACAATTTACTAAAAATAATTGTTTGTATTGCTTATAAAAATAAATTAATAAAAAAAAATATTTTTACTGTCATTGTTAACAGATATACCACCGAATTTTCTTTTCCCATGCTGTAAAATTTCTGCTGTTTCTACCCATTGGAAAAACGGCGTTTCGAGCTCTCCCCGATGGATTATTATAGTTTTGGCATTTATTATGGTGGCCATATGTTAGTTGAGTGCTTCGTATGCTAGATGTTAGAAGCTTGGTACGGGAATCACGGACTCTATCTGAAACTCCACTGGGGATTTGATCTGGCACCAGAAATTAGAGCTGAGGGTTTCGGGGTTGGATTGACCTTTCGATACTTAACTTAGCATTGGAAATGAGAGAAAATTTAGAGGGAAAAAGGGGAGTATATGGGACCATCCACCGTGGTGGCTCAGCTGGGTAGGCGTTAGACTTCTATCAAGGAGGTCTAGTATTCGAAGCTCCTGCAACGTGTTGTAGGAAGGCTATCTTTGAGTCTCTTGGCGACTTACCCGGTGGTATGTGTGTGGTGGCTAGCACGTGTCGCTCCCAGTGGTTTACCTTCGGCTGCCGGCCGTACGGGGTTCCCTAGGTCACCCAAAAAAAAAAAAAGAGGAGTATATGAGCTTAAGGATGGGAGAGACATTTTTCTAGAGAGAGAGAGCCAGATGGAGAGAGATCATGCCCGAGTGTCCGTGTAATTGTTTATATGTTACTATTGACAGGTTGTCGATAGTGTCAAATGACAGTTTATAGATGACAAGTAGTAAAAGAATATAATAAATTGCGTTCTCATTATGGGGATCAATGTATGTGTAACTTTTCAGATAATATCAGCATCATTACATGCTCCAATGAAATAAGATTAAAGTGATGTCTAGTCAAGATCAATCTATCCAATAATTAACTATAATTGCTAGGTTAAATACTCAATATGCCAACGTATCGAAAATATCTTGACAACGATGGATTGGCTAGTCAAACCACACCCGCCCGGTCAAATAGCTGGTTCAAGCTCCCAACCCAATGTCACTTTCCCCACAGGTCAGTCTTCCTCCTCACGTTTGAAATTCTCAAATCAAAGAAGGATAAAGATTCTTCTATGTAATATCTACTTTTTCTTTTTACACTAGCGATGTATGATCTACTTTTCCATAAAAGATTATGAGAAATTAATATGATACCTCACAACTAGACTTAATATATGAAATTGTTAAGTGATTAAGCGCTTGATTTGAATACATTACATTACAATTTAAATACAATATATTAAAATTTAAATCACAGCACTTCCAAATAGAGCAACCTGATATCTGACGCTCACTATTGTGTGAGCAGAGTGAACCTTAGACGAGACAATTTGCCTACATCCTTGAATATCAGTAAAAAGAAATGCTTCCAGATACGAATGGTTATCAAAGGTTAGCATCTTTACCGATAAAGATCCTTGCTTTTGTCTCCTTTTTAGTTTTGATAACGTAGTCTTTTCTTCAATTACTCTACGGGACTCAAATAGGCATATGATAAGATTGGAAGAATTCAAAGTACTCAAATAGAATATTCTCATAAATGTGTCATATGCAATCGTTCCTATCCTACCAAAAAAAACAACGAACTTGACATATGCACATGCGACATGTTTAAACAATGCATGCCAAAGGACAAACGCAAAGAGAAAATAATAGGCCAATCCGAACGCAAGCGCATGCAATTCCATGATTCTTGAGTTGCATGGTCTCGTGACGAACTGGGGTAGTAGGAACCCGCAATTTTGTACTGAAAGTCTTCTAGATGTTCCGTAGACCGAAAGCAAGGACAGGAAATATCTAACGCGCTCCTTAAGATTTAACATACGGATGTCGAGAAACTATTCATGCTCTAGGAGTTCAGTTTTTCCTCGACAGTGCATCTCAACCCTCGAATGCGTGGATGTCATGTCCTGAACGCCTTACGCCTTGAATCTAAGGCTCGAGATGCTGATAAGCAATGCTCCCTGTTCAGATGATGAATACTCGAAAATTTAAGGCATCTCAACGTGCCTTTGTGGAAATCAACTTCCGTGAAATCAATTCCCGTCATGTTTGTTACATGCTGAGCTATTTTGGCGATGGGCATGAATTCCTGCGCAATGTTTCAGCCCTATAAAACGAGCGTTGGAGGATTGAACAGGCATGTGATGAAGGGTCAAAGGGTTGTTGTTGGGTTTGATCAGAAGGTTTGGCTCACCGCAATCGCGGGGGCTTTCAGTTCTGGTCCCGTTCTACCGTCCGAGAAGACGACGGGCACTTGACCTTTTGAAGATGGAAGAGGGCACTGTTCGAGAAGGAGATGGCGCTTGACCTTTTGAGGATGGAACGGGACACCTGATGTTGAGGAGTCGTCGTCGCCCCCATGTTCAAAGATTGATAAAATAAGACAGAGATGAAAACTACTTTTGAAGATTGCATTTTGCACTTGACCCAAGCCAGGCACGCAATGCCTTGTGGGGATTATATTTTGCACTCTAGCACTAAACCATGAGGCCAAGAGAACTAAGGGCGCACATGAAAAAATTTATATTTCTCTATTTTTATTTTTTTTTTTATTCCTTGAAACGGGTTTGGAATATAAATCCATTTGGTAACATATTTCTGAAATAGATTTCTATTTCAAAAATAGATTTGGAATAAAAATCAGAAGTTAAAACTTTTAGCTTTTCTATTTCTAAAACAAAAGTGATAAATGAAAAAACTTCTTATTGTTTACTCTCGTCACTGCCCACCACCCATGGAACACTAGATGCTAGTTGCGGGTTGCCCATTGCCCGTGGCTTGTTTTTGGGCATCATACGTCAGATGCCTGCCGCCCATTTCCTGCGGTCTTTTTTTTTTTTTGGTAAGGGTTGCCTGCGGTCTTGCCACCCCCTGAAAATAGAAATTCTATTTTGTTATCAAACAAATTTCTATTCTGGAAATAGAAATTTTAAATTGTTATTAAACGCGTTTCTTTAGAAACTTGTCTAGGGAATAAAAATTAATTTTTATTCTAGAAATTTTATCATATGTATCACAAACTGTTCTCTCAGAAAATACAAGCTAAGCCCTAATTCCCAAATCACCAACTATAAACCTAACCTTGAATTGAACACCTCCATTTTGCCACCTTTAGATAGAATTGAGGTAGGTCATCATAGTTGTTGACTAGACCTAATCAAATGGACGGGCTTGGCTACTTTTTAGTGGCCCATTGGCCCGCTTGGACAAAAATCCCAACCTCGATCAATGGGGAAACCGAGCTTTGGATGGGACGTTGCCTTCCTTCATGAAGCATAGGAGAAATAATATAAATGATATCTAAACTTTGACCCAAATACAATGTAATCCCTAAACTTATAAATCATTCAATATGATCCCCAAACTTTTGGTGTATGTTCAATTTTGTTGTGAGATTATATGAAAATATTTAATATTGTTCTTGAAGTTGAATTAATAGAAGGAAAATATTGAACATTTTTATATAGTTCGGAGACTAAATTGAACAAATACTAAAGGTTTAGAGACCATATTGAATAAATGTTGATCATATTGCATATTGAGCCAAAGTTCATAAATCATTTATGTCATTATCCTCTAAGTATATAATAATTTAAATAAGCTAAGAGTAGGGGAGGGAGCATGATGAGTATAATCAGGTAACCGACCCGTCCAAACCCTAAGGCTGCATTTGGTAGTTGGGATAAAATTCGGGATAGGATGTAATTTATCTTATCCTATGTTTGGTGTTCGCTCAGGAGAGGATAAAATGGGATATAAGGGGGATATAGACAGGATAAAATTATCCTATGGAGGAGGTGGGATAAAGGTAAATAGGATTTCTAATGTCAATAATAGAAAAGTTATTTTTCTTAAATAACAAACTTATTAATTAACAAAATTGAAATTATATTTCAATATAAATAATATATGAATTCTAATTTAAGAAATTAAAATAAAAAATAAAAAAGTATTTTTTAATTAATCTTATTTTAATTTATATATTCAACTTCAATTCTATCTTATAATAAACATTCAATCTATAAATTAAATATTTATATTTATTATATATTTTAGGTATTTTTGTATTTTAGGTATGTTAGTACAGTTTACTATTTGATAAAATTTTATTAAAGAATGATGAAATGGGAAAATGTATATGATATGATGTGAACATATCTGACTTTATGAAAGTAGAAATTTTAAGGAATAGTGTTATGAGAGATTTTCACCATCTCCATTTATGAATATTTAGGTTCATTTGTAACGATATGACGTTTATATCAAAAAAATGTAGATAATATGATGTGAGTATATCTGACTTTAATACTGCGATTCACCAAACAATGGACAGAATATAAAAAAATCTCATAATTTCATATCCTATCTTATCCAATCCTATCCGATTAGAAATTCGGACAACCAAACGTAGCCTAAGAGGATGTAAACAACTTTTGGGTTTTTGGTAGCAGGACGGGTTTTAGGTAGGCTGAAAAAGAACCCAATGGTTTGGGACGGCTATCGAAGTCGACATGTAAAAATACTAAAATGCCTTTATTTCATTTATAGTCCTTAGGTTATGTAATAAATAAAAAAAATATTATGGGCTTTGGGAACTTTTAAAGATGTACCTTTCGATCATACCCGAAAACCTCTATGTTTGATAAATTATTTTAAAGGAACGCGAGATTACTTACATAATTTTGTGGACCCCAGAAAAAAAAAATAATAAGCATGGCTTTTCATTTTAGGACAGTCAGATTTTAATTCTTTTCAGCCTTATATTCTGCAAATTGATGGGATTTATTATGTATTTAGTATAAGATCTTCATTTGACCAAAAAGATTATGGTGGGGTGTGGGTTGCCGACGGAACCCGATTACTTTAGTGAGGCAGAGTTGAGATTTTATATCGCAGCCAAAAAAGATCCAGAATAAATTTAGATCTGTGTCTAACTTAGAAAATGAATAATTTATTATAAAAACAAACAAAAATAAATATTTTCACTCTCCATGAAAATGCGTTGACATGAATTATTGTCAGTATATATATATATATATATATATATTGTGGGACATTTCTATAATTATATTTCTATCGATATCCTTCTATAATTATTCGCTCCTACAAATACATATCATGCAACTCTCCTTGGGGTTAAGCCATTATAAACACTTTATCATTATTTTCTCTTACTTCTAAACATCAATGATAAAGATATTTTTTATTGGCTAATTATTTTAGACAAAACAAATAATTATTTCTAAGGAATTTTTTTAAAAGGTGAATTTGTTGAGAAATAAATGGAGTTCGCAGAAAAACAAAAATTATTTGGACAAGTCTGGATGGGCATGGAAAACAAAAGAAAATGACAGCATGCATCTCGTGCACTCTGTATTCCTTGGTCTTCGGTCTGAAAGTTCTTCAGGCCCCCGAGCGAGCCAGCCAGAGAGAGAGAGAGAACGTGTTTGATCGTTTTGGATTGAGGGAACTCGGGAAGCTGATAGCTTGAGAGAGAGAGAGAGAGAGAGAGAGAGACGTGTTTGATCGTTTTGGATTGAGGGAACTCGGGAAGCTGATAGCTTGCGGCGTAATTCTCAGAAGGGTCGGATCATCAGGAGCGGGAGAAGGTCCGGGATGGATCAGATAATGAACAAGGTGGGGTCGTATTGGCTTAGCCAGAAAGCTAACAAGGAGATTGATTCCGTCTTTCACCGTGAGTTTATCCTCCAACACCCCCCGGGGGATTGTCTCTCTGTCCCACCCTTTGAATTTTTGCAATTCGTGGGTTCAGTTCATGTTGATCCGGTGATGAAGTTGCTTCTTTTAAGACCAAATTGACATGTTCGGGATAGCTTCTTTTGTGGGTTTTGTCGTCCTTGCCTGTAACGATTGGATTTCGGCAATGACATTATGGGTTCAGTTCATTGGGTCTCTGCATGTCTCCTGCCTTGCGACTCAATCTGACATAAACCAATCTGTGTATGCTTGGCATCCCGTGCACTTTCTCTTATATCGCCTTGCCTGGTTCTTGTAATCGGAGAAGAGATGGATTAACGTATTTTGCTCAATAAAATGATCCACTGCTGGTAGATTTTTTCTCTTCGGCTAAAAATTTTCCATTGGCAGTTGTGGAGGAGTTAGAGAGTATGTTATTGATAATTGAGAATGAACATGCAACTAACAACTCCTAATGGAAATGGATACTGTAGTTTTGCTTTTCTGCAGATACATCGCAGTGAAACCTCTCTAACACCAATGTTTGATAGATTTTCTGTCCAACTATGCACATTTTAGGAATGAGAGCAGTTTGTTTGATGCACATTTCTGTAGTTAAAAGCACTGACAAAGTTTTGTTCAGTTGCAGCTGAAAGCTCATTGATTTTAAGCTGCTCATGTCTTTTATTTAGGTGAATTTTTAAGGGTTTCTGAAGTGCACTAATTAGTTTGCCTATCCTTTAAGCGTGGTAGTGGTGGATGCCAATGAACGGTGATGGCTTTGCCAATCAGAGCCTGATTGGTTGTAATCCTAAGTTAGGTCTTTGCCCCATGCATTTAGATGAGAATCACGTGTTAAAAACTATAGGGCTTTTATTAATCAGTGTCATGGCTTGCTTAGTATATGTTTTTGAGGAAAAGAAGTCCTATTTTCTCAGGTCAATGTAGGTCTTGACAAGCACGTGTCAGACAGCATATGCATGTGGGTTTGTAGATTAGTAATGAAGTTTCAAATTCTTTGTTGGTTGAAGTTAAATCTATTGGCATAGAAATCTACAAAATGCATGAGACCTATCTCTCTCCACGTGCGTGCAAACACACGTGGGTATCTGCTCTCGCTTAGTGGTAGAAAACAGGGGAGAAAAGAAATTAAATTTGTTGTCACCATCACATTCATAAGTTCATTAGCGTACAAATATTCATGATTGTGGAATATTTTTTTTTTTTTTTTCTGCTAACAGTTTTCTCTTTGAAAAACAGTCAATGGCAAGAAGCCTCAAAAGTGGAACTAAATGGTTGGTCAACAAACTGAAAGGTTTGCTCTTAACACATATCTTGTGTGCCACTATTTGCTTTCATGTGTTAATCATTAGGTAATGACGCTCTTACGCACCTGTTCTGCTCACTGGAATTTGAAGAGCATTCTTTGCAGAACATAACCTGGCAGATTGTTTGTACACTGAGAAAAGTTGCCCTTATAGTAGTAATTTTATCATGTTTTTTCCTTTGACAAAAGCTTCACATTGCCAATGTGCAGCCTGACTTTGATTTTTTCCCCTAGTAAAGGTTCATGATGACCCTCATAAATGTCCAAATAGATGCTGATGCCCCAGCAGCAGAAACCTCCTTTGTTGAGTTCCTCAATGTGATATCATGGTCTGCCATTAGTTATCTCCTTGGGCATCTATTGCCACACAAAAAGATAACCTTGTGAAAGCCTCTTGTTTCCATGGGTCATTTGCAATGAATCTGATGGCAAGGATGATTTGATCTAAACACCGATATAATGTGGTATTATAACTATAAATACACAACATGATTTTTTCTGTTTCATTAGAGATTTGGTGTAATTGCATCCCTTGCTTTACTGGAGCCTTGCCTTTCAATATATAAAAAGAGTTGATGATATAGACCCATCTTCATAATTTCATTGTCATAGGCTATGCCGAGGGTATTTACTTCTCCAATATTTTTACTTTTTTTAGATAGATTTGAGATGCACTTCGCAAACAAAACTTGAAGAATGAGCATTTTACATCAGGTTGAGGGTTGTTCGACTCTTTTTTTTTTTTGCATGAACCTCACTCATAACTTGGTTTTGCAGGAAAGATGCAAAAGCCATTGCTGGATCTTCTGAAGGAATATGATTTACCAATAGGGATCTTCCCTCGTGATGCTACCAATTATGAGTTCGATGAGGAGACCGGAAAGTTCACTGTCTTCATTCCATCAGTTTGTGAAGTAGGCTACAGAGACTCCTCTGTTTTACGTTTTTCCACCACGGTAACCGGCATTTTGAATAAAGGGAAGCTGGTGGACGTAGAAGGGATGAAGACGAAGGTGATGATTTGAGTGAAGGTGACGTCAATTTCTTCTGAAGCATCGAAGCTTGACTTCACTGCCAGTTTGAAGAAAACGAGAAGCAGAGAAGCTTATGAAGTTATTAGGGCTGGATTTACAGTAGATAAGTTTTGAGGTCTTCTGCGTTTGTGTTGAAGATCTTGGCGACTTGGTCATGTATTATAGAGCTTCTGACATAACACGCCGTGCACTTTATGATTGCTCTATGTAAGCATTCGAATCGTTCCTCATAGTTAGAGTCAATAATATCTGTGTGATCTGGAAGTTGCTATAGCTTCTGGAGTCCACTTGCTGTTCAAATCAATAACCATGTGTAAATGTCAGAGTTAACTCGCTGTTGATAATAGCTTCTGATGTTATGCAACTCCAGGATGTCATAAAAAGCTGGTTTCTCTGTAGATCCGGTTGGTCTTGCTAATGGGGTTTGTTGCCCCAGCAGTTGCAAGTCTCAAGGAGCTTGCAAATGATGCAAGGAATGTAAAATCAAGTAGCAAGTTAACCTCTATGAATCTGTGTGAGGATCCAATTAATCTAATACTATTATACCATGTTGATGCTCCATGACGGGCCCTATGGGAATTGACGTGTGGCCCATCTAGTGGTTGCCACGTCACTTCCCTTTGCTTTTATTCTTTTGTTTCATCTTCATTTCTAAGAAATAATTTACCATCAGTAAAGCCTTGAAAATAATCTTATATGTTTACCACCCCACCTCACATAATTATCTATATATATATTTTTTTTGGTAAAGATAAGAATTATATTGAACTTTAACCAAATTATAAAAAAGGTGATCCCAACACCAAAACTTACACTCAAAATGACAAGGAGTTATAGCGAGCGGAAAGGTGCTGCGACAAAACAAAAGATTGCCAAACAGCGGCACAAACAGCCAACCAGTGACGCCCACCAACAACGGCAAGGAAAAACAGCCAAAACAGTGGCGAGTACAAGCAAAACAACGGCAACAAAGAAGGAAATAGGAGGAAAGGAACCGCCAGCAGCCAGAGTACCCCTCAAGCAACCTTCGAAGACAGAGCTAACTCCAAGTAACATAACTCCCAGCCAACCGTAACAGCTACCAGCAAACCTCCAAGGAGAATGTTGAAACAGCCCATCCGTTAGAACCAACGGCTACAAGGGGGATGGGCAGCACAAGAGAAAGCGGGACGCCCTCAGCAGGAGAGCTAGACAACGTTAAGGATGAGGCTCGGACTCTTCTGTAGAGAAAATAACTGGGTCAATTCCCCAGTTGCGCTGGAACCTCCTATTCCTTGTAGTGTCCGTAACGTTCTTGAAAGTCAAAGCCTTGTCTTTGATGACTTTAATGAGATGGTTCTTCAACGTTGGAATCGCTAGAGCTTGTTCTCTAAACAGAATGCTATTTCCATTCTTCCAAATGATATGACAAAGGGCATCAAAAGAGAACCGGGCGATGCCATAATTATCAATTTTTTAGTTCTTTTTCTTCCTGAAATTTATTCTCAATGAAATTATATTGATTGAAATAATAAAATATATAAATACCACTCAAATAATCCCCGTGCATGAAAATTTCCGAAAGAACACATAGATATAGTATCTTTCTTTCCTTTTATCATCTTATATTGAAATATCAAATCAAAATCCATGATAAAAGAAACTTATTCAATCTGATATATTTAATATACTGTCGGAATAAGCCAAATATGCTGATGACCTGCCTTTTTTCGCACCCTCGTGCGCCGCCACCAACTAGCCTTCGTGAATCAGGTTTTTTGGGGTACTCCACGTAGACCCTCTTGAAGAGAATCGCTCACGGGCTAGAGCTCCTGAGATCAAGAGAGAGGAGGTTGCAGACATGGAAGTCCCTGCAGAGGACTCAAATGCCGAAAATGAAAGGATATATGTCTGATGAACTTAAGTCTTTTGAAGAAAGGAAAAGCAATCTAGACCAGTCATGTGAAGGTTATTGACGTCGGCTACGTAAACTGTAATGTTCATAAGTGCTCTTCGTCAGCGGCAAGGAAACAGTAAGTTCCAGGGATTGGTTAAGGGTCTAGATAAGCTTGCTGTCATTGATATCGTAGTCTGCATTTGGCCTAGCATCACGCGCAATTTATCCGTGTTCAGTGCTGTACAATCTGTTAATTGGTGGCTCATATTCATTTATGCGAGACCAATGTGTTCAATTTACGAACTTAATATGCAAAAAAGAATGCAGTGACCAGTCCTGGGCCAAATCCTCCCCATTTCCGAATCAGACGTGTAGAAGTGATTGCAGTAGGAATCCGTTTGCCTGCCGTGTGCTCACTGTCGAAGATAATGTTCAAGTTAAGCCCCTGAAAATTTGGAGGAAGTACCTCGGCATGGGCGAGTTTTACCTATGGGATAATGGACCCAACGCTCTTAGGCAATGCATTCGGTACGGTGATTGCATAGTATATTAAACATGTGAATTTCCACATTGCCCGAGATTCGGCTATTTCAGATCATCTTGTTAGGTTTAGGTTATGAGTATTATTCGAAGATCAACTTTATTACAGACTGCCTCTTGTTGATTTCATTCAACCTCAGACATCAGGCCAATTTTCCCCAATTAGAACCAGCTGCCATCATCTGTACAGATACTAGAGCGGTTGACAACATTTTCATCGTAATCACAGTTTATATTAACAAGAAATTTACACAATTGTCATGGCCCCAGGAACCAAAAACAGGATCTACCCATATCGCCTTTCCTTGGTAGCAGAATGTAAGCTAGCTTCAAAAACGAATTTCTTGGCATATAAAGTCGATCTAATCGACCAACATCTTTTTTTATGACTTACAATCTGTCTCCTTTGGCCTGAAGCAGAATCTCCGAGTCCAGTGTCTCCGGAAACTGGTGTTGTGATCATTATCGGGAGGACGAGAAGACTGAATCATCTCCCACATCACTCTTATGTCTCCACATTCCTCACAAGACTCCATGTCCTTGTAAAGCATCATCAGGCCATTCATGTTACCTTCAGAATATGCCACCCCATATCAGGAGAAAAAATTGTTTAAATCCAATGCTCAATCCAAACATAAAGCTTAGACCCTCCAGCCTCTTCCGTTATGTGCGCGCATGCGTGTGTGTTAGGCTCTTATGTTACCTTCGGCCTTGTATCTGAGGCATGAAGTGAAGTTGAGAAGCATAGACTTTGTTTGGAAAAGAAGTGAATTTCTGAAGCTTGGCCAGTCTCTCCACCTGTTCACCCTCATATTGCTTTTCCCTCACTCACTCACACTCTCACTTGCATTCACTTCCTTTTATAAGTCATCTCGCTCTTTCTCTCCCGCTTATCTCCTCACTTCACTCAACAAAACAATGCTAAACAAGCTACACAACAAACCTAAAACAGACATGCCACAAAACAGCACTGATCAGGACGGGACGCTCCATGGAAATCAAATTCCTCCTTTATATTATAAACTAAACATAATCAAAATGCAATGAGACACTCGTGCTTGTCCTTTCAAATTGTTTTCTTTAAGTAGCTCCAGATCAAAGGGTTAAAATATAAGGGACCTAATTTATACAACTACACCCACATACCCGCAGCCTCTTGGTAATTTCAGCTTCTGGCAGTTGAACCAAGAGTCTCCAGTCTCAGCAATCACAGCTGATTCACTAGAGAGCGTGTCTTGTATGTGCTTGAACAGGCATTCACCCTCAAGGGGTCCTTGGGTTCACACTTCAATGGATGGCCCTCCGGAACATAAATCCTGTGATAATTCTCATAAGCAGTGGTATTCCGCTTGACCCGCTTCGTGAGTGCTTTAAGAAAATCCTTCATCAGAATACAACCAAAAGCGGGTCCATTTCCAATGACAACCCTATCAGGCTGCAAAATAATGGCCTTCTCCTTCTTGAGGAGGGAATAACCAACAGAACTATAGTCATTGAAAATGAGCCCAGCAAATAAGTAGGCATCTGCCGATTCCACGATCTCAGCATAGAATGCAGTGCTCACCGCACCACAATTAGTCCCAAGGAAGTGGGGATGGTGCTCGGGCACGAGCCCTTTTGCCGATGGCATCACAGCTACAGCATAGCCATAGGCATCAGCTAGTTCTAGGAAGGCTTCAGAAGCCTTTATGACCCGGAGTTTTGGGCTGCCCACTATTGTTAGTTTGTTTATAAAACAAATGAAGAGGTGCCTTGTCCCACATCGAAAAGATGTGAGTACGCACGTGGATGAGATTTTGTATTAACCAACGAACATTACTTTTATTTATCGAAAATTTGGATTTAACCAAAATTGGCCGGCCGGTGCTAATGTGGCAGCCGGTCGATGCCGGCACGAACGTGGCAGCCAGCCGATGCCAGCGACTTGTTTTTAATAATGTTTTATTTTTTTTTTTTCATTTTTTTCTCTTTTTTTCCCCTTCTCTCTCTCCCTCCTTCCTCCTTCCTCCCTCCTTCTTCCTTTGGCTCTAGCGACCGGCCAAAGGGGAGGGCTGGCCAGTCGTCGGACTGAGGCAGCCGAGCTAGCTAGCCTCACCATCGTGGGGCAAGGGTGAGCTTGCCTAGCCACTGGCGAAACGAGCCCTTGCCAGATCTGGTGAGGGGGGCCTCGCCGTCACCGGGTCTGGCGAGGGCTCACATTGCTAGTTGACAAGCTCACACCCAACGACGGTGGGGCAAAACCCCGTCGAAGCCAAAGGAAGGAGGAGGGAGGGAGAAGGAAGAGGAGAAGGGAAAAAAAAAGAGGAAAAAGGGGAAAAAATTAATAAAATATTTCAACCAAATAAAATATTATTAAAAAAAGGTCGTCGGCGTTGATTGGTTGCCATGTTAGCACCGGCGCCAGTTGGTTGCCACGTCAGCGCCGACGCCGGCTGGCTACCACATTAGTGCCGGCCGACTAATTTTCGCCGGATAGACTGATTGGGAATAATTTTAAAAGATTTAGGACGCAATTGGTAAAAAAAAAATAAGTTTATGACTAAATTGGCATAATTGCAATAAATTTATGACTTTTTTTTGGTAATTCTCCCTTTCTCGAAAGGTTGCCTTTGTCTTTTCTGCAACATTTTGAAGAGTTGCCTTTATTCAAAAGACAAAGATAAGTATATTTGTTTTGAGATCAAACTAACTTCTTCCATTTTTTTGTTTTCTTTTGAAAGAAATTACAGCCATTGTTTCCAATTGTTTCTAATGAGAGACTATAGATACATACTAGAATTGTTACCACCGCCTGCAGTAGCCTAGTTAGATAAGGCTTCCATGACTCTTTGCAAAGAGGGGAGGAGTTCGAATCCCGCTGGCCGCACGGGATCTTAAGCGTGACGTCGGGGTGGTGGGTCCTTCGCTAGCGTCACCCCGGGTTTACCTCGCCGGCTGCCGGCTGCCGGCTGTACAAGGGTTCCGAGGTTAAAAAAAAAAAAATACTAGAATTGTTATATAGTATTTTCATTTGAGACTTTGTTGTATCCTAAAGGAAATTTGCCAATAACCATTAGCAACTTTGTAGGGCATATAAATTCTTTAAAAAAGTTATATCACGCCTCAAAGTCCGACTTGATTACTCGATTAGACTTCATTGTTTTACTCAATTCGAAGTTATATCTTCCCAACACCCACCTTTTCCAGCTTTATTGCCTTGTTCAAGAACTCTACAGTTGCCTCTACTGCAGCTTCCAATCCCATCTGACTAGTCAATTTGTGTCAACAAAAATTAATTAATCACATCACTCTATTCATAAGCTAACACAACTAATAGACTCAATCGACTGAATAGATGAAAAATTACTTGGGAGAGAGTGCAAATGGAATCGGCTCGCGACTGAAAGTCGGGTGAGGTATGGCAAGCAAGTTGCAACTTATGCTTATGGAAACAGGCTTGCTTTCTTTCAAAGTAGTCGAGATTGCAGTATCGATCAGTTCATGTGCATCTTCCAAGTTATTAACCACGGCCTAGAAAAAGGTGAAAAGGAAACACTCAACACGTCATTTCATTTGATCTGCACTTAACATATTAACCCCCATCACTACAATCTCTGCTAGCAAAATCTCCAACTTCGAGTCCCATGCCACACTACTTAAGATACCATTAGTTAATTATAATAATCTTACGCAACAAATCCACCACAAATAACGAGATCCAAAATCACAACAAGCATTATAATGACTAATTCCGGAAAGTCGTCAAAGCGATGTTTCTGGTCAACATATACAACTGTCTTTAGACAAAGATCCGATTCGAAAAAAAAATTAGTGTTAGCAAAAGGAACGATGAAAAGGGGACCGAAGAGATACCTGGAAGAAAGCAACATGTTATAGATGAAGCCAAATATTTTTAGGGGTTATTTTATCTTTTCTATAGATAAGCTTTTAGGTTAAAAGTGATACCATTATATTAGCGATGGTAAGACGCTGAAAAAGAAAATAGAGAGGCAAGAAGAAGAGGAAAGAAAAAAAAAAAAAGAGTTTTGTTTATGAGGGTTCTCAATCTCTTTGTGCCCTGATCTTGAGAGAATATCATTGTTGTATTCCAACTTTTTTTTCGAAGTTTAGTGGATTCGCAAAGTGCCTTTGCACGGAGGCGTAGCCCAGGTTTGGGTGAACTTCATTAACAAAATTTCTAGCATGTTCTTCCAATTTTCTTTTTTATTATTATATTCTGCTTAGTGAATTGTTTGCAAGTATTATTTTTCTGGGATTAACGTGCGATTTCGTAACAACTGGTATTAGAGCCTGGGTTGGCTAATCGAGAACATTGAGGTTTTTTTCGGTGACATTTGATTGAAAGCAAACAATATGACAAAAGATAAAATCAGAATCGATAAGTTTGATGGGCAGGATTTCGGATGGTGGAAATTACAAATTGACGAGTATCTTTATCAAAAAGATCTCTATGCACCACTTGAGGATTGGAAACCCGAGATGGCAGAAGTGGATTCGATAGTAGAAGTAAGATGGAAAATTCTTGATTGAAAGGCATTAGGTGCGATTCATCTAGGGTTGATGAAAAGACAGGGTACCATATCGCGAAAGCAAAAACTGCAAAAGAAGCCATGGATATTCTAACAAATATTTATGAGAAGCTATCCAAATCAAATTAGGTATTTTTGTTGAAGAAACTAGTTAATATGAAATTATTTAATAGAGGTTCTGTGGTAGAACATATTAATAGTTTCACGTAGGTCATAGGTCAATTGGAATTCGCAGGCATAAATTTAGATATGAAGCTTCAAGTTTTATTATTTTTATGTTTTCTTCCAGAAAGCTACAATACCGCAATGTAGAGAACTTTGAGCACCATGAAGGATGATTTAACTCTTGATGATACTGTGAGTAGTATTATGGATGAAGAGATGCGAAGGAAAGTCTCTGGTGGAGATCATTTTTCTGCATCTACATCTTTAACGGCACTCGCAGTGGAGAATCGTGGAAGAAGTAAAAGTAGAGGAAAGTTTAACGGGCGTGGCATATCACAATCAAGGTGTAAGAGACAAGTTGCAAAAGATGAGTGTTGGTTTTGTCACCAAACCGGACACCGGAGGTTTCAATGTGAAGCCTAAAAAAAGAAGCGGTGAGATGAGAATCAATGAGCTAATGTGGTTAGCGATGAATCTTTGCTAGATAATTTATGTTTGTCTGCAGGGTTTGACTTGACGACAGATAAATGGTTTATTGATTCTTGTGTTTTTTTTATTGCATCTCGCAAAGAGACATATTTGATGATTATGTCAGTGGAGATTTTGCATAAGTGGTTGTGGGAAATGGCCACCATTGTTGGGAAATGAAGCATGATTGTGAATATCTCAAGTGGAGGATGTCTAGTTTTACACGAAACTAGCCATATTCCGAAATTAAAGAAAAATCTTATTTCAATCAGTAAACTTGACCAAAAAGTTTGATAATAACTTTTGGATGCAGATAGTGGAAGATAATCTCAGGAGCAAGAGTAGTAGTAAAGGGAAAGCGTACGGGTACACTTTACCGTATCCAATGAGATAATATCAATGATATGGTTGCAACTATAATTGCTACATGTAATTTGTCCACTCTTTGGCCTTATCGTTTGGAACATCTTGGTGAAAAAGGTGTAAAGCAGTTACATTCGAGGAAATTACTTCCAGGTTTGCAAAAAGTTGAGTTAGATTTTTGTGAGAGTTACATTTATGGAATACAACAAATTGTTAATTTTCAATTGAATTGGCGACAAAATAAAAGCCAGAAGTTAGAGTTTGTTCATACTGATGTATGGAAACCTACTCAAGAACTCTTCTATAGCGGTAAGAGATATTTTGTTACCTTCATTGATGATGCGACAATGAAAACTTGGGTTTATGCTCTTAGAGAAAAAATCATAAGTATTTGGGATGTTCAAGATGTGGAAAACTGTGGTAGAAAAAGAGATAAGTTATTAAATTAAAGCTCTGAAATTTAATAATGGTGGTGAATACACGAGTAAGAAATTTGCAGAATATATGAGTCGAGAGGGCATACATGGGTTAAAAACTGTTCCTAGATTCCTCAAGAGAACGGTTGTAGCTGAAAGGATGAACATGATTATTCTAGAATGTGCGAAATGCATGAGGCTACACATGAGTCTCCCGCTACACTTATGGGCTACCACAGTTGATGCAGCCGTTTATCTTATCGACAAAAATCTATCTAGTGCATTGGATGGAGAAATATCACAAGAATGGTGGTTAGGTAAAAAGATTAATTATTCACATCTAAAGGTATTTTGTTATATTGCATATGCTTTAATTGACAGGGAGGATTGGAAAAAGCTTAATGCTAAGTCCCGGAAATGCGTCTTTATCGGATAGAGTAGCGACGAGTATGGCTATAGGCTTTGGGATTACGAGAATAATAAAGTCATCTGCAGTCGAAATGTGGCATTTCATGAAGAAAATATGTACAAGGATCGTCCAATAAAGCATGAAAAGGTAGTACAACCATAATAGTTGAATTAGACACAATGCACTTGAAAGAGAGGTTTAAGATGAGCCTATTATCAGTGAAGAGGTAGTTCAATAGGAATGCAATAATTTGGAGCAAACTAACGACCCTAAAGTACCTATATTATGGAGGTCTACACATATGAGAAAGCCAAAGGTAATTTTTTATCAATCAGTTAATAATGTTCTGAGCCATGTCTTATATATAAATTCAGGAAACTGGAGACTTATGATGAGGCAAAGATAGACACGTCTCACTTGCAGTGAAAGTGTGATATGAAAGACAAGATGAGCTTGTTACTTCATAACAAAACTTGAGAGCTGACTAAGTTGCCCACATGTAAAAAAGCTTTATTAAACAAATGGATGTATAGGATTAAGAATAAAGCAGATGGTATTAGATATAAGGCAAGACTTGTAGTCAAGGGCTTTTCTAAAAAAGAAGGAATCGACTACTCCAAGATATTTTCATTTGTAATGAAAATGACATCAATTAGAGTTCTACTGAGTATAGTTATAGTGGAGGATCTTCATCTTGAGCAGTTAAACATAAAAACAATGTTTTTACACAGTGACTTAGATGAAGAACTATACATGGCACAACCTAAGGGCTTTGAAGTCAAAGGTAAGGAGTATATGGTATGTCGCTTGAAGAAAAACTTGTATGGCTTGAAACAAGCTCTACAACAATGGTACCTAAAATTTGATGGTTTCATGAAAGAAAAAGGATTTGCACACTGTTATTTTCCCAAGTATAATGATGGTGACATTGTATATCTCTCTTTATATGTGGATGATATGCTGGTGGCTAGTTCTAATATAAATATAATCATAGAAATGAAGAAGATATTATCAACATAGTTTGTTATGAAAGACTTGGGAGATGCCAAGAATATTTTAGGCATGAAAATCATCAAAGACAAGAAAAATAAGAAATTATGGCTGTCGCGGGAAGACTATGTGAACAAAGTGTTAAAGAGATGTAACATGGATAAGACAAAACCGGTTGCAACTCCTCTAGCGAGTCACTTCAAACTTTTCAAAGATATGTGTCCAGGCACTTAGGTTTTGAAAGATGAGATGGCGGTAGTTTCATATAGTGGGGAGTTTGATGTATGCCATGGTGAGTATGAGACCAGACATTAGACAGGCAATGGGAGTTGTGAATCGATATATGTAGAATCCAGGCAGAGAGCATTGGAATACAGTGAAATGGATATTGAGATATCTAACAAGTACTTCCAATTACTCACTTTATTATAGTGGTACATCTCTAGAGTTGCAGTGTTATGTAGACGCAGATCATTCGGATAATCGAGATAGTGGTAAGATTACCACTGGATATGTCTTTACAGTTTCAGGTTCAGCAGTGAGTTGAATATCTTAACTACAAAAAAGTAGTGGCTCTATCAACAACAAAGGTAGAATACGTGGCGATCATAGAAGCCTCCAAGAAAATCATATGGTTACAAGATTACATGGAGGAGCTATATCGAAAATAGCCAATCAATACACTATGAAGTGACAGTCAAAGTGCAGTGCACTTAGCAAAGAATGCAGCTTATCATTCAAGAACTCGACATATTAAGAAGCGTTATTACTTTATCAGGTCAGCATTAAAAGATAATGAATTAAAGCTACAGAAGATTGATGGCTCAAAGAATCCAACTGACATGTTGACCAAGGTAGTGGATAGAGAGAAGAATATTTTATGTATTATTACCATTGGTATTACTCCATATTGATTGATGAGGAATATCACATAGGCACAAGTTTTTCAAGTACTAATTTCTTGAAGAAGGTGGATGCAAAATTGCTTGGTATTTGGATATATTTGTCTTCAAGTGTGAGATTGTTATAGATGAAGCTAAATATCTTTAGGGTTTTTTTTTTTTTTTTTTTTTTTTGTCTTTTCTATCAAATTTGCTTTTAGGTTAAAAATGATATATTTATATTAGCGATGGTAAGACGCTAGCCGTCAATTTTACCAAATAAAAAAAAAAAGACACTAGCCATCAAAATGCTGAAAAAGAATATAGAGAGGCAAGAAAAATAGAGAAGAAAAAAATGAGTTTTTCTTTATGAGGGTTCTCAATCTCTTTGTGACCTGATCTTGAGAGAAGATTATCATTGTATTCCAACTTTTTTTTCGAAGTCTAGTGGATTCGCAAAGTACTTCTGCAGGAAGACGTAGCCCAAGTTTGGGTGAACTTCGCTAACAATTTTCTGATGTGTTCTTCCGATTCTACTTTTTTATTATTATATTTTGCTCGAATTGTTTGCGAGCATTATTTTTCTGAAATCGACGTGCGATTTCATAACATAATAGTCTAAAAACACCGAAGCTCTTGGCTGAAATCAAGCAACCGAATGGTATGGTGAAGCACCTTGTTCGTCTCGTAGTCGTTGAAGTTGGGCCCGCCGACGATGTAGACCACCGGCAGGTTCTCGCTGTAGGCCCCGGCGATAGCGTTGAGCACGATGAGCCCACCAACGGTGAACGTCATGACGTAGGCCCCAATGCCCCGGGAGCGGGCATAGCCGTCGGCAGCGTACCTGTCGTTGAGCTCATTGCAGCAGCTGATGAGGTGCTCTAGGAGTGTGAGGTTGAAGTCGTCGAGGATGGAGAAGACGTCAGTGACGCCAATCTAAACGAGTTGGCGGGCAAGGTGGCGGCCCACGGTGGCGTCAGGGGAGCCGACCGCAGCGATCGCGGGCTCTGTTGGGGGGTGACCCGACGTCGTTGCAGGGGGGCTTGCATGAGTTGAGTGCTCTGATGTTGGTGTCCATGGCAGAGCGGTAGCAGCGGTGGCGGCGGTGGAGGAGGAGGAGGTGAAGGAGAAGGTGAAGCGAGGAGTGGCAATGGAGGTTCACGGGCGCTTCTGGAGTTTTTTGTGTGTGTTTGTCCGTGGAGGAGTGGTTAAAAATGCAGTCTTTATATATGCCAACGAGAGAGAGAGTGTGTGTTTGTGCGTGGAGGAGTGGTTAAAAATGCAGTCTTTATAGATGCCAACGAGAGAGAGAGAGAGAGAGAGAGAGAGAGGATACAATGGGTGGTTTTGCGGCGGAGAGAGGAAAGGTATTGGCATTACCGTGGAAGGCGGAGGGAGAGAGGAGCGATCATGATGATTTTTTTCTTCTCCGCCTTTTTGGAGGGTTGACTTTTCAAAGGTGAGCTGAGCAATTTCATGTGGGATTTCCTCAGTTTTGGATTTCAAATTGACCCGCAAATGTTGGGTTCCATTCCGTTTGGACCGTGGAATTTGGGCATATTCAATTTCGTTTAGAATTTGCGGGTGGGGGACTAGGCATGACACGAAAAAGGGATCGCAAGACAAGGTCCTGACCCTATTTAGTAGCGATTTCATTTTTATATTTTTTTATTCTTTTGCACCTCGAAACATAAAAGAAAATATAAATCTATTTGATAACGTCAGCTAATTTTTTAATTCCTCGAAACAGATCAATGAATAAATTTAGAAAAAAAAACTAGAAGTAGAAAAAATTTATTTTCTTATTCCTAGGAACAAAAGGAGAAATAATGTCACTTTAGAAAAACAAGCTCAACATAACTTAATACTTGTCTTTACACAATCGACACAAGGTTCGGTCTCCCGATCCAATCCAAATCCCATTTTTTGAATAATAAAAAAAATAAGGAAAAAAATTAGAAATTATATTTTGAGTAGTTTTACTATATTTTAATGTTAATTCTAGTTTAGAATTAGTTTGGCATAAAAAAAATATGAAAATATTTTGATGAAAATTGATTCAAAATTTAATAAGCTTTTAGAGCTTTACTATATAGATTTTTCAATGCCGTATCTTATAGAGACAATGCAAGGTGGCAAAAGCTTGATGACTCCAAGCAATGTTTACTATTTTTCTCGAAAGATCCATACACCCTTTCATTGTAATGCTTAAAGGTTTACCATCAATCTCCTCATATTGTGAGTTATAAACTAATGAGACTCTCTCTTTCCGATTCCAATCATCCATTTTTTACTAATTATTATGTTGGATTTTCTTAGGTCATTTTAAAATACCTTGACCAATCAAATCATTACAAAAGTCCAATTTTATCCAAACATGAAATGTTAAATCCTTTTATTATTAAATAAAAAAATTAGAAGTATAAATTTTTAGGCTTGTACCAAACACATTTTTATTCATTTTCCATTCTAGTAACAAAATCCTTGTACATGTCCAGCATCCTACTCAATGTTCATGGGCTTGGAGAAAGTTATTGGACCTCCGTGGTCACTTCCAACAATATTTTAAATGGATCATTGGTAATGGGCAGTCGGTTTCATTCTGGTTTGATCTTTGGCATCAAAAGGGACCGTTGTACAAGATCTTTTCGAACCAGCAAATTTATCGAACTGGTATCTCTTGCCTAGCCTCTGTGGCGGATGGCTTCACCGCCCCTATGAGTTGGTTCGTTATAAATATCATGGCCAATTGGGATGATCCCCTCCCGGTGATAAATCAAGAAGATGATCGGATTCAATGGCTTGGCCACCCGACAAGATGTTTCTCTACAGCCTCGGCTTGGGAGTTGATTTGCCCAAAGAGTAACTCGGTCCCTTGGTACTCCTTTATTTGGAGTCCTTCTCTTCCTCCACGGTATCAGACACTTCTGTGGCTCATTACTTGCAACTGGCTGCCTACTTAGGTCTTACTTATATCCTACACTAGAATTGCAAATGTTAATTGCCCCCTTCTGTTTATGTAGATAAGATTCTGTGAACCACTTATTTTTTGCCTGTCAAGTTTCAAGTAATCTCGTTTCCTTTTGGGCGGCCAAATTCAACCTATCTTGGCGAAACAAGCCTTGGATGGATAATCTTGCATGGGCAACCAGGATGTTTGCAGATGTTTGCAGATGATAGCTTCTTCGAATCTATGGCTCGCTTCAGCTTTGGCACTCTTTGTTATATTATTTGGAAAGAGCGCAATAATATGTTATTTCGCAATCAGGCCCTCTTTATCCCGGCGATGAAGATGCACCTTCAAAAGGCTATTAAAGATAAGGCGTTGACCTTTAAGCGTGTTCCGGACAACCACAAGAATAGAAGGCTACTACGGAGCTGGGATCTACATCCATCTATCTTTGATTAATGGAGGTTCTTTCTAGCGTTTGTTTGTTAGCCTTTTCTTTCTTGTCTTGTTCTTTTGGTAGTTCTTTCTTTCCTTGGGATCCCATGGCACCCTTACACTCTCTTTGACGACTGTCTTCCTGAGTGTTTGTCTCCTGTCTGGTGTCGGTTATCCTTCCTTGTATTCTTTTGGCAAAATCAATATAATTCATACTTTTACCCAAAAAAAACAAAAAACAAAATCCTTGTATAGTTACCAAACATTTTTTTTCTGTTTAGAAACTCATATAAGGAATAGAAATGGAAAAAAAATATTTCTAAACCGAAATTATTCCCGATAACAGAAATTTTATCAAATGTACCCTAGAAGTCACATGATTGTTTTGGAGTTTCAGAATTCGAAAATCTACCTGCACACTCTTTACGCATGCCAAGCTATTCCTAAGATTTTTTGCTCTCTTTTTTTTCTTTTACTGATCTTTTTTTATTTATTTTATGTTTAAACGTATTGAGTAATGGGAATAAGTGTATTTAACTCTTACAAGTTTATTTTTCGGTGTTTTTTGAGTCTTAAAATTACATCGTTAGTAGCCACTAACATGTCCCTTATAATTTACGGCGCGGCTGCCGGCTGCAAGCCGGTTCTTCCAGAACCAAAAAAAAAAAAAAAGTCCCTTATAATGAATGAACTGGATTTTCTTTTTTCTTTTTTTATGGTGAATGTTATTGAATGTGCTAATAACTACAATTGCCAAATTTTCTTTACATTTTCTTTAATAAGTTTTTTGAAAAAAAAAAAATTGCACATGATGGTGCGAAGTACTTTAGAACCTAATGAAACCCACATGCTACAGTTTTGAGTGGTAGGTTCCAAGTTTTAGAATATGCAGGATAAGTTACTAGTTCCAAAAAATATGGAACATGTTCCGGCTGATAAATTATAGATGGAGGGTGAAACACAGTTCAACCCTAATTGATGTTGATGCAACCATATTGAAATCAATCTGCAAAATTCCCATGTTAATGTATCTAATATATAATCAAGAAATTCCAAATTATTTGATATATGAAATTTTGTATCGTGAAATTTTACATGTTGATTTTCGAAAAGAAATAGGTAGTTTTACATTCGAATACATCGCACGACAGCGACGCGCCAACACGCGATGCATCCGCATCAGTAGGAAAAGGTGCTTTTACCCATGTGACTCGCAATCACATGAAACACTGCTCGATGGCGGACTGAGATCCATCTGTGGACGCTGTTTTGGGGGTTTAAAAATCCGGCGAGCGGTCCTTGGAAACGATGCATCGGGCTGGTTTCGGAAGACTAAGACGTCGAGTTGGATTTGGCCACTGGTTTGCTTGGCGTTTGCAAAAGAAAACGACAAGTGGCAAAGGGAAACCGACCATCCTCGGATCATCGTCGTCCTTTGTTGGACAATTTACCTTTTCTCCTTTTTGGGCCAAAAATCGAAACTTGTCCTTATATTAGGGGCCGCAGCGCAATTATTTTTTCCTATTTTCTTCTCAACGTTTCTTTCGTTTTGCGGAAAAATAACACAAGTATTCATAAACTTTGACTCAATGTGTAATGTGGTTCATGAACTTTTAATTTATTTAATGTGCATAAATTTTAACTTATTATACAATGTGATCCCTGAATTTTTAATTTATTTGATATAATTTATGAACTTTTGATATATGTTCAATTTAGTCCTTAAACTATATGAAAATATTCAATGTTGTCCATAATCTTAAGTTAAATGAAGGACTACATTCAAGCATTATATTGAGCATGTATCAAAAGTCCAGGAACAAATTGAAAAAATTAAGAATTCAAAGACCACATTAAACATTAAGTAAAAGTTTAGAAACCACATTGCACATTGATCAAAGTTCAAAGATCATTTGTACCATTATCTCTTCATTTTCTTTTACTTTCCACTAAGTTTATCGCAAACATGGATGGCCAAAGGATTATAGTATTATGTTATTGCTAATGAATAGTGGAGCCACTTAACTTGAACCGCGTTTTTCCACTCAATCCCCAAAAGAAAAAATCATGTCTCGGAGTAAAGTGCCCATGGTATAAGCTAAAACTCCCATCCCCGAGCTTGAAAGCAGATTTTCCTTTTTGTAAGTGATTATTTATAGGAAGAAGGGCTTAACTTTGAATGTAAGTTAGAAGATGGTGGATCACGCCACAACTTGATTCCAGAGATTACAGCAAATAAACTTCTATATCATTTCACATGTCCCAAAAGTAAACAACTTGAAGGTTCCCCATACTAATCAAAGATAAATTTGAGGCAATGCATGTGTTACGATATGCGATTCTTCTGTACAAGGGAACACTTGTGAGTGAAGCGTAGGGTTATCGGATGAAGAGTGAGTGATGTAGAGAGGATGGATATAAAAGTTCTGTGGGAGTGGCATTAGGACAATTGGTGCTAGAAATTTTAGGATAGAAAGGATACATCTTTACAAAGCGCTAAAGGTGAGGTTGGCATCCCATGCACAAACTAGTTGAGAGTTGATTATACTCTCCTGATAACACCATGATAGGCCATAATTAATTGGTGTGCCAATAGTGATATGCTATCTTACTTGACGGACTAGATGTCCAAACTAAACTGGGTGTGATATGATTCGATACGAAAAAGATATCTGCCATATTATTCTCCAAAACAACTATAGAAGGAAGGTGGAAGGTTGGTCTGGTGTTATTCGTTTACCAGGCACCACACTAGTTATTCCTCAACCAAGGATTTGCTAACCCATGAAAGATGGTATCAAAGCAAGATCCCTCTAGTGAGTGAGATGAGTTTGAGAATATTTGTGGTCTACCTGGCTCTATGAGGGCCAAGGAAAAACATGCTTGAACAAAGTGCGGCTCTCGACCAACTTTTAGGATGACAATAGGAGCACAAGAAAGAACGAATTCCTCACCGAATACAGAAAATGCTCCTAGATCAATTGGTGAATCTTAAGAGAAGGTTTATTATCACATCTTCAACAAGGGGAGAAACCTCCACTAGTATGCTAGGATCAAGAAAGGCTTCGTAGGAAAAATAGAGTGCTACCAAAAGGTGCAATTGGCGAAAAATGCCACACTTGTTAAGGAAAGCACAAGTGACCAAATGTGTCAAATGGGTGCAATCAAAAGAAATTACCAATGGAGCAGTCTATTCAGTTGGGTGAGCATTGCCATTTGATATATGATGATCCAAATTGGAGCATCAATGGTTAAGAAAACACAAGGATAACCTGCAATGAGAGCATTGCGGAATTGAGTGGGGGAGAATGGTACAGATCATGATTCTCTCGTACTCGCGAACTCTTATGAATGGAGCTTGGGATTATCAGGTAAAGAGTAAGTGATGTAGAGGAGATGAATGCGACTGGCCCATGAGTGGCATCCCGAACGATTGGTTTTAGGAGTTCTAGGATAGAAAGGACAAATCTGTAAAGAGTTTTAAAGACAAGGTTGGCCTCTCTTGCACAAACTAGTCAAGAGCTGATGCCCGTCTCCTAATGAGCCCATGGCAGGCCAAAATCAGTTGGTGTACTTAAAGTGATATGTCATCTCGCTTGTGATATGTCATCTCGCTTGATGGACTAGATACTCAAGCTAAACTGCGCATGGTGTGATCCGATACAAGGAAACTATTTGCTGTATATTCTCTAGAAGAATTATAGAAGGAAGGCCAGCCTAGTGTTATTCGCTAATCAGGTGTTGCATGGGCTATTTCGCGGCCAAGGATCTGCTGACCCGTGACACATGCATTCATGGAGGTCCCTGTCCTCAACTCCAAGCCCACCAAACGTAACCGTGCATTCGCAATTGTTCCTTCCGCATGTTTAAAAAGTCGACCCGAAGCCAACGATCAAAGATATTATCAAAATCCACAACCAGAAGACATGATTATTTTCATTTCACAAAGCATAGGCAATGCCCGAGAAGACGCTATCTTTTTCATGTCCCCAACAAGTACTTGAAGCAACATACTGATGTGAATCAAGGCTTCTACTAAGAATTGGGAGGGCGGCCATTGGCGGCCGAGACCCAGGAACCCCATTCCAGAAGCTCTTTGCTGGTGTCGTCCTTGTGAAGTATCACCTCTATGAAGCACAAGCAATCCTTCTTGGGCCCTGTCGCCGTTTGAATCGCTTCCGTAAGCTCCTCCTCATAGAGAACCTGCAAACATGAGCAAATTTTATTATTTCCATGGAGGGATTTCTTGATTTGGCAAATCGTCCTGATTGTAACTCGTATACAAGCAACTTACTTTTGCTGTCCAGCACTTGCCCTCACCATTGTGAATTGCTTCCACTAGGCCAGTGTAATTCCAGTTCTTGATCACATTGTAGGGACCATCATGGATCTCCACTTCAATGGTGTAGCCGCCATTGTTTATCAGGAAGATGATGGTGTTCTGCCCACATCGCAGCATGGTTGACACATCTTGGGCAGTTACCTAGAGTGCAAAAATCGCCCACGACTTTAACATTATTCATCTCTTCCATTCAATCAACACAACAAGATAAAGCCAATAAAATTTAGTAGAAAAAGGGAGGGAAATGAATAAGGTCAGCGCATGACTGACATTGTATGACAAAACTCCTCACCTATGCAAAACAAGCCATCATGAATGACGTAGTTATGCATAGAGCTTCTGTCTAGAAGATATCACTAGTTATAGATATGCTAGTAATCCTATGCATTTGGTTCAGCATTTTAAAAACCCATTAGGAAAATGCAAAACAATTTAGCTTAAAGGACTTTAGGTAAATGTAAAGGCCGTTTAATAAACTATACCTTGAGATACAACTTTAAGAGAAATGTCATTTATAGAAAACACATTTGAAAAACTCTTTGGGTGACTAATATTAGTTTTTTTAATTTTATTTGTTTAAAATTGAAAAAAAAAATAATATATGCAACTTTTTAAATATAAATTTTAACAATAATACTAAAAAAATTGAATACATATAAAAAAATTTTAAAAAAATAAGACCAAACTCTTCATCCAATTTTTTTTTAATTTTTATTTGATTAAAAGTGAAAAAAAAAATGATGCATGCAACTTTTTAAATATAAATGTTCACAATAATACTAAAAAATCAAATACATACATATATATATAATTTTTTAATAAACAAAGACCAAATTCTTCGTCGAAATTTTTAAATTTTTATTTGTTTAAAATTGAAAAAATAATGTGTGCAACTTTTTAAATATAAATTTTGACAATAATACCAAAAAAATCAAATACATATATATATTTTTAAAAAGATCAAATCCTTCGGGATTTTTTAATTTTTATTTTTTAAAATTTGAAAAAATAATGTATGCGACTTTTTAAATATTAATTTGAAAATAATGCTAAGAAATCAAATACACATATATATAAATTTTTTTATAAAAAAAAAAAAAGACCAAACCCTTCGTCATAATTTTTTAATTTTTATTTTTTTAAAATTAAAAAAAAAATAATGTATGCAACCTATTTAAATATAAATTTTGACAATAATGCTAAATAAATCAAATATATAAATATTTTTTTTAAAAGACCAAAATATATTTAATTTTTTAGCATTTATATAATTTTTATTTTTTTTAGCATTACTTTGGCATTTAAAAAAATAATAACGAGAGCAAAATCAGAAATTTGAAGAATGAGTAGGATAGTTTTGGAAGAAAAAAAATAAGTATTAGCATTTAGGCAAATACTAAAAGCTCAAAACTAGTTCTTACTAGTATTGGGTTTTCAGTCTTCCTAATATTGGCTTTCACTTGAAAATTACTTTAAAATAGTTGTCAAACCGTCCAACATTTCCCCAAGGGGCTTTGGAGACTAAACACTCTTGGGAATGCTGAACCAAGCGCACCCTAACAAATACCAGAAACCATTTTATACCTGGAAGCTACCATCTCCAATACATGCAATGACTCTCTTCTCTGGCACTACTTGTGCATACCCAAGGGCTGCGCCGACGGACCATCCAATAGATCCATACTGCATTTGGAACTCATACCTGCATACCCCCATTCGAACAATTTCAATTTGTTTTCTTTAAGTAGCTCTAGATCAAAAAGTTAAAGACAAGGAACCTAATCTATACAACCACACTCGCATACCCGTAGCCTTTTGGTAATTTCAGCTTCTGGCAGTTGAACCAAGAGTCTCCAGTCTTAGCAATCACAGCTGATTCACTAGAGAGCATGTCCTGTATGTGCTTGAACAGGACATTCACCCTCAAGGGCTCCTTGGGTTCACACTTTAATGGATGGCCCTCTGGAACATAAATCCTGTGATAATTCTCATAAGCGGTGGTATTCTGCTTAACCCGCTTCGAGAGTGCTTGAATAAAATCCTTCATCAGAACACAACCAAAAGAGGGTCCATTTCCAATCACAACCCTATCAGGCTGCAAAATAATGGCCTTCTCCTTCTTGAGAAGGAGGGAGTACCCAACGGAGCTGTAGTCGTTGAAAATGGGCCCAGCAAATAAGTAGGCATCTGCGGATTCCATGATCTCGGCACAAAATGCAGTGCTCACCGCACCCCAGTAAGTCCCAATGAAGTGGGGATGGTGCTCTGGCACGAGTCCTTTAGCCGATGGCATCACAGCTACTGGAAAGCCACATGCATCAGTTAGTTCTACAAAGGCTTCACAAGCCTTTGCAACCCGGAGTTTTGGGCCACCCACCATGACCGGCTTCACTGCCTTGTTCAAGAACTCTGCAGCTGCCTCTACTGCAGCTTCCAATCCCATCTGATTAGTCAATCTATGTCAATAAAAATTAATCAATCACATCACTCTAGTCCTAATCTAATGAAGCAAATAGGCTCGATCGATTGAACAGGTGGAAAGTTACTTGGGAGAGAGTGCAAATGGAACCGGCTTGCGACCGAAAGCTAGGTGAGGTATGGCAGGCAAGTTGCAGCTTATGCTTATGTAAACGGGCTTGCTTTCTGCCAGAGCAGTCGAGATCGCGGTATCAATCTGTTCATGTGCATCTTCCAAGTTGTTCACCACAGCCTAGAAAAAGGCAAAACGGAAACAATCAACAAGTCAGTTCATTCGATATGCACTTAATATACATTCCCCTATCACAATGATCTGTGCTAAAACCCCAACAGCAACTCCCCCTGGCACACTATTTAAGCAACCATTAGTAGATTATTATAATCTCACAGAACAGACCCACCACAAACAATGATATCCTCTGAGCAATATCTCTAATCAACAGATACGTCTTTCCCGAGATAAAGATCAGATCCAAAAGGAAAATTAGTGTTAGTGAAAAGGATGATCAAAAGGGACCGAAGAGATACCTGAAAGCAAGTAACAGTCTGGAAACACCTAAGCTCTTGGCTAAAATCAGACAACCCGGTGGTATGGTGAAGTACCCTGTTCGTCCCGTAGTTGTTGGAGTTAGGCCCACCGACGATGCAGACCACTGGCAGGTTCTCGCTGTATGCACCCGCAATCGCATTGAGCACGCTGAGCCCGCCGACAGTGAACATCACAACATAGGCCCCGACACCCCGCGCACGGGCGTAGCCATCGGCAGCATACCCAGCATTGAGCTCGTTGCAAAAGCCAACGAGGTTGAGCCCCGGCTCAGTGATGGGGTGGTCAAGGAGCACGAGGTTGAAGTCGCCGGGGACGGAGAAGACGTCGGTAACGCCAATCTGGACGAGCCGGCGGGCAATGTGGCAGCCCATGGTGGCATCTGTTGAAGATACCGTTGCCGATGTCAATTGATCCTAATTGACTCTTTGATTATAGGGAATATTTTATGTACATCTTTGGGATATTGTCTATATTTTTATTCCTTTATTATTTTAGACTCTACGTATTATAAATAGATTGTAATTACATATTGAAAGGAATATAGAAAAGCAATATACAATTCTCCCAAATCCCAAGCTTTCTACTTTTCGACATGGTATCGAGCCTCCCGCCTTGGCCTAGCTTCCGCAACGCCTTCTTGGGAGAAATCATGTCAAAAGCGAGGATTCAACTTCCGGCATTTCGTGGGGATTGAGGGAAATCCACAAGTCATCCTGCAGAACAACGAGATAAATCCATCGAAAGTCAAACAAGCCTCGTGCGGATCGCATGACTCAACACAGGATTCAATCCTGGAAATCCCCTCACAGGACCATACGTTCAGTGGGTACCTGTATCAATCCAACCAAATCAAGGAAGTTCGACACAAAATTCACCTCAAATCAACCCCGGAAGGATCGGTGGGCTAGAGGAAAGCTCATCGCACATACCTGGAGCGGGTCCTGGATACGTGGCGAACTGGTCCTTCCCGGGTCAGAGTGGTTCGGGTCCTGGGTATGAGGCGAACAATCCTTACCCGACCTACGAGACCCGGTTTTTTTCCTTTGCGAGTCTCGGCGGTCGCGGAACTCCGGAGACCCGCGTACACCGCGACCGCCGACGGACCGGAGCTGCGCCCCGATCTCCCGGCGACTCTCGGGGACCGGAGAACTACTCTTTGTGGTCTCGCGAGCTCCGGCGAGCGCTTGTGACCAAAGATAAAGACGGTTTTTTGGACGGCACCGTCCCGATACCGTCCGATGAGCGGCTTGCACGACAATGGCGCAAGTGCAACCAACTTGTCCGGACCTGGGTTGGAAATTGTCTTGAGGCGGAGGTTGCGGCCGGAGCACCACCGACCGAAGATGCAAACAAATTTTGGGAAAATTTAAGGGAAATGTATGGCAAGCTCAATAGAGCAAAAATTTTCACCCTAATGCAGGCATTATCAGACCTCAAGCAAGGAAATTTGTCGATCTCAGCAATCTACAACAAACTCTCTGCCCTATGGAATGAAATCGACATGACAGAGGAGAAATTAGAGGGACCCGAGGCAACCTTGGCTCAATACCGGGCCATGAGAGATCGGGAGAAGGTTACACGGTTCCTACTCGTGTTAAATGAAACCTACTTACCGTTTCGGAGCCAGATCTTGGCCATGGATCCGGTCCCGCCGCTCGGCCGCATATTCTAGCTTGCGGTTCAAGAAGAATCCCAGAGGTTGGCGTCGTCCGAGTATGTGAAGAGTGGCGAGCGCGTCGTTCTCGCGGCCAAGGTTTCGTCGGAGCAGCGGCTTGGGTCTTCAAGGTTCGGCCATGGAGGTTTTTCAAAAAGGGCAGGGACGCTAGGGTTTCGGGAGGAAGAAGATGAAGCCTTTTATAGATCTCAAATGGGCGGCCAGGATCATTTCGGGAGATCGGACGGCTCGGGCAAGTCGTGCGGATTGAATGGCCGAGATCCAATCTTCGGATCCGACGGTGGAGGTAGCTCGCGCGGATTGAATGGCCGAGATCCAATCTTCGGATCCGACGGTGGAGGTTCTTTTGCGCGATCGGACGGCTCAAATTTCGCCCTTGCAGCACCGCGATCGGACGGACCATCAGCATCCGTTTTAAGGCGATCCAACGGCCCAAACTCGGCCATGTCTTCGACCAGAAATAGTTCAAACAAATGGAAAGGTAAATTTTGTGATTATTGCAAAAAACCTTATCATACCAAAGAAAATTGTTGGAAATTGCATGGAAGACCGGGGAGAAGAAGGAACGAGAATTTTCTATTGGAAATTCTATAGCAGCAAATGCTAAGGTGAATCAGCCCATCGCAATGACCAACTCCAACAAATCATGAGGACTTTAAGCCAGATGGGCATTCAAGAAAAAATGCCTAGCTATGCAGGTATTTCTCATTGTTTGAACTGCAATATTTCGAGCAACGCATGGATTATTGATTCGGGTGCTAGTGACCATATAGTCGTGATGAACGGTTCTTCTCTAAATTAGAAAAATCCTCAAATCACAATTCCGTTCGCCTCCCGAATGGTAGTGATATTTCAGTAGATAAAATTGGGGATGTTAAATTGAGCTCTTCCATCACACTTAAAAATGTCCTATTCGTTCCAAATTTTCAGTTCAATCTCATTTTACGTATCCAAGATTTGTCAAGACAATTTACGTCGAGTCATTTTCGATTCTGACACTTGTCTCTTCCAGGCCCCTTTGACTGGGACACTAATGGGCTCGGGTAGGAATTTCGAGGGACTTTATTTCTGGACGGCATTCCCAAAGAATTTTTCATTCAATAAGAACATCTTATGTAATGCCAATCATAATAAAGATACTTTTTTATCTCATCAGCGTCTAGGCCACAGCGCCATTTTTCCTCATCCAAAGTGTCCTATATGCCCATTAGCTAAACAATCTAGAATGTCTTTTCCACAAAGTACATCGCGTGCTACTAGAGCCTTCTCTCTATTGCACATGGACATTTGGGGCCCATATCACACCCCTCATCGTGATGGGTCACGCTTCTTTCTTACTATTGTAGATGATAATACTCTAGCAACTTGGGTTTTTCTTATGCAATCCAAAGCCCAAGTTCTTTCACATCTCAAAAATTTCATTGTCCTGATCAAAAATCAGTTTAACAAATCCGTACAACGGGTTCGTACTGACAATGCACGAGAATTCTTTAATCATGAATGTTCTTCATTGTTCATTTCCCATGGCATTCTTCATGAAAGCTCCTGTGTTTATACTCCTCAACAAAATGGGATTGTAGAAAGGAAACACCGTCATTTGTTAGAAGTCGCTCGAGCTCTTAAGTATCAAGCTTCAATTCCTGAAATTTTTGGGGAGAGCGTGTGGTCACAAGAAAGCATACCCGATCAATAGAATGCCATCTCGAATTTTGAGTGGAAAGACTCCATTCGAGTCATTGTTTGGAAAACGTCCGGACAATCGTCATCTTCGTGTTTTTGGATGCTTATGCTATGTCTCTACCACGGGCCCTCGGGACAAATTTGGTCCTCGTGCTCTTTCTTGCGTATTTATGGGATATCCTACCCTTCAAAAAGGATATTTGGTTCTTGATCCATCTACTGGCAGATTCTTTGTCAGCAGAGATGTCACATTTCATGAAGATGTCTTCCCTTTCAAAGATGGACTACCATCATATCAGCATGAAGATCCCATGACATCTTCTCGTCCCTTTCTGCATGAAGACGATCCTCCACAAGGATCAATGATGATGCTTCCACAAATGATATCTCCTATAGCATCCTCAAGTATCGATGCACCTATCGGCTCGAGATGGGGACAATGCAATTTCTAGTCTTCCTTCATCAAGTACACCGAAGGACCTGATTTTTCGCAAGCCAATATTCCAGGGGATGATATCTCTGCAGCCTCACAAATTGATGTTCCATCTGAACCAACTAATCTTCGGCGATCAAGACGCACAGTCCGACCACCAACATGGACAGCGGATTACGTTTGTTCATCATCAAAAAGGCGTGGTACACAATACCCCATCTCCTCTTATGTCAGTTTTGCTAATCTTTCTCTTGAACATAGATGCTGTGTTAGTAGAATTTCTGCACAGCAGGAACCTTCCTCTTATGATGAGGCTGCCAAGGATTTCAGAAATCCCTATATGGACTCAAACAGGCTTCTCGTCAATGGTATGCCAAGTTCACCAATGCACTTACAACTGCAAAATTCCAGCAATCTAAACATGACTATGCTTTATTCACATGGAAACAAGGTATGTCGTCAATCTATTTACTTATATACGTTGACGATATACTCATTATGGGAAACGATGCGCCTGCCATTGAGAGATTCAAGGAGTATTTACATTCTACATTTCATATTAAGGATTTGGGTTCTCCCAAATACTTTCTTGGGATAGAAATTGCACGGTCAAATAAAGGCATTTGTCTTAGCCAACGGAAATTTGTCTTAGAAATTGTGTCAGAAGCAGGTTTGTCAGGATCTAGGCCGGCTGTTATTCCAATCGATCAGAATATCATATTAACGACAGCTGAATATGACAAAGGGTTGTCTCCTGTAAACAATGATCCTTTGCTTAAAGATCCTTCAGCTTATCAAAGACTTGTTGGAAAGCTTATTTATTTGACCATGACCAGGCCAGACATTTCTTATGCAGTTCAGATTCTTAGCCAGTTTATGCATGCTTGAAACAGTCTCACATGAATGCAGCGAAAGTCATAAAATACTTAAAAGGGTGTCCTGGATTGGGAATATTGCTGTCTCGAGACAACAATTTGGAGATGACAAGCATATTGTGACACCGATTACGCTACTTGTCCCATGAGTAGAAGATCGGTCACGGGATTCTGTATAAAATTAGGGGATTCTCTGATTTCATGGAAGACAAAGAAACAGTCAACCGTATCTTTATCATCCGCTGAGGCAAAATACCGAGCAATGGCGAAGACTAGTTGTGAGATAGTCTGGATAAGAGGCCTTATTCAAGACCTTGGTGTACAGATAAGAGAGCCCACTATCCTATTTTGTGATAATGATGTTGCACTTAAGCTTGCAATGAACCTAGTATTCCACGAAAAGACAAAGCATATAGAGGTTGATTGTCACTTCATTCGAGACAAGATCCAGAGTGGGGTGATTAGAACAAAAGAGATAAGAACAACAAAGCAACCCGCAGACATTTTTACCAAGGCCTTATGTCAGAGGCAACATTCGTATCTATTAAACAAGCTAGGCATCTTCGATGTGTATAGACTGCCGAGCTTGAGGGGGAGTGTTGAAGATACTGTTGCCGATGCCGATTGATCTTAATTGACTTTTTGATTATAGGAATATTTTATGTACATCTTTGGGATATTGTCTATATTTTTATTCCTTTATTATTTTAGACTCTCTGTATTATAAATAGATTGTAATTACATATTGAAAGGAATATAGAAAAGCAATATACAATTCTCCCAAATCCCAAGCTTTCTACTTTTCTGACAGCATCAAGGGAGCCGGCGGCCAGGGCATGAGGGAGGGTTGGGCTCTGCATCACTGAGGCGACACCATTGGGGGGCGACCCGACGCCGTTTGAGTCGGACTTAGGGGAGTTGAGGTCGCTGACGTGGGTGTCCATGGAGGAGAGGCTGGAGGAGGTAAAGCGAGGAGGTGCAGTGGAGGTTCCTTGAGAGGTTAGTTAAAAATGGAGACTTTAAATAGGCAAGAGGGCGCGAAGAGCCGTGAGAGAGAGAGAGAGAGAGAGAGAAGGTGTTGGCATGTCGATTACCATTTCAACCTTCGAAATTTGGAAAAACCCGCCGACACGCCACCATTTCTGCTCTCCCTTTGGCCATGTCCCAAAACCAGATTCTAACATGACCTGCTCAAACACCTTAGCTACCCTACGAACTTGGAATCGGAACCCGACTGAAAATCAACAATTCCATTCTCATGGAACTGTACTGGCGCCCCCTTGAAAATCGCCCTTGAACCGTTTAATACGATCTAGTCCAAGCAATTCCCAATTCAATCAGTCCATTTTACTCACCCCTAAAGCTATTTATGAGATTTTTCACTATTTTTTTTTCCTTTATAGATATTTATTCACATTTAAATGTGTTGGGTAATGGGAATAATTATATTTAATCATTAGATTAATATCACAAAAAATTCCAAATTGATACATATTTGATAAATTTATCTCAAACTAATTTTTTTAATATGAAAAATCCAAAATAAGTACATGTGTGGCAAACTTACCACAAACTAATTATTTGACCACTAAAGACTCTAAATTAGTATATATGTATCAGTTAAATTTTATTGTCAACTTACTAAGTTAGATGATACGTAACAATTAACAATTGATAACGAAAGTGCTTCAAGCCTGACTCAGTTGCGAACTCTTCATGAACTAAATAGATCTTAGGGAACAAAAGGACCCAATTGAGAAATTTCTCTCTATTTTAGTGGGATTGGAAGTGACGTTTACTCTCTCCGTTTCTTCATGTTCCTCCAATTACATCTTCGTCTTTCCCTCTGCCTTGACGTGATCCGCTTGTGTTGCTCCTATCTTGTTCTATGGCCACATGATTCAACGGCGATATCGGGGTTGGTTTTCATGCTTGCTGACAAGCAAATTTTATTTAGGAAAAAAGTAATACCTGACATGAGATGTACTAAGATAACTTGATTGATTGGTGATTCCATGCACGCTTTTCCGCGATAATTTTGCCACAACATTATCTCTACAATGGACCGATCAAGCTCATTTTTAATGCAAGTTACAAAATTTTAACAATTGAATACATGTGTCTTACATAACATTGATATTTATCTAGCTATTATCATCATGCTAATTTACCATGCAAAATAGGTATTACGCACTGAAATGTATATGGTTTGATGAGTGGGTCTAACCATTTTAACTTTGCTTTCACCCTTTTTAAGTTACCTTTCTTCAGTACATATACTCCCACTTGGACATATATTATCGTCCAGAAAACCATTCCTCGTCTTTAGTTTGATTCTCCATTTCTCCCACATATTGCCGGCTGCATCCTCCCACTTGGGTTTGAATACAAACCCCACACTCATGTATATATGGTCAAGTGCACAGAGCATTGACATCATCACATACTTAAGCATTGACATCATCCTAGTGTTCCTTAGGACAAATCTCAAGATTATTACTGTACCTATTAAAAAAAAATCCAGCCTTGCAAAAATTCTAAAAAAGATTTGTGGAAATATTATAACAAAATAACATAAACCATGGTAGAAAATTTGAGTAATTCTGTGTCGACACACATCGGCATGCGGGCACACATGATTTGATATATCATGATGGCACTATACGTACTAGACAGCTAATGGAAATCATAGGGTACCCTCAAGGGCCGAGGTCAGTTACTGATTGACAAATATTTTATGAGATTTTACAGGACCGGTGTTAAACTATTGTAAAAGTTTAAAATTCGTGGTTTCATATTTGATTATTCTATCCCTTTAATAATTGACGTATAAAGTGAAAGCTAATTCCTTCCTTACGAAGGGCAGTTTCATCAACTTAAAGGAAGGGGTGGGAAGTCAAAAAGTCAGCACTTGAGCCGGACAAAAATGAGCATCAAAAAGAGAGAACAAATATTGACCAGGAAAAGAAAAAAAAAATAGGGGAAAAAGTCAAGTCTTACCGCATTCTGCACAATCAGTTTTGGAGTCTATTTAAAATCGGTCTTTGAAATCAATGAAACTTTTGATCTTGGAAATTAATTTATTTTTTCACTGTGCTGCTAATTATAGCCTTACAATATTATTCTTTTTTTTTCCAATATGAAACAATAAGATTCTCTGTGTGATAGTAAATGCAGGAATTGAATCAACACTTTTGTTCGGAAAGCAGATAGTTATTTAATTTTCAAAAATTCCATGCAATAATTGAAGTGCGTAACTTCGCTTATACAATGAAAAAGAAAGTTTAGATTAAAATTGCAAGTTGCATTATTTTGGTGATTGTTATCGACATAGCTAAGAAGCTTCATAAAATGATATGTCACGGTTATCTTATAATTTATTAAGCTGAAGCATATGTGTTTGGTTGGTGGTATGCACTTTATTTCATCTATGGATTTAATTTACAATAAAAATAAATTTGTATTACTAATATGTCATAAACAAATTTTGCTGCTGTGCATTTATTTACAATATAATTAAAAGAAATGGCTTTGTTGTCTATACTATGCACTCCATTGAAATTACTTTATATAATTAATATTGAAAAAATGTGTCCAATGTGCATTTACAGTAGAGTAAGTGAGATAACTGAGATTTTCTCCATCTAATCAATCTAAAGAGTATTGAGATATGGGACGATGTGGCTCAACAACAGAACTCCGTTCTTAACCATAAATCCAATTTACACAATTTTCTATCTTAATACAAGATTAGATCTGATAGAGGTAAATAGAAAAGAAAGGAAGATTATTAATTACAGAAAAAGGGGGGGGGAGGGAGTTGGAGGGATTTGATTACAGCGTTGTTTACATGTTAATCACAAGAGAAAATGAATATACTATTTATGACTAATATAAGACAAGTTTATAAATATACAAGAATGAAAAATATGTTTACTAGTCACCACACCTCTCCCAACTGCTGAATATTGATGGATTTCTAGGATTTTAATAGCCGTAAAAAGTTACTCTGGGTGTGTCTATTTTGGCAAAAAAATTAATGATTTGTAAAATAATTTACTAAAAATAATTGTTTGTATCACTTATAAAAATAAATTAATAAAAAAATATTTTTATTGTCATTCAGAATATCTAAACCTAAATTGTTGCAGATAATGTAAATATTTTTATTGGCTAACTATCTCAAGCAACATAAACGATGATTTTTAGAAACATATTTTTCAAATTATTCATTTTTCAAAAACAAACGGAACGAAAAAGAAATGCAAATCCCTTCTAATTCTCCCCTTCATTCTCCCTTAGTTTATCCAACCTAGTGACCATTTTCGAATGACTGCTCTTCTATCCTAGTCTCTTCTACCAAAACACCATCATTTTGCGTGGCCACGACTTCCTTGAAAGTTGAATTTTCGAGAATTATATTGCGCATAGGCTGTGTAAAAATGGCTTTCTATTATTACTGTCTCGGTTAGATGATGTATCGTTGTGCGTACTTTGCATGTTCTATCAGCAACCAAAATCAAAATACCTTTTCAAATCCACATTCAGCCAGATTGCGGGTTTGGCCATGAGCCATGTTGAAAGCGCAGTGACTACACGAGAAAGGCAAAGACCAAGCAGAGATCGAACACCGCCCTTCTTAACAGTTATACCGCCGATTTTTTCTTTTTCCATGCTGTCAAATTCCCGCTGTTTCTACCCATTGGAAAAACGGCGTTTCGAGCTCTCCCCGATGGATTATTATAGTTTTGGCATTTATTATGATGGCCATATGTTAGTCGAGCGCTTCAAATGCTAGATGTTAGAAGCTTGGTAGGGGAATCACGGACTCTATCTGAAACTCCACTGGGGAATTGATCTGGCACCAGCACGAAGAGCTGAGGGTTTCGGGGTTTTGTGGTTGGATTGACCTTCCAATACTTAAGCTAGCACTGGAAATGAGAGAAAATTTAGAGGGAAAAAGAGGAGTATATGGGCTTAAGAGAGAGAGAGAGAAAGAGAGAGCCAGATGGAGAGAAATCATGCCTGAGTGTCCATGTAATTGTTTATATGTTAGTGTTGATAGGTTGTCGATAGTGATAGATGACGATTTATAGATAACAAGTAGTGAAAGGGCATGATAAATTGCACTCCTATTTAGGGGGATCAGTGTATGTTGAACTTTTCAGATAATGTCAGCATCATTATATGCTCCAATGAAATAATATTAGTGATGTCTGGTCAAGATCAACCTATCCAATAATTAAGTGTAATTGTTAGATCGAGCACTTGATATGCCAACGTATCGAAAATATCTTGGCAACGATGGATTGGCTAGTCAAACCACACCCGCCTGGTCAAATAGCTGGTTCAAGCTCCCAACCCAATGTCACTGTCCCCACAGGTCTGTCTTCCTCCTCATGTTTGAAATTCTCAAATCAAAGAAGGATAAAGATTCTTCCATGGAATATCTACTTTTTCTTTTTACACTAGCTATGGATGATTTACTTTTCCATAAAAGGTTATGAGAAATCAATATGATGCTTTACAATTAGACTCAATATATGAAATAGTTGAGTGATTAAACGCTTGATTTGAATACAATATATTATAATTTAAATCGCAACGCTTCCAAATAGAGCAACCTGATATATGACGCTCACTATGGTGTGAGCAGAGTGAACCTTAGATATGATAGTTTGCCTGCATCCTTGAATATCAGTAAAAAGAAATGCTTCCAGATACAAATGGTTATCAAAGGTTTGCATCTTTGCCGGAAAAGATTTTTGCTTTTGTCTCCTTTTCAATTTTGATAACATAGTCTTTTCTTCAATTACTCTACAAGACTCAAGAGGCATTTGATAAGATTCCAAGAATTCAGAGTACTCAAATGGAATATTCTCATAGATGGTGTCATGTCAATCGTTCCTATCCTACCAAGAAAACAACGAACTTGACATATGCACATGTGACGTGTTTAAACAATGCATGCCAAAGGACGAAGGCAAAGAGAAAATAATAGGCAAAGAGAAAATAATAGGCCAATCCGAACGCAAGCGCATGCAATTCCATGATTCTTGCGTTGCATGGTCTCGTGACGAATTGGGCTAGTAGGAACCCGCAATTTTGTACTGAAAGTCTTCTAGATGTTCCGTAGACTGAAATCTGTCACGCCATACGCCGTTCACCCCCTACTGGACACCGGATGCCCACTACTTGCGGGCTTGCTACCCGCTGCCGGACGCCAGCCACTGCCATCTAGAAATAGAAATTATATTGTTATAAAACGAATTTATATTTTAGAAATAAAAATTTTAAATTGTTATCAAACATATTTCTTTGCTCAGAAATTTATCTAGAAAATATAAATTAATTTTTATTTCAAAAATTTTGTCATGTGCATCCTAAACTGTCCTATCAAAAAATACCAAACTAAGCTCTTGCACGCATTTTGCCAATCGCCAACTATAAACCAATCGTGAATTGAATACCTCGCGGCTAGCCCTTGCACCCATTTTGCCACCTCTACAGAATCGTGGTAGGTCATCATGGTTATTGACTAGACCTAATCAAATGGACGGGCTTGGCTACTTGTTAGTGGCCCATTGGCCCGCTTGGACAAAAATCCCAACCTTGATCAATGGGCAAATCGAGCCTTGGATGGTACGTGGCCTTCCTTCACGAAATATAGAGAAAAAAATATAAATGATATTTGAACTTTGACCCAAATACAACGTGGTTCCCAAACTTGTAACTTGTTCAATATGGTTTCCAAATTTTATTTGTATGTTTAATTTAGTTGTGAGATTATATGAAAATATTTAATATTGTTCTTGAACTTGAATTAATAGAAGAAAAGTATTGAACATTTTTATATAGTTCGGAGACTAAATTAAATAAATACTAAAGGTTTAGAGACCATTTTAAATAGATATGGATCACTTTGTATATTAAGTCAAAGTTCATAAATTATTTATGACATTATCCTCTAAGTATATAATAAGTGACTTTAAATAAGCTAAGAGTAGGGGAGGAAGTATGATAAGTATAATCAGGTAACCGATCCGTCCAGACCCTAAAAAAGAATCCACGGGTTTTGGGATGGTAATCGAAGCTAAAATGTAAGAATACTAAAATGCGTTTATTTCATTTATAGTCCTTAGATTATGTAATAAATAAAAAATGATTATAGGCTTTGGGAGCTTTTAAAGATGTACCTTTCGATCATACACGAAAACCTCTACATTTGATAAATCATTTTAAAGGAACTCGAGATTACTTACATAATTCTGTGAACCCCAGAAAAAAATAAAAATAAAATAAGCATGGCTTTTCATTTTAGGATAGTCAGATCTTAAATTCTTTTCAGCCTTATATTCTGCAAATTGATGGGATTTTTTATGTATTTAGTATAAGATCTTCATTTGACCAAAAAGATTATGGTGGGATGTGGGTTGCCGACGGAACCCAATTACTTTAGTGAGACGGAGTTGAGATTTTATATCGAAGTCTAAAAAGATTCGGAATAAATTTAGATCTACGTAGAACTTGGAAAATGAACAATTTATTATAAAAATAAATAAATAAATAAATATTTTCGCTCTTTACAAAAATGCATTGACATGAATTATTGTCAATGATGAATATTAATGAGTAATTTATATATATTGTGGGGGTATTTCTATAATTATATTTCTATTGATACCCTTTCTATAATTATTCACTCCTACAAATACATATCATACAACCCTCATTGGTAGGGGTGAGCATCGGTCCAGGGTCAACCCTGGACCGACCTTAGACTAGCCCAACCATGCTAATCCTAGTCCAATTCCTAAAAAGACTAAATCGGTTTTTGGTCCTAAAATTCTTGAGCAGCACTGTGTGGGTCAATCCTTCAGTTTTGAGAGTCCCGGGTCGATCTAACTCGGACCAACCATAACTATATATATAATATTTATATATTTTTTATATAGAGAAAATCTTAAAATAAACAATCAACAACATTAAATAGTTCTTTAATGAAGAGTTCAAGTAATTTTATATTGTTCTTTAATAACTTAAGTTTTTAATGTCTTTTACAGCGTCAATAATCATAATTTACAAATGAGGAAAATGTTTTTGTAAGGAGTCCTCACAACGTCCAAAAAGGCAGCTTATGGCATCCTCCTCTAGTATTCGTTATCTTCTGTCGTATTTGTTCTCTTAGTCTTCAATTTAATAAAATCGAAAAAAACAACTTTTCCACTCTCCATTCGACACTCGCCTCACTTGCTTTGGGTCACTCATGATGTCTTATATGTTACTGTTGACAAGTTGTCAATAGTGATAGATGACGATTTATAGATAACAAGTATTGAAAGGGTATGATAAATTGCATTCTTATTATGGGGATCAGTGTATGTCTAACTTTTCAGATAATGTCAGCATCATTACATGCTCCAATGAAATAATATTAGTGATGTCTGGTCAAGATCAACCTATCCAATAATTAGATTGTTAGATCAAGCACTTGATATGCCAACGTATCGAAAATATCTTGACAATGATGGATTGTGGCTAGTCAAACCACACCCGCCTGGTCAAATAGCTGGTTCAAGCTCCCAACCCAATGTCACTATCCCCACAAGTCCGTCTTCCTCCTCATGTTTGAAATTCTCAAATCAAAGAAGGATAAAGATTCTTCCATGGAATATCTACTTTTTCTTTTTACACTAGCTATGGATGATTTACTTTTCCATAAAAGGTTATGAGAAATCAATATGATGCTTTACAATTAGACTCGATATATGAAATAGTTGAGTGATTAAACGCTTGATTTGAATACAATACATTATAATTTAAATCGCAGCGCTTCCAAATAAAGCAACCTAATATATGACGCTCACTATGGTGTGAGCAGAGTGAACCTTAGACACGACAGTTTGCCTAAATCCTTGAATGTCAATAAAAAGAAATGCTTCCAAATACAAATGGTTATCAAAGGTTTGCATCTTTGCCGGAAAAGATTTTTGCTTTTGTCTCCTTTTCAGTTTTGATAACGTAGTCTTTTCTTCAATTACTCTACAAGACTCAACAGGCATCTAATAAGATTCCAAGAAGTCAAAGTACTCAAATGGAATATTCTCATAGATGGTGTCATATCAATCATTCCTATCCTACCAAGAAAACAACGAACTTGACATATGCACATGTGACGTGTTTAAACAATGCATGCCGAAGGACGAAAGCAAAGAGAAAATAATAGGCCAATCCAAACGCAAGCACATGCAGTTCCATGATTCTTGCATTGCATGGTCTCGTGACGAACTGGGCTAGTAGGAACCCGCAATTTTATACTGAAAGTCTTCTAGGGGTGTGTATGACAAAAATTTTGAAACAGAAATTGATTTCTTGCCAGAAATTGATTTCTTAATTTTATTTCAGAAATTGATAAGTTAAAAATTTTAGCTTATGATTTCTTCTTCAAATTTATTTCAGAAATAAATTTCTATTCCAGAAATAGAAAAATCAAATTGTGTTATCAAACAGATTTCTGTTCCAAACCTGTTTCGAGGAATAGATAAATAGATAAATAGATAAATAGAAATTTTATCATGCGAGCCATAAATGTTCCGTAGACTGAAAGCAAGGACAGGAAATATCTAACACAATCCTTAAGATTTAACATACAGATGTCGAGAAATTATTCATGCTCTGGGAATTCTGTTTTTCCTCTACAGGGCATCTCAACCCTCGAATGCGTGGAGGTCGTGCCCTGAACGCCTTACGCCTTGAATCTAGGGATCGAGATGCTGATAAGCAATGCTCCCTACCCAGATGATGAATACTCGAAAATTTAAGGCATCTCAACGTGCCTTTGTGGAAATCAACTTCCGTGAAATCAATTCCCGTCATGTTTTGTTACATGCTGAGCTATTTTGGCGATGGGCATGAATTCCTGCGCAATGTTTCAGCCCTATAAAACGAGCGTTGGAGGATTGAACAGGCATGTGATGAAGGGTCCAAGGGTTGTTGTTGGGTTTGATCAGAAGGTTTGGCTCACCGCAATCGCGGGGGCTCTCAGTTCTGGTCCCGTTTTACCGTCCAGGAAGAAGATGGGCACTTGACCTTTCGAAGATGGAAGAGGACACAGTTCGAGAAGGAGATGGCGCTTGACCTTTTGAGAATGGAACAGGACACTTGATGTTGAGGAGTTGTCGTCGCCCCCATGTTCAAAGATTGATAAAAATAAGACAGAGAAATTAAGACTATTTGTGAAGATTGCATTTTGCAATTAACCCAAGCTAAGCACGCAATACCTCATGGGGATTGTATTTTGCACTCTAGCACTAAACCATGAGGCCAAGAACATTAAGGGCGCATGATAAAATTTCTATTTTTTTTTTTTTTTTTTTTTTGTTCTTCGAAACAAGGTTTGGAATGAAAATTCATTTGGTAATATAATTTTATTTTTTTATTTTTAAAATAGATTTATATTCCAAAAATAGATTTGGAGCAAAAATCAAACACTAAAATTTTTAACTTTTCTATTTTTGAAACAAACGTAAGTGATGAAAACTCTTTTTATTGTTCACTCTCATCACCGTCCACCACTCGTGGAACACCACATGCTAGCCACCAATTGTCCATAACGCCATACGCCGGTCGCCCCCTACTAGACACCGGATGCCCACTACTTGCGGGCCTGCCACCTGCTGCTAGACGCCGGCCACTACCCCCTAGAAATAGAAATTCTATTGTTATAAAATGAATATATATTCCAGAAATAGAAATTTTAAATCGTTATCAAACATATTTCTTTGCTCAAAAACTCATCTAGGAAATATAAATTGATTTTTTTTTTCCAGAAATTTCGTCATGTGCATCCTAAACTGTCCTATCATAAAATGCTAAACTAGCCCTTGCACCTATTTTGCCAATCGCCAACTATAAACCTAAACGTGAATTGAATACCTCGTGGCTAGCCCTTGCACCCCTTTTGCCACCTCTAGATAGAATCGTGGTAGGTCATCATGGTTATTGACTAGACCTAATCAAATGGACGGGCTTGGCTACTTTTTAGTGGCCCATCGGCCCGCTTGGACAAAAATCCCAACCTTGATCAATGGGCCAATCGAGCATTGGATGGTACGTGGCCTTCCTTCACGAAGTATAGGGAGAATAATGTAAATGATATTTGAACTTTGACTCAAATACAATGTGGTTCCCAAACTTATAACTTGTTCAATGTAGTTTCCAAATTTTTGGTGTATGTTTAATTTAGTTGTGAGATTATATGAAAATATTTAATATTGTTCCTGAACTTGAATTAATAGAAGAAAAATATTGAACACTTTTATATAGTTCGGAGACTAAATTAAACAAATACTAAAGGTTTAGAGACCATTTTAAATAAATATGGATCACATTGCATATTAAGCCAAAATTCATAAATCATTTATGACATTATCCTCTAAGTATATAATAAGCTAAGAGTAGGGGAGGAAGCATCAGGTAATCGATCCGTCCAAACCCTAAGGCTACATTTGGTCGTCCGGATTTTAATAATGATAGATTTGGATATAATAGGATATAAAATCCTAGGATTTTTTTATATTATATTCATTGTTTGGTGAATTACAATATTAAAATCAGATATATTCATATCATATCACTTTTTTTTTTTTATATATAAACGGCATATCATTGTAAATGAACCAAAAAGTTCATAAACGGAGATGGTGGAAATCTCTCGTGACACTATGCCTAATTTATTTTTTTTTATTTTATTTTTCCTCTTTTTAAAATTATTTTCTTTGTTTTTTCTTTTTTCTCCTTTCATCATTCTTTAATAAAATTTTATCAAATAATAAACTGTACTAACATATCTAAAATACAAAAATACCTAAAAAATATAATAAATTTAAATATATAATTTATAGATTGAATGTTTATTATAATATAGAATTAAAGTTGAATATATAAATTAAAACAAGATTAAATTAAAAAATAAAATTTTATTTTTATTTTTTATTTTTAGTTTCTTAAATTAGAATTTAAATATTATTTATATTGAAATATAATTTCAATTTTGTAAATTTAATAAGTTTGTTATTTGAAAAAAATAACTTTCCTATTATGGACGTTAGAAATCCTATCCACCTTTATCTCACCTTCTTCATCGGGATAATTTTATCTGGCCTATATTCCTCTTATATCCGACTTTATCCTGTCCTAGGTAAGCACCAAACATAAGATAATCCTATCCCGAATTTTATCTTGACTACCAAACGTAGCCTAATAGGATGTAAACAACTTTTGGGTTTTTGGTACCAGGACGGGTTTTAGGTAGGCCAAAAAAGAACCCACGGGGTTTGGTATGGTAATCGAAGCTAAAATGTAAGAATACTAAAATGCGTTTATTTCGTTTATAGTCCTTAGATTATGTAATAAATAAAAAAAAATGATTATAGCCTTTGGGCGCTTTTAAAGATGTACCTTTCGATCATACACGAAAACCTCTAAATTTGATAAATCATTTTAAAGGAACTCGAGATTACTTACATAATTTTGTGAACCCCAGAAAGAAAAAAATAATAAGCATGGCTTTTCATTTTAGGATGGTCAGATCTTAAATTCTTTTCAGCCTTATATTCTGCAAATTGATGGGATTTTTATGTATTTAGTATAAGATCTTCATTTGACCAAAAAGATTATGGTGGGATGTGGGTTGCCGACGGAACCCGATTACTCTAGTGAGACGGAGTTGAGATTTTATATCGAAGTCTAAAAAGATTCGGAATAAATTTAGATATATGTATAACTTGGAAAATGAATAATTTATTATAAAAATAAATAAAAAAATAAATATTTTTCTCTCTACGAAAATGCGATGACATGAATTATTGTCAATAATGAATATTAATGTGTAATTTATATATATTGTGGGGGTATTTCTATAATTATATTTCTATCGATATCCTTTCTATAATTATTCACTCCTACAAATACATATCATACAACCCTCGTTGGGGTTAAGCCATCATAAACACTTTATCATTATTTTCTCTTAACTCTAAACAGCAATGATAAAAATATTTATCATTGGGTAATTATTTTAGACAACACAAATAATTATTTTTAAGGAATTTTTTTAAAAGGTGAATTTGTTGCGAAATAAATGGACTCTGCAGAAAAACAAAAGTTATTGGGACAAGTCTGGATGGGCATAGAAAACAAAAGAAAATGACAGCACGCATCTCGTGCGGCTCCCGCGTCTCCTCCAGTCCTTCGTTTTCAAAGGCGGCCTACGTCGTTCCAGTTTCCAGTCCACACGTGACCCGATATCGCCTGCCAAACTCCTTCTAGAGGAACCGGAACGGGGCCGCAAAAGTCAACGCGGCCCGAAGCATCGCCTCGGTCGCATGGAAGACCGCGACGGCTTCTCTGTATTCCTTGGTCTTCGGTCTGCAAGTTCATCAGGCCCCCGAGGCAGCCAGCCAGCGAGAGAGAGAGAGAGAGAGAGAGAGACGTGTTTGATCGTTTTGGATTGAGGGAACTCCGGAAGCTGATAGCTTGCGGCGTAATTCTCAGAAGGGTCGTATCATCAGGAGCGGGAGAAGGTCAAGGATGGATCAGATAATGAACAAGGTGGGGTCGTACTGGTTCAGCCAGAAAGCTAACAAGGAGATTGATTCCGTCGGCGACGATTTCACCGTGAGTTTTTCTGCCCCCACCACCCCCCCCCCCCGGGGGGTGTCACCTTTGAATTTTTGCAATTTGTGGGTGTTGATCCGGTGATGAAGTTGCTTCTTTTAAGACCAAATTGACATGTTTGGGATAGTTTCTTTTGTGGGTTTTGTCGTCCTTGCCTGTAACGATTGGATTTCGGCAATAACATTATGGGTTCAGTTCATTGGGTCTCTGCATGTCTCCTGCCCTGTGACTCAATCTGACATAAACCAATCTGTGTATGCTTGGAATCCCTTGTCCTTTCTCTTATATCGCCTTGCCTGGTTCTTGTAATCGGAGAAGAGAAGGATTAACGTATTTTGCTCAATAAAGTGACCCACTGCTGGTAGATTTTTTCCCTTCGGCTAAATATTTTCCATTGGCCGTTGTGGAGGAGTTAGAGAGTATGTTACTGATAATTGAGAATGAACATGCAACGAACAACTCCTAACGGAAATGGATACTATAGTTTTGCTTTTATGCAGATACATCGGAGTGAAACCTCTCTAACACCAATGTTTGATAGATTTTCTGTCCAACTATGCACATTTTAGGAATGAGAGCAGTTTGTTTGATGCACATTTCTGTAGTTAAAAGCACTGATAAAGTTTTGTTCAGTTGCAGCTGAAAGCTCATTGGTTTTAAGCTGCTCATGTCTTTTATTTAGGTGAATTTTTAAGGATTTCTGAAGTGCACTAATTAGTTTGCCTATCCTTTAAGCGTGGTAGTGGTGGATGCCAATGAACAGCGATGACTTTGCCAATCAGAGCCTGATAGGTTGTAATCCTAAGTTAGGTCTTTGCCCCATGCATTTAGACGAGAATCACGTGTTAAAAACTGTAGGGCTTTTATTAATCAATGTCATGGCTTGCTTAGTGTATGGTTTTGAGGAAAAGAAGTCCTATTTTCTCAGGTCAAGGTAGGTCTTGACAAGCACGTGTCAGACAGCATATGCATGTGGTTTTGTAGATCAGTTACAAAGTTTCAAATTCTTTGTTGGTTGAAGTTAAATCTATTGGCATAGAAATCTACAAAATGTATGAGACCTATCTCTCTCCCCGTGCATGCAAACACACATGGGTATCTGCTCTCGCTTAGTGGTAGAAATCAGGGGAGAAAAGAAATTAAATTTGTTGTCATCATCACATTGACAAGTTCATTAGCGTACAAATATGCATGTTTGTGGAATATTTTTTTCTGCTAACAGTTTTCTCTTTGAAAAACAGTCAATGTCAAGCAGCCTCGAAAGTGGAACTAAATGGTTGGTCAACAAACTGAAAGGTTTGCTCTTAACACATATCTTGTGTGCCACTATTTGCTTTCATGTGTTAATCATTAAGTAATGATGCTCTTACTCACCTGTTCTGCTCACTGGAATTTGGAGAGCATTCTTTGCATAACATAACCTGGCAAATTGTTTGTACACTGAGAAAAGTTGCCCTTATAGTAGTAATTTTATCACGTTTTTTCCTTTGACAAAAGCTTCACATTGTCAATGTGCAGCCTGACTTTGATTTTTTCCCCTAGTAATGGTTCATGATGACCCTCATAAATGTCCAAACAGATGCTGATGCCCCAGCAGCAAAAACCTCCTTTGTTGAGTTTCCCAATGTGATATCATGGTCTGCCATTAGTTATCTCCTTGGGCATCTATTGCCACACAAAAAGATAACCTTGTGAAAGCCTCTTGTTTCCATGGGTCATTTGCAATGAATCTGATGGCATGGATGATTTGATCTAAACACCGATATAATGTGGTATTATAACTATAAATACACAACATGATTTTTTCTGTTTCATTAGAGATTTTGTGTAATTGCATCCCTTGCTTTACTGGAGTCCCTTTCAATATATTAAAAGAGTTGATGATATAGAACCGTCTTTTTAATTTCATTGTCATAGGCTGTGCCAAGGGTATTTACTTCTCCAATATTTTTACTTTTTTTAGATAGATTTGAGATGCACTTTGCAAACAAAACTTGTAAAGAATGAGCATTTTACATCAGGTTGAGGGTTGTTCGACTTTTTTTCTTTTTCTTTTTTTTTTTTGGCATGAACCTCACTCATAACTTGGTTTTGCAGGAAAGATGCAAAAGCCATTGCCGGATCTTCTGAAGGAATATGATTTACCAATAGGGATCTTCCCTCGTGATGCTACCAATTATGAGTTCGATGAGGAGACCGGAAAGTTCACTGTCTTCATTCCATCAGTTTGTGAAGTAGGCTACAGAGACTCCTCTGTTTTACGTTTTTCCACCACGGTGACCGGCATTTTGACTAAAGGGAAGCTGGCGGACGTAGAAGGGATGAAGACGAAGGTGATGATTTGGGTGAAGGTGACGTCAATTTCTTCTGAAGCATCGAAGCTTCACTTCACTGCCGGTTTGAAGAAAACGAGAAGCAGAGAAGTTTATGAAGTTATTAGGGCTGGGTTTACAGTAGATAAGTTTTGAGGTCTTCTGCGTTTGTGTTGAAGATCTTGGCGACTTGGTCTTGTATTATAGAGCTTCTGACATAACACGCCTTGCACTTTATGATTGCTCGATGTAAGCATTCGAACCGTTCCTCATAGTTAGAATCAATAATATCTGTGTGATCTGGAAGTTGCTATAGCTTCTGGAGTTTACTTGTTGTTCAAATCAATAACCATGTGTAAATGTCAGAGTTAACTCGCTGTTGATAATAGCTTCTGATGCTATGCAACTCCAGGATGTTATGAAGTGCCGGTTTCTCTGTAGATCTGGTTGGTCTTGCTAATGGGGTTTGTTGCCCCAGCAGTCGCAAGTCTCAAGGAGCTTGCAAATGATGCAAGGAATGTAAAATCAACTAGCAAGTTAACCTCTATGAATCTGTGTGAGGATCCAATTAATCTGACAGTATTATACCATGCGGATGCTCCATGGCGGCCCCTATGGGAATTGACATGTGGCCCATCTGGTGGTTGCCACGTCACTTCCGTTTGCTTTTATTCTTTTGTTTCATCTTCATTTCCAAGAAATAACTTACTATCAATAAAGCCTTGAAAACAATCTTATATGCTTTTATTCTCAATGAAATGATATTGATTGAAATAATAAAATATATAGATTTCACTGAAACAATCCCATGCGTGAAAATTTTCGAAAGAAGAACACATAGATATAGTATCTCTCTTTCCTTTTATCATTTTATATTAAAATAGCAAATCAAAACGCATGATAAAGAATCGCTTATGGAATAAGCCAAATATTTAGTATACTGTCGGAATAAGCCAAATATACTGATGACCTGCCTTTTTTCGCACCCTCGTGCGCCGCCACAAACTAGCCTTCGTGAATCAGGTTTTTTGGGGTACTCCTCGTAGACCCTCTTGAAGAGAATCGCTTCCGGGCTAGAACTCCTGAGATCAAGAGAGAGGAGGTTGTAGATATGGAAGTCCCTGCAGAGGACTCAAATGCTGAAAGTGGAAGGATATATGTCTGATGAACTTAGTCTTTTGAATAAAGGAAAAGCAATCGAGACCAGTCATGTGAAGGTTATGGACGTCGGCTACCTAAACTGTAATGTTCATAAGTGTTCTTCGTCAGTGACAAGGAAACAGTAAGTTCCAGGGATTGGTTAAGGGTCTAGATAAGCTTGCTGTCATTGATATCATAGAGCCTGCATTCGTCCTAGCATCACGCGCAATTTACCCATGTTCATTGCTGTACAATCCGTTAACTGGTGGCTCATATTCATTTGTGCGAGACCAATGAAACAGTTCAATTTACGAACTTAATATGCGAAAAAGAATGCAGTGACCAGTTCTGGGCCAAATCCTCCCCATTTCCGAATCAGACGTGTAGAAGTGATCGCAGTATGAATCTGTTTGCCTGCCGTGTGCTCACCGTCGCAGATAACGTTCAAGTTAAGCCCTTGAAAATTTGTAGGAAGTACCTTGGCATGGGCGAGTTTTACCTACGGGATAATGGACCCAACGCTCTTAGGCAATGCATTCGGTACGATGATTGCATAGTGTATTAAACATGTGAATTTCCACGTTGCCTGAGATTCGGCTATTTCAGATCATCTTGTTAGGTTTAGGTTATGAGTATTATTCGAAGATCAACTTTATTACAGACTGCCTCTTGTTGATTTCATTCAACCTCATACATCAGGCCAATTTTCCCCAATTCGAACCAACTGCCATCATCTGTACAGATACTAGAGCGGTCAACAACATTTTCATCGTAATCACAGTCTATATTGGCAAGAAATTTACACAATTGTGATGACCCTAGGAACAAAAGACAGGATCTACCCATATCGCCTTTCCTTGGTAGCAGAATGTAAGCTAGCTTCAAAAACGAATTTCTTGGCATATAAAGTCGATCTAATTGACCAACATCTTTTTTTTATGACTTACAATCTGTCTCCTTTGGCCTGAAGCAGAATCTCTGAGTCCAGTGTCTCCGGAAACTGGTGTTGTGATCATTATCGGGAGGACGAGAAGACTGAATCATCTCCCACATCACTCTTATGTCTCCACATTCCTCACAAGACTCCATGTCCTTGTAAAGCATCATCAGGCCATTCATGTTACCTTCAGAATATGCCATCCCATATCAGGAGAAAAAATTGCTTAAATCCAATGATCAATCCAAACATAAAGCTTAAGCTCTCCTGCCTCTTGCGCTGTGTGTGTGTGTGTGTGTGTGTGTGTGTTAGGCTCTTATGTTACCTTTGGCCTTGTATCTGAGGCATGAAGTGAAGTTGAGAAGCATAGACTTTGTTCGGAAAAGAAGTGAGTTTCTGAAGCTTGGCCAGTTTCTCCACCTGTTCACCCTCATATTGCTTTTCCCTCACTCACTCACACTCTCACTTTCATTCACTTCCTTTTATAAGTGATCTTGCTCTCTCTCCCTCTCATCTCCTCACTTCACTCAACAAAACAATGCTAAACAAGCTACACAACAAACCTAAAACAGACATGCCACGAAACAGCACTGATCAGGACAGGACGCTCCATGTAATCAAATTCCTCCTTTATATTATAAACTAAAAATAATCAAAATGCAATGAGACACTCGTGCTTGTCCTCTTGATCCAACAATCATTTAGAAAAGTCAGAAGGGTCCAATTTATTGCAACAAATGCTCTAGCTAATTGAAATACGCAGTGAGTCACCTTGTATCATATGTTTATTGCAAGTAAAAAAGAAGTAGATGGTATGTCCAAACTTTTAACTTCTTGTGTAGGTCCCAACATAACTAAACCAAACTACCCTTAGATAACTCTTCTTTAATGAAACTGCCATTAGGTGAAGGGACTTACTTTGCACACTAGATCAGTCAAGGACTCATCAGAGTCAACTACTTCAGCTTATCTTGACACTTTTTGAGGGACTGTATTGATCTGGGTGAGGAAGCGTAGGGACACTTAAGCAAGCTCTTACCAGAAGATAAGAAGATAATGGGTTAGGACAATAACAGTACAAAGATTTTTTTAAGTGTGTGTGGTGGAGAAGTAGAAAGAGCATACTAGAAACAATGACACAGTTTTAAGCAGGCAAAAAAGAAAGTTGCTTTGGAATTTTGCAGATTTCTCTTTCCTCTCTCACCAAAGATTCTGAGTTTTCTATTTTTGAATTTAGGAAAAACAAAAGGCGATGGGTCCCAGGTCAAGCGGTTGGTTGGATTTTCTTTCAGTTCACTGGTGTTTGGGGGCATACAAATTCTCTCATGCTCTCTTGTGGGTTGTCCAGTAGTGGCGTGATCAACTTAAAGTGTAAGCTCAAGAGAAGATTAGACAAATGCAGAGTTCCGTCACTAAGTTTAAGGTCAATTTAGATTTTGGAATGGAATGACAAATTAAAGAGAATAAGTCATGCTTCATAGATAACCCATCGACGGCCATGAATGCCGCTCGGGATGTTAGTGTATCCTGTGTGGGAATACACGATTTGATTTTCCTACTAAGCTGCTCTCGAGATTTCACTCGGTCTATGGAGACAAGGGAACCCGTACACCTCGAGTGGTTTCAACCCAGTGAAAGGACCTGTGGGATTGCCCTAAGTTTATCTCTAGATACTTCAACAGCTACTGAGGATATTATAAACGAATTGTGTTTCTTTCACTATTTTGTGGTCAGTCTTTAACAGATGCAAGCCTCTAATTAAGCACATGATCAAGACAAAGTAATACTCTCGCTTCCTAAATAGTGAGATTACATCACAAGAACTACCAAAAATTGGGGAAAAAGAAGAAGGGATGAACCTAATCGACGTCTTACCTACTTATTATTCTCCCACCAAAAGCCGTTCTCTTTGTGACTTGGTTTCTTTCTGTGTCAAAACCGTAATTATCTCTGCCAAGTTCGAGAGATTTCGTTGTTGGCACCATGTGCTCACAGATGCTACAACACTAATGTTGATTTGACATGCAATGACCCTTTCGCAACTGAACGAAATGACATGAAAACGAACATAGACAACAGAACGTTGCTGTTTTTCGAAAGGAGTATTTCTTCTCGGAGTACTAGTTAAAATGACCAACAAGATACTTCTATTTTCAAAGCTCTTCCTAGTAGAGCTCCTATTCCACAACTCGAGAAATTAAGATGCCAAGTGGTTAAAAAGATGGCCAAAAAATTGGAAAAAAAAAATGCCGAGGCAGGAAAGGGTTACTGAAACTCGAAAATGAGCATCAAGAGTCAAGACAAGAATACTCTCAAATAGGTTGAAGATTTTCGACAGAGCTCTGACACAATTACTACTTGTTGACACCTAAAATTTTGGTTAGTTAGGCTTTAATTTCTTTTAATCTTTGCTTTTCCTTTTTCGGATAATAAACAAAATAAATAACAAAAACAAAAACAAAAAAATAATAATAAAAGCAAGAAAAGCAGTCAGCCCCTTTTCTTTCTTCCTTTTGCACGACTTGGCCCCACCCCTCTTTTCCCTTCTTCTTCTTTCTTCTTCTTCCCTCTTCTTCTTCCTCGTTCCTTTTTTCTCTGCCTCTGTAGTTCACGCGCAGAAGATGACGACGCGCGCAAAGGACGGCCTACGGCCGAGGGGAGTAGGCCGACGTCGGCCGGAGATGATAAGATCTCGGGCGCCATCAATGCCGAGCACGCTTCGCTGGATAAGCTCGGATGGGACGCCGGTCCAGCCAAGGAGAACCGCTCGGCGCGCGAAGGGGACCGCCGGTCGAAGCTCCGTCGACCGGACCTCCTCGCCTATAAATAGAGGAGCACCTCCGTCAACGAACGGTATCGCAAGCTTGGAGATCTTCCCATTGAGAGACTTCGGGGGAGGAATCGACGAGCGAGCGAGAGAGAGCTCGAGTTGTGAGCTCAGCCCACCTTCCACCGAGAGACTTCGGGGAAGGCCGGCGGCGAACAGCTTCGAGAGGGTCAGATCCGGCCGGTGGAGGCTCGGATCTGGCCTGAGTGAGGGGAGCCGGAGGAGGGAACGCCAGATCTGTGAAGCCGGAGGATCTGCGCCACCGCTGCAACCGCGACTCTGCCGCTGCTGTCCTCCGCCCTGACGCTGTACCGCAACAGACTCGCCAAACCAGACCAGATCTGGAAACTGAGGAGCTGCTGTTACTCCCCCGCCGCCGTCACCTGCACCTACAGCCCCCTGTCGCCGCCACCGTTCACCGCCTCGTCGCGCCATTGCTGCAAACAGGTAACAGTAGCTGCCGCCACCGCCCCCAGACGCATCGTCGCCGTTGCTCGAAACCCTGGCCGCCTCCCCTGCCCGTCGTCTTCGCCACGATCGCCCCCTTCGCGAGACTCTAACCCCTGACCTAGGAGACCCGCTACGCCGCCGTCGAATACCGCACCACCGTCCGCCACGTCGCCGCCGTCGTCAGGCGCCGCGCCGCTGTCCGGTTACATCCCCAGTCCTTCCACCCGCGCTGCAGACGGATGGAGAAGCCAGCAATCCCGCGTCGGGTCAAGCCGGGTCGGGCGTGGTTCGCGAAACCGGGTAGGGTTTCGCGAGACCTAGGCGGCCGGAAATCGGGTCGAAGGCGGGTCGGTGACCGGGTAGGGTTTTGGCCGAGAACGGGTCGGGCGTGGGTCTCGTTCGGGTAGGGTTCCAGCCAACCTGGGCCCTCGCGCTTGGGCCGGGTCCTTCTTGAAAAATAGGACTATTTGGGCCAGGCTTGTTTTTTTTAAAAAAGAAAAAAAAGGGAGAAAAATCTGAGTCGGGCCCGCGTTGCGGGCCCGTCTGCGTTTCGGGCTGGCTCGGGTCGGACCCAACCCACGGATCCGACCCGGGTCAGTTTTTATATTATTTTAATATAAAATAATATTTTAAATAAATAAATAATTAATTAATTAATATTTTATTTCAAAAAATCAAAAAAATCAAAAAATCAAAAAAGTTTTATTTAGGGCGTTAAAAAAATGGTTTTGATTTCGGACCCAACCCAGGGATCCGACCCGGTTCGTTTTTTTACATTATAATATAATATAATATTTTTAAAAAAATGAAAAATAATTTATTTTCCAAAAATATTAAAAAATATTTTATTTTCCGAAAAAAAAAAAAAAAATCAAAAATATTTCATATTTTCCAAAAAAATGCCAAAAAATCCAAAAAAGCCAAAAATTCATGAAAAAGCCCAAAAAAATCAGAAAAGCCAAAAAGACTTGTATTTTCCCAAAAATACCAAAAAATCCCTTTTGTGTCCAAAAAATTAGAAAAATACCTAGAAAATGTTTTTCCTCCCAAAAATGCATGAAAAAAATCCTCGAACATCCAAAAACCTCAGGGTTTAAACAAGATTAGGTACCGAAAGGGCATTAGTGATTAACTAGTGTAATCAAGTCTCCGATCCTAATTTCTCTCGGGTTGCAGAGTGAGTATTTCTCCGATACTTCACTTGGGTTTAATCAACCCACCCCAAATCGATTAGTGGCGACTCTATTTAAAAATTAACTTGCAGGTTAAAAAAAAAATTTAGACCATTAAGTCGTGAATTGGTGGACTTGGGAGAGTCCGGCATAATTAATTTCCAGCCGAGCCATTAGCCTCCTTAGCGCGCCCGATTGATCAAGGGCGCCGAAAAAAAAAAAAGAGGTCGCGACAAATTTTTGGCGACTCCACGGGGACTTTGAGGACTTAGGCCATTTTATCTTTGTTTAAACGCTTTGCTGACTCGGGTTTTTTTTTTTTTTTCTTTTGTGCAGGGTAATAGCTTATAGTTTTTTTTTATTCTGTCAAAATAAAATGTTTTGTAATTATAAATTGCTGTGCATGCTTTATTGTTTTAAACACTACACATGGCACACACAACCCAGCCGCCGGACCTGGGCCGCCATAGGATTTCTAGGATGGTGTTAAGAAAGATACGACCTCGAACGCGAGACTGCGATGTAGAGGTTGCCTTTCTTTTCCCGAATTTCTTAGCCGAGGTTAGGAGGGTATGTCGCTAACGCGAGACCGTGACGGGCGGATATCCTTTTAATCTCACCAAGCCTTCGAGTTAGAAATCGAGCCACACGTCCCATCTGTATGTCTTTGTGCTTGCCATTTTATTTAAAAGCAAAGTGATTTCTTTACTTTTACTCAGTCTTTTTATTTGACCCATTTTATTTGACCCATGGCAATTTAGGATAAGCTTTTCAAGTCCCAGTTTATGTGCGATGGGGAAAGATGATATCCAGTTCATTCCTGCTCCCAAGGCGGAGCTCTTCAGATGGTGGGGCCAATTAGATCAGTTTGCCCAAGAGCGCGTGAAGGCCAAAATTGGTCATCTCCTATCGTTGATCCAAATCACTATTCGTCCTGAAGTCATACAAGCCATGGCACATTTTTGGTGCCGGAAGACAATTACTTTTATATTCGGTAGGTTTGAGCTAACCCCAACCCTGGAAGAATACAGCATCATCACTGGAATGCCTCTTGAGAAAAAGCTTGTCAAGCCATCGATAGGCGCCCTCCCATGGCGCAGTTAGCACGACTTTTAGGAACTGAAATCCATGTCATGAGACAAATTCTTGAAGGCAACCATAATACCCGCCCACTAGAATTTATGAATGCCCTGTTTTCAAAATCAGCCTATGACCCAAAAAAGTGAGATTTTCCTCCTAGCTTTTTTGGCTCATCATCTTCCCCCATCAAAGAAATGCCATAACTCCCAAGATGGCATGGATAGTTGATCAAATCTTAAGAGGGGGAATTATGTCAACATGATTTTAACTGAAACATTCTTGTCTTTTAATCGTTTTAAAGACAACTCGAGAAAACCATGCGAGCCTCTCCTGAAATTTTACAAGTCCGGTTCTTTTCTCACCTAAGCGAATTTCGAGACTTCATGCGATCGCCTGAAACAAATGCTTTTGAAAATCCATTACAAAAATTTATGGTTTTAGGACCGTACATTCCCAATCAAAGCTGTTTAAATTTGGTAAGCTTCCTAAGAAACCCAGCTCCTGAGACATTTCAATGGTGTGCTGGTTGGTTCCATGAAAAGAGGGCCCGCTTTGCTTACATGCGCACCCGCCCAATTCCGTTGCTTGGTCTCACTGGCGCCATTCCCTACTACCCGTATCGGGTAGCACGACAATATGGAGCCCTTCAAGAGATCCCACCGCCTTTCAAGATGATGGTCCCTCCAGTTCTTTTCAACACAAGCCGTGACTATGAATTCGAAATTTCTACCGCTGAGGAAACCTGGGACAAGTGCCATCGTAAAAGGATTGTGATACCTGAAGGGCTTGAGGGAGAAGAAAAAGCCCACCACGCCTCTGCGGCCTACATCCACAATCATCACATCCCGACAAGGTGGAAGCCATCAGTCCCTCGCTCAATCAGAGAGAGCAGCCCGCACGAGCAAGCAGAGCTCATTGAGAGGGATTTGGGAATGGACTGGATGCACACCTCAGAGCCAGCCCAAGGAAGCAGGCATCCTCGCAAGAGCAAGGCTCCCCGTCGCATATAAATTGGGAATCATGTGCCCCTTAGTGTAAATAGTGTGAAAGTTTTGTCCCATTGTTTAGGGACTCTTGTTTAATATCTAGTATTTCATCCTGTCTTTTCAATTTCAAGTTCAAGTTCTAGATGTTAGGAGTTGGCAGTCTATAAATCCTCTTTTGATAAATAAAAAAGCAGTTAGATCATTGCCATGGGTCAATCTTTGTTTACTTTCGTGCTCATTCATTGTTTTCACAACAAACAGTAATTATGAATCGCCGGCCACCAATCGCCCATGATTGGCCCCATGCAATAGGACCCGATCAGAATGATGTACAAAATCGCCTCATTAACATTGAAGACGGCGTAGGACAGATGTCCATTGTCCTTCAACAACTCTCGAGACAAATGAAATCCACTCAGGCTAAGCCCAACTCTATAGTTGCCTCAAACACCGTCATGACGCCCGCAAATTTGCCAGAAAATAGCCAGTACTATGGACAGTTTGAAAGGATCATGAAAAAGTTAAACGGCTTGACTGGGCAGAATCCCATGGACCTTTCCAATTATGCCGGCATTGAAATTCCTGAAAAGCTCAAAGCACCTGAATGCGAAAGGTATGCGATACCTCCCGCCCGTAGACCTACTTACGGTGCCTACCCGGTCCGAAGGATGATTCAATCGTACCAATCGAACTTGACTGGCCCTGCCTTGCGATGGTACATTGTCAAGAAGATTAGTCCTATTAAAACTTGGAAGGAATTAATTCATGTTTTCCATCAAGAATACGATATTGACATCACCCCTGACATCACCTTGCCCTACGAAGAGCCAATAATCGCGGAGCACGAGGAGTTGTTAGCTGCTGAGGTAGGAGAGGAGCATGTCAATGAAGCCTTGCATGATAAATGGGCAGTTGAGCAACATCTTGTTACTGGAAAGTTTCCCACTAGGAAAGGCAAGGAGCCTTTGTACAAGGTCAAAGACACAGAGTCTGTTCAAGAGTGGGGCACGACTGGACAACTTCCCAAGCTTACTCCAAGAGCTAGGGTCCAGAGAATACCAACCCCTATCAACCTGGAAAGTGAATCAGACAGTGAAACCCTAATGTCTCTCACTTCCCTTGACAGAATCAAGTTAGCAAAACGAAGGGCCTTACTCAAAAGGTCTAGACCAGAAGCCAAGAAAAGAAAGCCCAAGCAGATAGATTCAGCATCTACCGACGAGCCACCGCACCAAAGCTTTGAACATTCCCAAGAATACAACTTTGAGGGCCATCATCCTCTAGAGTACAACCTTGAAGACTTCCCGGCCCTAGAATACAATCCCAAGGACTTCCAGCGTTATTTCGATAATGAAACTGACGATTCATCGTATAATTGTTTCCTACTCTCATCCGGGGATGAAGGTCCGTCAGAAGAGGAAGCATACGTCTTTATCCGCTACGATCCTAACGAAGTATTAAGCTCGTCCTCTAACCATGAGGATAGCTTCAATACTTCATCCTCATTTGGAAATTTTGACCAAGAAGAGAGCAATGGGGTAATCTCGGTAGAATCCAACTTCCCTGAAACAGAAAAATTCACCACTACAACAGATATGCAGTGGGAAAATCAGTGGCCTAACCAAGATACATCAAGCCCGTCTTACGCTCATAAGATCACGACCCCTGGAGAGATGTGGATACCTGATTTCCGTAAGTATAATGGCACAACTTGTCCTGTGGCTCATTTGCAATATCTCCATGCGGAAATGAGTCGGTACTATGGCCCGATGTCGTTCACAACTCAGGCCTTCCAAGAAAGTCTTACAGGGTCTGCATTGCAATGGTTCGTCATAGCAGATATCAGCCTCATGAGAGATTGGAATGAGCTGTCTTCTGCATTCCTACTTCAGTATCAAAGCCAGATTGGGACTGAAGTACCTTGTCAGAACTTGGTTCACTTTAGAAGAAGACCAATGGAGGATTTTCGAGTATATGCGAGGAGGTGGGAGGCTTTTATGATGCAAACTTACCCTCAACTGGCTGAAGAAGAAATGATAAAGCTGTTCATAGGGGCTTTACCTCGCAAGCATCGCTGTTGGTTGCATGGGTTGCATTTTCGTAGCTTCAATGAAGTGGTCCTCTCATGCGAATACTTCGAGTCTACTGGAGGCGAGGAACTCAAAGGCGCTTAACCAGCAATATCAAAGTGCTCCTTTTCATAGGAGTTTTCTTGGGTGTTGCTTGTTTTTATAATTTCATGTTTCTTATCCTGTCTAGTGTGCTACTGTTGTATTTTCCATTTAAGTACTCTATTGTACAGTTATAATATTTTGTTTTAAGAGCATGAGGCGGTACTTCAAACTGGCCCAGTGATGTTATCCAACCATGAAAAGAAAATATCATCCAAGGAGAATACTGAGGGCTGGGCTTCCTCATGCTTTTTCTCCCCCAAAGACGTATTTTGAAAATAAAAAATATTTCATCACTCGAAAGTTTTTGTTAAAACAAGATGATAAATTTAACCATGTTTGTCTTTCGACTCATTCACTTCATGTCTCGAAGATCATTCCCATCCCCTTTGACTTAGTGTGACATGGGGCATTTGAAGCAAGCGCATCAAGCGAACTCACCAAATTCAAAGACACCCCGCCAAGAAAAACAGGGGCAAATAGAAAGAATCATCCTACACCAAAAGAGGGTAAGTCTTATCCTCTGAATATAATTTGGAAATGATGTCTTCTCTCTTCTATTTACAGGATACAAAAGATGAGATGTAATAGGTACAGGCATAGAGTTGGGATCGAAGCATCCATGACATGCCTCACTCCTGCCTAGCTTCATCCTGAGCCAAAGAACTATCTCGTCGCACGACGCGCCCAAACGGCTAGATGTTACAGTATCAACTTCAACATAAGGAAGGAGTTCCTCCTCTTCCTTTTAAAGTGATTACTATCAACAGGAAGAAAATCTAGACAGTCAAGGCGATCTATAGCCCCACACCTTAGACAATGACTTTGGAATTTAGAAACTTCACTCCAGACGCATATTCTCGCAAGAAGTAATTGCCACAAGAGAATTGGAGGTTTTGATTGTCCATCTCAGATTCCATAGAAGCTTGAAGTACATGACTTTGCTCAATGCTGCTAATGGTCATATAGTCAAAGACAAAAGAAAAATTCCACAGAAGGAAGGCGTTGAAGATAAATCGACAACCATCAATCATACATACATGGCCGTGAGTGAGGAAGGCCAATCGAAAGAAATGTCAAACTGTGCCAAGACGAAAAGGCCGTTATCGACATTCAAATATCCCTAGGAGTCAGCAAATACAAACTTTGGAGAAGAGTAATTTGGTATCGTTTCCAATACTCCCAGTGTCTGAACTCACTTTTGACATATTTTCTCCTATTGACAGGAAGCATAGGATTCAAGAAACAAGCTTAAAGGTTAATTTGGACAAATCAAATGACCCATATCAATTTACCTAACTTGGTATAAAAGGACGTGTCGTCCTGGAACCGGTTCGGTTAAATAAAAAAGGCAGCGCCCTACGGACACCGTCGGCGCCTCTAGCCGAGTGGTATCCGGGAAGAAGCAAAAAGGTCCAAAGTCGGGGGTTCGAATCCCCGACGCGGCAGTTGGCCGCTTGGTAAAAAAATAATAATAATAATAATAAAAATTTTGCTTCTCTTGCACTTGCAAATTACGAGAGAGCAGGTGACCTAACGAAGCAAAAGACGTAGGACTTCGTGTCCCACTTGCACTTCAGGTCCATCCAATCCAGTGAAGGGTAATGTTGTATCGCTTCCAAGTTATTCGACTCTTGAAAGAGCTTCTGACTAACATGATCCCTTTTATCTGTTGCAGGATCACTTGACCGTAAAAAATGCAGATAACAAATCAAAGAAAGACATGTCAAACTCTGATAAGCTCTCCTAAAGCGAAATGGTGTCCTGAATAACCACCAAAGCAAATGACAGAAAATCTTCATACCTCAACTCATATTTTGATCTTGGCCAGACTAATTGATCTACTTGTACATCTTCTCTTCTGCAGAGGCAAAAACAGAGATGCCCGATCAGATTCCCAATCATTGGCTGATCATTCATGTGTCATATCCCTAATCAATAGGGACAACCAGTGACACCCATTTGCGAATAACCCTTTTGATGTTCAAAATCTAACATATTTGGAAACACCATTATGTTAACCCCTAAAGTTGTCAATAGGGTCTTTTTTGAGTCAAAACCATTCATTTGTTTTGAGAGTACAAACTCCATCACATTTAAAATGCTGCATGGATTTTGCATGATGATTTTGTCTGTCTAAGTCACTGATTCCACTGAGGATTATTAGAATAAACAGCTAAGTGAAGAATACAAGATTGATTGAGCATGCTGAATGAGGCGCGTCAGAATGATGACAGGCAAGCTATATCCTACACACAGTCCCCCCATCTATACACTTGTGAGATGAGTGCAGAAGATTCCATGGCTGCAGGGTAAAGAGTTCTCTCGCGAATGGTACGATAACCAAAACAGTGAGAGGCACTTCATTGCTCACCCCTTTGAGCTCCTTACACTGGTGAAGTTTCTCCCATACCCCCATCAAGAACCACCCCACACTGGGGCAGATCGGAGGCGAAGCAACATCACAAGGTGAGAAGAGAGATAGAAATTTTCTTGCTCGCACTTGCATCAATCTTTGGGTGTCTTTATTGCATATGAACACTCGCATTAATTTAAGTGCCCTAGAGTCATGAAGAGCAATTCTTTCTTTACGCACTTGTATCTATTATATAACTCAATTGAGTCTGTAAATTCACCTTCACATGGAGGCAAAGCATAAGCTACTGCCATTTGAGCAGCATAATCAGAAATGCCGGCAAAAGATGAAGACTCAATAGTCTAACAAAGGCGTTTGCTTGAACTTATCAAGATCAGCTCTCAAGCAACGAGAATGAAAAAAAAAAAAAAACATGGACATAAAAAAGCAGTGTACCTGGTAAAAGCAAGGTCAATGCCCATAAATGAAGAACTGGAATAAAAATAGGGGCATGAAAAAGCAGTGTGCCTGGTAAAAGCAAGGCCAATGCCCCCCAGTCAAAAATGCAGCCAAGAAAATGTTGCTGTTGTGGTTCATAGAACCTCCATTTGACAGTGAGAAGAAAGACTGGTGACAAATGCCAAGGCAATCACCAGCTCTCACCCTTTTACACATGAATCAAGCCTACATTGCATCCCATTGTAAAAGTCTCTTCAGACTAGGGGCACTTCAATTAACGTAGGATTTCATATGTGCATAAGCATCGCTCGAAGAAGTACGAGCAAGACTATTCTATCTCTTTTCGCAGGACTCTTGACTTGCAAACTTGGAGATGATCGTGCAGCACTTCGTTCATGAGCCTTGACCTCGACGGTCCCATTTGATGAGCTATTGACCAAGTCTTCATCGCAATTTCAACAAAGACCCCTCACATTGGTAAAGTCGTACCACTTGCGAGAATACTCAGACCCCTGCTGACATGATGACAGTGAGAAGTGTGGTCCTTATAAATCCTGCATCAATGGTCAGGATAGCCTTTTCCATGAGAGTGAGCGAAAAGTCCTTTCGGCCGAAAGTCCCTCATCTAGCATGCTCAAGACATCTTCATTCTAAATGAAGGTTGTCTTTCAAAATCTTCCCCAATGGAAATCAAAAGATGCAAAACTGACAAAATTATCATGCATGAATCTCATTTGAACTCATGAATTTACAGCATATACAATCATGTGTGCATATTGTGCAAATAGCAGACATACTCTCAGAGATCAGAGATATTGCCAGGTAAACATATCTCTATCCCCATTTGTCTTAAAGTACCTATCTTTGTCCAGGTACTCTCTTCTTGACACTCGACCTATTCGAGTCGTCCCTTGAGTTTGGATGCTTGCAACTATCTTAGCATCCTATTGTCTTTGAGTACCGACCACCGTTCGGATACTCCTCTTTCCTGACACTCGACCTATTCGAGTTGTCCCAAGAGTATTGATACTTGTGACTGACCAAGTATCCCTTTATCGTTGAATACTTGCTGCTGTCTAAGTATCCCTATTGTCTTTGAGTACCGGCCACCGTTCGGATACTCCTTTTTCTTGACACTCGACTTGTTTGAGTTGTCTTCATAGCTAGGATGCCTACAATTGACCAAGTATCCCATTACCTTTGAGTGCCTTTCATTGTCTAGGTACTCCATTTCTGTGACACTCGACATGTCCGAGTTGTCTTCAAAACTATATCATTGAATACTAGTAGCCATTCAAGTATTCCATCGCGTTGTGCACCTGTGGTTATCCAGGTATGTTTTCTTACACTTGGACCAGCCAGAGTGGTCCCAGATCGTATCATCAAATACTTATGTTCATCCAAGTATTCCAGTACTTTGTACACCTGCGGCTACCCAGGTGTTCCAGCCCTTTTGAGTGCCTGCGGCCATCCAGGTAAGCCTTGTGCTACATTCAAGTTTATACTACCAGGAGGTGGGAGACCTTCACGAATATCCCACGCCCTCGATATTCCCAATTACCAGGAGGTGAGAGACCTTCATGAATATCTCAGGTACGTCCTCGATATTCCCAATTACCAGGAGGTGAGAGACCTTCATGAATATCTCCGGTACGCCCTCGATATTCCCAACTACCAGGAGGTGAGAGACCTTCACGAATATGCGGGGCACGTCCTCGATGTTCCCAATTACCAGGAGGTGAGAGACCTTCACGAATATGCGGGGCACGTCCTCGATGTTCCCAATTACCAGGAGGTGAGAGACCTTCACGAATATGCGGGGCACGTCCTCGATATTCCCAATTACCAGGAGGTGAGAGACCTTCATGAATATCCTAGGTACGCCCTCGATATTCCCAACTACCAGGAGGTGAGAGACCTTCACGAATATGCGGGGCACGTCCTCGATATTCCCAATTACCAGGAGGTGAGAGACCTTCACGAATATGCGGGGCACGTCCTCGATGTTCCCAATTACCAGGAGGTGAGAGACCTTCACGAATATGCGGGGCACGTCCTCGATATTCCCAATTACCAGGAGGTGAGAGACCTTCATGAATATCCTAGGTACGCCCTCGATATTCCCAACTACCAGGAGGTGAGAGACCTTCACGAATATGCGGGGCACGTCCTCGATGTTCCCAATTACCAGGAGGTGAGAGACCTTCACGAATATCTCCGGTACGTCCTCGATATTCCTAATTATCAGGAGGTGAGAGACCTTCACGAATATGTGAGATCCATCCTCAATATTCCCACTACCAGGAGGTGAGAAACCTTTGCGAATATCCCAGGTATGCCCTCGATATTTCCCAATTACCAGGAGGTGGGACACCTTCACAAATATCCAAGGTACTCCTTCGATACCTACGAATGCTAGGTATCCTTCAAGAGTTTGTACTTGTGATCATTCAAAGTACTCGTTCGACACCTGCAAGCAATCAGGTACTCCTTCAGCGTCTGCGAAAATCCAGGCACCTCCAAGAGTTTGTACTTGCGATCATCCAAGTACCCCTTCGACGCCTGCAAAGGCCCAAATATCCTCCAGGTTAGTACTTGTGAATATCCAGGTACTCTTTCAATGCTTGTGAATGTCCAGGCACCCCCAACAAATCGATGCCCGAGAAAGGTCGGTGCATCCTCCCGAGAAAGGTCGGGTTCCAACCGGGTGTCTTTGGAAGACGGACACCCCGCAAATCGATGCCCCGAGAAAGGTCGGCGCATCCTCCCGAGAAAGGTCGGGTTCCTACCGGTGTCTTTGACGAAGTCGGACACCCCAACAAATATGATGCCCGAGAAAGGTCGGCGCATCTCCCGAGAAAGGTCGGGTACCAACGGTGTCCTCGATCGATCAGCACCCACAAACAGATGCCCCGAGAAAGGTCGGCGCATCTCCGTCAAAGGCGACCGAAGAAAGGTTCGGGTCCTAGACAAACAACTTATTGCTCTAACAGCGACCAAAGAAAGGTTCGGGTCTGGAAAGCAATTCCTGTCAAGGCGACCGAAGAAAGGTTCGGTCCTAGACAAACTATTGATTGTTTTAACAGTGGCGACCGAAGAAAAGTTCGGGTCCCGGAAAGCAATTCCCCGTCAAGCGACCAGAAGAAAGGTTCGGGTCCTAGACAAACCAGTTGATTGTTTTAACAGCGACCAGAAGAATGGTTCGAGCCCCTGGAAAAGCAATCTCCTCATATCACCAGGTAAGATGACGCCTTGATACTTGCCAAAACTCGGGGTTCACACCCTATCTCACTCACTCCCGGTAAGTAACTACAGGTATCTTCTTATCTGTCTTAGTATATGCAATGTTATATTGCTCATTTTCTGTATAGGACACTAGGTCCTAAATATCATATAATCTATTGCATATATATAGACAAAATTTAGGTATCCGGTTTATCTTTGAATGCAACCTCGCGAACTCACCTTCAAAGAGTGAATTGTTGACACCTAAAATTTTGGTTAGTTAGGCTTTAATTTCTTTTAATCTTTGCTTTTCCTTTTCGGATAATAAACAAAATAAATAACAAAAACAAAAAAAAAAAATAATAATAAAAGCAAGAAAAGCAGTCAGCCCCCTTTTCTTTCTTCCTTTTGCACGACTTGGCCCCACCCCTCTTTTCCCCTTCTTCTTCTTTCTTCTTCTTCCCTCTTCTTCTTCCTCGTTCCTTTTTCTCGCCTCGTAGTTCACGCGCGAAGATGACGACGCGCGCAAAGGACGGCCTACGGCCGAGGGGAGTAGGCCGACGTCGGCCGGAGATGATAAGATCTCGGCGCGCCATCAATGCCGAGCACGCCCCATTTGGATAAGCTCGGATGGGACGCCGGTCCAGCCAAGGAGAACCGCTCGGCGCGAAGGGGACCGCCGGCCGAAGCTCCGTCGACCGGACCTCCTCGCCTATAAATAGAGGAGCACCTCCGTCAACGAACGGTATCGCAAGCTCGGGAGATCTTCCCATTGAGAGACTTCGGGGAGGAATCGACGAGCGAGCGAGAGAGAGCTCGAGTTGTGAGCTCAGCCCACCTTCCACCGAGAGACCGGGGAAGGCCGGCGGCGACCCCCGAGAGGGTCGATCCGGCCGGTGGAGGCTCGGATCGGCCGAGTGAGGGGAGCCGGAGGAGGGAACGCCAGATCCGTGAAGCCGGAGGATCTGCGCCACCGCCGCAACCGCGACTCCGCCGGCCGTCGTCCTCCGCCCCCGACGCCGTACCGCAATCGGACTCGCCAAACCCGGACCCGATCCGGAACCGAGGAGCCGCGTACTCCCCCGCCGCCATCACCGCGCACCTACGCCCCCGTCGCCGCCACCGTTCACCGCCTCGTCGCGCCATTTGCCGCAAACAGTAGCGTGGCCGCGCCACCGCCCCCGACGCATCGTCGCGTTGCTCGAAACCCTGGTCGCCTCCCGCCGTCGTCTTCGCCACGATCGCCCCCTTCGCGAGACTCTAACCCCGACCTAGGAGACCCGCTACGCCGCCGTCGAATACCGCACCACCGTCCCGCCACGTCGCCGCCGTCGTCGAGCGCGCCGCGCCGCGTCCGGTTACATCCCAGTCCTTCCACCGGGCGCAGACGGATGGAGAAGCCCCGGCAATCCGCGTCGGGTCAAGCCGGTCGGGCGTGGTTCGCGAAACCGGGTAGGGTTTCGCGAGACCTAGGCGGCCGGAAATCGGGTCGAAGGCGGGTCGGTGACCGGGTAGGGTTTTGGCCGAGAACGGGTCGGGGCGTGGGTCTCGTTCGGGGTAGGGTTCCGGCCAACCCGGGCCGCGCTTGGGCCGGGTCCTTCTTGAAAAATAGGACTATTTGGGCCGTGCTTGTTTTTTTAAAAAAGAAAAAAAAGGAGAAAAATAGCGAGTCGGGCCGCGTTGCGGGCTCCGTCATAAGGGCTGCTCGGGTCGGACCCAACCCACGGATCCGACGGGTCGGTTTTTATATTATTTTAATATAAAATAATATTTTAAATAAATAAATAATTAATTAATTAATATTTTATTTCAAAAAATCAAAAAAATCAAAAAATCAAGTCGGGCCGCGTTGCGGGCCCGAATGGATGACCCGGGTCGGACCCAACCCAGGGATCCGACCCGGTTCGTTTTTTTACATTATAATATAATATAATATTTTTAAAAAAATGAAAAATAATTTATTTTCCAAAAATATTAAAAAATATTTTATTTTCCGAAAAAAAAAATCAAAAAATATTTCATATTTTCCAAAAATGCCAAAAATCCAAAAAAAGCCAAAAATTCATGAAAAAGCCCAAAAAAATCAGAAAAAAGCCAAAAAGACTTGTATTTTCCCAAAAATACCAAAAAAATCCCTTTTGTGTCCAAAAAATTAGAAAAATTTAGAAAATGTTTTTCCTCCCAAAAATGCATGTGAAAAATCCTCGAACATCCAAAAACCGGGGTTTAAACAAGATTAGGTACGAAGAGGCATTAGTGATTAACTAGTGTAATCAAGTCTCCGATCCTAATTTCTCTGCAGTTGCGAGGAGTGAGTATTTTCCGATCTTCACTTGGGTTTAATCAACCCACCCCAAATCGATTAGTGGCGACTTTATTTAAAAATTAACTTTGCAGGTTAAAAAAAAAATTTAGACCATTAAGTCGTGAATTGGTGGACTTGGGAGAGTCAAGGCATAATTAATTTCAAACAGCCATTAGCCTCGCCCAGGCGCCGTACCTGATTGCGGCGCCGAAAAAAAAAAGAGGTCGCGACACTACTCACTAGAAAATCGATGAAGTTACTAATTCTTGAGAATAATAGCCTAACTTCTGTAACAATACCTTTCTTCAAAACACAAAATGCCTTGATGACACATGAAGAAAATACTAGAGCCGAAGAAAATGGGTTATCCGCACATTGGTGCATGCTGGTTTTTGTGGCCAAATCATCAGAAGTGCCTCACCCATTCCCACAAAACAATTCTCAACAATGCATGCATTACCTCCTGATAGGGCATAAAGCTTACACAAACTTCTACACCAAATCATAAGGGAACAAAAAGGACAGGTCCAATTCCAAAGTAGGAAAATTTGGGAGGATGGATTAATTTGTCTTGAGTGCTATAAATTTCATAGAGTGCAAAAATTAAATTAGTCCGGAGATTTCTAAAAGGAAAGCAAATCATTCTTCTCCACCACCATGTCCACTGCTTCCCCTCGAATAGGCCCAAAAAAGAAATACTGTCGATGGACAAATTATCATGAACATCTTTAAGCGGTGGCAGATGCTTGGGCTGCAAGCCTCTTCCTGGCCTCCTCAATGATAGACAGCTTGATACCCTTGCCCTTGGGAAGAGACAACCAAGGTTTTGATCCTTTACCGATAATGAAGACATTGCCCAACCGAGTAGCAAACTCATGTCCAAGAGAATCTTGGACGTGGATGGTCTCAAAAGTACCCTTATGCTTCTCCCTGTTCTTGATGATACCAACACGCCCTCTATTCCTTCCACCTGTCACCATGACAACATTCCCAACGTCGAATTTGATGAAGTCGGTGATCTTGTTGGTCTCAAGGTCAAGCTTGATGGTGTCGTTGGCCTTGATCAGAGGGTCTGGATAGCGGATCGTGCGACCATCATAAGTGTTCAGATAAGGGATGCCCTTCTGCCCAAACCGGATGGATCGCACTTTGCATAGCTTAAACTGCAGATGACAAACTTTTTTGTGAGCGTAGAATAAAGCTTATTGCCATCTCCACTTCCACAAAGGAACAAAGGATACTTTAGATGAATAATTCAACAGAATGATAAAATAACACCCTTATAAAGTTAAGGCAGACAGAATACAGACCTTTGCCTCGTCATCCCTAATGCTGTGAAGCCGGAATCTACCCTTTGTGTCATAGAGGAGGCGGAAGTTCTCATTCGTCTTGGGGATTGACACAACATCTGACAGGATCATAAAAATCCTAAATTATAATTGAGACTAGCGTGTCATACAGGAGTTTATAACACACAGCAAAATGAACAACGGTCAAGTTGCCAATTTATCCTGACCACCCAAATCAATCCTCAATTTACTTGCACCATTATATGTTAAAAGATGGGATCTTCAGTTTCTAAACATTCTATCTTCCCATGCACTTACATTAAATACATGTTATAAGCTTCAGAGATCGTCGAAAAAGAAAATGGGAAACTATAAAAACCATCCTGCACGTTTGCCTCAACAGCACTTTGCATCCTCTAATTTCAAAACCAATTTGCACCCTCTAGTTTCGAGATCTCTTACTTTGCATCTGACGGTTTCAAAAAGGAAACTTCGCACCCTGGCCTTTGTTCTCCCATGCACTTACATGCACTTACATTAAATACATGTTATAAGCTTCAGAGATCGTCGAAAAAGAAAAAGGGAAACTATAAAAACCATCCTGCACGTTTGCCTCAACAGCACTTTGCATCCTCTAATTTCAAAACCAATTTGCACCCTCTAGTTTCGAGATCTCTTACTTTGCATCTGACGGTTTCAAAAAGGAAACTTCGCACCCTGGCCTTTGTTCTCCATAGCTACTTCCCTGGTGTGGTTTTAAAAACCATAAGGTGCAAGGTGTATATTTTGTCGCAGAGGATGCAAAGTTAACATAAGACCATATTTGCAGATGCTTTATGTTATTTTCCCCAAGAAAAACAGTTTGATTATGTTCTATACAATTGTAGCACAAACATAGTTTCTCTGAATGAAAGGGGTACTCTAGAGCACATGCATGTGTATGAATGCATTCTTTATACATGATTCCTATGTGCACACAATGGGCAAATGTAATAGCCAGCTGTCTGTAGCAATGACTTAAATGCTTCAAGCTAGATTTACGAGCAACCAAGTATTCAGACACAGGTAGGAATGATTTCACACGAAAAGATCAAGTAAATGCTAATGTCATCTCGGGTCTTGGGTTTATATAAATGCTAATTTCTGTCTGATTCATAGGCAAGATGAGATGCACAGCTTCAGAACAGAAACGTATAGTGCACATACCCATGAAACCAGCAGGATATGTCTTATCCGTCCTCACTTTGTTATCAACAAGAACATGGCGCTGCATCAAGATGGCTATAACCTCACGATAAGTAAGGGCATATTTCAGCCTGTTACGCAGGATAAGGATCAATGGCAAACATTCCCTTGATTTGTGGGGTCCAGATGAAGGCTTTGGTGCCTGCAGAACGGAAAAGAAAATTAAAAAGACATAATCAGAAGCACAAGAAGATTGCCTAAGAAGGTTCACTTACAAAGGCGCCTCCTAGCTTGTCAAGCATCCAATGCTTTGGGGCATTTAGCCTCTTCAAGTGTTTCTTCAACCCTCGAGCCTGCAAAGCAGAGAGACACCAAGTGTCAGGAATACAAGAATTCCAAATCAGATCATGCACATCTATAAAGTGCCCTCAAAATTAGTAGTAGTACTTTGACTGTAACCCCATTAATCAAAAGAAAATTAAAAGTCCCGCGACCAAAATTCTCTAAAATAAGTACCAACTCCTCCTTCGTCTGGATTCTTTTAGTAACCACCAATTCAGAGTTGGTTGAAAAACTTTCAAGGAAAGAGGGGGCAAACTTGAGGAGTCAAATCCTCAAGACTCCAGATGTAAGAAACCACGTAACCAAATCTATCCAAATTTTAGGCTACGGTAAATAAAATTCCTCTCATTTTTCGACCTTGCTTTGTGATATGGACTCATTCGATTATTCTTAAACTCTTTTACTTCAAAATTCAGCTATGCAAATGCTCATTCACTGAAAGAAAAAGAAACTTGCAGCTTAAAGCATTGAGAGATACTTTCAGTTCCGAATTCACTAAATTAACACTAAACCTCAAAAGGGTCGCTTCAAGAAGAAGTTCTGTGTACCCCCCATTAACTGGCATCGTTCAGGATTACCCTCAAAACTGATCCACTCGATCAACATGGAACGCCACATTAGAAAGCGCTCGCTCCATTCGAAGACGCAAATCAAAGAAGCAACAATAACCAGCAATGGAAAAAGCCCAATAGTAGCTCACTAGACACTGATCCACCCCAAGTCACCATCAAAAGGCACAGGCATGCTCACAATCAGTTCAAGTAACGAGCCTACGGGGGGGCACAGGCTGCAGTCCAAACAGATCCCCCATAATCGCCACGTCGCCGATAGATCGCGGCCGCGCCGCCGAACAATCTAAACTAGAGTTCGCCGACGACGACGCCGGCGCCAAAACGAGCTAAGGGCATCGAATTCCTACGCCTTCCGTAAGTAAACTACTCGGAGTACAAACGAGGCGGGATCAAAACAAAGTGAAATTCCAATCGAATCACAAAAAGCAAAGCAGATTCGCAGCCGCAGACCACCAGCGAATGCAAATTGACGGGGAAAAAGGCACTGACCATCTTCGGATTAGCTTGAGCTCGACGACGGAGGAGCTCCGGAGGCCGCCGGCAAGGTGAAGCTGTCGAGAGAGAGAGAGAGCTCTAAAACCCTAGCTAATAGCTATTAAGAAGAAGAGGCGTTTCGGTGGCTCGAATGGAATAGCCTTTTGGGCCTGTTCTTGGGCCCAGGCCCATAGTCCGGCCCAATGGGCCAGTCCGGTTCGTTGTTCATTACTTCTTCATTGTGCTTCGAGTTGGAGAAACTCTCAAACGATGAGTGCGTTTAAGAGGAATTGTAAAATTAGCTCGATGTGATTTAAACGGTATAATTTTGCTATAGACCGCTCATCAATCTCTAGAGAACATAAATGCTAACTGTCAGTGATTTAACTTCGGTGCAGAGTTAGTTTATGACTAAATTAACCATATTTGTATTTTCAATTGCTTCTTATATGGAAATAAAGGAAATGGCAATGTGCTTCTCAGGTAGGCATTAGATTAGATTAGATTAAATATGTAAAATGTCATAAAGTTTGTAGTGATTGGATGAAACCGAAAGTACGTATAGCTATGACATACCATATGGCTTTTATTTTAGTGAAAGTTCAAAGAAGATGGCTTTTATATGACAACAAGCCAAAAAAAAAGGAAAATGAAAAATGGAAAAAATGAATTGAACTGGACCATATCGAGGTCTCAACTTGGTTTGTATTTAGTTAAGGTTGCGATTTGGTTCGGTTCAATCATTCACTCTAATTATGTAATTTGGTTCAATTTAATCATCGATACCCTATCTATGACTTATATTTCTGATCACACTTGTTATAATATAGCAACACTTCAAAAGGATCAATGACTTATTATTTTCATTTCTTTACCAATTTTTTTTGAAAAGTTAAATATTTCTTTTTACGGAGTATTATGTAAAATAAGAAGCACCTCCCTCTTTGATAAATATAATTGCCGGAAGCAGGATGAGACCCCACTTAATCTTCGAATTCATTTCATCAATTGAAAAATGATGATATCCATGTGTTGTCTATAACACCGCTCCTGACCTCTCGCCTCGTCTCATTCTTCTTTTGTATCGTCGCTTGAACGAAGAAGACACTCAATGCACCTGACTTTTTGGAACGCTCACCGCCACCGCCAGCATGCCTTTTAAGTCCATGATAAGTTCTGATTTCTAATGGGGCTAGAACTAAATTTTGAATGGATATACTTACAAAATACATACTAGACCAAGTATATTTACATTAATTTTGATTTATGGGATTATCATCAATGATATGATGTTTCTCAATTTTTTTGACCCTCTACTTAGTAAAGAAATGTACACAATAATAAGCACAAACATTCTTAAAGATCATCGAAAGAACAAACAAAACCATCAACATAGTGAAGTTACACAGTTTATGTCCCTAAATCACAAGAATATTAAAAAGAAGAAGAAGAAAAATGTTCCTCCCGTGGACCATTAAGAAAGATGAATTTCGGAAGTCCGAAATTGGCTTCTCAGTCTCGAACGATGGAGTGAATCAGCATAGAGGCCTCATCAGTAGTCGGACATGCATCCTCTGCTCACCAAATAATAAAGAAACGAAAAAACAAAAAATTGACATTAATTATACTTTCGACATCCAATATCTTCCGTAGTCAAACAATATGATCCATGAACTATTTCTATATATTAAATCAGGTCCCAAAACTTTCGATTTATCTTCCCACTTTTAATTGTTCACCCCATTGCGCTTGTTTTAGCTGTGTACCTATATTCTGAAATAAATCAAATAACTCGTTTTTTTACTTATTTATAAAGAATCAGTTTCAGTACTCGTATTTTGACTACGTGCACTAATTTGTGTACCATCCCCAAGTCTTTAATTAAATATACAAGTGAAAATTTAATGAAAACTCCATAGTTCTTCTCACTGCCACCACCCACCAGCTTATAATAGACATAATTCCTTTTTAGATTGAAAAAAAGAGAGTCAAATTGGTAATTTCGAAAATGACGGGATAATTGTTCACATAAATATTAGCACAAGCCTTCTACACAAATACACAATATATGTTAAAATGAATCATTTTTTCTTTTTTATTCTTTTATCAACTATATTTTATTTTTATTTTAACTTTTATTTTTAAACTTTTGCCCTACCCACTTTACAATTATGAAAGTCGAAATTCACACTTAAAATTAAATCATATTTACCCCAATCTCGAGAATATGAGAATTCGAACTCTAATTACAAAAAAAGAATAATAGAAGAGCTGATTATGTACCTGGCAGGTGAGAGATGATGTTCTCGATGATGCCCCTGCCGCCCCCGCCACTGCCGCCACCCTCATCCACCTCCGACGCCGTCGCAGCCGCCGTCTCGCCTCCTTTAGCCGCCCGATGTCTCTCTATCTCATCACCTCCGGCAGCGGCGGCGGCAGCGGCGAAAGCACTTCCTTCTCCCTCCTCACTTGAGTAAAAGAAGCTCGAAATAAGACTGCTTATCACCCCACCGCCGCCGCCACCACCGACTGCTTCACTTTCCCCATCGCTCTTCGCCCTAGAAACCCCACCGGCCTCGCCGCCTCTTCCGCCGTCCTCGACCTCCAGGGCTTCCGCTTTCCTCTTCCCCGACCACCGCCCCGCCTCGGGGCTCCCGGGAGAGACCAGGTTCGAGATCAAGTGACCGATGATCCCCCCGCCGCCGCCGCCGCCGCCGTTGCCATTTCCCTCGCCGTCCTCGCGACCCCCGTCGGCGTCGCCGCTTCCGCCGCCGGCTCCGTCCGCCGCCGTCGCCGGCGGCGGCGCCTTTTCGGGGATGATGGTGGAGAGGAGACTGTTCAAGAGCGTCTTGCTCTCTGTCTTCTCCCCTCCATCCTCGGCTCCCTCCTGCTGCTGCTCGCCCCCGTCGTTCTGGAGTGAGGTTGGACTGAGATCTGGCGCCATGGCTTCGTCTGAAAATCCAGTCGCCGGAACTGGATGACCATGTTTATATACAGAAGCGGAAGAAAAGGAAGGGACAAGCGTCGTCGTCTGGAGCGTCGGTCGGAACTGAGGGAAGCCCTCGCTTAGTTACACGTTCTTCGGAGCGATTTGTCACTTTCTGGAACAATGGGGAACCGACACGTGGTTCCTCGGGCGACGTGTCGTGCGTGATTAGCGTCGATTTCCGCGATAAGTCGGTGGTAATGCTACTCGTCTATCCATAGTCAGTTCTGGCACGATGCCGGGGTCATAAAAATAATACCAATAAAGATAAATCGATCGATGGAAAAATAAATTTACCAATTTTATTTCAATCATCAAGTCAACGGTACTGTGAAGAAATCCATGAAGATATCTAGAACATAATGTTTGATTATTTGGGATGTATAATTCTTGGAGATAATTTAAAATGTTGCGTTCTTATTTGGTTACTTACTGTGGATGAGTGATTATTGACTCAATCACACTAAAGACTTTCACCACTGTTATCGCACTAAAAATGTGTATTCATCCTAGAGTTCCTAGATAGAGAAAGTGAAGCAAGGTTAGATTGAATTCCTTTAGTAGCGGCTACTCTTGATCCAATTGTAAGTGGGAACTCTTGATTCAATTCCACCAAATCCGAAAATGGTTCCATAGAAGCTTGCATTTGAGTCATTCTCTTTATATATATGATACAATTGAGTGTTTGGGATATTAGTATCATACAACAATTTCCTTGAAAATCGATATGTCAAACTAAAATGGGATCTTATTTATATAATTCCGAAACATAATTCTTTTGACTAGTCCTTATGCTTTAACGCTCTTCGAATGAGGGAAAGACAAGTGAGCATTGTAAAACAAAGATGAAAATAAATACAGACGAGCAGTAGAAAGTGTAACTTGATTTTCTTTTTCATAGAAGTAACGAAATAGCCATTACAAGAATAAACCAAAAGAAAAGGTTAAGCGAATCCCAAATATAAAAATGAAGAAAATAATGAAAAGAGGGCTTGAGTGAGCAACAAATGTACATCCATCATTTATTTTCAAAAATTATAAGAAAGATATTGACTATTTAGACTCACTTAATAATTAGCTAATGAAAAATATTTTCATTATTAATGATAATTTGTATTTAAATATTTTTTAGACAATGAAAATATATTTATTCATTCATTTTTTAAGCGATATAAACGATGATTTTTTAAGAAAATATTTTCCAAATCATTCATTTTCCGCGAAAATTTAAAGAGCATGGAAAATCTAAAAATGGTCGAAGGCAACGGCACAATACAATTCGTACAACCAATCTCACTTGATGGAATAAGGCTTGGCTGTTTCTGTTGATGCATAGAGAGAAGCAAAATAAGACAGGTAGAGACTTCACAAGCTCAAACTCTGCAGAATCCTCCATTCTCAATGTTATGCAGAGAGATATCGGAACAACATGAAGCCCATTTAGTGCAAGACGCATTATGCCAATCCTCTCAACACAAAAGAAGATCTGACTTTGTTACTGTTCTCTTCCCCTTGAAATGAATGCAAAACTACAGACTAGAAACCTTCCATTTCAAGGGTTTTGTCGGCATTACCGAGCAACTAATTTCAAACTCAAAGTGAGCCATCACAATATGGGAAAAGAAGAGAACCTGCCTCCTAAACCGATGCTGCACAGGTTGAATCCATCGATAGAAGATCTTAAAGTATCATTTGAGCTGCAGGGTGACGACCACAGGCGATGCTATGGGTTTTTTCGAGCTCTACCATACATGACCTCCTCCTGCTCGGCCTTCTTTTGTGCCTCTTTCCTCTCCTTCCGTTTCGCATCCCTTACGGCCGTGTCAGCATGGACTTTCTCCATTATTTGGGTAAAACCAGGTACGGTCCTTTCTAGTTTGCTATACACTCTAGAGCTCAAGTTGAGGAAAATCCTAAACATTCGCTGAGACAACAATGAACAAAGGTCAGGAGACCATTATGCATAAATAGCTTTTCACTGTTCTCATAAAGAAAAGAAAAGAATAATATGTTACCGTCCTTTCACCAAAAATCCAATAAAGAGCTGATGCTCTGCAGTGAAGCTATAACGTGCCACAAATTAAACTGACTAACAACTGCTGATGCGTACATAAGGTCATACTTTCTAAACGTCAAAGAACTTAATGAAACCAACACAAAAAGCAAACTAAAAGCATAGCATGAGAGCTTTCATCAAAGATGCATGGGATTTTAGCTCAATAGCAGTAGAGGGGAGATGAGAGCTAGATTACACATTAAGAAATCCACCCGGAACCAGGAAAAATTAATCAAAGGTAATTTTTTTTCCATTCTTCGGAATGGGCCAAGCAAGGGTTGAAATAGGGAAATTTTCAGTAATCCATTCTCTTCGTTGCCCTTTCTTTATGTCAGTGGCCAGTCAGGATTGTAAGAGGCAGAAATCTGTGAAATAAAATTCTCAACTGTCGATAGGGTAGCCATTACCAACTGGGCCCAAGGTTAATCTTCTACTTACGGGTTTCAGTATAAGAATAGTCTAATTAAAATAGTCATCAGGGAAGAATGGGAGATGACTTATCGAAAAAGTCTCCGCACTAATAACTATTTGCAGTTACGCTTCTTTCTCTCAATATTATTATGGTGGAAGGCAAGTTTAGCCCTTTTGATTTTTATTAACTTGAGTGGTAAAAGACAAGCTGAATAACAAATAGAGGCAAAGAAAAAAGAGCAATACTATGTCGCACCTTAACGTCCTTGTTCCAAAGCTGGATGTACGGAGGACCTGTATGGTAAGTACCAAGGGGTAGACGGTACCATTCTCCACCATATGTTATCTGATCCATTGCTTGTTCAATGCTTAAAACTTCCCAAGGCCTTAAACCAGGTATTACTTTAGCCAATTGGATCCTGCATCATTAATAAGTACACCCACATGGTCAGGCATTGGTTATTTGCTTCAAATGTTTGGTGACTAAAAGGACTAGCCAGAAGAAATATACTTCTTTCTGGAGTACCTGAGATCTTTTGGGATGTACTTGTTCGGCATGTGGTCAGCTTCTAAAATGGTTGTGAGTTCTGAACCACTAGCCCAAAGAAATAGGCAATGACTTGGAATTTTCAGTCCAGGCCAAATACCATCATTAGCTTCGAGCACCGCTTGATCGCGTCTCCTGCTTTCTATAGCTTCTTGCTGGAGCTGCTTGTAAGTTTTCTTCTCTTGCCCTTTGAGAGGTACCCAAGGAGGTATTCCTTTCTGGAGTTTGTGAAGGAATGCAGTGGCCGCAGCACCTAGTCTTACTGAAAGCCCATAATAACAAGTAAAAAGATATCTCATTCACAGTGGCATAAGAAGTAAACAAAAAGCAGTTATAATTTTTCCCCAGGAAAAGAGTAGCTCTGGTGAACAGTAGTATTCTTCTACCAACCTGAACATGCTCTTCCAATCAATTTCGATGGCCAGAATTGACAACATCAATACACAAGTGGCAGAGATAAGATCTAATCAAACCAGTCCCCCAAACATGGCACTTCCATGCCTTTACAAATATTAGCATGCATATGGAGAATGCTTTACAGAGTAGACTACGCTTGCTGTGACTGACTATACTTTCCTGCACAAGACATTCGAATTTGTAGCGTAAAATTGACAAAACAATATGCCTACCTTCCCATGTGGCAATGGCAGGTTCCAGTCCATAAATCATATGAATTGGAGCCCATTCATCCAAGTCCTCACCCCAAAAGAATGTGTCCTTGTCAATTATTCCAGCACCCCAAGCTGTTTTAAGTTGTATCAGTTCCATCGGTCCCCGAGTTCGACCCAATCGATCCTTATAGTAGAAGCCACCACTCCTCATGATAACTGTCATACCAACAGCCAATCTATGAGAACATAATCAGATAAACAAATAAAGATCCACCATCTACCCCATGACAATCTGTTAATGCTTTTCATTAAAATTGGCGTGCATACTTGCAATTACCTTATCATGCCAACAACCAATCTATGAGAACACATTCAGATAAACAAATAAAGATCCACCATCTTCCCCGTAACAATCTGTTAATGCTTTTAATTAAAATGGCAGGCACACTTGCAATTACCCCACACAAAACGCAGTCTGTTGATTAAACCACAAATACTATGGCAATCAAAACATGGATACATTGGTTAAACCCCACACGAAATGCACATTTTGAGCAAACAAGCCTACATATTCTCATTCGAATGTACCAAACAGCATTATCAGGAATGAAGAAACACAGAATACAGAGATTACACATTCATCAAGCTAACTGAAAATCAAATTAACCGAAAATAAATCTTCCTCTATATCACAAGGACAGATATTTCTTACACCGGAAATTCTACAAACACATCCTGTACAACAACACAAGCAACCAAAAATTCCGATCTTGACGATGATCAAACAATCATTCTATCTCAACACGACATCAATGTCCAACAAAACTTACAATCATAGTACCGCCGCTCGAGCCGCTTATACCCGATAGCCTGCGCAACATCGATGGGCCGCCCGGGTGGGTACGGCCGCTGCCTGAACCCCCAGAGCCCGAAGAAGAACTGCCGCGCGAAATCCCAGAACTTGTCATCACTCTCTTCCCTCGTCTTGATCGCCTTCCGCGGCATCGGGCGGCCGTCGAGCCCCGGCACGTGCGGGACCCCGCGCCACAGCTTCTTGTCCTCGCTTCTGTACGGCTCGTCGTTCTCCTGGAGCTCCAGCTCGTTGAACTTATCCGCGACCTCCTCGGCCCGCTGCATGAACTGCACGACGGGGCTGGACCGGAAATCCTGCCACCACTTCTCGTTCTCCCGCACCTCTTCCTCGGTCGGGTTCTCCTTGGCGTCGAACACCGGGTCCTCGTTCAGGATCTTCTCGACCTCGGGGGTGTGCCGGTAGTCGGGCAGGTTCTCGCATTCCCAGAAGTACCGGTCCATCGCCTGGGTGTAGATGCCGTCCTCCTTGCCGTCGGGCTTGGGCTCGGCGTCGGGCTTCGGGGGTCCGAGGCTCGAGCTCAGGGAGGCGAAGTTGGGGGCGGCCCGGGAGGCGGCGGAGAGCGGCCGGGCGGCGGCGGCGAGGTTCGGGAGAGGGAGTGGGTTGGTGGGTCTGGCGAACCAGTTGTCGAAGAAGCTGAAGTTGAGCGACGCCATTGAAGGAGGAGGAGGAGGAGGCGAGGATTGCAGAGGAAATTGCAGATAAAATGCCCGAGACGGGGGAAGCGAAAGGGTCGAAAGGCGTGGTGCTGATGGGCCCAGTTGGGTTCGGGATTTGGTCCGTGGGCCCGTGGCCCAATAGGCCCGTGACCCGATTAAGTTCTCTCTCTAGTCTGCCAAAGTCTTGTACATTTTTGTAGACGGAGCTTTGCGAACAACTGGGCCTAGGAGGGCCCAAAGAAACCTAATTAAAGTGAACTCCCCATTTTGTATTTCGCCTTGGTTTTGTATATAACGATACGTTTTGGAGATGACAAATCTTGTTTCATTTGGAGAGCTTATGTAGATTTCATAACATTTGGAACGGTCGGGAAAGCATACATGAAAGCACGAAACCCAAATGAAGCTGGTTTGTGAGGCAAATGGACATTTGACTAGTAACAGATGGGACGTCCATATCGATTGAATGGGTAAATCAATCGCTTATGATCTGTCACTTATAGAAAGAAAAAAAAAAATAAAGGAAAAAAATGTTATTGACTAGTTTGTGAGGTCATGTCCTTTTTTGATACTAATTTGGTCACTTCATATTCTTATTTAAAATAGTATTCATTTTAAGTTTTTATTTGAGAAAATGAAAACACTTTAGATTCTTGTTTGAAACAAAATTCACTTAAGATTTTTATTTGAAAAAATGAGGGCACTTTATGTTCTTATTTGAAATTTTTTATAAAAATAATTGACTCGTGTGTAACTAAGTGTAGACAATCAAGAACCATCTCATCCTGACATGTTTTGTAACGCAGCATCTATAAAAAATAAATAAATTACCACAATAATATAGCTTCCTTTAGTAAATATTGAAAAGAAAATAACATTTGACATTCAAAATTATCCATATTACAAGTGATCACCCCTAAGTTATTGAATATCCTCGGCGGCACTTTCCGTAGTCCCGAGCGATAAAGCTAACCTCCATTCTGTATTGCAACAAAAGCATATAGTTAAAGATTTTTGCCTCCATATTTCCACGAACTCTATTTTTTCCTAGCTAATTTCGCATGATGTTATGAGATGACTATTGTATTTCATAAAATGAGTTGAGAATTAACGATTTGGAAAACATTTTTTTTAATAAATTAAGTATTGTTTAAGAAAGTGAATAAATGAAATATATATTATAATCATCAATGAAAATATATAGGTATAAATTGTTATTAGGGCTATACTATCGAAAATCTCAATCGGTGGTACACCTGCATATAAATTGATTTATATATATATATATATGATTATAAACTAAGTTTCATGTCACATAAATTTTCAAATTGATACACATGTATCACATTTATCCAAAACTAATTATTTTGTTACAAAAAATTTCAAATTGCCAAAATATTTTATTTTGAAATTTGCTAAAACTGCTAATTTTTCCCTAAAAGCTCCCTCAAGTTTCACGAATTTGTTAAAAATCCCTAATTTTTTGTGACACAAAAATCAATTTTGGGTAAATGTGGTATGAATTTACCAGTTTAGGATTTTTATAATGTGAAAATTAGTTTGGGGTTATGCGGCATGGATATGTCACTTTGGAATTTTTTCTTAAATGAAAATTTGGAGTAAATGTGCTAAGTGTGTGCTAGTTGTGGTATTAATCTTTGTGATTGATAGTGAAATCCTGCACTAATTATAAGCATAACGTCAAGTTTTAATAATGGATCATGACTATCACATTACTAAAACAAGTCTCAAAAGTACTTACAGCAGCCTGGGGAATGAGGTGGGTTGTCTCCACCCGCCTTACCTACAAACACAAACAATCAATTATGTGAAGGGAATAACACAGTTTTTTTCACCCATTAGACCAGTTGCAGGGGCTACTATCTGATAAACGTGAACAATTGGTGTTACTATATTTAGCCTAATTATTCACCCATATTAACGTTTATTTATTCCTTATTTGTCTATTTTATAAATGTCTCTCATACGAACCTACCAACCTTTACCAGTTCTTCTCTCATTAGGTTTCAAGTTAGTTTAAATATATCAAGTCTCATTTAAGTTACTTATTAATGGTTATTTATTTCTTTTAAATTTACCAACTTTTCTATTGAATTAACAACTTATTATTTGTCTTGCTTCCCAACCCGTTCCATTCACCAACTCTTTTTAGAAAGTACTGATGTTCATTAGTGTGGTTACAAACTTTGACCCAGTTAAGTTACCAAGTTTTGTGTCACCACCCCTTCTTTAAGTTAGTTACCAATGTTTGTAACTTTAAAAAAAAAAAAAAAATTTACCAACTTACTATAAGAAATTACCAACCTTTTATTTGAGTGTTTCCCTATTCTCCAGTTGGAGATGCCAACTGGTTTTGGATTACCAAGTATCATTTGATTGCTTGTAACCACCATTTATTACTATTTTGTTAATTTACTAGTTTTCTATTGAGTTACTACTTTTATTTGCCTTGTTTGTCAACCTTTTGAATCTGCTAATTCTTTTTAGAAATTGTCAATGTCTATTAAAGTGATTAACAACTTTTCTCCAATTAAATTATCAACTTGTTTGTGTCACCAATTTCTATTTGAGTAAGGTATTGATATTTTTGTGTTTTCTTGTAAATACCTACTTCTCTTATCTCATACCAAAAAATTTTCTTTTATCTTTTGCCAATCCTTGTTTACCTTTCTTACCAATGACTTAAATTCAGTACCTATTATATAAGTTATCTACGTTTGTTTGGGTGACTTACTAAGTTTTCTCCAATTAAATTACCAATCAGTTCTAGGTTATAATTGCTTACCAACATTTATTTGTTTTTTCTTAAATCTACTAATGTTTATATCGAGCAACTATTTTTATTTGTCTTAATAATCAATTTTTTAAATTATTAATTTCTAGAAATTACCAACCTTACTGAGTGTGATTGACAACTTATCTCCAATCAAGTTACCAATTAGGATTGGTTTACCAACTCTAGAGTTAGTTACCAACTTTTTATTTTTAAATTATCAACTTCCCTTATTTCTAATAGAAAAATTTATTACCTTTTCACCAACATTTTTTCTTTACCTTTTTCTCGTAAATTCATATAAGAGTTGACAAATTTAAAGTGTAAGTAGAAAGGTGAACAAAAGTTGATAAAAGATAAGAAAAGTTGGTAAAGGAAAGAAAAATAAACTTGGTAAGTAATTCAAATGAGAGTTAGTAACCCAAAATTAATGGGTATCTTCATCAGAGCAAAGTTGGTAAGTCACTTTAATTAAGGTTAGTTATTTCTAAAAGAATTTGGTAAAATTAATGCGTTATTAAGAAATGCAAGTAGAGGTTTGTAAATAAATAGAAAAGTTGGCAAAAAAGAATGTTTGTAAGTAACTTAAATGAGAATTGATAATCCAATATTTGGTGGTAATTTAATAGGACAATAATTGGTGAATCATGCTAGTTTAGATTGGTAATCTTTAAAAAAGCTAATAAATGTAAGAGGTTGCTAACCTAGTCAACTAAAAGTTGGTAACTCAATAAAAAATTTGATATCTACAAAAAGAAAGCAATTAAAATATTGGTAGTAATTCAAACGAGAGTTTATGGCAAAACATTTAATTGTCAAAACAATTTGACAAAAGTTGATGAATCACTCTAATTTAGATTAATAATTTCACATAAGAGTTAGTAATTCAAAAGCGTTGTTTTTAACGTTATTTCACTCTAATTAAAATATTGGTAGTAATTGTTAGTAATTCACTCTAAGTTGATGAATCACTCTAATAAAAGTTGGCGAGTAGTAAAAAAACTAGTAATATAAACAGAACAAGAGAAAGTTGGAAACTTCATAAATATTTTGGTAAGTTACCAACGGGTTACTTTTCTGCCAACTGTTTTTTCACATTTACCAAGACTTAATAAATTTACCAGAAAAAACAAAAATCGTTTTTTTAACCAAACAATAGATTCTGCTTTTCCTGGAAATTCTCTTTCAAAGACTCATTATAATATTTTAAAGGGAAAAAGTCACCAAAAACCCCAAACTTTCTATCGAATCGTGTGATTTACCCCGAACTTTATTTTTGACGTGAAAACCCCGAAGTTTGCTAATTGTGACACATTTACCCCAAACTTTTATTTGTGACACAAAAAATCCTAAACTTTCATTTGTGTGACACATTTACCCTAAATCATAAGGGCGTTTTGGTCTTTTTATTTTTAAAAAAAAATTTCTTTTTTTTTTCTTTTTTTTCTTCTTCTTCTTCCTTCCCTCCGCCGGCCATGGCGGAGGGAAGCCGGCGTCCGGCATCCCCCTCGCCCGACGCAGGCGAGGGCAGCCCTCATCGGCGTCGGGGGCGAGGGCCGCCCTCGCCCGCGTCGGCGAGGGCCGCCCGGTCCGCGTCGGGCGAGGGGGATGCCGGCGAGGGCGGCCCTCGCCGGCGTCGGGCGAGGGCCTCCTCGCCCAGTCCGGGCGAGGGCATCCTCGCCCGACGCAGGTGAGGGGCGGCCCTTGTCGACGTCAAACGAGGGCCTCCCTCGCCATATGGGCGAGGGCATCCTCGCCGACGCGGGCGAGGGGGCCCTCGTCGGCGTCGGCGAGGGCCTCCTCGCCGGAATCCGGGCGAGGGCACCCTCGCCCGACGCCGGCGAGAGCACCCCTCGCCGGCGTCGGGCGAGGGAGGCCCTCGGCCGACCCAGTCGAGGGCCTCCCTCGCCCGACGCCGACGAGGGCGGCCCTAGCCAGCCCAGGCGAGGGCGGCCCTAGCCAGCCCAGGCGAGGGTGCCCCTCGCCCGACGCCGGCGAGGGCAGCCCTCGCCGGACGTCGGCTTCCCTCCGCCGGCTCCACCATGGCCGGCGGAGGGAAGAGAGAGGAAAAAAAGAAAAAAGAAAAAAGAAAAAACAGAAAAAAATAAGACGAAAATGCCATTAAAGGGGTAAATGTGTCACAGTTAGCAACCGGGGTTTTCACGTCACAAAATAAAGTTCGGGTAGTAAATCTGTTTTTCAAGAAAGTTTGGGATTTTTGGTGGCTTTTTCCCTATTTTAAATCCCTTATATCTTCTGCAACATTCGTCAACAATTCGCAGAGAGAAGCGTCAAAAGGAATTTGCAACTCTTGGTGACCTTTCTAATCTAGAGGGTCATTCCCTCAAAAAATACCCTGATATTAATCATAATAAAGAATTCAAGACTTCAAAAACAAAATCTAGAATTTCAGTTCCACGTGTTTTTTTGGATCTATGCCCTGTTTTCCTGAACAGAAATGTTTGAGGGAGTCGCATTATTCTCAACATACAATCGCAGTCGATGTTTTAATGACAGAAGATAAAGAAGGTACAGTTCGTTTCCATCTGTTTGTGGAAAACCACAATGAACCTATATCTGTCATTCGGATTTCCCTGTTAATGATGATTTCGCATGTTCCCGAATGTGAGCTTAAGTAGAAGAAAGAGGAAACAGACTCACCAGGGCACCGAGGACTTAATCTTCTCGCAAGCAAGTGAAGGATCACGATCGATAGAAACCAGCAGATTCTGATGCAGTAGTAGGAGGAAGAGGAGGGGGAAGGAGGAGGAGGCTTGCAAGCCATTTCCTTCATATTCTCGTTCGAATTTTGTTGGTCTCCTCCTCTTGAGGCGTGAAGGGTTTTATATGATATGATGATGATGTTCTCTTCGAAAGTCAGACGTGTCTCGATCAAATTTGGCAGGCATTGACAAAATGGACAGAAGTGGTTGGTTTACTTTTAGGAAATAGCCGTGCTTAAGAAGTGAATCCCGTAAAGTCTTTGGCACAAATACTCATTTTCTTGAGTTCAAACTTCAAATGAGATGTGCTGAAGCGTTATAATTATATGGACGCAAGGTTTGAAAGTTTCCAGGGAAAGAGGCTGATGTCACTTTTTCTGTCAGTCTCTTCTTCATCCTCCTGGTTCTTCCTCTTTTTGTTTGAATCAATAGGATGCAATACCGCAGCAATTGCCGCGATAGCACCGATATCGACTGCTATCAATGAGGCTTTCATTCTCCCCGTGATTCTGGCTGGTGGTGGCACTGCTATACAATGTCTGCTGCTATTTAAAATCATGCTTGGCACATTAATCGTAATTAATTTGAAGATGAAAATTTTGACAAGTAGGACTACATTTCTCTTTAAACAAAACAAGCAGAATGAAGATCAGTTTTTGAAAATGAAATGTTGGTGAAATCAAAAGAAGTGGAGTTATGCAATGTCCAATGTAGTGACTCTACGTGCTCAGGGACGTGGCTCCGGTGTTCCTACATTGATCTCTTTAAACTTTAGTTTTTGCCAGACTCAATCAAATCCAAGCTAAAACCTTCCGATCAGTCCCCTTTCTCTCTCCTCCCTCTTCAACCGAGCAATGTGCCAATCACCACCGCACCACCTCTCTTCCCTTTCCCTTTTGCCCACAGCCTTCGTCGTTGCCGTACATTCAACCACCACCGTCTAGGAGATTTCCACCTTACTGCCCGCTGCAATCACCACCATCGTTGACTATAGGCGGGTTCACATCTCTCTTTGTCTCTCTCAACGAAGCTCGAGGTGGTGGCATTCGCACCACCTCAAGCTTGGTTGTTGGGACAGAGGGTTTGGTTTGGGACCAACAAATCAATGTCCTATTTACCCGAGATGCTTAACTTTTAAAGAGATGATATGGTTTCTACTAAAGGATTTTCGAAAAAAAACAATCTATTTGAGAATGATCGCGCATGGGATGATCCTTTCAAAAGATCATATTTATCCTCATAGCAAAAGGAGTACAAATATGCTTTATTTATGTCCATCGATGGAATGAATCATAATTCCTCAAGAAACAGGGCTTTTGGAACAATGCCCATGTAGAATCTAGAACATCAAGAAACATGACATAGGCTTATTTAATACCCTAGAGTCAGACACCTTTGGCACTGGACCTCGACAAGCTTCCGTGATTCAATTGTCTGCATTACAAATAAATTCGTTGTTAATGATCTTTCACAGACATAATATTAGTGAACTGTGTCTGTCTCCTAGTTACTTTTTTTTCACTTTCCTTAAAGATGTTATGCAATTAATTGAGTGGATTTCTAATTTATAAAATAAGGTAGTCCATTGTTCTAAAATGGGTTTTGAGAGTGCTTACGGCATCCTGGGGAGGGGGATGGTTTGCTTCCACCCGAACCGCCTGCAAACATGGACAGTCGTTACCAACAATGTGATAGATAAAATCAATCAAGATATACGAAGGAATGAAACTGAATCGGTGCTTTTTAGGATCCGAATCTAGTGATATGAGTTCATGGAATGGATGATATATTAAGTACCTGCAAACAAGTCAACTTGCCTTTCTTTTCAGACAATTTAACCTTGATTAGGCGCAAGATTTGTATCTTCTTACTCTAATTGCATCTTAGATAGAGTTAAGTGAAGATTTTGAGATTTTTCCATTACGGCTCCATTTGTTTCGGGGAAAATGTAACATTTCTGGATAATATTTTCCACAATGTTTTTTTTTTTTTTGGGAAAATGATAATATTTTCTAGTATTTAGCTGAAACTTAAAAATGAAATGAAAAACATTTTTTGTCATAATGGAAAATCTGATTTAATTTTTGAAAATAGACATATTATTTGGGGTCTAATTTCCTAAAAAAGCTCCAACTTTAGGTCCAATCCCAACTCTACCCTGAACTTTTTTTGTTCCATAAAAAACTCAAACATTAGGTCCAGTCCCACTTTTACCTTAATTTTTTTTTTTGTCTCATCAACTTTTACGTGAGTCCTAAATCGGCTCCCATTAACCCTCGGTCCAAAATTCAAAACTCCCGAGTGCAAGCTATTCAAGCATCTTGAGTAGAGTGTCAAGAGCGCAAGCTCTTTGACCACGAGAGATGGAAGACTCCTGAGGATGAGAGATTGAAGATTGAGCGCAAAATCGAAGATCTCTAAGCGAGATGGAAGGAAGACTTGATAAGAGTATTTGAAGAAAGCCAACATTAATTGCTAAAGTTTTTATCTAAATTTCATATCCAATAAGACATCATTTGGGTTTACATGGAAGATCATCTACAATAGAAGTCTTCTTGAATATAAAATTTTGGAAAAGATCTGGAGCAATGACATGGAATACCATGTAACTACGGGCAATTTTGGATGGAGGGTTAATGGAAAAGAAGTTCAAGGTGGAATTGAGAGTGTATCTAAAGTTGGTGGTTTCTATAAGACAAAAAAAAAGTGTATGGTAGAATTCAGACTTGACCAAAAAGTTGAGGGTTTTTATATGATGAAAAAAATCTAGGATAGAATTAGGAGGGGGCTAAAGTTGATTTTTTTTTTTTTTTTTTTTTAAGGGTGTTAGGCCCATTATTAGAGTGCTAGTAACTTATGCATGGGTAGCCGGGGAACCAAGTATTGGCAATGTAATCCTAGGTCCAGTTGCAATGGACCTTAACCTAGGCATCATAAATTGAGGCACAGGTAGCTAGTCTGGTGCCTGGCCTTAATGGACCCGAGCACAAGCACTAGGGTCTTGAGTTTGGCCTTGATGGACCTATACACGACCTTCATGGGACCTAGGCATGGCCTTTGTGCCCATGTACTAGCACATTAGAGACAAGCATCAAGGCTTTGGACTTGGCCTTAATGGACCTTGAGGGCTAGAGCACGAGCACGGGTCATGAGCTTGGCCTTGATGAGCTCGGGCTAGGCGTTGGAGATTTGGTCTTGGACGTAGGGATTCGGGAATCAACCTTGGGGTTTCCATGCCCAAAGTAAAGTTTCAGATCAAATGCTGAGATTTAATCATCTTTCGAAAATAGATTTCTCATTTTTTATAGAAGAAATCATTTTTCTAAATTTAAGTATAAGTTTTCCATTAACTAGGAAAATATTATCTATTGACTCATTTTCCTAGGCGAACCAAATGTCAAGAAATGTTTTGTTGGAAAATATATTCCACAAAACAAACGGAACCTACATTATGAAAGGTGTCCTCTTATAAGTAGGGCATTCGTAAATTTTTGTCCAATCATCTATGGACATTATAAAAGGAAGAAAGTACATGCAATACACCTTTATTTGAGAAACTAGACGAGACTAAAATTTCATATACTGAATCAAAACTCTGCTTGCACGAGAGAAAGAGAGAGAGATATGCACCGTTTTGACTACTGTGTCCGCAACCTTGAGGATTGATGGACCTTCCAGCTAAGGTCAAATGAAGATGGAGGAGCAGCATCACGATAAAGCAGCAAACCATGTTCCTGGACAAAGTGTTGCTTGCCTTTGCCATCTCTCTCTCTCTCTGCGAATCCTTAATGAGGAAGTTATATCCATCTATATTTATTAACCACCGACGCGAAGCCGTGTAGTCTTCTCGGGCAACTAACATCTGTTTGACCATCAACGAAGCAGTCATTTTCAGTGTCTAATATCCGATTTTGTCTAAGCGTACCTCCTTCGTTGGCTCTCCTACGGTCTACAAAAGAATCAAATGACCTATGGGCGTGAAGTCGCGCGCCGGTCTTTCCGGGCTACCGGGCTACAAGAGAAGGAAATTATTTGTTTGACCTTGAACGAGGTCATCATTTTCAGTGTTTACTATATCATCTAAAATATGGTAAATAATCTGAGCGTTTTTTGACTATTTCATAAGAAGAAGAAGAAACTTCTATTTTTTTTATAAGGGGGCTTAGAGATGATATATAGTTTGTGTATAAAATTAAAACCCTAGGATTATACTAAGTTAGATTGTACATCGTAGACGTTGGAAAAGTAAATTATGCCAATTGGACTAGATGATTGATAGCAGTCCACTTCTTATATGTCATGACACTTTGATATAATATAAATAAGTAAAACTTTCTCGACGCGATTTCATGTGCAAGTTCATTTGAAGGTATACCTAGAGATCAGTAGCATACCCCAACAAACGAACGAACGAACAGCACAACAGAGCAAGACGGAGGAGGACGACCCAAGGTGATGAAATCACATTAAATAAGGAAACCGAAGCCGACCCGATATGCCTACGTGTCCATTTACAAAACCCACCTGCTCATTTCCTCCTCCCAGTTCCACATCCGACCTCGCCAGCTAAGATTCTTCTAAAAAGTTTGGGTTTTTATTTTTCTTTTCATCTCTCCTCGTCCATCCATCCGTTCGGTTGTCATCCCGGAGACCTTTCGGGAGATGGATTTCATCTTCTCGAGCGAGTCTCCGTGCTCCGCGCCCCCTGTGCTGGCGGCGATGGCCATGGACGAGTGTCGGCGTGCTCGTGAGCAAGTCGGCCATGAGTTGACTCAAGCTCGAGCCATGGTAGACACAAGAGGAAAGAAAAAAGAAGTAGAGAGAGAGAGAGAGAGAGATGGGCAGAAACGGAGGGGAGGAGAGAGAGTAAAGGTGAGAAAGACAAAACGTTAACGGAGAGAGTGGGGGTTCACCCCAGTGGCCACCCTTCCAACTTGGAAGGGGGAGGTTAGGGGTTCAAATCCCCACATTCTCAGGGGGGATTGGGGTGTTGACAATTTCATTTCAGGAGTGGGTTTCGACTCCCACGTCCTGCAAGGAGGCAGGGTACTCCCACGCCCTGTAAAGAGGCAGGGTAAAAGTCTGAGAGTGTGTGTTAGAGTAGGATTTGAGTAGGACCGACTAAAAAAAAAAAAATTTGACGGGTGGGCCCGAATATGCCACATGTCAATTATAGTATGGTTTAATGCATCATCCTACCTGACATATTAAACACACCTTATATTTTCTCCACTTTTTGGGTTAAGGATACTCTCTCTCTCTCCTGCGTCTGCTTGCACCACCACTCCCGACAATCATCGTCAATGACAATCATTGAACAATACCACCACCGATCACGACCCTGACCATGCCAGCATTGTGGCTCAATTGATAGAGACTCCCTCCCATGGAAGACTGAAAAGGCAATCACCCGCTGCAATGACAAAAGTCGATTTCTAGGACATTGTAGAATTTCCTCCACAAAGGTAATGTTTCAAATCTCGTCGTTGTTCACAAGTTCGTATAAAGAGATGCGAGGTGCAATGAAGTTGGAGCTAGAGTTCGTAAAGAAGCTAAAGGCGGGCAAGTCATAAGATTTCTCTGACATCTTCGATGGTCACGATGGAGCATACCTAGTGGAGGCGTGTGTGGAGAATATGCATCAACTGTTGACGGAGGAAGATGGATAGGGTGACAACCAACGTAGGAGATAAAGACAATGGGGTTGATGGTGGAAGTGGTCGCGGTGGAGAGGGAGGTCATGGTGGCGACAATGAACTTCGTTGATGGCCATCGAATTTTGGACCAGACAATGCATGAAGTGAGAGAGAGTGAAAATAGTTTTCTCCAAGAAAATAGGTTAGCAAGTAATGTTGAGAGCACCGCCTCTCTCCAATTTTTCTAGATTTTCTATAACTAATATCTATAATGGGTAGTTGTAGCTTGTGGTGTTCAAAGTTTCTTTAGGGAGCGTTTGGTAACACTTCTGTTCTTAGGAACAATTTTTTATTAGAAATAATTTTTTTTATTCTCGTTCTTAGGAACAATTTCTAGGCATTTTAAACCGTTTGTTAACTGTCCAAAATTTCAATTCTCGGAATAGAATTACGTTTGGGCTTGTGCTTAAAATTTCTATTCCAAATTATTTTCTTTTAATTTTTAAATAATTTATTACTTTTTTTATTTTTTCTTATTTTCCTTTCTTTCTCCTTTTCTTCTTTTTCTTCAAATTGCCGGTCACCAAACTTGGGATGACCGGCCACTAGCCAGACGAAGGCTGGCAACCTCATTAGAGCATCGCCAGCCCTCGACGAGGCCAACTGTCTTGGCTTAGCCATGGCTGGTCGCGGCCTCACTCAGATCTGGTGAGGCCAAGCTCACCCAGGTGCCAGCAGGGCTCAACCTCATCAAATCTGGGTGAGGTCGAGTCTCACCGGTGGCCGGAGGAGGCCTGGGCGAGGCTCGCCTGGCCACTGGCAACTGGCTGCGATGGACAACAGACGGCAAACAGCGGCGAATGGCAACGACGGCAGTGGCAGCAGATGAAGAAGAACAAAGAGGGAAGAAGAACAAAAAAAAAAAAAAAGAGAAAATCGGTGCTCGATTTTAGAATTGTTCCTGAGAACAAGAATCAACTTTTTTTTTTTAATTCTCAATTCTACTCCAAATCTATTTTCGGGAACAAAAATTTTACCAAACGTATTTCTATTTCAAATCTTCTCCTGAAAACAAAAGAACATAAACAAATATTGTTTGGCAAGTTGCCAAACAGGCCTTTAAGTAAGATGAGTGGTTGAAAATAAGTTGAAAAGTAGGTGAAGCTTGTAATTTTAGAATAGGCCACGTTGGACTCTTCTAGTACACTAGTCTTGTATGGGTATATAACTAGCCACCTAAGCTTAATAGGAATACACAATCATTTATGTCTCAACAATAATAATGATATCTTTAGTAAATAAAATATCAACAGATTGTAATGTTTAACATTGAAAGTCACCCATATTACATAGTAATCATCCCAGATTATTAAATATCCTTGGCAGCACCTTTGGCAGTCACGAACAACAGAGCTCACTTCCATGGTTTTATGGACTGCATCGCAACAAAGCCATTTAGTCAAAGATTTTTCGCCTGCATATTTCCATGAATTCTATTTTTTCCTAGCTAATTTGGCACGCTTTTTTTAGGATGTTATGAGATTAAGTAGAGTGTTGTATTTCATAAAATGGATGCATCTATTTCGTAAAAAATCAACGATTTGAAAAATATTTTTCTAAAAATATATTTTATTTGTTTAAGAAAATAAACAGATGAAAAATTATTTTTATCATCAATGATAATATTTATGCATAAATTATTATTAATAATGAAAATACTTTTTGTTCACTACTTCTTTCAAACAATATAATCGATAGTTTTTTGAATTTTTGTTTGAATCATCGCAAAACGAACTGATGAATCCTAAGTGTCACATTATTCTAGAAGAGGGTCCATGAGTACTTACAACAACCTGGGGAAGGAGATGGGTTGCTCCCTCCCACACCACCTACAAACGCAAACAATCAATTATGGACCAGTTTAGATCCTACCATTCGATAAACACAATTAAAATTATTTTAATCCGAATTAATTTGTATAAATGTATATATAACCAAATTATTTAATTATATTAAATAACCTATCATATTTAAGCAATAGAAATTTGCTATTCTTATATTTTTATTTTGCTGCATACACTTTTAAAACAGTAAGTTTTCAATCCGCATGCAGAATTAGATGATTGACAACGTCCTTTCAGATTTTTGTGCATTTACCGGATTCCACTTGTTCATCTCTAATTAATAATGAAACCTAATTACAAATTCAACCTCAAACTTTGAAAAGCCCATGCATATATTAAAAGAAAAAAGTTAAACCGCAGATAGTATTAAGATAAAAGAAAGTAAAATATTTCTTATGGCATATCCAAGCCCATTCAAGAGCATCACCATGTCATCTAAAGGTAAATAAATAAAGTATAAGGAAAAGGATTGATAGGTATAATTGTATACCATGTTAAAATCTAAGCTACGAGGAGATGAGAGACTATATATGTAGATAAGTTTATTATAGGCTCTGTAAACTAATGTGTGAAATACGTATATATGAAAAAGATTAACCGTGCAATGCGCGAGATATGTTGGACCAACATAAAAGCACAATGATAACATATATATATATATATAATACGTACACTAGTATAATGAATTCCAAATTGTTTAACTTCTTTTAGGTTTTATGTTAATATTATCACATCATAGATTATAGCATTATGCTAATAAAAACTAGAGATTAAAGTGGGGATAAGTACACTAATGGTGCCATAAGTTGTGTACGGCGCTCACTTTGGTGCCAAAAGTTTCCGTCGAATCACTTAAGTGCCAAAAAATTTGAAAAACGCTCACTTTGGTGCCAACTCCGACGAAATTGGCCAGAAATCCGACGTGGCCTTTTTTTATTAATTTTTTACGCCGACGTGGCTCGTCGGAGAGTTGAGTCAACATTCAAACACCAAAATGACGCCGTTTGGTGTCTCCCCCAATTCAAAGCCCTAATCTCCGGCCGTCGCCGTCCTTGACGATGCTTGGCTCGGCGGCCATGGCTTCGACCCCAACCCCAACGATGACCACTCAACGGCAGCGGCTCTGACCTCGACCCCGACCCCGACCCCGATGATGGCCACTCGGCGGCCGTAGCTCCGACCCCGACCTCAACCCCGACCGCGACGATGGCCACTCGACAGCCGCGGCTCAAACCCCAACCCCGACCCCGACGATGGCCACTCCACGGCCGTAGCTTCGACCCCGACCCCAACCCCGACCTCGATGATGGCTACTCGGCAGCCGCAGCTTCGACCCCGACTCCGACCCCAACCCCGGCGACGGCCAAGGCTTCGACCCCGTCGAAACCCTAATTTCTTCCCCATGTGAGCTAAACGGCGTCGTTTCCATGAAGCCATCCACGTAGGACGGCAAAACGACGTCGTTTTCTTAAGGAGGACCGAAAACGACGTCATTTAAAGGCTTATCAATTTTTTTTAAAAAAAAAAAATTATTTTGGCCGGAATCTTTCGCCGGAGGCCGGAATCTTTCGCCGGTGGCACCAAAGTGAGCGTTTTTCCTCCGATTTGGCACTTAAGTGATCCGACGAAAACTTTTGGTACCAAAGTGAGCGCCGTACACAACTTATGGCACCATTAGTGTACTTATCCCGATTAAAGTGTAAATGACAAAACTTTATCACTTTGTATATGAGATTTATAAAGCTAAGGTTTTAGACATTAGTGTGATTATACTTTGAAAGAAATCGTTTACAATCATAAAAAATGAGAAAAAAAAAGTCGCAAAGTTCATGCTCATTTTCATTTGATAACGAGGGAATTTAGGTTAGGCGAGATATCAATATTTTAAAAGATAAGAGTATATGGTGATGGTGTGCCTTTCTTCAAGGACAAAAATCGGTGAATCACGTTAATTTAGATTGGTAATTTCTAAAATGAATTAGTAAATGTAGGGCGTTGTTAACCAAGTTAAATATAAATTGGCAACTTAATAGAAAATTTGATAGACTAGAAAAAGGGAAAAATCAAACATTGGTAAGTAATTCAAATAAGAGTTTATAACCAGAAACTAGTAGAGCAACAATATCACAAAAATTGGTCATTTACTCTAATTAAGCTGGTAATTTCATATAAAAGTAACTCGAAACAACGTGTCATTTGTTTGCCATCTTAAAAACCCCAAATTGGTATATTTGTGACAAATTAACTCTAAACTAATTTTTTTATCACGAAAAACCTCAAATGGGTACATTTATGATAAACTCACCCTCTATTAATTTTCGTTAAATTGAATTAATATTACGAAAAACCACAAATTAGTACATCCACGACAAACGAAGCATAAAATCTCAAATTGGTATATTCATCAACTACCACGTATCATCCAACTCAATAATTCAATGGTAAAATATAATGAAAATTAACGGAGGGTAAATTAATCACAGGTGTACCAATTTTTTTTTTTTGTGGTATTAACCTTAAAAGTTGGTAAATTAGTATAAAAAAAAACTATGAATTTGCAGACTCCTAGATTATTAACACTTACTAAAAAAGAAATATCAATACAATATCAATACAATAATATATATAGTTTTCTCTTTCTAAGATTCGTTATAATATTTAAAATCCTTCCTTTCTTCCGCACCTCTCAGGCTTTCACCAATTATTCGCCGAGAGCAGCATGAAAAGTCACGATCTTAAGTTCCACATGTTTTACTCCGCGCCCTGTTTTCCTAAACAGAAAAGTTGACCAAGTTGCATTAATCTCAACATAGAATCACAGTCGACGTTTCGTTTCCATTGCTTTGTGGAAAATCACAGTCAAGCTAAATATCTTGTCTGGATTTTTCTGTCAATAATGATTTTACACATTCCTAACCGTGAGCTTAAGTAGAAGAAGGAGGAAGCGGACTCACCACTACATGTCGGACCGTCACCTAATCTTCTTGCGAGCAAGTGAAGGATCGCGATCAATAGAAACCAGCAGATATTGATGAAATAGGAGGAGGGAGGAGGAGGAGGAGGAGGAGGAGGAGGAGGAGGCTTGTGACCCATTTTCTTCATTTTCGCTTTCGAATTTTGTGATCTCCTCTTCCTGAGGCATGAAGGGTTTTATATGATACGAGCCCCAGCTACACAGTCGGTGATGTTCTCCTCAAAAGTCAAATGTGTCTTGGTCAATTTTTGCATGCATTAATGGATGGAGAGAACTGGTTGGTTTTAGACTTTTAGGAAAGAATCGTTCTCAAGAAGTGGATCCCATAAAGTCTTGGCACCAACGCTTTAGATAGAGGTCGCGATGCGACAGCGGCGAGAGGCCGATGTCACTATTAGACGCAAGGTTTGAAAGTTTTTTTCTCACTCCCTTCTTCATCCTTCCTTTCTTCTTTTGGTTTGAAATTAATAGGGTGCACTATTGCGGCGATAGCAGCCACTATTGACTACTATAAGTGAGAATTTTATTCGACAACTGATACCGGCCGAAGACCGTTACCGCTATCCAATGATAACTATTTAAAACCATGGCTGGCACATTAATTGTAGTCAATTTGAAGATGGAAATTTTAACAAGTAGGACTATTATTTTCTTTGAAGAAAAACTAAGCAAGAAGATAAGAGTTTGTGAAGTCCCAATGTCCGCTTCCATGTAGGAAGAATTATTGTCCCGAACTCCCTTATGGAATTATACTCTTCAATCAAGTCCTTTGCGTAAGTTTTTGGAATTAAAGAGTGTTGGAATGTCCAGTCCAAATGCTCAGATGGATGAAGATTATTTTTATATATAAAAAGTATATAAATTTCATTGTTGAGCGATACAAGATATTTCAATGAAGATATTATATTATATCTACTTATGGATATTCAAATAAGAACAAATTAATTGAGAATCTTGGTATACTCAGTGATCCTTTGAAAATATCATATATCCTCAACCAAAAGGAGTACAATATGCTTTATTCGTGTCCCCCGAACTAATGAAAAGCACTACCTCAAGAACAGGTTCTCTTGAACATCCTGTAGGCAGAGAATCTAGAAAATCAAGAAACATTACATAAGAATATTTGATACACTAAAGTCACCCGTATATCCCGATTAACAACTTTGGCGCTGGACCTCAACAAGCTTCCATGATTTAATGGTCTGCATTACCAAAAAAAAAAAAAAATCAGTTAGGGTCCGTTTGTTTAAAGAAAATTATTTCTCAAAAATTATTCTTCAACTTTCTCATATTTGGATTACAAAAAAATTTACAAAAAATTAATCGATTTACGGAAAAATTTTTCTTGGATTGAAAACGACAAGCAAATTAACCACTAAACAATTACATTTTGGCAGGAAGGTAATGGCTTTTTTAATCACTAAAAAATAAAAATTAACCATTTTCCTTGAAAATAATTTTCATAACAAATATTTTTCTTTATCATATAATTTTCAGTGAAAAAAATGTACTTTTTTAAAGATTTTTCGGATACATATAATAAATTTGTCTGTCTTCTAGAACGTTTTGAAACAAATGGAGGAGAGATACATAAGATAGTCTATTGTTTTGAAAAGGGGCAAGAGAATGCTTACGGCATCCGGGGGAATTAGGTGGATCATTTCCGCGTGAAACACCTGCAAACATGAACAATTATTATATGAATTTGATCTTTGATTCTACGAATAATGTGATGCATAAAAACAATCAGATATATAAAATAGCAAATCTGAAACTTGTGCTGATTTTCAGGATCCGAATCTAGTGATATGATATGATCTCACAGAATTTGATGACAAATAAAATACTTTCAAACAAACTTAGTCGCCTTTTTATATTTGGACAAATTTGATCTTGCTTAGGCAAAAAACCTTTATTGTCTTACTCCGGTCACATCTCAAGTGGAGTAAAGTGAAAGTTTTGAGGATTTTCATTACATCATGAAATATATCATCTTATTAGAGGTGCCAAAACCAAACCGGAAAATTGAAATTGATCCGAACCGGTCCGAATTTTTGTGCATTTTCGGTTTTGTTCAGGTTTTGGTTCAAATAATAAAAATAAGCATTTTTTTCTTAATTCCAATTCAAATTGAAAATCATCCATTTTCTTTATATTACAATTTACACAATCTCTTTCATTTTCCACAAAACCTCTTTTTAATATTTCCAACAAAAAAAGCAAAAACCTAGCTAATTCGATCCTAACAGAGTTTTTATCCACTTATTAGGAAGAAAGTACATATAATATAAAATATTAGAATTGAGAGAGAGAGAGAGAGAGAGAGAGAGAGAGAGAGAGAGAGAGAGAGAGAGAGAGAGAGGGAGAGAGAAATGTACCATTTTGACTAATATGACCACAACCTTGAGGATTGATGGACCTTCCAGCTGACGTAAAATGAAGATGGAGGAGCAGCATCATAATAATGCAGCAAACTATGTTCATAAGCAAAGTGTTGTTTCCCATGTTCTCTCTCTCTCTCTCTCTCTCTCTCTCTCTCTCTCGCTCTCTCTCTGTGAATTCCTAATAAGAAAGTTTAGCTCCATCTATATTTATACAGGAATCAAATAACCTACTACGGGCAATCGTAAGTTAGTCTTCTCGGACTATAGAAGAAGAAAATGTATGTTTGACATTGAACGAAAAAAACGTTGTTAGTGTTTATACAAATTTGTGCGTGTACTTCACTGATTGGCTCTCCAACTTATAACAGGAATTAAATGACCAACAACGCGAAGTCATACACGCCAGTCTTCTCGGGCTACAAAAGAAGGAAACATTTGTTGGACCTTGAACGAAGTTGCCATTTTCAGTTTCTGATATAGACTTGACCAAGGCACTGGACCAATTGGCTCTCAAACGTAGTAAACAATCTAAGCATTTTTGGCATATACAGAAGAAGGAGGAGAAGAAACTTCTGTTTTCTTAAGGGGGTCGGAGATGATATAAAATTTCCAGGGTACACAACCCTCGGATTTTTTTTATATTAAGTTAGATTTGCATGTCATCTACGGTATGTGAAAGATAAGTTTTTAGATCAAGGTCTGGAGTAGACAACCGATAGTGGTCCATTAGCTTTTCCATATCATCTCATGGCCCTTGATATAAGATAAATAAGTAAAACTTTCTCGACGTGATTTCACATACAAGCTCATTTGAAGGTAACACAGGGATTGGAAAAGGGACACATCGGAGACTCCAACAAGGGGAATCTAACAAGATGTGTTTTGGTATTCTTATAGTTAGAGTATGGTGAATAGGGCAAAGGACATGTCAAAAAATTTGTTAGTTTAACTCAAGAAAACATATAGACATACCTTCAATCTTATTAGTTGTTCAACACATCAATTGAATACTTGGTTATAATTGGTCTTACTTTCATTTAGTCACATTCCACCTTTTGGCATAATTTTTAGTTTAGATATTATGATTACATACATCTAGTTTTGTACCACCTAAAGGCTTAACTTTTAGGGATATTTTACCATGATATTTGGGTTTAGTTCAAGAGTTCGGATCCTGACACTTTTCTTTAGAACTCATTGCTCATGGTGGGTTCACAAAAGTTGACTCACTCAAAAAAGAAGCCGTGCCCATTTCATAATAACTGAGCCAAGTCACGCAAGTAAGGGATCATCTTACACGCACTTGATCATTTAGCCAACTTTTTGGGATAAAGGCTCTCTCTCTCTCTCTCTGAGCACCGCCGATCACGACCCTAACCATGCCAGCGTTGCGGCTCAATTGATAGGGACTCCCTCCCATGGAAGGCCAAAAAGGCAATCACCCAGCGCAATGAAGGCCAAAAGTTGATTTCTAGGACATTGTAGCATCTCCTGCACAAAGGTAATGTGCCAAATCTCGTTGTTTTTCACAAGTCCGTAGAAAGAGAGATGAAAGGCACAATGAAGGTGGAACCAGAGATCGTAAAAGAAGCTAAAGGCGGGTGAGGCGTAAGATTTCTTCGACATCTGCGATGGTCATGATGGAGCATGAGTGGTAGGTGCGTGCGGGGAGAATTTGCATCAACTGTTGGCGGGAGGCGGTGGAAGGTTTCAACCGGGAAGGGAGGAAGATGGATGGGGCGACAACCACCATAGGAGATAGACAATAGGGTCGACGGCAGAAGTGGGGTGGCGGAGAGGGAGGTCATGGTGGTGGCGGCGAATTTTGTTGATGGCGGTCGGATTTTGGACCAAACAGCACGCACAGCGAGACAGAGTGAGGATATATTTTTCCCGGAAAACATGTTAGCAAGTAATCCCTTCTCGCATTCCCCCTTATTCAAAAGGAATTGATAGAGATGGTTTCCCTAGCAAGCAAGAGGAGAAGCATTGCTAACTCAGCATCGATTCCCCGCATTTGAGAGGTCTATGTCCAGTTTCAAGTAGATAGAAGAAATCCCATTATTTAAGGCACGCTCTTCATGATTATTTGAATGTGGTAAAGCTTCTCGCAATAGATGCTGCTATATGTACCTTTAATCCGATATCAAAGAATATGTAGTAAAATCACTAAATCTGTGGAAATGCCAAGTGGACTTTTAATTGCCTCCTTTCATCATCTCTGGGAGTTCCTCCCCAACGTGGGTTTTGCATTTCAGATAGTATTGGGCCCATTACATGTCCTTTTGCACATTGCCCGACCTTATCTGTCAACCCAACTTTTGGTCCACCATTTTCTCCTGCTTTTCTTACATTTTGGGCTTTGTATCAGTATTTCAGGATTTGGATGATAATGCCACCTTTGGTTTCACAACAAGAAATCCTCATTCCACGAATTAGTTTTTGATTTTTTTTTTTGGGTCAATTATTTGGAATGCAAAAAACTTTGATCTTACCCACCCCATTGGTGGTCACGTGGTTTACGCTCAATCCCTCTACCGGAAGGGAGCGAGTTAAAATCCTTGTGGTCGCTTGTGCGACTCACCCGTGGTCCAGGGGAATTCTTATCCGCAACGGTGAACAATAACCAGTGGCCAACAGCCAAGTTCAAGGATTGATGGCCAATGATAGGCGACAAGCAACCAATGATAGAGTTTGACAACTAGCAACAAGTTCAACCGCCAACGATTGACAACAGAGTCCGTCGATGTTGGTGCAAAGGTTGAAAGTTGGCGAGTTGGCGATGCCGGGGGCTATGGTGGTCGTTGGTGGTGTGATTGGGTTTTTGGTAGTTTCATGGTTATAAAAATTTGGAATGAAATCTCAATCCTAACTATAGTCAGAAATTCTATATCATGTGGAATCTTAAACCGTGTTCGGATTTATCTCCAGAAATCCTGTTCCTTGAGCAATCCAATTCCGCGACTAACCAAACGGAGGCAAAAAATGGTTCGTAATCAAAGAAAAATCTTCAAAGAATAGTAATTTCTTAATCATTGTTGATGATAGAAGATGACCGTGATTGCAAAGACTGTTGGTGTTTTGGCGTCCCCACCATATACTCATTGGAGCCAAGTTCATGATTACGATATGTCCCTGGGACCTTAGCTTTAAAGTCAGACCAATAATTTGGAAAGTAAGATTGTCCAATCATTTCACTATATAATTACTTTTATAGTAAAGTTCCGTGTGTGTGTGTGTTTTTTTATATAAGTAGCCGAGTGTTTCAATAGTTCTAATTAAGCAAGTCAAGTATAGTAATATTTCAAAATATGAAAAAAAAAAAAAAACTCATCAAGGTGCATAAAGAATATTCGTTACGCCACATACATAAAGATACCTAATTTGGTAATGAAAATTTGTTAATCTGAATTTCACAAAATATGACAGTTGAGAAGCGGTGCCACTAATATTAGGGATTCTTGCTAAAACTCGTGTATGAAGTGATTTGATGAATTTACATCGAATGTTTAAATATGTGAGACTCATGCACTGTAAGATTAACTCTTGAACATGATCTCGCAGAGTCACTTAATAGAAAAAGCTGATGTTTAAACATTCAGTCACTTTTGATTAGAAGAGAAAAATTGACACAAAGTGCTGGAGTGAAGTCAGTCACGGAGCTTGTCCAAAAAACAAAAAAGGTCAGTCACGGAGAAAAAGACCATAAAGTAGATCGCACTAACACTAGGGATTCGTGATTTGAGTTGAGGGCAATGGTTTCTTTTCAAAGAGACCTCTTTTTCCTCCTCCTTTAGGTCCAGCTAGGCTTGCCAAATCCTGCATAATCTTTGCCGACAAGGTGGCTAGTCAAGTGATTCAGGGCTTACTTTGTAAATCAAGGGTTATACATTCGATTCTCTAATTTATTCTCAATTTTAGGAAATCCTAATTAATCCGCAAAAGATGAACCCGTCTCAGGGTACAATAGCAGGCTCATCTAAATGGGCAGCCGGTGCTTCGTCGACACTCTAATCCGAACAAATCCTTTTTTCTCATTTTAAAAAGGTGAGAATAATCTTTGAACCAGAAGAGAAAAAGAGATGAGTTAAAAAAAAAAAAAAAAACCAACAGAACTTACCCATATAAATAATACTGCATTAAAGCCCCAGAGAGAGAGAGAGAGAGAGAGAGAGAGAGAGAGAGAGAGAGGGAGAGAGATGGGCAATGGCAGCTTCTCTCGCCGCTCTCAACTCGCCGTGACGAACCTGGTGCTCGTGCTGCTGCTGCTGCTGCTCGTATCTCCATCGCAGTCGGATCAACGAGTCAAGCTCAGCCTCTACTACGAGGCTCTCTGCCCCTACTGCGCCAACTTCATCGTCAACTCGCTGTCCAAGGTGTTCGACACCGGGCTCATCTCCATCGTCGACCTCAGGCTCGTCCCTTGGGGCAACGGCTGGGTCTCGCCCGACGGCTCCCTGTCTTGCCAGGTCTGGCTTACTTCCCCTCCGCTTTGCTTCATCCACTGCTGCCCTGCCTTCGACATTTCTCTCCGTTGTTTTCTTGCTAACGTCCTTCGATTTATCTTGAAAAGCTGCAACCTGTTCCCATCATTACTCGATTTGGGGTCCTCACATCTACTGATGTACATGTAATTAATAGATGCTATCCTTCCATTAATTACGTATTAAACAATATGATCAGTTGATAACAAAAAAAGAAAAACAATGACATGTAGTTTGATTAGTAGGTAACTTTTCTTGATATGTTGACAAATGCGGAGTTATAAAGTATACTCGAACACACAACAAATACTAATCTTTATCAATTAGTAATTAATGATTGTTTGAATATACAAGCTTGGTTTCATTTTATATGCTCTTTGTATATGTAAGTTTCAGTTCGATACAACTATCAAATGAGTTACAAGTGCCCATGGGTCAAGAAATTGAAGTTGGTGTGGCCAAAAAAAAAATTATTTAGGAAAAGAAGTCGATAAAAATCCTAAATTATACTCATTTTGAGACACTTACCCTCATTTTTTTTCCTATAACACCGAAAATATCAAACTTATAATCGTGTGACACATTTATCCTTTGTCAAGGTTTTGTCTATAAGCACCATAAAAAATATAACTACATAAGTGTCTAAAGAGGAAACGGTGTTGGCATTAAAAATGACTTTATTTTGGCTGAAAAAACATTTAAAGAAACCTTGTCGGAGGGTAAATGTGTTAAATTTGGAGTTTTTTTTTATATTACATGAAATTTATGATAAATGTATCTCGGTGCATAGTATGGGATTTTTGATGAAAAAGCTCAAGAAAATATATCACTTTCTGCATAATTTAGAATTTTTTTATGATTTTTCACTTTTTGTTCAGATACTATCTATTTTGAATAATTTGTACCTACGAGGACGTGAATACTTCAAAATTTAGCAACAACCGACGGTGGCTCCATAAATTTCACTATAAAAACTTCCCTAATTTCCATAATTCAACTTTATTCTAATTTTTTATACTCTTTTATGGTGACTTTGCATAAAAAAATTGAATAAAGTTGGTACGGTGGGGCGAGAGCAATAAATGGTGTCAGAGGTTCTGCCCCCAACGGTCCGCTGCACAATGCACGTGATGAATGCTTCTAATCTTTGGAGGTTTTTTAAAAAGAGAAATTATTTAGTGAAACTTTAGTAATTTTGGAGTTTAAATTGTCAGACTTAGCAATATAACACGCGATACTCACGTGTACCTCGTCATTTCAATAACTGCAAATTTAATTTAATACATGCTAGAAGAAATGCACATGTCACACTTGTGCTAGAGAATAATAAAATATACCAATTAAATTTCCATCGCAAAAATATTTTGCCAGGAAAATAGAAAATGATTTAGTGGAGACAAGTAAAATGACATTTTTATCCCTCCATAAATACTCTTTCGATTAGCTTCAACATTCACTATAAGGGCCGGAATGTGTTTAGTGATAACATGGCTATTTTGGTCATTTGAAGGATATTTCACTGAATTTTGAAGTTGACTTTATATATAATATACGATAGACACTATACTTATTAATCTCTTTAAAATGTCACGCCTTTCACATCAATCTTGCCGATATACCAATTTTTAAATATTTATAATCGAACTTTTTTTCACTTATTTCTTTTTGGTACATCATATTTATCGTTTTTTGTTTTTTTTTTTAGTAATATTTCACAGTGTTGTGTGAGCAACATTCATGAGATTTTTCATTAATTCTTACAAGAGCAATTTAAAAGGTCTATCATAGTATGATAAAATCTATAGTTTAAAATGTAAAAAAATGGGCTATTTGACACTTCAATTTTGAATCTAGCATGTTTAATTGGATGAAGATAATATCATTTTTTTTTTCATCTGTAATCTTTTCCCTTCAATTTTTTTCTCCATCTGAATATTGTGCAAAATTTGCAGCATGGACCAGATGAGTGCCTACTGAATGCTATTGAAGCTTGTGCCATCACCATCTATCCAGACGTGGTGAGATGTAGAACTACATTAATATACTGGCATATGCATCCTTATTTATTAATTAGTTTGTAAATATAAATAGAATGTAGCCAACCATGCTCATAAAAGTAATATCAGCTTCTTTGAGAATTCTATCAAATAGATATATGAATCTAGAATTGTAGTCTCCACATTGTCAAGCAGTAAGATTTGGAAATGCCTAAAATTAATTTCTTATCACAAAATTTCCATAAAGAACCGTATTGCATGATTTATAATAGTTTCTTGACCAATGAAATAGTTGAGTTGATATTCATAACATGATTAAGATATTATTACCCAAAATATATATTTGTAGAAAAATAATTATCATGTGAAGATGAAAAACAAAAAGTTTACATACCTATTTATCTCTCACCGGACTATTTATATATAGTAATTCGTTGTTAGATATTGCAAAACTACATATAGATTGTTGTGTCCTAAAAAAATTTAGAAATGGTGTTATTTAATGAGTAAAATTAAGTATATCCCAGCTCAATAGAATCAGTGGATTCAGCAACGAATCAATGTTGCTGCTCGATCCAATTGTCCATCAACTCGCACACTGAATTTATGGATGTGACTTAGAGTTTGAATTGAATTGAAATGTCCATGGCTACATGATGTGTATAAATGATAAGAATAGCGCAATGCACATGTTATATGACACATTGACTTGCAAATTTTGTAGAACCGGCATTTCAGGTTCATCAATTGCGTGGAGCAATTGACCCTGCAGGGTAGGCACGGCGAATGGGAAATTGCTTGGGCGCGACGGGCGTCGGCAATGCTCCGGTGGATTGTTATAATGGAGGCTTTGGAAATAAGGTGATTTTGCTTGGTTCTAATTATAATTCACGCAAAAAATTCTTCATTTTTTATCCCTCCTATATCTTTGACATGGCAATCTGAAATTTCAAAAAAAAAAAAAATTTCAAAAAAAATTTGCTCTCCGTGGCAGCTTGAGAGGAGGAACGCCGACGAAACTGGTCGTCTCAACCCGCCGCACAGATTCGTCCCGTGGGTGCTTGTTAACAATCAACCACTTCAGGAGGTTAGTTAAATTATAAATTCTGTCATCATCGTTGTCACGATCGTCACTTTCTCTATCGGACATAGATTATATATATGTATCTCTCTCTCTGTCTCAGGAGTTCCCGAATTTCATGAGCCATGTATGCAAGGCCTACAAAGGTGATCGCATACCGGCGGCATGCAGGTCGCTTCCGGCGACCGTCGATTCCTCTGGGGAGGAGATTAGGTCCATTCCGGTTTGCTATGCAAGCCAAGCAGGAAACGTCACTTCTGGGCTCCAATAACAAAGATGGTATTAAATTACCAACAATCAGAAAAAAAAAATTTTAAAAAAAATTATGGTATTGCTGTTTATTTATCTCTCTAGGGAGTGATTATAGCTAATTTCTCGTACAATTGATTTTGCATCTTATAACATATGGTGCTGCTAAAGTCAGCTGTGGTTAGTGATTTTTTTTTTTTTTTTTTAAATATTTTGCTGTTCTTTTAAAACCACCTCTGGAGCTTGAAATGTCAAAATCATCTTATAATATAAGAGCTATTTACTACTTGTCCAAATATAAAAATAATATAAATTTGCATTGACCACTCATGTCCTGCCACGTAAGCATAAATCAGAAAAGTAATTCTCTTTCTTCTCCTTCAAGCTGATATGGAATATTAGAGACGGTACTCGTTCGAACTCTGTAATGACGTATTTATATAGACATATATAATATGATTTGATGATTTATAACATGAACGAGGAAATGATATAAACTATTCGTGATTACGTATTTCGCAAGCACACGTATTGTTTTGAGATGAAGACTGTATTCAGTTGAGAGTTACTGGATTTCTCCTGGAATTAGTCCTCTCAATTCAGATGAGCACGTCTCTTCAGCATCTTCTTTTCTCTGATTCTCATGCCAGTTATTTGTCTTATCTACACTCTAGTACATGATGCTGAGACTGATTCAATTAATCATTTGAGATCGCAATTCAAAGACAGGACAAAGTACTGGTTTAAAAAAATGTCGAAATCATTCGATTATCCTGCTGGGCGATCTTTACAACGAATTCTGTGATTACCGAGTTAATTTAATCTTCTTTTGTCTATCAACATATTGCTGCAATTTGCTTCTATGAACATGTTTTCAGAAAGAAAACTTGTCTACCATCTCTTGGGTCTATATTCCCAGGAGGAAAATCTGGCCAGTTCATGTCCTCTCCATTCCAGGAACATCTCATTCTCTTGTTCTCCAAGCTTCACCTCATAGATGTCTTCCCTTTCAGCATTTCCTGGGCTTCCACAATGCTCTCTCTGGCTATTTGCAGCCGGTCTAAGCCTTGCGCAACCGGGGCGTCTGTGCCATTTCTCATTTCGCCCCATCTGTGGAGCCACGAGAGAGACGAGATGAACGGCGCGACGAAGAGTGTCTCCATGGCAATTCGTGACTCTGAAAGCTGGGGAGGAAAATCGGACTGCATTGACTCTAAGATCAAATGGTATCGCCTTACTGAATTGTCGAAAAAATCCCCCATGGTCAAGCAGCTCTTGAGCTTCTCGAATCCGTTTCCATCGCCGAAAGTTATGATCCCTGCGGTACGAGCAAACCAATCGGCTCGATCGGCCAAAAATGCCTTGGCCACTCTAAAGAAATCATTCACTCTTCTAGTTGTCGTAGTCCTTCCCGTGTGGGGCAATCCGACCATGCAATTGAAGACCATCCACTCTTTGTTAGCGTCTCCTTCATTCCTCTTCCTAAGCTCATTCACTAGATTCGCAATGTTCATGCTATCAACCGTCAATTTCCCGCCGAATGATCGGGCATGATCGTGAAGTCGCCTCTTTGTATCATCAAAATTCCAGTTGAATTGAGCATCTTGACCACGACGCTCTTCGTCGCAACTCAATGATGTGAGCTTCAACGTTTTGTTCCTCTGCGCAACGGCCTCGATCACCAGCGGCCATTGAATACCTTCTCCCATATCGAAATCCACGATATGGATTGTCTCTGCCCCATCGGGCATCGCCTCGAGTAAGGCTGAGTTTGCAGCGAAGTGAGCAAACCTTCCGTAGGGAAACGCCTGGTAAAATGCGAGGAAAGCTGCCTCAAAGTTCTTGCACGACTCGCGTGTCAAGCAATCGCCCCTGTTCTCAGGAGTTTGGAACAAGTAGAAGGCAAGCCGCTCCAGCACCTCGCCCAGAGGGCTCGATTTCTCAGCGATGCGCGTCGAGATGACCTCCATGAGCTCCTTTTGCTCGTGATTCCCGGCCTCACAATAGGCCTTGAGCAGGTGATGGAGGCTGAGCAAGTTGTCAACCTCCATTTCCTTGGCGGGCAAGGTCCAGGGCAACCATGTCGTCGCAGACGCACCTGCAGAATTAGACTCTTCCGACTTTGACAAAGTGCTCGTTGGGCTCCATGCCTCCGTCGCCGCTTTTTGCGACGCAAAACTCCCGTCACTCATCTCCGAAGTGTTCTCAGGTTCATCACCATTCAAAAAGGCCTCCAATCCTTCGAAATCCATGGTGAAATCCTCAAGCTCACACCCGACTCCTGGCGATGCATCGAAAGCAGTATGCATGCCGAACTGGACAATCGAATCGTCGGTAATATCGCTAATGGCGAAGGGATCATACCATAATCACCAACATGGAAATCAAAATGGAGCTATAGTTTCCAAGTGGGTTGATCGTCGAAGTGGTGAGATCCTGAAATGGCCAGGAAACTGGAGGAGACCCTGATTGCATCACCATCTTTCAGGAAGGTCTCACCTTGTTTTAGCTGAAGAGATGGAAATCTGGATGAAGTTAATTAGACGATAAGGATCAGGACTATTTATATTAGATCTATATGATTAAACAATTGAACAGAAAAGGACATGATATAAAATAAAACCAATCAATCATTCTCAGTCTTTTACGTATTTTTCTATTAGAGTTTGGTTCCAGCCGAATTCCTTGTTGAAATCTTCCCCTTTGCTTGGCAGCTGCTCAGAGGTTTCCAGGTTGCGGACGATGTAGTTTTCACGAATGATCAAATTGGTTTTACGTTACTATCATATTTAGTCTGTTGTTTTCAGGGTCGCTAGCATTAGGACCCGGGAAGGAATACCAGTCTTGTAAAACTGCTCTTGCCCGGAAAATTAGTGAGAAAACGAGAGCAAAGACAGCTACGGTCAACACCGTTAGGGAATATTTACGGGTCGGTTAATGTGTTGTGTAAGTAAATATATGTGGGGAATTTAACAATAAATAAACTCAAAGGTGAAAGTTCTGAACAAAAATTCGAAACTAATCTCGTCTTCGATTAGTCCTAGCCAGGTTTTGTTACCGCGACGCAAATATCACCAAGCACAAAAGGACACCATTGGGGTCCAAAGCACGGAGTCGCAATTTGGTCTAGGACGCTTCTACTGTTTCATCTAAAAAGACGGGCTTTCTTTCACCCTGCTAGTAGATTTTTAAATAAAGTTTTTACGTCTTAAAACATCACTAATTAGAAGTATTATCGGTGACTTGATTTCCCTAAAACTTTGTTGCGATAACTTACTCGTATTCTGGTGAAGTTACCAACTTTGTCCAACAGGTTGCAAATTATCGATATTTTCGTATCTTTTACTATTTTTTTTATTTTTATTACGAACACTTTATACTTACCAACTCTCATTTAAATAAATTAGTCTTTAATTAGTGACATACCAAGTTTTTTTGATTAAATTGTCAATAAGTTTTGGATTACTAATTCTAATTTGAGTTAATTACTAACTTCATTTTATTTTCTTAAAATTCATCAACTTTTGTTATCTTTTACCAACTTTATTTGTTTTTGGGACAAAACGCATTAAGGTCATGAACTCGTGTAAAAATTTGCGGACCTTTGTTTGTGTGACTCACTACCGTTTTTCCAATTAGGTCACCAATTAGTTTTGATTTAAAAACTTAACATTCGATTTGCTTACATACATTTATTTGTTTTAACATAAAATTACCAACTTCACTATTGAGTTTCCTACTTTTATTTGACTTGCTTAACACTCCATTAATTTACTAACTCATTTTATAAAATTTCGACCTTAATTAGAGTGATTACTAACTTTTTTACAATTAAATTACCAACTTGTTTTGTTGCACTAACTCTTATTAGAGTTAGTTATAGGCATTTTTTTTCCATGAGTATGGTATACGTATAAGAGTTGGGATAATTTTCCAAAAATCCTAAACCTATCGTATTGTAACTAATTTAGTTATAAGCATTTCAATTTGGCCAATTTAATTCGAAGCATTTTGACAATTTGCTAATTTAGTCCTTTAGGCCAATTCTCGATGTAAATTGACCATATGGATGATAGCTATCTTAAGTGGCATGATTAGCATTGACATGAACATTTTTTGCATTATTTTTTTTTATAAAAGCTAAAATTTTCATAATTTTTATTTTCTTTTTTTTTGTTGTGCTTTTTCCCTAAAGGTCCAGCACAGGTCACCGACCAATAAGGGAGGGCTGAGGCGGCCTCGCTTTTGTGTGAGGCGAGGGCTATAGCCACCATCACTGAGGCCCCACGAACCTTTGAGGAAAAAGAACAGTAGAAAAGAAGAATAAACAAATAATTTAAAAAAAAAACTCACAAATAATTTTCACATCAGCTCCAACCATATCACTTAGAATGATCAATGTCCACGACATCAATATCCAGCCAAAATTCGTGGGAATGACTAACTTGGCAAATTATCAAAAGATTTATGATTAAATTTGCTAAATTAAAAGGTTTAGTGTTGAATTGACCATACAATAAGTTCAAAATTTTTTGGACATTTTTCCTTTTAAGAGTTAGTTAAGGCAAAATTCGTTAGTACTTTAATATGACAAAAGTTAGTTAGTCACCATTGTCTAGGTTAGTAAATTAATGTAAAAGTTAGTAAATTCAAAGCATTAATAAGTTTTGCAAATAAATATTATAACTTGATAGAAACATTGTAATTTACAAACTATTTGAATAATGCTTCATAAAAATCTTAATTAGTGACTTGCCACTTTCTCAAAATAGTAAGTCACGCTTCGTTTTATTTATCAAATTTTATCGGGATGGAAAAGAGTTAGTTTTTGGGCTTGAGAAAATAGAATTCTGCCCTCATCTTTGACCACAAGTGTCACACCCCGATCCTTCGAGCGCATGCCCATCCGGCTTGGTCAATTAAATAGCGATGTCCTAAGACGTATCGCCAACTTATTCATTTTTATACGCATGCGGAAGCACATAATAATCCCCAGATAATAACAAGATGGGATAGAAAAGCAGGGACATAATTCACAAACAAAACAAGCCTTTTATAAACAAACAATTTTATATACAATACCATGTTATTTACAAAAATATCGGCTCAACAAAAAGGGAACTATCCTATGACCCACTAGTCAGACATTTTTGCCGATTCTTCGATCTACACCTTCCAAGACTCCAAGGGTTCCGATCCTCCACGACCGCCATCTAGGGACGTGAAATTGTTATCCCACAATGGGGTGAAATGACATCTCAGTGAGTTCACCCCTTAAGATCGGATAGAAAGAAAATACGACCTAAGGGCTGCCTAAGCACAAACACAAGTCAAAAGGATTTACCTTGGCCTAAGTCCCTTCCTGTAAGTCAATAAAATATGCACTTCATTGAATCACATCAACCAACCAAATCACCACATCAGATCGAATCATCGATCAATCGACTCAATCAATTCCATGTCATCAAAATCATTTCCCGATCATCTCAATCAATACTATCTATAAAGTCCAATCAAAATCAAGATTGCTCACTCGAAACTGATAATAGATAGTATAGCTCACCAGAAACTGCCAAATATACTGATATAATATACTAGTAATGCTCACAAGAAGTTACTAGATATACTATTCTGATCATCAAATCATTTCGCCATTTTTATCATACTCGATAAAAATAATTGTATGTGGATACACGGTCGACCTTAGCTAAAATACAATTTTTTACCACTTGTAAATCCTACCAATTTTAACAGTCCACAAATCCATTGTTGGCGCTGTAGATTGACGCCCGATGATTTTCCCATTTAATTACTGAAATTAAATAAATTTAGGATAAATCTCCAAAATCACAAATCACACTTAATTTGCACAAAATAATAGTTAATTAAATAAATAGATCACACCACTATAATCAACACGAAATTCCGGTCACCGGCTATCCTGATCTAATTTCCGGAAAATAAAAAAATAATTAAATAATTACGAAAATTAATTATTAAATACTAAAAAATAGCAACTTAGGCCGGAAAAGCCTAATTAAAAGCCGAGACAGGCCCGAATTTTTTTTGAATCACTCTAGATAAATACTAGAGCTTGTCTAGCCCTAATTACACCACTCTAACCACCTTACATGCAATAACGATTAATTAAATTGATAATCTACTCTAACTATCCACCTAGTCCATACTTAGTCTAAACTAATTAATCCTTAAGCGTCATTAACTTACTAAGCATGGATTAGTGACTTATACTCACTTGATTAATGATCTGCTCGAATCAAAACAACGGGGATGCAAAGGGGCTCAATAAACTCCAAAGCGAGACTACTAATCAAGGTCCAAAAAGCACCAAAGCGGGCCAAAACAGAGATTGAAAACCCAGGGCTGATCGGTTCTATTCTAGGCCGAGAGAAACTGGATTGGTGGTTCGGCGGAGGCGAGCAGGGAAGGACGGAGGGGCTAAACCAGGTCCAGGTGGAGGTAGGCGGTGACTCCAGCGGTCACGGCAGCAACGGACTGTGTCCTAGTGAGCTGCTGGATGCACAAGCTAGGTGAGACGGTGGCCTGAGATGCACGGCAAGGAGGGGCAATGTGCAATGGCTTTGTGGCTGATGCGAGGTGAGCAACGGCAAACGATGATGGCAGGGGGTTCGGTGGGCTTTGACGAGCAAAAGGGGCTGCTGGTTCAGTTTCCTAGGCTTGCTAAGAGTTTCTTTGGTTTGTATAAGGAGGAGGGATCGACGGATTGCGGAAGAAGAAGGAGGGGGACCGGTTGGATAAGGGGGACCACTTTGGTCTCTCTCTCATCCCTTTGTCTCCCTCAACTTGGTCTCACATGCAAGTTGCCCTCCACAGCTAATTTCCAACCCTCAACACACCTTCTAGAAGCCTTGAAGTAGTCCAAATGTTGGGTCCATGGGGCCTACGAATTTTGGTTCAATTTCCTCAATTTGGACTTCAATCCTCCCTTGAACCAATCCAATTCGGCTCGATCAATTTAGTATTTTTCTTATCAATTGAACCTATTTGCATCCTAATTTTGTGATAAAAAACGGTCCTCTACATTTTCCGATCGAAAACGGCCTTATGTCGACTTTATCCGCCAAAACCTCGGTTTGCAGAAAAATCTTTGTAGACTGAGTTGGCGTTCCTAAAATGGCTCGTGACATGACAGAACTTTCAACTTTTAAAATCGGATTCAAATTCGCGGTTAATTTCAATCTAGCACGATTTTAGCGTAACATAATTTACTGGGTAATTTTCAGAAATTTTTAATGTAAATGATCCGTGATCGATTTTTTTTTAGCCACAATGAAACTTTTCGACACATTGACAACTCTCGGTTGTCTTGAAAATTTCGAGATTTCGATTATAAACACAAGGTACCAAAAAGACAAAAAAAAAAAAATCAGTTTGCAATTTACCAATCACCCACAAAACACATCATCTACAGTCAAATCGACTTATCTCTGATCTCTAAGCGATTTTTAATTGTGCCGTAATGATCTCTGCAGATGAGCTCGGTCGAGTAGTCGATTTCTGATCGAATCCTCAAGTCTATGCATTAAAATCCTTTAATGACTTCTCCAAATAGTCTAGTTATCTCGAGAGTGATCAGTTTTGAGAACAACACTATAGGCGCGTCGATGAAAGGCCCGATTAATTTAATTGAAAGCAAGACTGAAAAATCGAGGACGTCACAACAAAGTTGATGGAAAAATTGTCCAAAAAGTCATAAACCTATTGCAATTTTTTCAATTCAGTCATAAACCTTTTAACTTTGACAATTTAGTCCTAAACATTTTCACTTCTTGCTGATTCAGTCCATCCAATCAATTTTGGCCGAAAAATGCTGACGTGGATGTTGGCGGTGTTATGTAGGACTTCCGGCGTTGACATGGATAATTTTTAATAATATTTTAATAATTTTTGAATTTTTATAATTTTTTTCCTTTTTTTTTTTTGGCTTTCTTGGCCTTTTCCGGTGGCAAGCCGTGACCTGTGGCTGATGGCTGGCCATCAAAAAAGGCCAAGAAAGCCAAAAAAAAAAAAAAAAAAAAAAAAAGAGGGAAAAAACAGAAAAAATATTAAAAATTCAAAAATATATTAAAATATTATTAAAAATTATCATGTCAAAGACCGACGGTCCTACATGGCACCGCCGACATCCACGTCAGCATTTTTCGGCCAAAATTGGCTAAATAGACTAAATAAGCAAGAAGTGAAAAAGTTTATGACTAAATCGGCAAAATTAAAAGATTTGGAACTGAATTGGTAAAATTGCAATAGATTTATGACTTTTTGAACAATTTTCCCCAAGGTTGACCATACATTGGCCATGGCATTTAGGGTTTACCATAAAAGAGGCTCTTCTTAGAATGTCTCATTCGTGAAAAGACTTAGGATAGAGATATAAAATATGGCCAGTCATATGATTTTGGTTGATTTTTGGTAGTTTTTCATGGACAAACTATTGGAGATTTAGACCACCCGTGGTGGTTAGGTGGTATTCACGAGAGGTAAGTTCGATTTTCGTCGTGAATTAAGCAAGCCATGTCTTAAGTGGGTTGTCGGGGGTGGTGGGTCCTCCCGCTTACGCATTGTTTTCTGCGGGGGGTTCCCGGGTTAAAAAAAAAAAAAAAAACTATTGGAGATTTAGTATTCTAATTTTTGGAATTAGAAGGCAAATTGTTCTTCTTGTATATCTGACAAAGTCAGCTGAGTTTAAGCCACTAGAAAGCCATTGAATCCCCTAGTCCAAATGATAAATTTTACTCAAATGCAATATGAAAAATATGAATCACATGAGAAATTCATATGATTAAAGAAAAATGGTATTTACCCAAAATATCACTTGAGAGTGAACTTCAATTCAATTATTGTGTTTGGTGTTTGACAAGAATTTCAATTCATTTAATTTTGATAAGGTAGTGATTTTTATATAAATCTTTGAAACTACAAATTTGGAATTATGGTACAATACAAATACCTTCGAACACAAATTCCTGCCAGTTGTCCTCAGTTGAAAGTAGATTGAAAACAAACAGTAAACGCTTTCATGCCCACAATTACTTAATGACTTGAGAACTCTTTTGACTTCTTGCTTCATTTGTAGGCCATGCACAAGAATCTTGGTATGAAATTAGATGATTTAAATCTCTACTCCAATATAAAAATGACAAATTATGTTGGCAGATAAATATGGAATTTTTTAGGGTGGTCATTAATTGAGAAAGTTGGAAGTTGACTGGAATTTTCATCTTTTCAACAGAATATACCTGGCATTTAAGAGAAACCATGAGAAAGACCCATACCCATAATTTTGAGGGTTGAGGACTCTTTTGGCTTCTTTCTTTGTTGGTGGGCCATGAAATGGGGGATTTGCATGCTTTTGCCTACAATATTTTATGTTTCTTCTTGGACACTAGTTCCTAACTCATACACGCAATTCGTATAATTATTATATGCATAATATATTCAATTTGCGGGATGTTAGGTGAAGCCTCCCGTCAAAGAATTAATATAATTTAGAGCGGTTAAATTATCAATTTAAAATTTTCAATCAATGTGGCTCTGGATATTATAAAGGTCTTGAAACTCTAGATTCTTTCTTAATGCTATCCTTAGGTTAAAGCCCCCATTTGATTAATAGAAAATGAATTATTTGAAAATCATTTTTTTCTAAAAATGATTGCCTATATTGCTTAAAATAATTAGTCAATAAAAATGTTTCATTGTCGACAACAATTTATGTATAAATATTTTCATAGATGATGATAATTTTTTTCGTTTATTCGTTTGTAAGCGATACTAAAAATCATTTTTAAGAAAACCTTTTCCAAATTATTTATTTTTTGTGAAATAAATGCACTCTAAACATATCATAGATCTATTGTGCATCCAAATGTGTCACAGTTTTGCATCTAGCCAATGGTTGGTTCGAAAGTACAAAATGCATAATGTTATTTTTGACCCTAAGGAGCTCTTCGGCACTTTTATATCGACCCTATCATCTTGTGGAGTTTTGAGAGGCCCAAGTTAGGGTAAAGGCCCCGGTTAAAGGCCCAATCTTCAATAAATCATGTTCTTGTTGAATGGGAAAATCTAGATACAAACCATCTAAAAGAACATAACATAAATGAAACTCCATCTCAGTTTATGCAAATCAAATATGTATTTATAATTGGTTTTGCCCATGAATTTTTTTTACTTTATACTAATATTTTTTTTGAAACAACTTCTAAACCTAATTTGACAAAATAATTTCATGAAAATCCATATCTATCTTAAGATGACAATTACTATTAGTTTATTGAGAGTACTAATGAGAAATTAAACGCCATAATAATGTATATAAACAACCATGTGACCATTTTCAGTCACAAAGACATGACTAATACACGATAAACATCATTTAAGTTTCTTTCTTTCTTTTGAAAGGATTGTGAAAGCTAGTACGAACACCTAGAAGGGGGTGAATAGGTGTTTAAAATAAATCTTGGCAAATATATGCGGAATAAAATAAACTTCAAATAAAACAAAGGAGTTAGGGAAGAGAATAAGAACCCAAGGTTTATAGTGGTTCGGCTTAATCCAAGCCTATGTCCACTCTCCCACGCTAACATCCTTCTTGGCTGGATTCCACTATGCAATCAACAGGAGATTACAACTTCGAGTGCAAACACTTAGTAGATCACACTATCTCACTAAGTCACTATTTTGGTATTTCTCTCACGATCACAAACGTTTAAGCTCTCCAAAGACAAGTGTATGATCGAAGGTTGCTCAGACTTTGGAATTTTAAATTCTACGCTCTATCTCTTATTTGCTCATCGGTCCATGATCTACTTAAATACTCCTCCACTTCCAAACTAGCTGTTGGACAGTATCTCGGGGAATCGTCTTCCAATATACCCATTGGACAGCTCTGTATCTATAAAATTTGGTAGCCGTTGAGTGACAAAGGTAGAATCCCAAATTGATTCCGATCGCCCATACAAACGGAATCATGGTTTCCATAAGTAAAGCTTTTTCGTATAGAAAGTTTTTGTCTTCAAGATACAATCGTCAATCAATTAGATTGAATTAATCAAATCAATCTTGATGTGGAATCCAAACCAGATCACTAGCCGTTGTATAATTGGGCTTGAGTTCTGTCGAATCTGGATGTAAAGTCTGAGAGCAATAGACTTTACAATCTGAGTCTAAGTGTGATAGACTTTACAATCTGAGTCTGAACATATTCTGCTTCTGAACAGATTTAGTTTTAAGGTCTGAACACCGTCTGAATAAGTTCAGTTTCAGTATAGTGTCTGTCTTCTGGTTCAGTTTCAGCATATAATCTGTCTTCTGGCTCTTCCTTCACGTTCAGTCTGGAATTTGTCAGAATGAGTAGACTTTTGATGTAGAACAGACTTTGACACTAAAATCTGGAAATCTTCAGAATATACTTTAGACATGTGTTACGTTCAGTCTTCTGGCCGTCTTCAGACTTTGACAATATCCTTTACATATTCTATTATCTGCATGGTCTATTACTTAACCATTAAACATGTTAGTAGCATTTGATTTATTTTGTCATCTTCAAAACATCATAAGGGATTTCCCTAACAAAGATGACATTAATAAATAATACCCACTAGTTGTGATCGTTTTTATTAGTCTTTAGTAAAAAAGAAAAAAAAAGAATTCTTATTTGAGATGTAACATCCAAAAGTTTTTATGTACGGTAATGATATTTTTAGACTTGTTAGTATTGAGAATAGACACCGATTTGCCTGTTACATATTAATTTTGTAGATACTTTGGTAACCTAACAAATTTTTTATTATGAAAATCTTATAATTGAATCAATTGGCAATTTTTCCATTTGTGTTTTTCTTCCTATTCTCCCTAAATATTTTACCTCTCACATGTTTTACTCTTAAAGATATGGAACTTGGCAGTGATGAGGTCATGCATTGCCTTATGAAACTTGGCCTTAGTTCATTAATGCTTGAAATGATTATTGCTCACACATGGCCTAATAAAATGAAGCCTTCTATCATTCACATAAATATTTCTTCTCTTGACTTATGATATCAAGCCATTTGCACCTTAACTATTAGCATTAGGGGGGTTGGAGCACTACCCTCTATACTTATTGTTCTAACCCTAAGAAAATTAATGCTTTAACCATGGTTAAATCGATTCCACTCTGTTCTTCCTTGTTTTAGTTGATTTGGGTAGAGGGGAGACTTTTAAAAGAACACAAGTCCCACTTCATTAATTTTACTCATCAACTCATTTCTTCAACTTAGGTCCTCAAAATCATGAGTAAAAGCCAATACCCCACACCCGTATTATAAAAGTTTATGTCTCAATCTTTCAAGTTGGACGATGTGACCCTAAGACAATTAATGTCTTAACCATGGTTAAATCAATTCCACTTTTTTCTTCCTTGTTTTAGTTGATTTGGGTAGAGGGGGGACTTTTAAAAGAACACAAGCCCCACTTCATTAATTTTACTCATCAACTCATTTCTTCAACTTACGTCTTCAAAATTATGAGTAAAAGCCAAGGCCCCACACCGTATTATAAAAGTTTATGTCTCAATCTTTCGAGTTGGACGATGTGACTGAAGCCTTAAATTGCCTAATCTTTTTTAAGGTAAGTGAAAACTCTAGGGAATAAGTTAGGTTAAGCTACTTAGTACTCTTGATATGGTTGATAAATGTAAATTTTGACTAAATTTTTTGATGTAAAGTGCCATTAGGTTCCAATAATGGTATGTTGAGTTGTTATGTTTCCTTGATTTATATTGATGAGTTTGTTATGCTCTTTTTTTTTTATTCGATTTTACTCTAACTCTCACTCTCAGACTTTTGTCATGTCTCCTTACCGAACGTGAGAGTTAAATCCCATGCCTAAAGCTAAAAATCGTCCCCATTCAAACTTTCTAAGAAGATGGGGATTCAAACCCCTGCATCTCCCTTCCAATGGTTTATGCTCCTTGATTTGTATTGACAACTTATATATTTTGGGTGTAAATAAGTTATATTAGTAGTACGTTGATGGAAAAGTGTGAAAAGAATTAAAGAAAACTTAGTAGACTAAGTGTGGAAAAGGGTGAAGATGTTGACTAGGAGGAGTTGAGGCTGGTTTTATAGATTTTGCTTAAATTGACTTATGAACATCTAATTTGTTGATTTTTCAAAAATAATGATGATGATGACAATGACGATGATGTCAATTTTTGGAAGTTGCCAATTTTTTATTTTTTTTTAAAGATGCTAAATTTTGAAGAGTTGTCGATTTCAATGGGGAAAAGTTTCCTTATTCTTAGGAAATTTCCTAAAGTTGTAACATTTGAGAGGTTTGCTTTAAATTTGAGAGATTAGGGGTGAGCATCGGTCTAGGGTTAACCCGAACCGACCTTGAACGGGCCCAACCTTGCCAATCTTGATCCGATTCCTAGGGAGATTGGGGTGGTCCTTGGTCTTGGGATCCTTAGACCAACACTGTGCGGGTTGATCCTTGGTCCTAGAAGTTTATGGTCGGTCTAACCTAGACCAACCTTGACTATATATAATATATCTAATATATTATTTATAATTTTTCTATATAGCGAAAACCCTAAGTCAAACAGTGTCAAAAGCATTAAACAACTCCTTATTGAGGAGTTGAAGTAATTTTACACTATTCTTTAATAGCTTAGATTTTTAATGTCTTTTATGGCATCAATAGCCATATTTACAATTGAGGAAAATGTCTCTATGAGGAGTCCTCAAGGCGTCCTCACAGCGTAAATACCTTCTCATGGTATCTTCTTCCAGTACTCATTCTCTTATGTCTTTTTTGTCATTTTAGTATTCAACTTACCAAAATCGAAAGAAATAACTTCTTTGCTCGCCATTCGACACTCGCCTCCCTCTCTTTTTGTTGCTTGCACTACTCATTGCTCGACACTCACTCCACTCGACGCTCGTTGCTTGCCGCTTGCCTCTCTTCATTGACCTCGCTTGTCATCGAACCTATTGAGTTAGTTCGATCATTGGTTGCCTTTTCCAAGAAATGCAAAAAATGAAACAAAAAAATTATCGGTCGATCCCGGGTTGACCTTAGAACCGAACCAAACCCATTAGGTCGGTTCGATCCTCAATCTTAGGCTCAATAGGGTCAGTCCTCGGTCCCAAAAATTGAGGACCAACACTATGTGAGTTGGTCCTAGGATTAGGGGGTGGATCGGCCCAACCCAAACCATGCTCACCCCTACCTAAGATGCTTACCTTGGTGGACAATTTCTAAGTACCCATCTTAAGTTGATGATTATTTTGATCACTAATTCTTATATTGATTTTCTATGGATATTATCATTTCTTGCTTGAGGAAATAAATGAGGTAAATATGGTGTCGTTTATGTAAATGATCCGTGAGCAAACCATGGTTTGTGTATCCCAAGGATGTTTTGAGTAAAATGATGTTAATTACTTAACAAGGATTTTGAACATCTTTATGTGCAATATTATTGTATGATAAAATTTGTAAAATACTATAAAGTATTATGTCATCCTCACCATAGTGGAGACAATGCCCTGTTGTGTAATCATGATGCCTTGCTTTGTGATTTTAATACTTTGGGAGTGTTTAGGGTTGTCTTGGAAGTTTCAAGATGCCCCATGAGTTGGGATGTCTTGGAATTGAGATGCCCTGTTATGTGATCGGAATGACTTGGGAGTGTTTGAGAGAAGAAATAATAATGAAAATAATACATGATCATGTGTATACATATATTCACACGTTATTTAAATTAGTTTTAGCCATGGATCACAATATGATATGCAATCTACTTGCAATGGACTTAAATGATTTTGAATATCGTCACTAATAGTTTTCATTGGCATAAGTTGTTTGGTGATATTGGTGCACCATGATGTTGGCATATCATAATAACAAAGGTAGATTACTCGTTTATGCATTTGTTATACCTGGCCATTTGATTTGAGTATGTCGATTGTTGATACTAGATTAAGTAGTAAGATGATTTTCTACATTAGACTTAGAGATTTCATTTATTTGGCCTCAGTTCACTCCTTTATTTTTAGACATGTATGATGGATCCCCCACCGCCACCACTTTTTAGAGCTCCCAAACTAGTCGATTGTGTCTTTGAAGATGTGTCTGTACTTGGGTTTGCTATAATAAATGGTTGGCTTATAGAGTGGATTCCCCATCGGAATGTTGCTTGGTATGTTAACATAGAGGGCAAGTTGGTCAGACCACTTAGAAGCTTTGATGGTTCTCTAGATTTTGATGATGATGGTTTATCAACAAGTGAAGTTGTCAACCCTTAGTTGATGGTCCAATAGTGTATAGGCAAGCTTTTGGGAGTAAGAGTACAGTGACATAATTAGGTGACCTTGACCTTTCCTGGGAATTATGTATTTCATATTCACTTAAATGTTATATAAAGATAATAACCACTAAAGTTTGTATAAAGAGGCATATGTATATTATTTTTAACTTGTGCAATTTTCTCATATGGATTGATGTGAGTATTTTGTTGTGCTTCCACATATTATGAAAAAGAAAAAAAGATGTAATTTCTTAGGACGTGTGTCACATATGACGTTGCGGGGCATCACATGAGACAATTATAGACTATATGGCTAAAAAAAATTAACTATTTTGGCCCATTTATATTGAAAGGTTAATTAGTTTTGGGAGAAATACCAAAAAAATTCTAAACCAATTGCAATTGTGCCTATTCAATTCCAAACTTCTTCTTTTTTTTTTTTTGGCAATTGAGTTATAAATATTTTATATTTGTGTCAATTCAGTCCATTCGACAAATTTCGAATTGAAACCACTGATATAGATGTTAGCCGTCCAAAGTGCTGCAGTTAGCATAGATGTAGACAAATTTTTATAGTATTTTAATAATTTTCAAATTTCTTATATTTTTTTTTAAATTGCCTTCTTTGGTTTCTCGCCGTGGCCAGCGAAGTTTGCTTGAGCTCACTAGCCATTAAGTGAGAGCTATTTGCCTACCATCAACAAGGGTCGCAAACGTCACCCATATCTTGGTGAGGCTATAGCCGCCATCACCCACAAGTGAGAACCCATCTACTTCCTCCTCTCAAATGTTCATAATCAAGCAATGCAATCGTAGAACCTCAAAATCCAATTACAATGAAAACATAGTCATAAGGATTTGGGCGAGGTGGGCTCGCCTGCAGCCATTGTGGCCTTGCCTAGTGGCCAGTGAGCTTGACACCCCTCGTTGGCCATAGTGAGAAACTAAAGAAGGAAGGAAAAAAATTTAAAAATCAATAAAAAAAAGTTCAAAAAAAAAAATTATTGACATCAACTCTAGTCACATAACGTATGGACAATTAGTGTCCAAACTAGCAATTTTCAGCCAAAATTAGTCGAATACACTAAATTGGCACAAATGTAAAAAGTCTAAGACTCAATTGGTCAAAAAAAAAAAATGTTTATAACTGAATTAACACAATGGCAATAGATTTATTACTTTTTTTTGGCAATTTTCCTGTTAGTTCTTAGATGGATTGGTTTCCAAGTAGAAAATATAAAAATTACACAATTTTATTACAGAAGAACATGTTGGTCAAATTGTTGTGTTGTTTCTTCATGCTAAAATCCATGATTCTATTCTGGATGAGTATAAAAGTTTTTTTTTTTCTTTTAAAAGAGTCTTTAGAACAGAAACTGAACTTGTGAAATTAAGAATAGATTTTCCCTAAAACCAAAGTTGAATCTCAGCCCACTCTTTTATTTTTAGACATGTATGATGGATCCCCCACCGCCACCACTTTTTAGAGCTCCAAAACTGGTCGATTGTGTCTTTGAAGATGTGTCTGTACTTGGATTTGCTGTAATATATGGTTGGGTTATAGAGTGGATTCCCCATTGATGTTGCTTGGTATGTTAACATAAAGGGTAAGTTTGGTCAAACCACTTAGAGGCTTTGATGTTTCTCCAGGTTTTGATGATGATGGGTTGTCAATAGATGAAGTCATCAACTTTTAGTTGATGGTCCAATAGTGTATAGGCAAGCTTTTGGGAGTAAGAGTACAGTGATATAGTTAGGTGATCTTGACCTTTCCTAGGAATTATGTATTTCATATTTGCTTCAATAGTGTGTAAAGATAGTAAGCACTCAAGTTTGTATAAAGAGGCATATGTATACTATTTTTAACTTGTGCAATTTTCTTGTATGGATTGATGTGAGTATTTTGTTGTGCTTCTGCATGTTATGAAAAAAGAAAAAAAAAGATGTAATTTCTTAGGACGTGTGTCACACATGACATTGTGGGGCACACATGAGGCAATTATAGAACTCTATGACTAGAAAAACATTAACTATTTCAGCCCATTTATATTGTAAGGTTAATTAGTTTTGTGAGAAATACCAAAAATTTATAAACCAATTACAATTGTGCCTATTTAGTTCTAAACATTTTTTTTGTTAATTAAGTCATATATCTTTTACGTTTGTGTTAATTTCCATCCAAAAAATTTCGATCGAAAATCATTGACGTAGATGGCAATCGTCCAAAGTGGCATAGCCGGTGCTGATGTAGACAAATTTTAATAGTATTTTAATATTTTCAATTTTTTTTTTAAATTCGTTCTTTGGTTTCTCGCTATGGCTAGCAAGGGTAGCTTGAGCTCGCTAGCCACTAGGGGAGGGCTATTTGCCTACCATCAACGAGGGTTGCAACCCTTGCCCAGATCTTGGAAAGGCCATGGCCGCCTTCATCCGTGGGTGAGAACCCATCTACTACCTCCTCTCGAATGTTCATGCTTAAGTAATGCAATTGCAGAACCTCAAAACCCCCATTACGATGAAAACATAGTCATAAGGATTTAAGCAAAATGGCCTCGCATGCGGCCATTGTGGCCTCGCCTAGTGGCCAACAAGCTTCAACGCCCCTTGCCGGCCATAGTGAGAAACAAAAGAAGGAAGGGAAAATGTTTAAAAATTAATAAAAAAATCAAAAAAAATTGTTGACGTCAATACTACCCGCATAACATAAGACAACCGGTGTCAACGCCAACAATTGTCGACCAAAATTAGTCGGATTAATTGAATTGGAACAAATGTAAAAAGTTTAAAACTCAATTAGCAAAAAAAAAATGTTTATAACTGAATTAGCTCAATAACAATAGATTTGTGACTTTTTTGGTAATTTTCCCATTAGTTCTTAGATGGATATAAAAATTATACAATTTTATGACAAAAACATGTGTTGGTCAAATTGTTGTGTTGTTTTTTCATGCCGAAATCCATGATTCTATTCTCAATGGGTGTAAAAATATATTTTTTTCCTTTTAAAAGAGTCTTTAGAATTGAAAACCAAACAAGGTGAAATTGAGAACCGGATCGATTCTCCCTAAAATCGAAGTTGAACCTGTAGGTCCGGTCCAATACGATTTGAATTCTGGATAGAGCTTGATTTAGTGCACATCCCTACTAAATTGCAAAGATTCTACTACCATTACAGGGAATTCACTTGGAAAATGTTTAAGCCATGATGCTAACGTGGTCATGTCATGCCATGGAAAAACCCGATATTTCCAAAACCATCCTTTACTTAAAGCTGCGGAATGGGGGTTCGAATTTATTCAAAGAGGCTTGCGGAATTAAAAGTCAGCTAAAGTAGGAACTATTGTCCTTTAGGACGATGTCCAATATAACTGTTGTGTACCCCTATCGCTTTCGAAGTTTCCATTGAAAGACTTCGAAAGTCGCATAGACTTTTGCGTAAAGCTTTCTCATTAATGACGAGCAACGTGGTGGGCTTAAGATATTTAAAGATTTTTTTCTTATTTCCATGTCATTTACTATATATGATATAGCAAAAAAAAAAAATAGTATAACGACAAATTTGAAATTAATTTTAGATTGCTTAACAAGCATTATCTTGAGCACTCGCACGGTGGAGTTGCAGTAGCAGGTTCATCTCGCGGGTAATTGATGTTTCGTCGGTGTCTTAAACTAAACAATATAGCAGAGGATAAGGCATGTTTTAGTCTGGTTTGAAACCCTTTTCTATAAGACAAACACAAGGCTCATAAATTTATTATGTTAAAGTGATACAAAATCATTTTTCAACTTTACTTCTCATGACGATGGTATAAAAGCCTGTAATTATCATCCTCATTTTTTACAATGAATTTGAAGTTGCATCATCTAGACATAATTTACCAAGTCGCCATTTTATTTCCCAAACAACCTTTTACGACGTTAGCGTTGGGCTGTCCCGAGTAGTGGCGGCAAAACGCTGTGGGGTGGCTCTCAATTGTCATCGTGCCGTATTGCTATGTGTGGGAAGAGGGAAAGGGTTGGAAAAGAAGAGTGGGAAAATGCGTTTTTAAGTTGGGAAGATGCTTCGACCAAAAAAAAAAAAAAAAGTTGGGAAGATGCAAAACGGAAATTTTTAATTACGACGAAATATTTCATATGAAGAGTATAATTCAGGATAATTTTGTAAGGGCTAAAATACCAAGAATCTCCATCTCATATATCTGCACTACATTTACTTTAAATTAATTTTTGTGTTCCAAAAACTCTCAAATTGATACTTATACTATATTTATTACAAAATAAATTTTAGGTAACAAAAAATCTCAAATTACTCCATTCATTATCACATATATCCAAAACGATATGCGCACATTACATTTACCTCAAATTATGATAAACTTTGGATTTTTTTAGGTAAATGTGGTGTGAATGCATTAGTTTAGAATAATATGATACGGTTGTACTTGTTTGAAATTTTTTGTAATATAAAACTTATAGTTTGATTTATATAATGTCAGTATCAAGATATAAATGTAGTCTTTGAAATTTTTGTGATATTAACCCGTCCCGTAATTATGTAACTTATCCGTTTAGCGCTGCTTCTGCCGCAAGTGGGAAGGGACGCGCTAATGATATTCTTCTCCCGTCAAAGCAACACAGCGAATCAATCAGTGGACGCTGACAACTCTCCACTCATACATCATTCAGTCTGGTCAAATGGCTCGCCTTGAAAGAAAAAAAATCGAGAAAATAAAAAAGAAATATATATAGAGAAAAATAGATGTTAGGTTACCATTATTTAGATGTGAATCATACTTCCTTCTTTAAAAATAGGATGTGTATTTACTCGATATCTTATTCGTATTCTTACAATAAGGGAAATTTCCCCTGAAAGGAACTTTATTAAATTAATCCCTGCTTTTTTTCCGGATGCGAAATACATAATCAAATCAAAGAATGAATTTTTGGGAGATTAGTATTTATCATGCCCTGTTAATTGTTTTAGTTACATTATAAGAACTGTGACTTTTTGAAACTAAATATGGCATTTGTCAATTGAATTTTATTGTTTGTACAGTTCTATTATCTAATCCGTTTCATGCAAGTAATCACTATTAGCGATGCTATCGAACCCTGACTTGGCATTACTAGATGCTCACTGGCAAATAGGTTGTGGCAGCGGGCAACCTCCCAGCCCCCTTTATCTTCCATTCTCTCCTTTTCCCTTGGATACCCTATTCTCATGTTTGGTGCTACACCATATATATGGTGCTACCTTAGGACAATATGTTCCTTTCGCATCGTGTTAGTGACCTCACCCAAACAATTTTATCATTTTTATGGTGATGAATAATGAAAGGATTTGATTCCACAAATTTACACAGATGAAGAGTTAGAAGGCTAAATTGCACAAATAATGAAACTTGAAGGACTAAAACTTCACTTTACCTAAAAGATATCGATGTACATAAGGGACAAATAAGTTAGTAGCTAATTTAGCATTAGGATATAAGTGTCCCCCATGTACAGAGATAAGTATACTATCAATGCCAAAACTTGTGTACGGCGCTAACTTTTGTGCCAAAACATTATTTTGAATCACTTAAGTGCCAAATTAGAGGAAAAATGATTATTTTGGTGCCATCGGCAAAAGATTTCGGCCAAAATGATTACGTGGCTTTTATATTTTAAAAAAAAAAATCGACATGACTTTTAAACGACGTCGTTTTCCATCCTCCATTAAAAAAAAAAAACCGACGTCATTTTGCCATCCTAAGTGGATGGCCTTACAAAAATGACGCCACACAACTCATTTGGGGATTTTTTATTTATTTATTTGGGGATTGAAATTAGGGTTTTTTTGTTCCGATCCTCACCCAACGCCAACCTAGCTTGCTCGGCCGCCATCGCTCGGCCATCGTCGCTCAACCTCCATCGTAGTTGCTCGACTAGGTGAGCGAGGAAAGGCTGAGGTTGTTCTCGAGCGAGAAGTGACAGGAAGAATAGGAGGTGAGGGCAGAGGGGGAGGAGGAGGCGGAGGAGGAGGAGGAAGAAGGGGGTTTAAAAGTGGAGAGAGCGAAGACGAGGAGGGCAAGGGAAACAAAGAGAGTGCAGATGGAGATGGCAGATTGGGCTCTGCTTAGGGAGCGGCTGAAATGGGTCCTTTTGAAGGGGGAAGGAGGAGGAGAGGAGGAGGAGGACAAGAGCTTGAACTTGTCAACAAAGTCGGACAAACCGGAGGTGGAGTTGTGCTGGTGTTGGTGCTAGTGCACCGCTGGTGTCTCTGCTAGCTAGTGCTTCTTTGAGGAAGAAGACGACGAGAAGCACATGCCATGCCTTCTCTCTCTCTCTCTCTCTCTCTCTCTCTCTCTCTAGGGGTGAGCACGGTTCCCGGGTAACCGGGAACCGAGAACCGAACCGGAGGAGGGTCCGATTCGGTTCCCGGTTCTAAAGAGACCGGTTCCGGTTCCGGTTCCCAGAAAAAGGGAACCGGGAACCGGAACCGGAACCGGTCATAATTAAAAATAAAAAACCCTAACGTCACCCCGCAAGATTCCCCCCCCCTCTCGCGGATTCTTCCCCCACTTTCCCTTTCTTTTCTCTCTCTCTCTTTCTTTTCTCCCTTTTCCCTCGTCACGTCACTTCCTGCCCCCTCAACTTTTTCTTTTCTTCTCTTTCTCTCTTCTCTTTCCTCCTCTCTCGGCCGAAACCCTACCCCTTCTTCTTCTTCTTCTTTTTCTTCTTCCTCCTCCTCTTGCTGGCTACTGCTTCATCCACCACCACACCGCCGCCCCACACCCTACTCACCACCACCTCTTGGCCACCGAACCACCACCACCCACCGCTCGTCCGACAAGCCGTCTCGCCGTTGAGCTCGACGAGCTGTCGCGCCATCCGCGCCGCCCCTCGCCGTCGTGAGCCACCGCCGCCGTCCCCAAGCCACCGTCACCACCTCTTACCGCCGCCGCCTAAGATTAGCTTCCGGTTCGTACTGAAATGTCGCTCTCCGCGGCGTTCGGCGAGTGGCTGGAACAGCTGGACTGGACCAGGAACCAGCGCCTCTCTCTCCTCCAGGTCTACTCCACCGCGACGCGATCTCTCGAACTTTTCTTCGCGAGGCGATCGGTTTGGATCGGTAGCGGATGAGAGGTGCTGGAAATTTTTGCAGGCGAAGAGAGAGAGCTGCAAGCCGCCAAATCGCTGGTCCTGGAGTCGAAGCGCGCGGCCATCAGGTCGATGGAAGAGAGGTGCTTGAGGCTCAAGTGGAGCCTGGCTTCGCAGAGCTTGAAGATCTCGGCTCTCGAATCTAAGATTGCCGCTCTCGATGCCGAGTACGACAACAATGTCCAGCGACTAAGGTGAAGCATAGACTTGTCATCATAAGATTTTGGTCGCATGTTATGGCTTATTTATGCTTGATTTTAGGGAGTTGAACTGCGAGGTGGAGGAGCTTGAGGAGGCGGAGAAGGAGAAGGACGGATTCTACCGAGTGCAGACCGGCGAAATGAAGGATTTTAAGGAAGCTACTAACGGATTCGTCGTGGATTGCCAGATTCGCATAGAGGAATTAAGAGACGAGCTAAATGAGGTAAAAGAGAAGCTCTCTATTTTCGAATCTGTGAGCTAAGGTGATACTGTGCTAGATCATTCTGTTAGCTGGATCAAAGGCTGCAAGGTGATAGCGATAACGGTGAACTTTTATCGCTTGTTTGGCTACTATACCAGAGAATGAAGAAAGATTATTTTCCCCTGTTATCTTCGCTCATGTTCGATTTTGATTTGATGAAATAGAGCTATGGTTCATCTTGAGTAGCATACGAGATAACTTGAAGATATAAAGTATCATGTTTTGATATTCTGTGACTGCAATTATTTGTGATGTGCTAACTGCAAAATGAAGTGGATTTACAAGAGTCCATGCAATTGCTTCTCCCACAATATACCGTATAGGCAGAACTAGCTGGAGATGCTTCCATATGGTATGTTGCTTGAGACCAATATGCGACTCTGCACGAATGATTGATGGTGCTATGAACTGGTCTCAATCTCGTGAACTAATTCTTTGCTTAGTTTTTCAGCATGGTCGTCGTGGCCACCGGCAAATGAGTACACTCGAATGCGAATTGAAAAGCCCTTCAAAGCATTTTTGTGTAATTAGTTCTTTGTGTTTGTGATTTTGTTAACGTCAGTTTGTTCTCAATTTCCTTTGCTTCTCTGCTTTCCTGTGTCAGATCCAAAAAAGAAAGGAGCAGTTGAGGGCTCACGTTCTCTTCCCCGAGTAATATGTAAATTGCGAAGACAGCTCACTGGTCAAGAGCGAAATGCCAAGAGCCTATGCTCATACAACATGCCTGTAGTTATTATTATGAAACACATTAACGATAAGGAATCACCAAATTATACATTAGACAATGTTTTCTCTAGAAAACTATGAAATTAGTTGTCTATTTGGATGTAAAAGATTCACATTGCTGTGTATTGGCAGGTACTGAAAATGGAGGGCCAACTATTGAATTATTTTCGCTTCCGGATATTCGCGCCCACTACGAAAATGAAAAAAAAAAAAGAACCTTATTTGGAACCCGGAATCCAGGCCGGAACCGTGACGGGGTAGGTTCCAGGGTGGGATTACGACGGGTAGGTTCAGGGTTCCAAAATTGAGGAACCGTAAGAGGTAGGTTCCGGGTTCCGACGGAACCGAACCGGAACCGGGAACCGCTCACCCCTATCTCTCTCTCTCTCTCTCTCTCTCTCTCTCTCTCTCTCTCTCTCTCTCTCTCTCTCTCTCTCTCAATTTGGGGATTTAGGGTTTTGAATTAGGGGAGAGACACCAAACAGCATCGTTTTGTTGTTTAAATGCTAACTATACTCTCCAATGAGCCATATCAGCTTCAAAAATTAATAAAAAAGTATCATGTCAGATTTCCGGCCAACCAAATTGGCATTAACATTAAAATGATCATTTTTCAAAAGTTTTGACACTTAAGTGATCCAAAATAAAGTTTTGGTATCAAAGTAAGCGCCGTACACAAGTTTTGGCATTAATAGTGTACTTACCCCCATGTAGATTAACTTCACCTAAGTGGAATTGAATCTTTTCTTTTTATAGGTTTCCATATTATCAATGAGTATTGCCTAGAATCATTATACAAAATCAAGCAATCTATATAGCTACACCGAGTTACCTAAAACATGTATTTTCATCGAATTCAATTTTCTATTTTTCGAATCCCCTTCTTTATACACAAACACACACACACAGATATATATATATATCCTAGTTTGCTTACCCTTTTCTCTTGTAATATGAAAGGACCCGAGGAAATAACCCCGTCTTTTACAAATCGACAAGCATGCAATATCGAGAACGAAGTTTGTGGTCCATAACGAAGCACAACCATTCAACAAGATGAGAACGCTGCTCACGGTTGTACGTAATTTCTCTTAACAAAACAACAATATACTCAACGACCCGCTATTTCGCATTCAAACCTGGATATTAAAGGATGGAAAAATTCGAATTCAAGACCTCTTGCTTCTTTTCTATCGTACATAATTATATATCACAATCTTCCGAAAGATTAATGCCTTCATCTCCGAAAATTTCCAAATGCCTTTGCCCGACGTTCACGTCATACCCAAGTGGCGGTCCTTCTCACAACAGCCACGATGCCTGTAGTAGGCCGGTCGTCGATTGACGTCCTCAAACGCATCGTGATCGCAATCTCGGGTTGGGGGACAGAAATAGAGGAAAATTCAAACAGTTGCCCCAGCACGGCAAGTCGCCAAGCATTCACTCCTTTCGCTCTTAAGCGATGACTAACCACCCGAACCATTTCCCCACAAAAGCACAGATTTAACGCGCTCTTCTGGTCTCGCCATCGCCGGAATATGTTGACTTTTGACCTCTTCGCCACTGTCAAGTCTCTCGAAGAGCCACCCACAAAACCTGCAGAATCTCTTCCCGGATGCTCTCGTCTTCTCCTCCTCCTCCTCCTCCCAGATTATGCAGAAACTCTCTGCTTTGGGAATGGCGAAACATGGCGCTCTCTCCTTTTGCCTCCATTTTTTCTCTTGCTTCCTTGTCCTTGCCGTGTCCCAGTCTCAGCCTGATGATCAGTTCATCTTCAATGGGTTCAACGGCTCCACCGACTCCAACATTACCCTCAATAGAGCCTCCATCATCAAGTCCAGCGGAGCTCTCAAGCTCACCAACAGGTCGAGCGACGATGTCGGCCAAGTCTTCTACCCTTGGCCTTTCCGGATGTTGGCCGAGGCTTCCGGTGGCTCCACTGCCGCTGTCTCCTTCAGCACCCACTTCGTGTTTGCGATTAAGCCGCCGAGCTCGGGCGATGGCGGCTACGGCCTTGCGTTCGTGGTAGCCCCCAAGACTTCCTTCCCTGGGGCCCAGGCCGACCACTACCTCGGCCTCTTCAGTTCCTCGAACGATGGGAACTCGTCGAACCACATGCTTGTGGTGGAGTTCGACACCGTGAAAGGGTACAGAGAGACCTCGGACGAGAAGGGGAACCACGTCGGGATCAACATCAACGGCATGGAGTCGAAAGGCTCCAAGCCGGCTGCCTATAACATAGATGGCAAGGACAACGACGAAGAGATAACGCTTGAGAGTGGCCTGCCCATTCAAGGCTGGATCGAGTACGACGGCCCGCAGCAATTGATGAACGTCACTATATCTCCAATCAATGTGCAGAAACCGGAGAAACCTCTCTTGTCCATGAACGTTAACCTCACTTCCATATTCAAGGACAGCATGTATGTCGGGTTCTCTGCTTCGACGGGGACCAAGAGAAGCTTTCACTACGTTCTAGGATGGAGCTTCCGAATGAACGGAACCGCGCCTCCCCTCAACCTGACTCAGCTTCCGCTGCCACCTGACCAGATAGATTCATCTTCCTCTTACAAGCCACAGGTGATAGTCCTCATTGCCACTTTATGCAGCATAGCGCTGTGTCTTTCGGGAATCTTGTTCTTCCATACTGTGATCAAGAAGAGGATGCAGCAGGAGAATCTAGAGGACTGGGAGTTAGATTGTCCTCACAGGTTCAGGTACAAGGACCTTGACCAGGCAACAAAAGGGTTCAAACAGAGCGAGGTGATCGGGACCGGTGGCTTCGGCGCAGTGTACCACGGCATCTTGCCGACTAACAGATGCGAGGTCGCTGTCAAGAAGGTGTCTCGCAACTCAATACAGGGAATGAGGGAGTTTGTGGCCGAGATCGAGAGCTTAGGCCGCTTACGGCACAAGAACCTCGTGAATCTCCAAGGTTGGTGCAAGCAGAAGGACGAGCTCCTCCTCGTGTACGACTACGTGCCTTACGGGAGCCTCGACTCGCTGATTTTCAAGCGGAAGGACGGCTTTGTGTTGAACTGGGAACAGAGGTTCCGCATCATCAAGGGTGTCGCGGCCGGATTGCTGTACCTCCACGAGGAGTGGGAGCAAGTCGTGATCCATCGGGACGTGAAGTCCAGCAACGTCCTGATCGACGCAGAAATGAACGCGCGGCTCGGGGATTTCGGCCTCGCCAGGCTATACGAACACGGCAAGATGTCGCACACCACCCACTTAGTCGGAACCATAGGGTTCATTGCCCCGGAATTGGCCCGCTCGGGGAAGGCTTCGACGAGCTCCGACATGTATGCTTTCGGCATTCTGCTGCTCGAAGTGGCCAGCGGGAGGCGTCCGACGGGCCAATTCTTGCTGATGGATTGGGTGATAGAATGTTACGGGACGGGTCGGATTCTCGACGCCGCGGATCCCAAGTTACGTTCCGCCTACGATGCTGAGGAGATGGAGATGGCATTGAATTTGGGCCTAGTTTGTTCCCAGTACCATGCCCAAGCTAGGCCTACCATGAGGCAGGTGATTCGGTGTCTGAACCGGGAGGAGCCGGTACCCGTCTTTGTCGATGATTCGAGCTCCGCTGGCTCTCGAAGAACCGACGACATGAGCTTCGGATTCTTGGAAATAGTTTCTTCCGATACAACCGGGAAGTCTCATGCGTCGACATCATCCTACGTGTCATCGTCGGTCCGTGGCCTCTCCTCCACTTCTTTAGGTGGTTCTGGTAGATAATAGGTTGAGATTTACATGTACAGAGATTTTACAGCAATTATAGCTCTCTAATTTACATGCAAATTCGCTTTCTGGGTTTCTTCTTTCGAAATTTCAGGCTTAATGTTACTCCCAGAATTCTTTCAAAATGTTAAGCGAATATCATCTCGATCGAGAAATTTAGATAAATGCAATGTTATATTGTTCCAAATTGGATTAGTTCTTGTATTATAGTATCCCGTATCGTCTAAACACTATATGCATGTCTCTCTCTATCTATTAGTTTAAACTTTTGGATTGAATACTCTAACATGATTTGGGAATTATATTATGTCATAATATTTATCTGTTTTACATATACATATAAATTTGGACCCACTTGGAGTTTCCGAGAAGTTAGGGTGACCCTATAAATAATATCATCCATAAATTTTAAATTTATTCAATATAGTGTCTAAACTTCTCAAACGGCAAATTAGATGTTGTCCGGTGATGTGGATCATTATATATGGTGACTCGACATGTCCATTTTTTTAAACATCTACTTTAAAATAGGAAATAAAGAAAATTAGGATGTCAATATATCATTCATTATGTGATGATGCGAATTATTATATTCTAATTTGAAATGGATACTTCACATGAATAATTCATGTTTAAGGTTTTCAATCGCTTCATGGACGGTGTGATTTTATGACAACAATTTATGACAGTATAATGAGTCAAACACGCAGTGGCTTGGTCAAAGCACACATATTTTTGGCTATATCTTGATGACTTCTCGTTAAGCAAAGATATTTCGGCAGTATTCACTGTCAACATTTGCCCATTCATCACTGTCTAATAACCACGTTTCAAGGAATTTTCGAAAATCGGAAAAAGATATTCCTAAATTTCGTCGCAGGTAAAGAGAAGCTTCATCTCAAATTTCAAAATTAAAATTCAATCTATTTATCTAACCAATCTTGACCTTGTGAGTGCTTTTTTGCAGTACGTTTCTAGTTTAAATATTACTTATTTTATGTTTTCTTTTGAGCTTTTCATGTGTAAATTGCAAATTGGGGGTTGAAATACTTGTTACGTATTCTTTACTTTCAGACTCGGTCAAATTATTTCAAACATAAATTAAAGCATATTATTATGTTTTAATCCTTCGTTATAAGATTGAATCTACAATCAATGTTAATTTTTTTTATGGTAGAAGTAAAACATCAATAAGGCTCCATTCGTTTCACGGAAAATAACTTCCGGATTATTTTTTTAATTATATTAAGTAAAATGTTTTCCAAATTTTCCAGCGTTTATTTCACGGAAAATGATATTTTTTTTATCTTGGGAAAAACGTTTTTTGAAAAAAAAGTCTTCTAAACTAGGGAAAGATATTTTTCGCATATTAAGACTAAGCATTTTTATTTATTCTAAATTGTTTTGAAAAGTGGAAAATATTTTCTTCACTCGATCTATCTTATTTTACATTTCACAAGCCCTCATTTCCTTCTCCCCCTCCTCCTCCTTCTTTTTCTAATATATTTTTTTAAATTCGAATTCACCACATTGTGTGTTAATTAGCAAGGGTTGTTGATGTGATAGTAATTTAGGTTAAAATAAATCAGCTAGGGCCTACAAAAAAAAAATTGAAAATTAAAAAAGAATTGTTACTTTACGAAAGACCCTAATTGAAAATCAATCGCATGTTAATAACTTTAAGAATCGTAATTTGAGAGCCCTTGTTAAGTCTAGACTTAACAATCTATTAGCCAAAGTCAATTTAAAAATTGACGCACAGCTCGCCCATTTAATTAGAATTTTCATATTAATAAGATTAAGTCATTTAGTTTTAAAATGCATTTTCATAAAAGAATTCTAATTTTCAAAAAAAAAAAAAAAATGATATGAGTAAAATATGGATTCTCCCATTATTTTACAAAAAAAAATTGAAAATTAAAAAGAAATTGTATAGGCGTCTAATCGACTTACCGTAAACCGATGGGTTGAAATACTTGTTACGTATTCTTCACTTTCAGACTCAGTCAAATTATTTCAAACATAAATTAATGCATATTATAATGTTTTAATCCTTTCGTTATAAGATTGAATCTACAATCAATTTTAATTTTTTTATGGTAGAAGTAAAATATCAATAAGGCCCATTCGCTTTCACGTAAAATAACTTCCAATAAAATGTTTTCCAAATTTTCCAACGTTCATTTCACTTAAAATGAATCGCTTTAAAAACATTTTTCATGAAAGGAAAAAAGTCTTCTAAAACTAGGGAAAATATTTTTCGCTTTTGAAAAGTGGAAAATATTTTCTTCACTTGATCTATCTTATTTTACATTTCACAAGCCCTCATTTCCTCCTCCCCCTCCTCCTTCCTTCTTTTTTCTAATATATTTTTTAAATTCGAATTATATTTTTCTTTTTCTTTTTCTTTGCTTTGTTTTCCTTCTTCTTCTTTCTTGGCCGGTCGCTGGCCATGGCAATAGCCAACAACCGACCACAAGCGAGCCTCGAGCATGCCGGCAATAGCACGAGGCTCGCCCACCTCTAGCGAGCAGCATCGACAAGCATGAGCATCAAGCTTGAGGCTTCATCAATCTAGCAATGCTCACACTCACCGATCTGGCAAGGCTCAAGGCTAGCGAGCTTGAAGCTCGACCAATTTGGTGAGGCTTGAGGCCGGTGAGCCTGAGCTTGCCAAAGATGGCCAAGCCTTGTGCTCGTTTGTGGCCAATCGCTAGAAGAAGAAGAGAAGGAGGAGGAGGAGGAGGACCAGAAGAAGAAGGAGGAGGGGGAGGAGGACCAGAAGAAGAAGGAGGAGGGGGAGGAGGAAATGAAGAAGAAGAAGAAGAAGAAGAAGAAGAAGAAGAAGAAGAAGAGGGAAACAAAGAAAGGAAAAATAAAAATAAAATATATGAAAAATGAAAAATGAATTAATAATCAATTTTAAAAATAATTAAAATAATTAAAATTGATTTTTTTAAATAAAAATAATAAAATTGATTTTAAAAATAAAATAAATTTAAAAAGAGTGTAATGGAGGAAATTATTTTATTACTAAACAGTGGAAAATATTTTTCACTTCATTTTTGGATTTCATCTGAACACCGAAAAATAATTACATTTTCCTAGAAAATGACTTCTTGGAAAATATTTTTCAGAAACGCCACATTTTCTACAAAATAAACAAAACCTAAGTTTCTTTTTCCCCCTTTTTTGTGCTTCTCTTTTTTCAATATTTAGATATGATCAAGCATAAATATGTTTAACATTTGATCATGCAATTTTTTTCCATTTGTTTTATCGATTTTCATCAAGATTGGCTAAAAATTGGATTGAATTTCAATTTCAACTTTGAAATGTAGTCTTAGACTATTTAATAAGAAATAGGCAATTAATTGTGTGTTCCCAAATCTTCAAAAATTGAAATTTCTAATACTTTAGATTTTGTGATTAAAAATATGAGACCCTAAATTAAACTTAACAACCTTCGCTAAAGAAAGTGATGACAAGATTCAGGATAAGATGATATCTAGTAGGGGTGAGCACGGTTCGGGTAGAACCGGAACGGAGAACCGGAACCGGAGATTCGGTTCGGTTCCGGTTCTTAAAGGACCGTTCCGGTTCCGGTTCCATTTTTCCGGAACCGCGGATCCGGTTCCTTTCCGGTTCCAAGCGGAACCGGAACCGGAACCGGTCGCGGAACCGGCTGACCGATTAGGGTTCCAAAAGGAACCCCCTCCCCGAGACTCCCGAACGTTTCACTTTCGGCCAGAGTCTCCCGTACGCCGCTCCGAGTCTCGCCGCGGACGCCCGCCCTCAAGGCCACCGCCGCCGGACGCCGCCGGACGCTGATCGCCGCCTCGTCGCTGCGCGAACCCCGCCGTTCGACGCCCGTCGCTGCCGTGCTCGCCGACGCCGTCGCCGACTACCCGACGCAGGTAGACCGAGCGAGCTCGTCTCGCTCGCGACCCACCGCCTTTGCTCGCGTTTTCCCGAAGCCCCGACGACGCCGATTCCGTTCGTCTCTCGCCGCGACGAGCGGACCCATCGCGCCGCCGCACCGGAAGCCCCGATGACGCTGATTGTGTTGTCTCCGCTTGCGACCCACCACCTCTTCGTCGCTAGAAGGCCCGACGACGCCGGATTCTGTTGTCTTCGCTCGCGACCACCGCCATCCGCCGAAGCCCCGACGACGCCGATTCTCGGGCTTGTCTCTCCACTTCGCGACCCACCGCCGTGTCGCGCGAAGCCCCGACGCCGATTCTTTCTCTCGAAGTCCAAGTTTGTCTCCGACTTGCAAGTCATAACTAATTTCACATGAAGTCGAACATCATATCTTTTTCTTTTATTGTTTTCATAGCTCGAGAAGTATATTTATGGCGTGATTTTGATGTTAGAATATCATTCATGAAACTCTGTTTTACTAAAACTCTTGCCAATGGGGAAGCAGAATATGGTGGGTGAACAACTCGTAACCTCATGGAAATACAGATTAGTTTTGGAGTGAATATTCGCCATGTTGAAAGTGGCTGGCTAGTGTAGATTTGAAGCTGAAGAAATATGAAGGACCAAATTGATGTTTTGTCAAGTAAATTAGAACATTCTCGGGGTGCTGTGTTTCGAATCTTTTATTCAAACATATTTCAACTTTACTCCGCACTTTGATCTCGTTGTCGAATGTCGCTCCCGCATAACATGGTAAATGTCTATATTATTATATGCACACTCTATTTATGATCTACATCCTTCGCAACCACTAAACTCCGCTGATCTTGCGAGACGTAACACATTTTCATTGCTAGAGAGAGCGATTACGGGATCCTTCTCTATCTCGTTAGGAAGAATGCTGTTCTCGTGCTCTCCATCTCATATTGAATGATATGATTAAGGTAAATGGACAGATCCCGGCTTATCTACAATGATATAAGTATTATCGATTCATCATGATTGGAAATGCCATTGCTTGTCCAGGTGAAAGGTTACATAAATGACTTGGTTGTTATGGGTTTTGAATGAAATCTTGTAAATGCTGGATTGATTGCGCTTATCCCTGCAACCCTACTTGTCACAACATGGTTTTTGATCCCAATGAACACCCGAAGTTAGCTTCCCTCCGTTAAAGCCTTCTATCTATTCTTGAAGTTTCTTTTGTTATTGGCAAGATGAACTTGAACAATGAAGGGGATACATGATTCTATTTTAGTTTTGCATCAAGCCCAAAGTTGCAAGCACCAAAACTGCATGCTGGTCACTCTGTGTAATTCTTTAATGTATGCAGAGTATTGATAGTAATGAATAAGGGCACCCTTTTTTCTCGATCCGATCTTTCTCTATGCACTACCTAATTTTCTCAGGTGATTAACCATCTTAGACCTGAATACTTAGAAGATGAAACGGACACCTTCGAGGGTGTGGATGATTGTGATGGTATAACTTCTTATTAAAGAGGAATATCTTCAGAATTCTGATTATGGCATGATGTTTCTACCATTGCTGTTTATATATGCTTGTAGGATGTGGAGCAAGGGACTTTATGAAAACTTACTCATAAAATGGAAATTGTCCAAAAACTGTGCTAGAATTTATTCATCCTGTAATTTGATGTGCTATTCAATTGGCCCTTGCAGTTCCTCGTGGAGAATTACGTGGAGAATCTCCTAATTTAAGCCAGGAGGTATGCGGTTCTTTTGAGATGTCTCGATTCACCAATGGAACAGAGGAAAGGCTGAAGCTTCAGCAAGAGCCATTAGATCATGGACCTACTATTATTTACGTCCCTACGAGGAAAGAAACTTTGACAATTGCCAAATTCTTGTTTGACCTTGGCATCAAAGCAGCAGCTTATAATGCCAAGGTTTCATTCTGCATAATAATACCCTTTTTAATTGATGTATTCTCAATTTGATGGTTTCATTTTGGTATCATTCTTGCTTCAAACTACTCCACATTTCTTTTATGCGCATGCGTTATAGTTCAAATCTGAAAATGAAAAGAAAAAAAAAAAAAAAGAACCCGTTGGAACTGGAACCGACCACGGAACCCGTGGGATGTAGGTTCCAGGTTCTTGGTTTTGACGTGGGAGGTTCCGGTTCCAAATTTTTGGAACTGTGCGAGGGTAGGTTCCAGGTGTTCCCAGACAGGAACCGAACCGAACCCGGAACCGCCACCCCTAATATCTAGTTGGGTGTATTAGCGCATTTGTATTTTGAGATTGAGGAGAGAGATGATAGAATTAAATGTAGTTTGATAATATAAAAAAAAAAAATGGAGAGAGGGGGGGGATATATTAGCCATTTAACTAAAATGAGCATCTTAACCAAAATAGAGATGGAAATAATACTTTCATTCTGATATAATTCAAAGCACTTTATATTACATGTACACCCTCAAATTTCAGGAGTTTCAAAGATTCAAAAATGTCAAGAGTAGAATTTTTCTAATAGTTAATACCACAAAAATTACTAAATTGGTAAATCCATGAAAAATCGACCCTCCATTAGGCTCCATCTAATATCTCATTAATTTGTTGACGTGGAAATATATGTGGCCAAAAACCTTAGATGATTGGCGTGATGTGATTCGATGTGGAAATTCAATATCAAAAGATCTTATAAATGACGTCACTTTGGAAAAACCATATATGAAGAAAATGAACTGAGACTGGGAAACCTACTAATTTTACCCTGAGAGCTCGCTCGCGTTTTGAAAATCGGCAAAAACCCCTAATTTTGCCTCAACGGTGCCACAAAGGTTTTGATAAATTTTTCACGGATATATCATTTCAGAATTTTTTGCCAAAAATATTGATTTAGGGTTGCGATATAAATGTACTAGTTACGAGTTCTTGTGAAACGGAATTTAGTCTAGGGTAAATGCGACACGGGACCACCAATTTGGGATCTTTTGCAACACAAAAATGAGTTTATGGGTAAATACAACAAGATTGCACCAATTTGGGATCTTTTGCCTTGATGATGTCACAAAGGTTTTGATAAATTTGTTGCAAATATATCATTTCATAATTTTCTTGCCACAAATATTGATTTGGGGTAAATGCGATATAAATGCACTACTTAGGAGTTCTTGTGAAACAGAATTTAGTCTAGGGTAAATGTAACACGGGACCACCAATTAGGGATCTTTTAAGACATGAAAATGAGTTTATGGGTTACAACAAGATTGCACCAATTTTTATTTTTATTTTTTTGTGTTATTAACTCTTCTTTCAAAAGGAAAAAGCAAAAGAAGAAGATTCCGGTGCATAGTGTCAAGTAGAACATGCAAACCTTCGAAGAAAGGAAAGGTTGTGAATTATAGACACCAATACTTTTCCCGATTTCTGATTTCCATCGAGCCACGGACGGTAATATAAGAAAAGTCGACCCAAATTGGTAAATTCGAGAAGGCACATCACACATGAGTCCACAATCTACCACTGACCATCAGTCGGGACCATCGCTTTAATTAATCAATTAAGAGAAGCCTTCCAATATCTAGAGACGGGCAAATCCCAGTCAAGACCCGTCAATCACGACGGCGGTCGGCCTGTTCTGTCATAAGCGCCGCTTCGTCCCGCTCAAGCTTATTGATCAATCACGCTCGCTGGTCGCGTTCTATCGCGTGCGAACTGGAATGAAATCTCGCACCAACTGCACTCCACATGCTCGACAATTAAACGGGCCACACAACTCTCAGGAAACTTCATCTATATGAACTTTTATCCCGTGAAAACGGCAGCCCGACGCATGGATAGGACCAGGTCGACTGGCGTATCTCCCTGAAATAAATCGAGCTTGTGAAGCTTTCCCGAAATGACTGCGATTTTATCTTCAGTATTTCAAAGCCTACGTCTATTCTCTTTGTGATTTTGGAGAAGTACTGTCTAGTGCTACCAATCTCATGATATGCAACAGTATCACTCATGAGCAAAACTCGAAAATTTCTGCTCATCAAGAAGATCAAAGGACAACAGTTCACGAGACGCCACTAAGAACTTTAGAGCAGCATGCATGGATGTCGATATGTATTCATTCTTCCTGAGATTTATCTGCGAATGCTTCTTCACGGCAAGGTTGAAGTTCTTCCCACTGTCCCGCATGCATACCGCAAAGGCAGGAGGTTTCAGTAGGTATGTGGTCCTATTGACTGCGAAAATACGCAAGACGAATGCAGATAAGACAGATGCAAGAATATAGGATCAAAACGACCTGAAAATGACTTAAAAAACCACCGATTTGGTGGCCGAATAACTGAAGAGATGTCCAAATCCCAAACGGCCTATGAACATTTCAAATGCACTCCCTAAAATCTTCCCACTCCCAGATGACTGACATCGCAAAAACAATCGGGAGCTCAGGACTAACATCCTAGACCATATGACACTGAACATTATAAAGTTTTTGAATCGCCAGGAACATTTTACCGACAAGATGAAGCCCCCCACTTGAGAAGAATAGAAATCAAACATATTTGGACAACTTGCTCCTCATCACGAGACCATAACACGTCCAATCATCCCCCGGGTCCAAGTCGCTGTTTCCTTGAGCTGCTCGTCATCAGATTGCAGACACTCACCCAGGAGATCATTCAAGAATGCACGGTCTTTGAATAATAACTTTATGTTTGGCCCCAGGGCGTCAGCGAGATCACCTGTCACCGCAACTGCAGCCTTTGTGACAGACTCGTCCCTGTAATATGGATAACCAAATTGAATTTTCTGAACCGAATAACAATTCATACATGAGCAAAAGGAAAATCAATAGATAATTACCTTTGCCTGTCCTTGAAGACCAACTCAATGAATTGCATGAGATGGGACGCATATGGCAACATCACCTCAGACTTCGAATCCTTAAAGCCCTGGACTATCCCGGAATAAGCTTAAAAAATGCTACGCTTGAGCTGATAACCATATTCCATCAACTCTTTATCATCCGTGTCCATCTGGGCACAAATTTCTGCAGCTCCGTGCATCATTGGCAGTGCATAGGAGACGTATTTCTCAAAGTGATCTCCAATTGCAAGGCAACATCACCAAAGCAGGAGAAAATGGGAGGCTTAACAGACCAGTGCAGTACCTCACTACGGAGATCATTGAGAAGGAGCTCCATAATCCCATCACAAAATGGAATCACCTTCTCATCCAAGGCACGGCAAATATCACCAACTACACCCACAGTAACTGCTCAGACCTGGTATTCCTCAAAGTTCTGCAATCCCATCTCCAAATACTTGTAGAACTCCGGCATATATTTCAGAAAGTCTGCACCTGTAGCATAAGCAAGCGCACCAATAGCAAGCATAGCTTCTTCATGCACTGTAGAGCTGTGGCAGGCAAAAACTCGAAGGAATAGTAACATAATCTGATCTGCATACTGTATTATTATGGGTTTTGTTTCATCAGTGTTACTTAGTTTCTGAATAATAACTTGAAGAACACCGCAGAGAGAAGCCTGCAGATCACTTTGCTTTTCTCTATCATCTAATGACACGATTTGGAGCTCAAATGTCTGTGCCAACTTATTCATGATGGCAGGAAGGAGTTGCGCTATAATTTGAGATGCTTCAGCAATATTGGCGCACCTAACTACTTCATTGATAGTTTCATATGCAGATGTCCTGAGCTTGGAGTCACCACTATCTGTGCGATCAACAGCTGCAACAAGATATGTCATGATGTCTGGAAGGTATGGTGAGAGAAGTGAAGCACTTGTTCCAGCATCTTCAAACCCCTGGGAGGTTTCCAGGAGAGAGTACTGAAAATCCTGTAACATTGGGCACATCCTGTATGCTCCCCAATAGTACTTTAACAACCCTTGGGAGGTTTCCAGGAGAGAGTACTGAAAATCCATTGGCTGGACTGCGCAACAACTCAAAAACGCGTGAGTGTCCATGCGATTGTATCATGGACATGACTGTTCTCATCCGTCATCAGATTAAGAAGGAAATCTAAACCTGCATTAACCAAAGGAGAGAGTTTCTCAAATTTTGGCCCGTCAAGGATTGAACCAAGAGCATATGTGGCAGCTTCATGACTATGCCAATCCGGCTTCCTTATATTATCCTCCACAAAAGGCATCACAAGGGGAACAATAGGATGTCCTACAGTTCTAGAAACAATACCAAGACAAGTTCCACCGGCCATAGATATATTCCAAATGCTATCATCCTGATCCTGATCCTCTTCCTGCTTTAGCAAAGTCTCCAGCAGCATGGGAACTAAAGCAGGCAGAGCTTACTCAATGAACCGTGAATGAGGAGACCCAGAATCTGCACTTTCAGAACTCTCAAACTCTTGAAGCTCTATTTCTTCGTCGCAAATAGAGCTCCAAAACTCCACAGCTTGAAGGGCAACAAATTCCTGTCAGTTGTCCTCAGTTGATAGAAGATTGAAGACAAATAGTAAACGCTTTCATCCCCACAAATTACTTGATGACTTGAGGACTCTTTTGACTTCTTGCTTCGTTTGTAGGCGATGCACAAGAATCTTGGTATAGAATTAGATGATCCAAATCTCTACTCCAATATAAAAATGACAAATTATGCTGGTAGATAAAATATGGAGTTTTTTAGGGTGTCATTAATTGAGAAAGTTGGAAGTTGACTGGAATTTTCATCTTTTCAACAGGATATAGCTGCCATTTAAGAGAAACCATGAGAAAGACCTATCCCCATAATTTTGAGGGTTGAGGACTTTTTGGCTTCTTTCTTTGTTGGTAGGCCATGAAATGGGGGATTTGCACGCTTTTGCCTACAATATTTTATGTTTCTTCTTGGACACTAGTTCCTAACTTATACACGCAATTTGTATAATTATTATATGCATAATATATTCAATTTAAGGGATGTTAGGTGAAGCCTCCCATCAAAGAATTAATATGATTTAGAGAGGTTAAATTATCAATTTAAAATTTTCAATCATTGTGGCTCTGGACGTTATAAAGGTCTTGAAACTCTGGATTCTTTCTTAATGCTATCCTCAGGTTAAAGCCCCCATTTGTTTAATAAAAAATGAATTATTTGAAAATCATTTTTTCTAAAAATGATTGCCTATATTGCTTAAAATAATTAGACAATAAAAAAATTTTCATTGTCAACAACAATTTATGTATAAACATTTTCATAGACGATGATAATATTTTTCGTTTATTCATTTGTAAGTGATACTAACAATCATTTTTAAGAAAATGTTTTTCAAATTAGTCATTTTTGTGAAATAAATGCACTCTAAAGGTATCATATATCTATTGCAAATCCAAATGTGTCACAGTTTTGCATCTAGCCAATGGTTGGTTCGAAAGTACAAAATGCATAATGTTATTTTTGACCTTGAGGAGATCTTTGGCCCTTTTATATCAACCTATCATCTTGTGGAGTTTTGAGAGGCCCAAGTTAGGGTAAAGGCCCCGGTTAAAGGCCCAATCTTCAAATAAATCATGTTCTTGCTGAATGAGAAAATCTAAATACAAACCATCTAAAAGAACATAACATAAATGAAACTCCATCTCAATTTATGCAATTCAAATATGTATTTATAATTGGTTTTGCACAAAATCTTTTTTACTTATACTAATATTTTTTTCAAAACAACTTCTAAACCTTAAAATTTGACAAAATAATTTCACGAAAATCCATATCTATCTTAAGATGACAATCACTATTAGTCTATTAATAGTACTAATGAGAAATTAATCACCATAATAATGTATATAAACAACCATGTGACCATTTTTAGTCACAAAGATATGACTAATACATGATAAAAGTCATTTAAGTTTCTTTCTTTCTTTTGAAAATATGACATTAATAAATAATACCCACTAGTTGTGATCATTTTTATTAGTCTTTAGTAAAAAAGAGAAAGAAAAGAATTCTTTTTTGAGATGTAACATCCAAAAGTTTTTATGTACGGTAATGATATTTTCAAACTTGTTAGTATTGAGAATTGACACCCGTTTGCTTGTTACATATTAATTTTGTAGATACTTTGGTAACCTAACAAATTTTTTATTATGAAAATCTTATAATTGAATCAATTGGCAATTTTTCCATTTGTGTTTTTCTTCCTATTCTCCCTAAATATTTAACCCCACACATGTTTTATTCTTAAAGATATGGAACTTGGTAGTGATGAGGTCATGCATTGCCTTATGAAACTTGGCCTTAGTTCATTAATGCTTGGAATGACTATTGCTCACACTTGGCCTAATGAAATGAATCCTTCTATCCTTCACAGAAATATCTCTTATTTTCTTAAGACTTAATGCCTTAACCATGGTTAAATCAAGCCTTGTTTTAGTTTATTTGGGTAGAGGGGGGACTTTTCAAAGAACACACGCCCTACTTCATTAATTTTACTCATCAACTCATTTCTTCAACTTACATCCTCAAAACCATGAGTAAAAGCCAAGGCCCCACAGCTGTATTATAAAAGTTTCTGTCTCAATCTTTCAAGGGGTGGAAACCTTAAATTGCCTAATATTTTTTTTAAGGGACATGAATCAATTTCATGGGGGGGGGGGGGGGGAGCACTGGAGCACCTCTATACTTATTGTTCTAACCCTAAGACAATTAATGCCTTAACCATGGTTAAATCAATTCCACTATGTTATTCCTTGTTTTAGTTTATTTGGGTAGAGGGGGGACTTTTCAAAGAACACACGCCCTACTTCATTAATTTTACTCATCAACTCATTTCTTCAACTTACATCCTCAAAACCATGAGTAAAAGCCAAGGCCCCACAGCTGTATTATAAAAGTTTCTGTCTCAATCTTTCAAGTTGGACGATGTGACTGAAACCTTAAATTGCCTAATATTTTTTTTAAGGTAAGTGAAAACTAGGGGTGATCAATCTTTCAAGTTGGACGATGTGACTGAAACCTTAAATTGAAAGGGGTGAACTAGTGATCGTTATAACCTAGACCCGTTATAACCCTTTTTTCTTACCCTATACCCGACCCTATTTGTATTGGACCATATACCCGACTCATCCTGTTTTTTTGATCTAGTTCTAAGGTCAACCCTGTTTCCACTAGAATTTGTTTTGCAATCTCCCAATATCCTATATGACTTCGAATTTTATATTAATACTCGAGAAAATAACGTAATCCTCCTAATTTGTATTGAAATATTAAGCACTTATAATAAATAAATATATAAACTTTTTGACTAAATGGAAAATTAAAGATCCACAAGGCTAATTATATAAATAAAATCATAAGCTAAAGAATTAACAATAAACATGGGTCTAATATTAGTCTTATTCCCACAACTACCACATAAAGCTACTCATTTATGCAAACATAACTCCTCCTACAAAAGAGAAATTAGGCGAGCCAATCCATGTGATACACAAGAATTTGGCGGTAAAGAACACCGTCCGTCCATCGAACGGTGCGAAAGGGAGCCGGTGAGGCTCAATTTCATTGGAACACTACCCTCTATACTTATTGTTCTAACCCTAAGACAGTTAATGCCTTAACCATGGTTAAATCAATTCCACTATGTTCTTCCTTGTTTTAGTTGATTTGGGTAAAGGGGGGACTTTTCAAAGAACACAAGCCCCACTTCATTAATTTTACTCATCAACTCATTTCTTCAACTTACATCCTCAAAACCATTAGTAAAAGCCAAGGCCCCACACCCGTATTATAAAAATTTCCAACTCAATCTTTCGAGTTGGACGATGAAATTGAAGCCTTAAATTGCCTAATCTTTTTTAAGGTAAGTGAAAACTAGGGGCGATCAAATCCAGGATGGGTAGGGTCTAGATCTGGACCCTGTACCCGAGCCTATTATAACCGGTTCCTCTTTTTTGGACCTTATACCCAACCCTGTTTGTATTTGACCCTGTACCCGACTCACCATGTTTTTTCAATCTGGTTCCAAGGTAAACCATGTTTCCACTGGAACCTGTTTTGCAATCTCCGATATCCTATACGACTTCGAATTTTATATTAATACGTGAGAAAATAACGTAATCCTCCTAATTTGTATTAAAATATTAAGCACTTGTAATAAATAAATACATAAACTTTTTTACTAAACGAAAAATTAAAGATCCACAAGGCTAACTATATAAATAAAATCATAAGATAAAGAATTAGCAATAAACATGGGTCTAATATTAATCTTATTCCCACAACTACTAATGAAGCTACTCATGTATGCAAGCATAAATCCTCCTACAAAAGAGAAATTAAGTGAGCCAATCCATGTGATACACAAGAATTTGGCGGCGATGATCATCGTCCGTCCATCGAACGGTGTGAAAGGGAGCCGGTGAGGCTCAATTTCATTGGAGCAATACCCTCTATACTTATTGTTCTAACCCTAAGACAATTAATGCCTTAACCATGGTTAAATCAATTCCATTATGTTCTTCCTTGTTTTAGTTGATTTGGGTAGAGGGGGGGACTTTTCAAAGAACACAAGCCCCACTTCATTAATTTTACTCATCAACTCATTTCTTCAATTTACGTCCTCAAATCCATGAGTAAAAGCCAAGGCCCCACATCCGTATTATAAAAGTTTCTATCTCAATCTTTCGAGTTGGACGATGTGACTGAAACCTTAAATTGCCTAATCTTTTTTAAGGTAAGTGAAAACTAGGGGTGATTGGGTCCATAGTGGGTAAGGTCTAGACCTGGACCCTGTACCTAATCCTGTTATAACCGGTTCCTCTTTTTTGGACCCTATACCCGACCCTATTTGTATTAGACCTTATACCCGACCCACCCTGTTTTTTTTATCCGGTTCCAAGGTCAACCATATTTCCACCGGAACCTGTTTTACAATCTATCGATATCCTATATGACTTCGAATTTTATATTAATATGCGAGAAAATAATGTAATCATCCTAATTTGTATTGAAACATTAAGCACTTGTAATAAATAAATGCATAAACTTTTTGACTAAACAAAAAATTAAGAATCCACGAGGCTAATTATAATAAATAAAATCATAAGGCAAAGAATTAGCAATAAATATAGGTCTAAAATTAGTCTTATTCCCACAACTACTACATGAAGCTACTCATTTATGCAAGCATAACTCCTCCTACCAAAGAGAAATTAGGCAAGCCAATCCATGTGATACACAAGAATTTGGGGGCGATGAACACCATCTGTCCATTGGACGGTGCGAAAGGGAGCCGATGAGGGAGGGAAGCAAGTGAGGAAGAGGAATGACAAAGGAGGAGTGTCATGCGTGTTTGAAAGAGCCAAGATGAAAAACGTCATGTGATTGCGGGAGTAAGAATATAAATCAGAGGGAAAAAAAAAAAAGAGTTTGGACCTCTACTTACAAAACCAGTCCATGAACTAGTTTTCGGGTGGGTAATCACTCAGAATCTGTTCCTGGACCGGTCTAAACTGGTTCTGAATTTTGGGAACCGGTTCCCGGACCAGTTTCAATGGGAACCGATTCCTGACCCTATTTTCTAGGTGGGTCGGTCCGGGAACTAGGTATATTCAGTCCGATTGCACACCCCTAGTGAAAACTCTAAGGAATAAGTTAGGTTAAGCTACTTAGTACTCTTAATATGGTTGATAAATGTAAATATTGACTAAATTTTGTTTATGTAAAGTGCCATTAGGTTCCAATAACGGTATGTTGAGTTGTTATGTTTCTTTGATTTGTATTGATGAGTTTGTTATGCTCTTCTTGTTTTTTTTTTATTCGATCATACTCTACTCTTACTCTAACTTTCACTCTCAGACTTTTGTCATGTCTCCTTGCAGAACGCAAGAGTCAAATCCCATGACTAAAGCTAAATCGTCCCCATCCCAACTTCCTAAGAAGATGGGGATTCGAACCCCCTATATCTCCCTTCCTATGTGAGAAGGATGGCTATTGGGACAAACCCCAATAGTTTATGCTCCTTGATTTGTATTGACAAGTTATATATTTTGGGAGTAAATAAGTTAATTCCAAGAGAAAGTAGTAGTATGTTGATGGAAAAGTGTCAAAAGAATTAAAGAAAACTCAGTAGACTAAGTGTGGAAAAAGGTGAAGATGTCGACAAGGAGGAGTCGAGGTTGGTTTTTATAAATTTTGCTTAAATTGAATTATGAACATCTAATTTATCGATTTTTCAAAATAATAATGATGATGACGATGATGTCAGTTTTTGTAAGTTGCCAACTTTTTTTTAAAATGCTAAATTTGAAGAGTTGTCGATTTCAATGGGGAAAAGTTTCCTTATTCTGAGGAAATTTCCTAAAGTTGTGAAATTTGAGAGGTTTGCTTTTAATTTGAGAGATTAGGGGTGAGCATAGGTTTAGGGTTAACCTTAAACCAACCTTGAATCGGCTCAACCCTGCTGGTCTTGGTCCGTTTCTTAGGGAGACTAGGGCGGTCTTTGGTCCTGGGATCGTTGGACTAGCACTGTACGAGTTGGTCCTCGGTCCTAGAAGTTTAGAGTCGATCCAACCCGGACCAACCCTAACTATATATAATATATTTAATATATTATTTATAATTTTTTATATAGTGAAAACCCAAAGTCAAACGGCATCAATAACATTAAATGACTCCTTAGTGAAAAATTCAAGTAATTTTACAACGTTCTTTAATAACTTAGATTTTTAATGTCTTTTACGGCATCAACAGCCATATTTACAAATGAGGAAAATGTCTCTGTGAGAAGTCCTCATGGCGTCCTCACGGCGTAAATAGCTTCTCATGGTATCCTCTTCTAGTACTCATTCTCTTATGTCTTTTTTGTCCTTTTAGTCTTCAACTTACCAAAATCGAAAGAAACAACTTTTCCGCTCACTATTCGATACTCGACTCCCTTGCTTTTGGTCACTTGCGCTACTTACCGTTCGACGCTCACCCCGCTTGATGCTTGTTGCTCACGCCGCTTGCCTCTCTTCATTGACCTCGCTCGTTGCCAAACCTATTAGGTCAGTCCGATCCTCGATTGCCTTTTCAAGAAGTGCAAAAAATGAAACAAAAAAATTATCAGTCAATTTTGGGTTGACTCTGGAACCAAACCAAACCCATTGGGTCGGTCCGGTCCTCAGTCCCAAAAATCGAGAACCAATACTATGCGGGTTGGTCCTAGGATTAGGGGATGGACCGGCCCAACCCAGACCATGCTCACCCCTACCTAAGATGCTTACCTTTGGTGGACAATTTCTAAACACCCATTTTAAGTTGATGATTATTTTGATCATTAATTATTATATTGATTTTCTATGGATATTATCATTTCTTGCTTGAGGAAATAAATGAGGTAAATATGGTGTTGTTTATGTAAATGATGCGTGAGCAAACCATGGTGTTGTATCCCAATGATGTTTTGAGTAAAATGATGTTAATTACTTAACAAGGGTTTTGAACATCTTTATGTGCAATATTATTGTATGATAAAATTTGTAAAATACTATGAAAGTATTCTGTCATCCTCACCATAGTGGAGACGATGCCCTGCTGTGTAATCATGATGCCTTGCTTTGTGATTGTAATACCTTGGGAGTGTTTGGGGCTGTCTTGGAAGTTTCAAGATGCCCCATGAGTTGTGATGTCTTGGAATTGAGATGCCCTACTATGTGATCGAAATGACTTGGGAGTGTTCGAGAGAAGAAATAATAATACATATAATACATGATCATGTGTATACATATATTCACATGTTATTTAAATTAGTGTTAGCCATGGATCACAATATGATATGCCATATGCTTGCTTGAAAAGTGGACTTGAATGATTTTAAATACCATCACTAATAGTTTTCATTAGCATAAGTCGTTTGGTGATATTGGTGCACCATGATGTAATGTAATATATATTGGTATTGGCATATCACATTAACAAAGGTAGATTACTCGTTTATGCATTCATTATACCTAGTCATTTTATTTGAGTATGTCAATTGTTGATACTAGATTAAGTAGTAAGATGATTTTCAACCTTAGACTTAGACTTAGACTTAGAGATTTCATTTATTTGGCCACAGCTTACTCCTTTATTTTTAGACATGTATGATGGATCCCCCACCACCACCACTTTTTAGAGCTCCCAAACTAGTCGATTGTGTCTTTGAAGATGTGTCTGTACTTGGATTTGTTGTAAGATATGATTGGGTTATAGAGTGGATTCCCCATCGGAATGTTGCTTGGTATGTTAACATAGAGGGCAAGTTGGTCGGACCACTTAGAAGCGTTGATGGTTCTCTAGGTTCTAACTATGATGGTTTATCAATGGGTGAAGTTGTCAACCCTTAGTTGATGGTCCAATAGTGTATAGGCAGGCTTTTGGGAGTAAGAATACAGTGACATAATTAGGTGACCTTGACCTTTCCTAGGAATTGTATTTCATACTCGCTTAAATGCTATATAAAGATAATAACCACTAAAGTCTGTATAAAGAGGCAAATGTATATTATTTTTAACTTGTGCAATTTTCTTGTATGGATTGATGTGAGTATTTTGTTGTGCTTCCGCATGTTATGAAAAAGAAAAAAGATGTAATTTCTTAGGACACATGTCATGTATGACGTTGTGGGGCATCACATGAGACAATTATAGACTCTATGGCTAAAAAAACATTAACTATTTTGGCCCATTTATGTTGAAAGGTTAATTAGTTTTGGGAGAAATACTAAAAAATTTCTAAACCAATTGCAATTGTGCCTATTCAATTTCAAACTTTTTTTTCTTTTTGGCCAATTGAGTTATAAATTTTTTACATTTGTGTTGATTCAGTCCATTTGACAAATTTCGAACTGAAACTGCTGATGTAGATGTTAGCAATCCAAAGTAGTGCAACTGGCATAGATGTAGACAAATTTTAATAGTGTTTTAATATTTTTCAAATTTCTTATTTTAAAAAAAGAAAATTGCCTTCTTTGGTTTCTCGTTGTGGCCAACAAGGTTCGCTTGAGCTCGCTAGCCATTAAGCGAGGACTATTCACCTACCATCGATGAGGGTCACAGCCCTCACCCATATCTTGGTGAGGCTATGGCCGCCTTCACCCACGGGTGAGAACCCATTTGTTTCCTCCTCTCAAATGTTCATAATCAAGTAATGCAATTGCAGAAAATATAAAAATTATACAGTTTTATGAAAAAAACACGTGTTGGTCAAATTTTTGCGTTGTTTCTTCATGCTGAAATCCATGATTCTATTCTCGATGGGTGTAAAAGTACCTTTTTTTTTTTTTTTAAAGAGTATTCAGAATCGAAAACCAAACTGGTGAAATTGAGAACCGGACCGATTCTCCCTTAAACCAAAGTTGAACCTATGGGTCCGGTCCAATACGATTTGAATTCCGGATAGAGCTTGATTTAGTGCACATTCCTACTAAATTGCAAAGATTCTACTACCATTACAGGGAATTCACTTGGAAAATGTTCAAGCCGTGATGCTAACGTGGTCATGTCGTGCTATGGAAAAACCTGATATTTCCAAAACCACCCTTTACTTTTAAAGCTGCGGAATGGGGGTTCGAATTTATTCAAAGAGACTTCCGGAATTAAAAGTCAGCTGAAGTAGGAACTATTGTACTTATTTAGGACGATGTCCAATAACTGTCGTGTGCTCCTGTCGCTTTCGAAGTTCCCATTGAAAGTCGCATTAACTTTTGCGTATAGCTTGCTCATTAATGACGAGCAACATGGTGGGCATAAGATACCTATTAAATATACTCAATTTAAAGATTTTTTTTCTATTTCCATGTCATTTACTATATATGATATAGCAAAAAAAACAGTATAACGACATATTTGAAATTTATTTTAGATTGCCTAACAAGTATTATCTTGAGCACTCCCACGGTGGAGTTGCAGTAGCAGGTTCATCTCGTGGGTAATTGATGTTTCATCGTTGTCTTAAACTAAATATTATAGCAAAGGATAAGGCATGTTTCAGTCTCGTTTGAAACCCTTTTCTATGAGAAAAACACAAGGCTCATGAATTTATTATGTTAAAGTGATACAAAATCATTTGTCAACTTTACTTCTCATGACGATGGTATAAAAACCTGTAATTATCATCCTCATTTTTTACAATGAATTTAAAGTTGCATCATCTAGACATGATTAACCAAGTCGCCATTTTATTTCCCAAACAACCTTTTACGACGTTAGCGTTGGGCTGTCTCGAGTAGTGGCGGCAAAACATTGCGGGGTGGCTCTCAATTGTCATCGCGCCGTATTGCTATGTGTGGGAAGAGAGAAAGGGTTGGAAAAGAAGAGTGGGAAAATGGGTTTTTAAGTTGGGAAGATGCAAAATGGAAATTTTGAAATCTGACTAGATATTGGGTATAATTAAGGATAATTTTTGTAAGGGCTAATAATACCAAGAATCCCCATCTCATATATCGCGCTACATTTATTTTAAATTAATTTTTGTATTCCAAAAACTCTCAAATTACGTAACAAAAAATCTCAAATTAGTACATTCATTGCCACATATATCCAAATTGATATGCGCATATTACATTTACCTCAAATTATGATAAACCTAGAAATTTTTTAGGTAAATGTGGTGCAAATGCATTAGTTTAAAATAATATGATATGGTTGTACCTGTTTGAAATGTTTTGTAATATAAAACTTAAATTGTGATTAATATAAAGTTAGTACCATGATATAAATATACTCATTTAAATTTGTTGTGATATTAACCCGTCCCGTAATTATATGTGACTTATCCGTTTAGGGCTGCTTCAACCGCAAGTGGGAAGGGACGCGCTAATAATATTCTTCTCCCGCAAAGCAACAAAGCGAATCAATCAGTGGACGCTGACGGCTCTCCTCTCATCATCATTCAGTCTGGTCAAATGGCTCGTCTTGAAAGAAAAAATATATATATTCGAGAAAATAAAAAAGAAATATATAGAGAGGAAAATAGATGTTCGATTACCATTATTTAGATGTGAATCATGCTTCCTTCTTTGAAAATAGGATGTGTACCTACTACAATAAGGGAAACTTCCCCGAAAGGAACTTTATTAAATTAATCCCTGCTTTTTTTCCGGATGCAAAATACATAATCAAATCAAAAAATGAATTTTCGGGAGATTAGTATTTATCATGCCCTGTTGATTGTGTTAGTAACATTATAAGAACCGTGACATTTGTCGATTAAATTTTATTGTTTGTACAGTTCTATTATTTAATCCGTTTCATGCGAGTAATCACAATTAGCGATGCTATCGAACCCTAACATGGCATTACTAGATGCTCACTCGCAAATGGGGCATGGCAGCGGGCAACCTCCCAGCCCCCTTTATCTTCCATTGTCTCTTTTTCCCTTCGTTACCCTATCCTCGTGTATATATATCCTAATTTTCTTACCCTTTTCCCTTGTAGTATGAAAGGGACCCAAGGAAATAACCCCATCTTTTACAAATTGACAAGCATGCAATATCGAGAACGAAGTCCATGGTCCATAACGAAGCACAACCATTCAACAAGATGAGAATGTTTCGCTTGACAAAACAACAATAAATTCAACGACCGAAAAAATTCGAATTCAAGACCTCTTGCTTCTTTTCTATCATACATCATTATATATCGCAATCTTCCCAAAAGATTAATGCCTTCATCTCCAAAAACTTCCAAATGCATTTGCCTGACGTTTCCGCCGTACCCAAGAGGAGGTCCTTTTCACAACAGCCACGATGCCCGTAGTAGGCCGCAACGGCCTCAATCGTCGATTGACGTACTCAAGCGCATCGCGATCGCAACCACAGGTTCGGGGACCAAAAATAAAAAAAAATACATGTTGATGAGTCTCTAGAAATAGAGGAATATTCAAACAGTTGCCCCAGCACGGCCAGTCGCCAAGCAGCCACTCCTTTTGCTCTTTAGCGATGACTGACCACCCCAATCATCTCCCCCACGAAAAGCACAGATTCAACGCGCTCTTCTGGTCTCGCCATCGCCGGAATATGTTGACTTTTGACCTCTTCCCACCTACAAAACCTGCAGAATCTCTTCCGGATGCTCTCGTCTTCTCCTCCTGCTCCTCCTTCTCCCAGATCGTGCAGAAACTCTCCGCCGCTTTGGGAATGGCGAAATATGGCGCTCTCTCCTTTTGCCTCCTTTTTTTCTCTTGCTTCCTCGTCCTTGCCTTGTCCCAGTCTCAGCCTGATGATCAGTTCATCTTCAATGGGTTCAACGGCTCCACCGACTCCAACATTACCCTCAATAAGGCCTCCATCATCAAGGCCAGCGGAGCTCTCAAGCTCACCAACCAGACGAGCGACGACATCGGCCAAGCCTTCTACCCTCGGCCTTTCCGGATGTTGGCCGAGGCTTCCGGTGGCTCCGCCGCCGCTGTCTCCTTCAGCACCCACTTCGTGTTCGCCATTAGGCCTCCGAGCTCGGGCGAGGGCGGCTACGGCCTCGCGTTCGTGGTCGCCCCCAAGACGTCCTTCCCCGGGGCCCAGGCCGACCACTACCTCGGCCTCTTCAATTCCTCGAACGATGGGAACCCGTCGAACCACATGCTCGTGGTGGAGTTCGACACCGTGAAAGGGTACAAAGAGACCTCGGACGAAAAGGGGAACCACGTCGGGGTCAATTTCAACGGCATGGAGTCGAACACCACCAAGCCGGCCGGCTATAATATAAATGGCACGTCTAGCGTCGACGACATAACGCTGGAGAGCGGCCAGGCCATTCAAGGCTGGATCGAGTACGACGGCCCGAAGCAAGTTTTGAACGTCACTATATCTCCGATCAAGGTGCCGAAACCGGCAGAACCTCTCATGTCCGTGCCCGTTAACCTCGCTTCCATATTCGAGGATAGCATGTATGTCGGGTTCTCCGCTTCGACGGGGACCACGAGAAGCTTTCACTACGTTCTAGGATGGAGCTTCCGATTGAACGGAACGGCGCCTCCCCTCAATCTGACTCAGCTTCCGCTGCCTCCTGACCAGACAGATTCATCTGATTCATCTTCCTCTTACAAGCCGCAGATAATAGCCCTTATTGCCTCTTTATGCAGCATAGCTCTGTGTCTTTCGGGAATCTTGTTCTTCTATACTGTGATCAAGAAGAGGAGGCAGCAGGAGAATCTTGAGGACTGGGAGTTAGATTGCCCTCACAGGTTCAGGTACAAGGATCTTGACCAGGCAACAAAAGGGTTTAAACAGAGCGAGGTGATCGGGATCGGTGGCTTTGGCGCAGTGTACCACGGCATCTTGCCGACTAACGGGTGCGAGGTCGCTGTCAAGAAGGTGTCTCGAAACTCGATACAGGGAATGAGGGAGTTTGTGGCCGAGATCGAGAGCTTAGGCCGCTTACGGCACAAGAACCTCGTGAATCTCCAAGGTTGGTGCAAGCAGAAGGACGAGCTCCTCCTCGTATACGACTACGTGCCTCACGGGAGCCTCGATTCGCTGATTTTCAAGCAGAAGGACGGCTTCGTGTTGAACTGGGAACAGAGGTTCTGCATCATCAAGGGCGTCGCGGCCGGATTGCTGTACCTCCACGAGGAGTGGGAGCAAGTCGTGATCCATCGGGACGTGAAGTCCAGCAACGTCCTGATTGATGCGGAAATGAATGCGCGGCTCGGGGATTTCGGCCTCGCCAGGCTATACGAACACGGCACGATGTCGCACACCACCAACCTAGTCGGAACCATAGGGTACATTGCCCCGGAATTGGCCCGCTCAGGGAAGGCTTCGACGAGCTCCGACGTGTATGCTTTCGGCATTCTGCTGCTCGAAGTGGCCAGCGGCAAGCGTCCGACGGGCCAATTCTTTCTAATGGATTGGGTGATAGAATGTTACGGGACGGGTCGGATTCTCGACGCCGCGGATCCCAAGTTACGTTCCGCCTACGATGCTGAGGAGATGGAGATGGTATTGAATTTGGGCTTAGTTTGTTCCCAGTACCATGCCCAAGCTAGGCCTACCATGAGGCAGGTGATTCGGTATCTGAACCGGGAGGAGCCGGTACCCATCTTTGTCGATGACTCGAACTCCGCTGGCTCCCGAAGAACCAACGACATGAGCTTCGGATTCTTGGAAATAGTTTCTTCCGATACAACCGGGACGTCTCATGCGTCGACATCATCCTACGTGTCATCGTCGGTCCGTGGCCTCTCCTCCAATTCTTTAGGTGGTTGTGGTAGATAATAGGTTGAGATTTACGTGTACAGAGATGTTTCTGGATGTGGGCATTCTCGTGCAATATAGGATAATACACAATACACAGACACAAATGCAATTAGCATGTCAGATTTTTTTCTGGTATACAGATTTTACAGCAATTACAGTTCTCTAATTTACATGCAAATTCGCTTTCTGGGTTCTTCTTTCGAAATTTCAGGCTTAATGTTAGTCCCAGAATTCATTCAAAATGTAATCATAAGCGAATATCATCTCGATCGAGAAATTTAGATAAATGCTATGTTATATTGTTCCAAATTGGATTGCTTCTTATATTATAGTATCCCATATTGTCTAAACACATATCTATATGCCCTTTATATGCTATACACACGTCTCTCTCTATTTATTAATTTAAACTTTTCAGATTGAACACTCTAATATGATTTGAGAGTTATATTATATCATAATATTTATATATTTTACATATACATACAAATTTGGACCCCCTAGGAGTTTCCGAGAAGTTAGGGTGACCTGACTTCAGTCAATGAATAGGAATCATCATCTTATTTTGGGAAAAAAACAAAGATAGTAGTTAAAAAAGAAGTTTCTATATTTCTTATACCAGAACTCCTATGATTAAGAAGATTGATATTGTATTATTTTTTGTGGAATGTTCAGTGGACTCGAAAGTCTTTTGGAAATGAGGGAATCACTTCCAAAAGTGGTCTAAACGTAGAGTTTTCAGTGCGCTACTAAACAATGAAAAGGAAGATTTTTAAAGTTGGGAATCATTTTTATTTTAAGTAAATTCAACCCTCTGTCAGATTTTCGCAATAAAATGTCAGATTTCTAGCATACAACCTTTTTTCACAAAGGGCAAATAACATAAATTATTCATAAATATTGATCCTATAAATAATATCGTCCCTAAATTTTAAATTTATTCAATATAGTCTTTGAATTACTTAAACGGCAAATTAGATGTTGTCCGATGATGTAGTGAGTCAATATGTCCATTTTTTTAATACATCTACTTTAAAATAGGAAAAAGAAAAATTAGGACGTCAATATATCTTTCATTATTTGATGATGTGAATTATTATATTCTAATTTGAAATTAATACCTTAAATGAATAATTCACGTGTGAGGATTTCAATCGTTTATGAACGGTGTGATTCTATGACAGTATAATGAGTAAAACATGCAGTGGCTTGGTCAAAGCATGCAGATTATTTGATGATGTGAATTATTATATTGATGACTTCTTGTTAAGGAAAGTTATTTCGGCAGTATTCACTGTCAAAATTTGCCGACTCATCTAGAGGTGTGTCTGTCTAATGACCACGTTTCAAAGAGTTTTCGAAAATCGGAAAAAGAGAAGCTTGTGCGTGCAGGTAAAGAGAAGCTTCATCTCAAATTTCAAAATTTAAATTCAATCTATTTATCTAACCAATCTTGACCTTGTGCGTGCTTTTTTGCAGTACGTTTCTAGTTTAAATATCACTTATTTTGTGTTTTTTTTGAGCTTTTCGTGTCTAAATTGCAAATTGGGGGTTGAAATACTTGTTACGTATTCTTCACTCTCAGACTCGGTCAATTATTTCAAACATAAATTTAAGCATATTATAATGTTTTAATCCTTTTGCTATAAGATTGAATCTACAATTGATGTTAATTATTTTTATGGTAGAAGTAGAACATACTGAATCATACAATTGATGTTAATTACTTTTATGGTAGAAGTAGAACATACTTTTATGGTAGAAGTAGAAAAATACTTTTTCGAAAAATATTTTTTAGGAAAATATTTTTTGGATTTTCCAACGTTCGTTTCACAAAAAATGAATTGTTTAGAAAAAACATTTTTGATGAAAGAGAAAAAAAAAAAAAAAAAGCCTTCTAAACTAGGGGAAATTGTTTTCCACTTTCAAAAAGTGGAAAACATTTTCTTTACTTGGTCTCTCTTATCTTATATTTCTACAAATCCCCACTTCCTCCTCCCCCTCCTCCTTGTTCTTCTTTTTTAATATATTTTTTTAAAATCAATTTTTTTTTTTTTTCTTTTCTTTTTTTCTCTTTCTTTTCTTTGTTTTCCTTCTTCTTCTTTCTTGGCCGATCATCGACCACAACGACAGCCAATGATTGACCATAGGCGAGCCTTGAACTCAACGGCGAGCATGAGGCTCGCCCACCTCCGGCGAGCTTAGGCTTGCCTCTCTCCACTCGCCAAATCGGCAACCGTGAGCGTCAAGCTCGAGACTCATCAAGCTCGAGGCTTGTTGATTTGGCAATGCTCACGCTCGCCGATCTAGGGAGGCTCAAGGCTTGTGAGCTCAAAGCTTGCCAAACTAGTGAGGCTTGAAGCCAACAAGCTTGAGCTCGCCAAAGGTGGGCAAGCCTCATGCTCGGTTGTGGCCAGTCGTTGGCCATCACTAGCCAAGAAGAACAGAAACAAATAAAAGAAAAAAATAATGAGAAAATAATTTAAGAATATATATTTAAAAAAATAATTAAAAATTGATTTAAAAAAATTGAAATTTGATTTTAAAAATAAAATAAATGAAAAAAGAGCGTATGGAAGAAAAGATTTTGGCCAATTGAATTATAAATCTTTTACATTTGTGTCAATTCAATCCAATCGACAAATTTCGAACTAAAACCGCTGACTTAGTTGTTAGCCATCCAAAGTGGTGTAGCTAGCATAGATGTAGACAAATTTTAATAGTGTTTTAATATTTTTCAAATTTCTTTGTTTAAAAAAATTGCCTTCTTTGGTTTCTCGTTGTGGCTGACGAGGGCTACTCACCTACCATCGACAAGGGTCACAACCCTCGCCCATATCTTGATGAGGCTATGGCCGCCTTCACCCACAGGTGAGAACCCATCCGCTTCCTCCTCTCAAATGTAATGTTCTTACTCAAGTAATGCAATCGTAGAACCTCAAAACCCAATTACAATGAAAACATAATCATAAGGATTTGGGCTAGGCGGCTTGCTTGCGGCCGTTGTGGCCTTGCCTAGTGGCCAGTGAGCTCCAACACCCCTCTCTGGCCATAGTGAGAAACTAAAGAAGGAAAGGAAAAAAATTTAAAAATCAATGAAAGAATTTAAAAAAAAAAAAAAAAAAGATTGTCGATGTTGACTTTGGTCACATAATGTAGGACAAACAGTGTCACACCAGCGATTTTCAGTCAAAATTAGTTGAATACACTAAATTGGCACAAATGTAAAAATTCTAAGACTCAATTGGCAAAAAAATATAATATATTTATGATTGAATTAGCGTAATGGCAATAGATTTATTACTTTTTGGCAATTTTCCATTAATTCTTAGATGGACCGGTTCCCAAGTAGAAAATATAAAAATTACACAATTTTATTACAGAAAAATATGTTGGTCAAATTGTTGTGTTGTTTCTTCATGCTGAAATCCATGATTCTATTATGGATGAGTATAAAATTTTTTTTTTCTTTTCTCTTAAAAGAGTTTTTAGAACCAGAAACCAAACTTGTGAAATTGAGAACCAATTTTCCCTAAAACCGCAGTTAAATCTCAGCTCACTCTTTTATTTTTAAACATTTATGATGGATCCCCCACCGCCACCACTTTTTAGAGCTCCAAAACTAGTCGATTGTGTCTTTGAAGATGTGTCTATACTTGGATTTGTTGTAATATATGGTTGGGTTATAGAGTGGATTCCACATTGGAATGTTGCTCGGTATGTTAACATCGAGGTTAAGTTGGTCAGACCACTTAGAGGCTTTGATGGCTCTCTAGGTTTTGATGATGATGGCTTGTCAATAGGTGAAGTCATCAACTTTTAGTTGATGGTCCAATAGTGTATAGGCAAGCTTTTGGGAGTAAGAGTGCAGTGATAAAGTTAGGTGACCTTGACATTTCCTAGGAATTATGTATTTCATATTTGCTTAAATGTTGTGTAAAGATAATAACCACTAAAGTTTGTATAAAGAGGCATATGTTTACTATTTTTAACTTGTGCAATTTTCTTGTATGGATTTATGTGAGTATTTTGTTGTGCTTCCACATGTCATGGAAAAAAAATGTAATTTCTTAAGGATGTGTCACGCATGACGTTGCAGGGCACACATGAGACAATTATAGAACTCTATGACTAGAAAAACATTAACTATTTCAGCCCATTTATATTGTAAGGTTAATTAGTTTTGGGAGAAATATCAAAAAATTTATAAACCAATTACAATTGTGTCTATTTAGTTCTAAACTTTTTTTTTGGCCAATTGAGCCATAGATCTTTTATATTTGTGTTAATTTAGTCCATTTGACAAATTTCAATCGGAAATCACTAATGTAGATGTTAGCCGTCCAAAGTGGCACAGTCAGTGCTGATGTAGACAAATTTTAATAATTTTTTCAATTTTTCAATTTTTTTTAATTTTTTTTTTAATTTCGTTCTTTGGTTTCTCGCTATGGCCAGCAAAGGTCACTTGAGCTCGCTAGCTACTAGAAGAGGGCTACTAGCCTACCATCAACGAGGGTCACGACCCTCGCCCAAATCTTGGTGAGGCCATGACCAACTTCACCCGCAAGTGAGAACCCATCTGCTACCTCCTCTCAAATGTTCATGCTTAAGTAATGCAATCGCAGAACCTCAAAACCCCATTACAATGAAAACATAGTCATAAAGATTTAAGCAAGGTGGCCTCACTTGTGGCCATTGTGGCCTCGCCTAGTGGCCAACAAGCTCCAACGCTCCTCGCCAACCATAGTGAGAAACAAAAGAAGGAAGGGAAAAAGTTTAAAATTTAATTAAAAAAATCAAACAAATTGTCGACGTCAACACTGCCCGCATAACATAGGACAACCAGTGTCACACCAATTTTTGACCAAAATTAGTTGGATTGATTGAATTGGCACAAATTTAAAAAAGTTAAAAACTCAATTAGCAAAAAATATATATTTATAACTAAATTAGCACAATAGCAATAGAATTGTGACTTTTTTCACATTAGATCTTAGATGGACCGGTTCCCAAGTAGAAAATATAAAAATTATACAATTTTATGAAAAAAAAACATGTGTTGGTCAAATTGTTGCATTGTTTCTTCATGCTGAAATACGTGATTCTATTCTCGATGGATGTAAAAGTATTTTTTTTTTCTTTTAAAAGAATCTTTAGAATCAAAAACCAAACTAATGAAATTGAGAACCGGACCAATTCTCCCTAAAATCAAAATTGAAACTGTAGGTCCAGTCCAATACAATTTGAATTCCGGATAGAACTTGATTTAGTGCACATCCCTACTAATTACAAAGATTCTACTACTATTACAGGGAATTCACTTGGAAAATGTTTAAGCCATGATGCTAACGTGGTCATGTCAAATGGCTGAAAGAAAAAAGATATTCGAGAAAATAAAAAAGAAATATATAGAGAAGAAAATAGATGTTCGGTTACCATTATTTAAATGTGAATCATACTTCCTTCTTAAAAAATAGGATGTGTACCTACTCGATATCTTATTCGTATTCGTACAATAAGGGAAACTTCCCCTGAAAGGAACTTTATTAAATTAATCCCTGCTTTTTTTCCGGATGCGAAATACATAATCAAATCAAAGAATGAACTTTTGGGAGATTAGTATTTATCATGCCCTATTAATTGTTTTAGTTACATAATAAGAACTGTGACTTTTTGAAACTAAATATGGCATTGGTCGATTGGATTTTATTCTTTGTACAGGCCTATTATCTAATCCGGTTCATGCAAGTAATCACTATTAGCGATGCTATCGAACCCTGACTTGGCATTATTAGATGATCACTTGCAAATAGGGTGTGGCAGCGGGCAGCCTCCCAGTCCACTTTATCTTCCATCATCTCTTTTTCCCTTCGTTACCCTATCCTCGTGTTGGGTGCTACACCATTTATATGGTGCTACCTCAAGACAATAAATGTTCCTTTCACATCGTGTTAGTGACGTCACCCCAACAATTTTATCATTTTTATGGTGATGAATAATTAAAGGATTTGACCACCGGCCGCGGTGGCTCCACTGGATAAGACTCTGTTGATCCTCAACGAAGAAGTGAAGTGTTCAAAACCCAGGGGAGGCGTTAGGTGTATTAAGTATATTTCGGGGTGGTGGGTCCCTCCCGCTTAAGTGTCGCATGGGGGTTTACAGTTCTCAAAGTCTCCAAAAAAAAAAAATAATAATAATAATAATTAAAGGATTTGACCGCGCGCGGTGGGCTCCATCTAGATCAAGGGTGGTGGGTCATCCTGCTTAAGTGTCACCTAGGGGTTTACGGCGCCAAGCTGGTTCCTCCCGCACCAAAAAAAATAATAATAATAATAATAATAATAATTAAAGGATTTGATTCCACAAATTTACACAAATGAAGAGTTAGAAGACTAAATTGCACAAATAATGAAACTTAAAAGGACTAAAATAAGTTAGTAGCTAATTTAGCATTAGGATATAAGTGTCCGCCATATAGATTAACTTCACCTAAGTGGAATTGAATCTTTTCTTTTTATAGGTTTCCATATTATCAACGTGTATTGCCTAGACTCATTATACTAAATCAAGCAATCTATATAGCTACACCGAGTTACCTTAAAACACAGATTTTCATCGAATTCAATTTTCTATTTTTCGAATCCCCTTCTTTATATATCCTAATTTGCTTACCCTTTTCTCCTGTAGTATGATAGGGACCCGAGGAAATAAATTGACAAGCATGCAATATCGAGAACGAAGTTTGTGGTCCATAACGAAGCACAACCATTCAACAAGATGAGACCTTGTTTGTACATAATTTCTCTTAACAAAACAACAATAAACTCAACGACCCGCTACTTCGCATTCACACCTGGATATTAAAGGACGGGAAAAATTCGAATTCAAAGAAGTCTTGCTTCTTTTCTATCATACATAATTATATATTGCAATTTTCCCGAAAGATTAATGCCTTCATCTCCGAAAATTTTCAGATGCATTTGCCTGACGTTTCCGTCGTACCCAGGAGGAGGTCCTTCTCGATTGACGTACTCAAACGCATCGCGATCGCAATCTTGGGTTCGGGGACCCAAAAAATAAATAAATAAATAAATAAAGCACAAGTCGATGAATTTCTAGAAATAAAGGAAAATTCAAACAGTTGCCCCAGCACGGCAAGTCTCCAAGCAGTCACTCCTTTCGCTCTTTAGCGATGAGTCGATGACTAACCACCCGAACCATCTTCCCCACAAAAGCACAACGCGTTCTTCTGGTCTCGCCATCGCCGGAATATGTTGACTTTTGACCTCTTCGCCGCTGTCAAATCTCTCGAAGGGCCACCTAGCAAAGCCTAAAGAATCTCTTCCCGGATGCTCTCGCCTTCTCCTCCCAGATTATGCAGAAACTCTCTGCTTTGGGAATGACGAAACATGGCGCTCTCTCCTTTTGCCTCCTTTTTTTCTCTTGCTTCCTCGTCCTTGCCGTGTCCCAGTCTCAGCCTGATGATCAGTTCATCTTCAATGGGTTCAACGACTCCACCGACTCCAAAATTACCCTCCATAAGGCCTCCATCATCAAGTCCAACGGAGCTCTCAAGCTCACCAACCAGACGAGCGACGACATCGGCCAAGCCTTCTACCCTCGGCCTTTCCGGATGTTGGCCGAGGCTTCCGGTGGCCCCGCTGCCGCTGTCTCCTTCAGCACCCACTTCGTGTTCCAGATTAAGCCGCCGAAGTCGGGGGAAGGCGGCTACGGCCTCGCGTTCGTGGTCGCCCCCAAGACGTCCTTCCCCGGGGCCCAGGCCGACCACTACCTCGGCCTCTTCGATTCCTCGAACGATGGGAACCCGTCGAACCGCATGCTCGTGGTGGAGTTCGACACCGTGAAAGGGTACAAAGAGACCTCGGACGAAAAGGGGAACCACGTCGGGGTCAATTTCAACGGCATGGCGTCGAACACCACCATGCCGGCCGGCTATAATATAAACGGCACGTCTAGCGTCGACGACATAACGCTGGAGAGTGACCAGCCCATTAAAAGCTGGATCGAGTACGACGGCCCGAAGCAAGTGTTGACCGTCACTATATCTCCGATCGAGGTGCAGAAACCGCCAGAACCTCTCGTGTCCGTGGCCGTTAACCTCGCTTCCATATTCGAGGATAGCATGTATGTCGGGTTCTCCGCTTCGACCGGGACCACGAGAAGCTTTCACTACGTTCTAGGATGGAGCTTCCGATTGAACGGAACCGCGACTCCCCTCGACCTGAATCGGCTTCCGCTGCCTCCGGACCAGACGGATTCATCTGATTCATCTTCCTCTTACAAGCCGGAGGTAATAGCCGTCATTGCCTCTCTATGCAGCTTAGCTCTGTGTCTTTCGGGAATCTTGTTCTTCTATACTGTGATCAAGAAGAGGAGGCAGCCGGAGAATCTTGAGGACTGGGAGTTAGATTGCCCTCACAGGTTTAGGTACAAGGATCTTGACCAGGCAACAAAAGGGTTCAAACAGAGCGAGGTGATCGGGACCGGTGGCTTCGGCGCAGTGTACCACGGCATCTTGCCGACTAACGGGTGCGAGGTCGCTGTCAAGAAGGTATCTCGAAACTCGATACAGGGAATGAGGGAGTTTGTGGCCGAGATCGAGAGCTTAGGCCGCTTACGGCACAAGAACCTCGTGAATCTCCAGGGTTGGTGCAAGCAGAAGGACGAGCTCCTCCTCGTATACGACTACGTGCCTTACGGGAGCCTCGATTCGCTGATTTTCAAGCGGAAGGACGGCTTCGTGTTGAACTGGGAACAGAGGTTCCGCATCATCAAGGGCGTCGCGGCCGGATTGCTGTACCTCCACGAGGAGTGGGAGCAAGTCGTGATCCATCGGGACGTGAAGTCCAGCAACGTCCTGATCGATGCGGAAATGAATGCGCGGCTCGGGGATTTCGGCCTCGCCAGGCTATACGAACATGGCACGATGTCGCATACCACCAACTTAGTCGGAACCATAGGGTACATTGCCCCGGAATTGGCCCGCTCAGGGAAGGCTTCGACGAGCTCTGACGTGTATGCTTTCGGCATTCTGCTGCTTGAAGTGGCCAGCGGCAGGCGTCCGACGGGCCAATTCTTGCTGATGGATTGGGTGATAGAATGTTACAGGACGTATCGGATTCTTGACGCCGCGGATCCCAAGTTAAGTTCCGCCTACGATGCTGAGGAGATGGAGATGGTATTGAATTTGGGCTTAGTTTGTTCCCAGTACCATGCCCAAGCTAGGCCTACCATGAGGCAGGTGATTCGGTATCTGAACCGGGAGGAGCCGGTACCCATCTTTGTCGATGACTCGAGCTCCGCTGGCTCCCGAAGAACCAACGACATGAGCTTCGGATTCTTGGAAATAGTTTCTTCCGATACAACCGGGACGTCTCATGCGTCGACATCATCCTACGTGTCATCGTCAGTCCGTGGCCTCTCCTCCACTTCTTGAGGTGGTTCTGGTAGATAATAGGTTGAGATTTACGTGTACAGAGATGTTTCTGGATGTGGGCATTCTCGAGCAGTATAGGATAACACACAATACACAGACACAAATGTAATTAGCTTGTCAGAATTTTTTCTGGTATATAGATTTTACAGCAATTACAGTTCTCTAATTTACATGCAAATTCGCTTTCTGGGTTCTTCTTTCGAAATTTCAGTCTTAATGTTAGTCCCAGAATTCATTTAAAATGTAATCATAAGCGAATATCATCTTGATCGAGAAATTTAGATAAATGCTATGTTACATTGTTCCAAATTGGATTACTTCTTATATTATAGTACCCCATATTGTCTAAACACAGATCTATATGCTCTTTATATACTATATGCATGTCTGTCTTTATTTATTAGTTTAAACTTTTCAGATTGAACACTCTAATATGATTTGAGAGTTATATTATGTCATAATATTTATATATTTTACATATACTTATAAATTTGGACCCCCTTGGAGTTTCCGAGAAGTTAGGGTTGCCTGATTTCAGTCAACGAATATGAATCATCATCTTCTTTTAGGAAAAAAACAAAGATAATAGTCAAAAAAGAAGTTCCTATATTTCTTATACCAGAACTCCTATGATTACGAAGAATGACATTGTACTATTTTTCGTGGAATGTCAGTGGACTCGAAAGTCTTTTGGAAATGAGGGAATCACTTCCAAAAGTGGTCTAAACGTAGAGTTTTCAGTGCCTTACTAAACAAGGAAAAGGAAGATTTTTAAAGTTGGGAATCATTTTTATTTTAAGTAAATTCAACCCTGTCAGATTTTCGCGATAAAATGTCAGATATCTAGCATACAACCTTTTTTCACAAAGGGCAAATAACATAAATTATTCACAAATATTGATCCTATAAATAATATCGTCCCTAAATTTTAAATTTATTCAATATAGTATTTGAACTATTCAAATGGCAAATTAGATGTTGTCTGAATCAACATGTCCATTTTTTTAATACATCTACTTTAAAATAGGAAAAAGGAAAATTAGAACGTCAATATACTTTTCATTATTTTATGATGTGAATTATTATATTCTAATTTGAAATGAATAACTTACATGAATAATTCACGTGGGAAGTTTTCAATCGTTTCATGGACGGTGTGATTTTATGACAGTATAATGAGTAAAACACGCAGTGGCTTGGTCAAAGCACGCAGATTTTTGGCTATATATTGATGACTTCTCGTTAAGGAAAGTTATTTCGGCAGTATTCACTGTCAACATTTGCCGACTCATCAAGAGGTGTGTCTGTCTAATGACCACGTTTCAAAGAATTTTCAAAAATCGGAAAAGAAATTATTCGTAAATTTCGTCGCAGGTAAAGAGAAGCTATTCATCTCAAATTTGAAAATTAAAATTCAATCTATTTATCTAACCAATGTTGACCTTGTGCGTGCTTTTTTAGCAGTACGTTTCTAGTTTATATATCACTTATTTTGTGTTTTCTTTTGAGCTTTTCATGTCTAAATTGCAAATTGGGGGTGGAAATACTTGTTGCGTATTCTTCACTCTCAGACTCGGTCAAATTATTTCAAACATAAATTTAAGCATATTATACTGTTTTAATCCTTTCGCTATAAGATTGAATCTACAATCAATGTTAATTACTTTTATGGTAGAAGTAGAACATCAATGAGACTTCATTCGTTTCACAAAAAATAAGTTTTAGGAAAATATCTTTTAGATTTTCCGGCGTTCATTTCACAGAAAATGAATTGTTTGGAAAAAACGTTTTCCATGAAAAAAAAAAAAAAAAAAAAAAAAAAAAGGTCTTCTAAACTAGGGGAAATTATTTTTCACTTTCAAAAAGTGGAAAACATTTTCTTCACTTGGTCCCTCTTATCTTATATTTCTACAAGTCCTCACTTCCTCCTCCCCCTCCTCCTTGTTCTTCTTTTTCAATATATTTTTTAATTTCTTTTCTTTTTTTCTCTTCCTTTTCTTTGTTTTCCCTCTTCTTCTTTCTTGGCTAGTCGTTGTCCACAACAACGGCCAATGATCGACCACAGACAAGCCTCGAGCTCACCGGCGAGCATGAGGCTCACCCACCTTTAGCGAGCTCAGGCTTGCCTATCACCACTCGCCAAATCGACAACCGTGAGCGTCAAGCTCGAGGCTTGTTGATCTAGCAATGCTTGCACTCGCCAATCTAGGGAGGCTCAAGGCTTGCGAGCTCAGAGCTTGCCGATTTGGTGAGGCTTGAAGCCAACAAGCCTAAGCTCATCGGAGGTGGGCAAGCCTCATGCTCGGTTGTGGCTAGTCGCTAGCCATTTCCATGGCTAGTTACTGGCCAAGAAGAAGAGGGAAACAACGAAAAGAAAAAATAATGAAAAAATAATTTAAGAATAGATTTTTTTAATTAAAATAATTGAAAATTTATTTTTTAAAAAATAAAAAATAATTAAATTTTGATTTAAAAATAAAATAAATGAAAAAAGACTATATGAAGGAAAAGATTGTCCTTACCAAACAGCGGAAAATATTTTCTTCTTCATTTTCAGGTTTCACCCAAATGCTGCAAAATAATTATATTTTCCTAGAAAATGGCTTTTTGGGAAAAAAATTTCAAAAACGCCATATTTTTTGCAAAATAAATAGGGCTTAAGTTTCTTTTTTTTTTTCCCCTTTTTTTGTGCTTCTCTTTTGTCAATATTTAGATATGATCAAGCATAAATATATTTAACATTTGATCATGCTTCTAACAAACTAATTTTTTCCATTTTTTTATCGATTTTCATAAAGATTGACTAAATAATTGGATTGAATTTCAATTTTCAACTTTGAAATGTAGTCTCAGACTATTTAATAAGAAATAGGCAATTAATTGTGTGTTCCTAAATCTTCATAAATAGAAATTTCTAATCCTTTAGATTTTGTGATTAAAAATATGAGACCCTAAATTAAATTTAACAACCTTCTCTAAATAAAGTGATAATAAGATTTAGGATAAGATGAATATCTAGTTGGGTGTAATAGCACATTTGTATTTTGAAATTGAGGAGGAAGATGATAGAATTAAATGCGGTTTGATAATATAAAAAAAAAAATGGAGAGAGGTGGGGATATTTCAGCCATTTAACTAAAAACAATGAGTATCTTAACCAAAACAGAGATGAAAATAATACTTTGCATTCTGATATAATTCAAAGCACTTTATATTGCATGTACACCCTGAAATTTCTGGAGTTTCAAAGATTCAAAAATGCCAAGAGTAGGATTTTTCTAATAGTAATACCACAAAAATTACTAAATTGGTAAATCCATGAAAAATCGACCCTCCATTAGGCTCCATCTAATATCTTGTTAATCTGTTGACATGGACATACATGTGGCAAACAACCTTAGATGATTGGCATGACAACGACATAAAAATTCAATATCAAAAGATCATATAAATGACGCCGCTTTGGAGAAAGCATAAATGAAGAAAATGAATGGAGATTGGGAAACCTACTAATTTTACCCCAAAAGCTCGCTCATGTTTTGAAAATCTACAAAAATCCCTAATTTTGCCTTCATGGTGCCACAAAGGTTTTGATAAATTTGTTGCAGATATATCATTTCAAAATTTTCTTGCCACAAATATTGATTTAGGGTAAATGCAATATAAATGTACTAATTAGGAGTTCTTGTGAAACAAAATTTAGTCTTAGGGTAAATTTGATACGGGACCACCACTTAGAGATCTTTTGCGACACGAAAATGAGTTTATGGGTTACAACAAGATTGCACCAATTTTATCTTATTTTTTTGCGTTATTAACTCTTCTTTTAAAAGGAAAAAAACAAAAGAAGAAGATTCCGGTGCATAGTGTCAAGTAGAACGTGCAAACCTTCGAAGAAAGGAAAGGTTGTGAATTATAGACTCAATACTTTTCCCAATTTCTGATTTCCATCGAGCCACGGACGGTAATATAAGAAAAGTCGACCCAAATTGGTAAACCCGAGAGGCCAGGGACAACAAGGCACATCACACATGGGTCCACATTCTACCACCGACCATCAATCGGGACCATCGCTTTAATTAATTAATCAATTAAGAGAAGCCTTCCAATATCTAGAGACGGGCAAATCCCAGTCAAGACCCGTCAATCACGACGGCGGTCGGCCTGTTCTGTCATAGGCGCCGCTTCGCCCCGCTCAAGCTTATTGATCAATCACGCTCGCCGGTCGCGTTCTATCGCGGGCGAACTGGAATGAAATCTCGCACCAACTGCACTCCACATGCTCGACAATTAAGCAGGCCACACAACTCTCAGGAAACTTCATCTATATGAAACTTTTATCCCGTGAAAACGGCTGCCCTACGCATGGATAGGACCAGGTCGACTGGCGTATCTCCCTGAAATAAACCGAGCTTGTGAAGCTTTTCCCGAGATGACTGCGAATTTATCTTCAGTATTTTAAAGCCTACGTCTATTCTTTTTGTGATTTTGGAGAAGTACTGTCTAGTACTACCAATCCAATCTCATGATATGCAAACAGTATCACGTCTCAGCAAAACTCGAAAATTTCTGCTCATCAAGCAGATCAAAGGACAACAGTTCACCAGACGCCACTAAGAACTTTAGAGCAGCATGCAGGGATGTCGATACGTATTCATTCTTCCTGAGATTTATCTGCAAATGATTTTTCACGGCAAGGTTGAAGTTCTTCCCACTGTCCCGCATGCATACCGCAAAGGCAGGAGGTTTCAGTAGGTATGTGGGCCTATCGACTGTGAGAAAATTCGCAAGACAAATGCAGATAAGACAGATGCAAGAATATAGGATCAAAACGACCTGAAAATGACTCAAAAAACCACCGATTTGGTGGCCGAATAACTGAAGAGATGTCCAAATCCCAAACGGCCTATGAACATTACAAATGCACTCCCTAAAATCTTCCCACTCCCAGATGACTGACATCGCAAAAACAATCGGGAGCTCAGGACTAACATCCTAGACCATAAGACACTGAACATTATAAAATTTTTGAATCGCCAGGAACATTTTACCGACAAGACGAAGCTGCCACTTGAGAAGAATAGAAATCAAACATATTTGGACAACTTGCTCCTCATCACGAGACCATAACACGTCCAATCATCCCCTGGGTCCAAGTCGCTGTTTCCTTGAGCTGCTCATCATCAGATTGCAGACACTCACCCAAGAGATCATTCAAGAATGCACGGTCTTTGAATAATAACTTTATGTTTGGCCCCAGGGCATCAGCGAGATCACCTGTCACCGCAACTGCAGCCTTTGTGACAGTCTCGTCCCTGTAATATGGATAACCAAATTGAATTTTCTGAACTGAATAACAATTCATACATTGAGCAAAAGGAAAATCAATAGATAATTACCTTTGCCTGTCCTTGAAGACCAACTCAATGAATTGCATGAGATGGGACGCGTATGGCAACATCACCTCAGACTTTGAATCCTTAAAGCCCTGGAGTATTCCGGAATAAGCTTCAAAAATGCTACGCTTGAGCTGATAACCATATTCCATCAACTCTTCATCATCCGTGTCCATCTGAGCACAAATTTCTGCAGCTCCTTGCATCATTGGCAGTGCATATGAGACGTATTTCTCAAAGCGATCTCCAATTGCAAGAGCAACATCACCAAAGCAGGAGAAAATGGGAGGCTTAACAGACCGGTGCAGTACCTCACTACGGAGATCATTGAGAAGGAGCTCCATAATCCCATCACAAAATGGAAGCACCTTGTCATCCAAGGCACGGCAAATATCACCAACTACACCCACAGTAACTGCACAGACCTGGTATTCCTCAAAGTTCTGCAATCCCATCTCCAAATACTTGTAGAACTCCGGCATATATTTCAGAAAGTCTGCACCTGTAGCATAAGCAAGCGCACCAATAGCAAGCATAGCTTCTTCATGCACTGTAGAGCTGTGGCAGGCAAAAACTCGAAGGAATAGTAACATAATCTGATCTGCATACTGTAGTATTATGGGTTTTGTTTCATCGGTGTTACTTAGTTTCTGAATAATGACTTGAAGAACACCGCAGAGAGAAGCCTGCAGATCACTTTGCTTTTCTCTATCATCTAATGACACGATTTGGAGCTCAAATGTCTGTGCCAACTTATTCATGATGGCAGGAAGGAGCTGCGCTATAATTTGAGATGCTTCAGCAATATTGGCGCACCTAACTACCTCATTGATAGTTTCATATGCAGATGTCCTGAGCTTGGAGTCACCACTATCCGTGCGATCAGCAGCTGCAACAAGACATGTCATGATGTCTGGAAGGTATGGTGAGAGAAGTGAAGCACTTGTTCCGGCATCTTCAAACCCCTGGGCAAGGTAATAAATTGCCCCACAAACCTTCTCTGCAACATTGGGCACATCCTGTACGCTCTCCAATAATACTTTAACAACCCTTGGGAGGTTTCCAGGAGAGAGTACTGAAAATCCATTGGCTGGACTATGCAACAACTCAAAAACACGTGTGAGTGTCCATGCGGTTGTATCGCGGACATGATTGTTCTCATCCTTCATCAGATTAAGAAGGAAATCCAAACCTGCATTAACCAAAGGAGAGAGTTTCTCAAATGTTGGCCCGTCAAGGATTGAACCAAGAGCATATGTGGCAGCTTCACGACTATGCCAATCCGGCTTCCTTATATTATTCTCCACAAAAGGCATCACAAGGGGAACAATAGGATCTCCTACAGTTCTAGAAACAAGACCAAGACAAGTTCCACCGGCCATAGAAATATTCCAAGTGCTATCATCCTGATCCTGATCCTCTTCCTGCTTTAGCAAAGTCTCCAGCAGCATGGGAACTAAAGCAGGCAGAGCTTTCTCAATGAACCGTGAATGAGGAGACCCAGAATCTGCACTTTCAGAACTCTCAAACTCTTGAAGCTCTATTTCTTCATCACAAATAGAGCTCCAAAACTCCACAGCTTGAAGGGCAACTTCTTCAACATCGCCTTTCACTGCATTTGATGTGAGCTCAAACAAAGTCTGCATATAAGGTTCAAGCACCTCATAGTACGTTGAGGCGATAGAGACAAGACATTCAAAAGCTGCCTTCCTAATATCCATCTCCTTGGACAGAGCAGTTTCACATACCACCTTCATTATGTAGTTCCGTTCCATCTCATTTTCAAAGTTAGAGTGAGCAAAGCCTAAAGCATTACACAATGCCCGTGTTGCAGCAAGGCGAACTTCAGGACTGTGCTCAGCAAGGCTCATGCCTTGAACAACAGCAGTGAGAACAGTGTTTACTTCATCTTGCACCAGATCTTGATCAGATATCTCTTCACATACAAATCCAAGAGTCTCTAAAGTTGCCTGCTTAAGTGAAGAAGGCTGATCACGCTGAGTCATGTTGTTAAGCAATGTTGCAATTAACTCTGGCCACTGCTTTTGAGGTATCTCAATCGAAGCAATTTTAGCAATTACTTGAGCAGAAGTATGCCATGCCTCTTGTGCAGATGAAGCGAGGGTCCTTAAAAGCAATTCTTTTATCTGAGACTTCATTGCAATCTCAATCCCTATCCATTGCTGGACAAGAATGTTTTTCCTGGAAGCATCTTTGGCATCCAAAGAGTTCTTAAGAATGATACCAGCCAACCGACGGGATTCGGTAGGCTTCTCATTATTTGACAGCTCAAATGACAATGATAGAAGAAAAACAGGCAAGTTCTGCTCTTGGAACTGCTTAAGACTGGTCTCTGCCTCAGTTCTAACTCTTGCATCGGCTGATTGAGCGGATAACAAAATCTGAGTGATTTCCATGGCCATAACTTCCAAACCTGGAAATCCACAACATTTTATTGAAGGCACAAAGCTATGTCAGATCTCACCAGAAACTAAATAGTGGAGTGACAATTCAGAAGATGCGTGTAAATTGAATTTGCTATAGGTTCAAATAGACATGCATATCTTTTCAACTAAACTTTACAACGTTCACATTTTACAAAAATCACAGTCAAATGTCACTAACATGGTAAGAATGGTATTCAACAGAGCACGGCAAACAATTTAAAATAAAGAGCAAAAGCAAGAATAGATTAACATTGGAACAACCTCCAATTACTGCAAATTCAATAGTTACCAAAAATACAACAAAATTAACTGTGGACAAAGAAAATAAAGATGAAACCTTCCCACCGTGATAAAAAGTTACCCCCGAACACCCCATTAAGGAAAATTGCGTATGTGCTCACAGATCTCCTTTTCTCTATTTTTCAGATGGAGATTCAATGTCATGCACATTTCCTACAGAGAAACTTAAGTTATCTATAACTAGCCAATTGAATTGAGTCTGCAATGAAAAACGGAGAAATGATGAGGGAAGAGAGGTTATCTGTTTAACTGAGCCAAAGCAGGGGGGCATACATAGTTTTCCCAGAAAGAACAATACAAACGCCACACGAAACACAAACACTTCAGCAGTTAAAACAGACTAGTCCAAAGAACAGGTCGCAAATCAACACACTTCGGTGACAATCTGAACTTCGAGACCACAAAAGACCGAAATATCAGGCTCTCTCAAACAGTTCCGGCCACTATCATTTCCCACAAATCTCACTCTCATCCATCATCAGACTCTCTCTCTCTCTCTCTCTCTCTCTCTCTCTCTCTGTCCCTCATCTTTGTAGACGTACCATAACCAGATAAAGAAACACAGAACAGACCATTCAGAAACAAACTCAACCTCGAGAAATCCAGTCAAAACACCCTCGCCATACAAAACCTACTCAATGCGCCACCGAAACCCCAGGCCAAACGACTCCGCCAAGCTCAACGGAGCTCCGGCCGAAGCCCTAAACCAACAAGCGATCCCTCCTCCCCCCCCCCCTAAACCAACTTCTTCCGCCGAGAAACGCTAAAACCCTAAATCTCGCCCCAGAAAAACCCCAAACCATCACCGTACGCACCCCAAACAGCACGATCGCCCGAACAAAACCGCAGATCGAAGCGAAGAGAAATCTCGTACCTCGCGCTCAAAAAAAAAAAAAAATGAAACCCCCGCGCGCCCCGACGAAATCGCACGACCTCGAAACCGCCGCCGCGAGCTAGGGCTCCTCCTCCCCGCCGCCTCGAGCTCCCTGAGAAACCTCGCCGGCCGCCGCGCCCGCCGCGATCGATCCCGGAGCAAGGGCTTCACGAGAGAGAGAGAGAGAGAGAGAGAGAGAGAGAGAGAGAGGGAGGGAGGGAGAATCGGCGGAGGCGTGTGGATTTGAAGGCGTGCGAAAAAATAAATTTATACAGAAATGAGAATTTAAGAAAAAACCTTTTTTTTTTTTGGCGAAAATTTTTTGAATGGCTGCGAGAAGCGGGAGGGGCCGTGCGAAGGCCCCCCCCCCCTGCGGGCAGGCGGGCGGGCGGGCAGGCGCGGGCACCAAACCCTAAAGGGCAATTTCAAATCTTCCCCCCCACGCGCGCGCTCCGCCGTCCCACGTGCGAGGAGGGCCTCAAAGTGCGGAGGAGGCCTTTTGGAGATCGGGCCCTTCTTTTCTTGGGGGGTCATTGCGGAAAAGCCCATGTAATTACAAGTTATTGCTTTTCAGCCCAAGACCCTTTCTAAGTAGTCGTAGTCGTCGCTCAGCAATCCAAGTTGGAAAACCTTGATTTCAACATTGGGAAAGAGATTGGCCCTCGTTTGGTTTGGCTTCAAAAAAAAAAAAAAAACAGTCTTTGAAGAAATACAAAGGTCTTTAGTTTAAAGGAGTTTTGTGATATGTAAACATCATTTGGTAAATTGAAATTGAAAATTGCATCACGCTACAACTTCAGAGGAAATGTTATTTAGGACGCGTTTGGGAGTAACTTTCGAAGGAGTTTTGACCATCAAAAACCCCTTGGGCCAAAATAATGGTGTTTGGGAGGATACTTTTGAAGTCTCTTAATGGGAAAGCAAATATTTGCAAGGCTAAAAGCCCAAGCCAGCCTTGAGGCTGCCTTGGGCTTTTCAGCATTCTCGGCATGTTGTGGGCTGATTAATGAAAAATGTTATTTTGCCTTTATTGCATTCATTAATTTATTAAATTTCAACTTTGACCCTTTTGAAAACCCTAGAATTTCGTCACCGCTCACCTCTCCGTCTTCTCTCTAACGTTGCACCTCTGAAGATTTGCTCCTCTTCAACCCTCCTCTTTCTCTCCAACGTTGCACCTCTGAAGATTTGCTCTCCTCTTCGAACCTCCTCTTTCTCTTTGACGTTGCACCTTTAAAGATTTGCTCCTCTTCGAACCTCCTCTTTCTCTCACTTCTTGGGGACTAGACGGAATAGAGAGAGGTTAGAGTGTGAGAGAGAGCGTGGCAGAGAGAGTGAGACTCGAGAGCGAGAAGTTCTCTAGTGGATTGGCCTTGCCCGGACCCTCTCCAATGACCTCTGGCCAACGCCCTTGAGCACACGATCTTTCGCTCCCCAAATCTCCGCGTCGCTGGTGAGTTTCTTTACTTGGTTTGAACCTCCCTTGCCCAAGGATCTCGGCTCAAAGACACCAAGGCGGCAGACCATAGCCCGATTTGTCACGAGCTAGCCCCTTGCCGCTATCTCCGAGTCGAGTAGGGTACTCCGCAATTAGACAATCGATTAAAGCTTAAAGTGTTGGCCCGAATTTGATTCTCTTTCTGTAATTGAATAGTATCTTTGGAACAAGGATGCATCCGTTAACTAGTTATAGAAGCATCTTACTGCATACTAAGATCAAAACTGTTTTTTCTTTGGCTACAATTGATGAGTAGTTTAGACAAGTCACTTCAAGCATTATACTTTTGTGGTTGATCTTTCTCATCTTCCAATGAAGCAACCATGTCAATTGTCACCATGTTTTCCCTTTCATTCTGTGGTTTGTTGTTAGTCAATTGGAAGTGCTCCTAATGCCCTAGAGATGGACTTCACTATAAAATGTTCTTATTATGTCCGAGAGTTTCAAGAATTTACCAGCAATACAAATATATGGTAACTATCATTGAAAAGAAGCTCAACCAATTTGGTTTATCCATGATTGTGGCAAATCTCGGGTTGTAGCACTTCCTTAGCTTCTTTTGCAATGTCTGGAAGCATTTTACCAATAATTTCATGGATTTTTATTAGCTCCATTGCTAGTGAAAAAACTAAATAATATATTTATCGTTCGATGATTGGCATATGGACGAATTTAGTTACATCATCATCTTAAAGTACACATGACTATCATCCAAAGGTGAATATTTAAAAACTTTCTTACACCGGCGGTGGAATCCTGACTTATTGTTGATGATTGGCATATATAGAACGTATTTTAAATTATAATTTTTGCTATCATGACTTATTGTATATTGCAAAAATTTCAAGCCAAATATAAAATTCTACATGAACATTCGGGTTTTCAGCAATTCTGATCTGCAAGCGTTGTTGGTGAGTTAAGATAGTTTAATCCGCAATTGGAATTTTGATTGACATTTACTTTGATTTAAAAACACATATCAAAGACCCCTTCCATCTTTCCTATAAATAGATGGGGAGGGAGTGACCTGGTGTCCAATGAGGTCGGCTTTTGATTTGCTCTAGCATGATCCAAAGGCAGTGTTGGTGAAGACTTGATTTTTTTTTTTTTTTCCTTTTGTGATCTGATTTTATGTTGGTGTCGATTGGATGAATCCAAAACTTAACACGACAGTGAACAAACTCAATTAAGCAAGGAAAGAAAAGCTGAGAACCACTCATTTGTGAAATTTTGTGTTTGTAAATTGTTGTTTGCTTTTCCAAGGAATGAATGGAAACGAGGACAGCAAATGATGCCTGAAATATGTTATTGTTCCAAACCTTAATCTGTTTCTTGTTCACTGTGGAAAGTATTTATGTGTGATTTTGTGATGTTCATTGTTTTGATCCAAGCAAAGCCGAGACTCGATCTCTTTAAGCACATACACATGCTGGTTTTAAGTTGTCTCGTGATGATTTCTTTTGAGTCCAAACTTGAGTTCGGGTTCTAAAAGCGGTCGATATTTTCCTCTCACTCCACACTGTTTTGTTGGAATGTTTAAATTGATGTCATGAGCATCTTTCTCTTATTTTGGCTAGCATACTAGTAAATCCAAACATGCCATGTTCTATTCTATATAGTGTTCGTTTGGCGAACCGGTGGGTTGAAGTTTTAGTACGATTCGCGGCTACCCTAAATGTTTTTGCCTGGTCCTCTTCTTTGTCATGTATCAGTCTATACCAGTTTGTCTATTAAGTTCCTTAAAATGCCATTGTTAAATAAATAGTACTTGGTAATTTACTATATTTAAGTGTCCTACTTCTACATAAAATTCGGGTGGTTCCCATTCTCACATTGCTGAATTTTTCACTTGTTTCGGTGTTTATTATTCTAAATTAAATCATTTTTCAGCTCAGAATCTAGGTGCTCAACTCTCTTTTTGCTCACAACCGAAGTGCTCGCCTCTCTCTTCACTCAAAATGATGTCGATTGTCCCACTTCAAACCCAGGTTCTTTCACTTCTATTTTTTATGTTTCTATTCTTTTTTTCCCACTTACATATCCAGCTTGGTGTGCTTTTTCATGGGTTCATATGAATTGCATTTTAATTTATTGTTAGTGTCCCTTGCTTTGTGTTCATAGTTAACATCATCTCTTTTTATTTTTCAAATATATTTGTATTCATTTTATTGAAAGATGGCAAGTTCATCAAAGGAAAAAGCATATTGGAGCCCTGAAGATATAGAAAATTTTTGTCAATTGTGCATTGAACAAATTGAAAAAGGTAATCGTCCGCAAACAACAAAAATGATGGATGGACATATATAATTAACAAGTTTGATGAGCTAAGGGGAAAAAGTATGATAAAAATAAAATGAAGAATAAGTGGGATAATTTAAAGGAAGAATGGAAAAAATGGAAGTAATTGGTTCAAAAGGAAACGAGACTAGGATGGGATCCAAGAAAGAAAACCATTGACACGAGTGACGAATGGTATGAGAGAAAAATTCAGATGTTTATCTAATCTTTTGTTACTTTTTTTTTGTAAGGTCATCTTTTATAATATAACTCATAAAAATATTTTGTTATAACAGGCCAATCCTAAGCTTAAAGTTTTTCGAACAAAAGGCATACATCCGGATTTTGAAGTTTTGTTTAATCAAATGTTCCAGGGTAAAGTTGCTCACTTTGGAAGTGTTACCTGGAATCCTGCATAAGGTTTATGCAATAATGAGAACGTTAAGACCACACAAGCTGATATTAGTGATTGTGCATGATCTATTGATGATACTTTAAAGGGTGATGTAGGTGAAGCAAATGTCCAACCAAGTCGAAGTAAGAGCTATAAAAGAACGATAGAAAGTTCAACGAAGCAAGCTTGAGGAAAGAAAGGAAAAAAATTGACCGGACCTGATAAGTTAGCATCATAAATCAACAAACTTTGTTCAACTGTTAAAATTAGGAGCAATGCAACATCGGTTGCAAGGGAGTTTGATATTTATAAAGCAATTGTGCAAACATTGAAAGCCATACCTGAGATTAAGCAAGACAAAAAGTTGTTCTTTTTTACACTCTCTCATTTTTCTGAAAAGAAATACAATAGACAGATTTTTATGAACTTGGATAAAGATAAAGAAAAAGTTGAGTGGCTGAAGTATAAGTTGGAAGAACATAATAGTCGCCACTAGGATGCTAGTTACTTTTTTGAGCTCTTTCATATTAATCTATATTATAATGTGAGATTTATTTTCGGTTGCTAATTTGCACTACTTGTGAACTCTTTTTCTAATTATGTTCTAATGTGAGACATGTGTTTTCAGTTTATGTTATTTCGATTTGGTGGAATTTGCATATATATTATGGAAAATAATTGTTCCATTGATGAATGATTATTCATCACTTTTCTTATTGTTTTGTTACTTTAAACAGATATGGACGATTCTCCTGAAAGAGAAATCCATGAAAACAAGGACAAGGAATTCAATCAACTTGTGGAAATTGCTCAAGCCGCAATCACTTATCAAGCAATATACAATCATAAAAAACCTTGTAGGACATCATCATATACAGGATATGCATGGTTAGAAGAGTTGATGGGCAAAGATGCTAATTCGATAAGGTGTTATCAAATGTTTAGAATTGATAAGATTGTATTTAATAATTTAATGCATGATTTAGTAACACGCTATGGTCTTGAAGGAACTAGGAATATTGATGTTAGAGAAATACTTGGAATATTTCTTCATATTTTAGGACATGGTATAGGTAACAGGTTAACACAAGAGTGATTTCAACGCTCTAGGGAAACTATAAATAGGTACTTTAGCTTAATATTAGACAAAGTATGTGAAATTGGAAAAGATTTTATCCAACCAGCTGATTGACAATTTAAGGATGTTCCGGAGAAGATAAAAAAATAGTCTAAGGTTTTATCAATATTTTAAGGTATGTTTTGATTATTCAATAGAAAGAAAGAACTAAATGCAAATTTTGATTATATAATAATATTTGCGTTTTTGTTTTAGGATTGTATTGGAGCTATTGATAGCACTCATATCCCAGCGGTAAAACATGTAAAAGATCAGATTCATTTTATTGGTCGAAAAGGTACAACGACTCAAAATATCTTAGCAGTGTGTAATTTTAATATGGAATTTTTGTTTGGGCTGGTTGGGAGGGCCAAGCCCATGATACTCGTATTTTCTATGAAGCTTTAGGGAGACGTGATATGCAATTTCATCATCCTCCTCTAAGTTTGTTAATTAATTATTTTTGTACATTAATATGTATAAATATGGTATATGTTGATCAAATTTACATTATATTTATACAGGTAAATATTATTTAGTAGATGCTGGATATCCAAATACGACGGGTTATTTGGGACCATACAAAGAAGTTATATATCATTTGCCAAAATTTCAACAAGGTCCCATCCCTATAGGCTATCAAGAGGTATTCAATCGTGCTCATTTCTCGCTACGATCGGAAATTGAGCGAGCTTTTGATGTGTTGAAGAAGAAGTGGAAGATCCTAAAGTATATGCCAAGTTTCCCCTTTGAAAAGCAAGTAAAAATTGTCATAACAGCAATGACTTTGCATAATTATATACGACGAAACGCCGCCAATGATAGACATTTTGCAAGAGCAGATTTGAATCTCAATTATGGATATTCAGTTGACCTTCATAATACAAATGAGGGGGCCAGTACTTCAAATGACAATTTATTTCCTAACATGGCACATTTACGTGATCAAATAGCAATGAGTTTAAAGGATGTTTATAATTTTCAATGAAAACCTATTTCTTTCTTTGATGCATATGTAATCATGTTTATTATAATGAAATTACTATTTCTTTTTGTTAATATATTTCTTTTTTATATACATCTCAGTGCAAAAAAAAAAAAAAGTCATTGAATTTGTTAATATATCTCTTTTATATATACCTCTTAGTGTAAAAATATATATATATCATTATTTTGGTTTTTAATTTTAATTTGGTTTTCAATTTAAAAAATAAAAATTAAAAACTTAAATTGGTCACGCTAAAGGACTTCCCCAAATATGTGTTTATCAAACAGCATTTCCCCAAAGTTGTTTCTTAAGACGCTTTTCAATTATAGTTTACTAAACAGTTTTTGCATTTCAGCAAAGGTCTTTGCATTTTCTTAAAAGTTTTTCCCAAAAGCTTTTCCCAAACGCACCCTTAGTAGACATATATTTAAGAAAGTCTTTTTGTGTGCCAATTTAAGTGTTTGAACATTAAATTTTTAAAATTGAAAAAGAAAAAAAAAACAAAACAAAACAATGATCACACATGTCTTGAGGAAAGAAATACATTGTTCTTATATATGATACACAAGATACATCATCAAGTCTAAATTGCACAAATCTTTGCTATGAACTTTATTTCACTATAATCCTCAAATAAAAACGTTATTCATCTTTAATTACCTTTTATCACTTTTCTGTGGTTGACAACTCAAGTAGCTTATCAACAGAGGGTCTAATTGATGGAAACAAAGTTGGGAAAAGGTCTAAGTTCATGAAAGAAATCATTTTTCTAAGTGGCTGGAATTGATAAATTCCATGAGTTTGAAATGAACCGTAAGGTAAACACATACTTGCATAGGCCTTCCTACATAGGGCAATGAATACACAACACATGAGGCCCTCCGCACTTATATATCAAAGTCAAAGGATTCTATATTGAGGCTTTCATACAACAAACAAGATAATGTTACAAACATATATGACCATAGATTAGGGGTGAGCACGAACCGGAGGGTTAGGTTCAGCTCCCGGTTCCAAAGACACTAGTTCCGATTCCCGGTTCCATTTTTCTAGGAACCAGCGTTCCCGGTTCCGGTTCCGGTTTCTATGGGAACCGGAACCGGTCATAATTCTAAAAAAAAAAAAACCTAGCTTCCCCCACATGATTTCCTGCCTTTGCGATTCTTCCCCCTTCCTCTTTTCTCTCTCTCTCTCTCTCTCTCTCTCTCTCTTTCTTTTCTCCACTTTTCACACCTCACGTCACTTCCTGCCCCCCCAACTTTTTTTCTTTTCTTCTCTCGCTCTCTCCTCTTTCCCCCTCTCTCGGCCGAAACCCCACCCCTTCTTCTTCTTCTTCTTCTTCTTCTTCTTCTTCTTCTTCTTCTTCTTCTTCGTCTTCTTCTTCTTCCTCTTGCTGGCTGCTGCTTCACCCACCACCACACCGCCGCCCCACGCCCTACTCACCACCATCTCTTGGCCATCGAACCACCACCACCCACCGCTCGTCTGACAAGCCGTCTTGCCATTGAGCCCGACGAGTTGTCACGCCGTCCACGTTACCCCTCACCACCGTGAGCCACCACCGCTGTCTCCAAGCCACCATCACCACCTCTTGCCGCCGCTCGCTCCGCCGTCCGGGCCGTCGTTGCTTCGAACCGCCACCGCCAGAACCGAGCTCTTCCCCCTTGGCCGTGGGTTGAGCCGCGACCACCACCGTCTTCGCCGCGTCGTCCGTGCAGCTGTTGGTGCCATGAGACTCATGTCTTCGCCGCCGTCACCGTTGCCGCATGCTTGCCGTCGCCGGACCTCCCTCAAAGATCGATCTAGCCACGAACGATTCGATGGTGAAGTGCCGGTGGCCGGCCTTCGCGAACCTCGCTCGTGGCTCGATGAATCGGATGGCATGTTGCCTTAATTCCTTAAAGTAAATGATCTCTTGGGGTGCTTGATGTTTAGGTATGGACCCTTTGGAGAGGAGGTTTCGAGAGTGCTAGGCGGTGGTCTTGTGCTAGGTTCGACCTATTTTTTTGCTGTATGGTCCGCACGAATCTGCTGCATTACTTGAACTTTCACTTATGATGTATGGAAGTTTGAAGATTTTAATTTTATCAAAGCTATTGATTTTGCTGCATTGTGGCTCTAAAGGTTCCTTAATTTTGGTGGGAGGTGATCCTGGTGTTGGCAAGAGTACCCTGTTGCTGTAGGTAATGTACTTAGATGATACAATAGAAATTCATAAAATATTTTAAGTTCTATATATATCTACCTCCCTGTCTAACCATTGTGCCCTACCTTGTCCATCTCATATATTAATACTAGAAGATGGCTGCAATGAATGCTGAAGGGCATGATCTTGGGAGATTGGCTCTAGTAATATATGTCTCTGGGGAAGAGGTAAATGGATTTTTCATGTTAGCCTTCTGCTGGTCTTTGCTGTCATGCATATTCATTCTTGTTGCCAGATCAAATTTGTTATTGCTTTCGGACGGTTTTTCTTGTTTGTAAACATAGGCTCTTGTGCATTTTTTGTCTTAGGATTTCTCTGGCTTGTACCTTAAGAATTAGCCACGAGACAATTTTACTCAAGGAGTCTTGATAGAAATGAGGATATAGATTTTCTCTTATAGGCATGTGTTGTATGTGTTGCTTATCTTTTTTTCTGACCAACCTGTATGTGTCATTGTCATATCACACTTAGAATCTACCTTTTCCCCTTCTGAGGAATCTCTTTGATTTTGTATTGTCGCGACCAATTTTTCAGGGTTTAAACCACCTAGAGTTTGGCTAATGGATTGTTAAGCCTAGACTTAACGCAAGCTCTCCCAAGCCCATACCAATTCGCGACTTAGGTTTAAGTTCTTAACATGCAATTGATTTTTTAATCAGGAGTCGCCACTAATCTATTTTTGGTGGGTTGATTAGAAACCCAAGTAAAGTAATGGGAGTTTTACTTTACTCCTACGAATCAGAAATTTATGAGTTCGGGGATTTGGTTACGCTAGATTTCTCTAACGCCCTTTCGGTACCTTTCTCTTTTATTTTGAAAAAATGTTTGGCAGGCAGCTTGAATTGATTTTAAATTTAATTCTCTAACATGCGAGGCAATCATGCGCGTGCGCAATCCATCAATTTAACACCCAAGAAAGCAAATAGAAAATGCAAGACTTACCTCGTAGCAACGAAAGCATCTGCAATGTTAATTCAAAATCCACATCAACAACCCTAAATATGGTTTCTAATTAACACACAATTTCTCTTTTTGTTTTCACTTAATTAATGAAAATCATGCAATATACAATGCAATATTAACTAAATGACCTAATTCTAATGACATGCAATTTCTAATTGACTAGACCTAGCAACAACCACTAAATGGCATGCATTTCATGAATCTAATCCTAATGACATGCGCATGACATCTTTTATTTTGTTTTTCCTTAAAAGAATGCAATCTATCCTAGAGATTGAAACTAATTTATTCTAAGACATTTTTTTGTGTTTTTCATGAAATTTCGAAATTGGAAAAGTGCCAAAATTACCTAGCTAGATTAAGATTCTATCCACCCTATATTAAGGATTAGGCTAGGCTAAACCCTAATTTAAACCAAGATATTATCTTAACTTAGCAATTTCTAACCTAAGATGCAGTCTATCTAAATCAATCTAAACTCAAAATGAAATATGCAATTTTTTTCGGGATAAATAAAGCAATTAAAAGATAAAGACCAAATCATTCGCAATCACCAAAGATACTATCCATCGCTCGAATTTGAAAACGATATCTAATCCAACTTGATTATTTCGCTAATAAAATTGATAAATTGATCTTGAGCCTTAAAGATCAAGATATCAATTTTACTCCCACGTGATTAATTATTCCATCTAAAGCCTTATAGATGGAATAAAAAATTAACGTGCGGTTGCGGATTAGGAAATAAATCCTAGAGATATGTCTATCACTCATAGATATGCACGTTAGATATTAATAGACATATATTAGGCAATAAAATATGCAAATATACTAGCAAACGTGCATCTTACCTAGTTTGAGGATATTCTTCCAAATTTGGACCAAGTGCAATCGAACCGGGATTGTGACCGGCTTCTCAACAGCGAATGGCGGCAAGCGTTATTTGCACGGCGACGATATAGGTTGACACGAAGCACGGCTCCACGGTGCTTAGGTCGCTCAAAAACCTGCACAAAATAAGTTCTTTCTTTTTCTGTTTTAGCACAACTCTCCCGCGGACACAATGCTCAGGATTTTGCGGTGCGGATACACGCGACTGGATGTGGTGGTGCTCGTGATGATGGAAAATCAAACAATCAGCAAGTAAGAGCAAAAGTCACCAATCGTGGGGACTTCGAAATCTCTTTTTTATTGTCCCTTCTTTAGGCACGTTCTGTACATGGTCAATGTGAGTGGATCTCTGTTCTCGATTCCACCCATCATGCATTGGATGTTGGTCAAGCGTGGGAATCACGTGAATGAGTGGAAGCCTACGACTCCTTGAAGAACTCGGATGCCGCCATAAAATTCTTGGAAACGACTCAAAATTTCATCGCGGTGAGGGTACCGTGCAGCAAGGATCGGGTCTCCACGGCTTGTGGACAACCGCAGCAGGCATATGATCGGTGACAACGATATCGTCGTAAAGTGGCTAGCAGCTTCGTCGTCAACGCTCGCGGCTGGTCGTTGGGCTCCAGATGGCATAGAGCAGCAAGCTCAAGCAGCAGATCGGGAGGTGGATCAAGCAATAGTGCGTTGGGACAGGGGGCAGTGCGTCAGGAATCTCGGCACGGCTCGGCCAAGAGAGCTCACGGTTCTCCTCTCCGATGGCATCTCTCTATCTGGTCTTTCGTTCTTGTGTTCTCCTCAATCGTCCCTTACGTGGTGTATCTCTATGCTCTCAGAATTGTGGCCGTCTATGGAATTGTGTGTGGCCTCCTCCTCGCTTTGGTCGTGAAGCGTTCCTTTTATACGTCAACGGGCAGGGTTACGAAGAAAGAAAGCAAATCGTATTTCATCTTCTGATTGCTTAAATGATATCATGATTTGTCCTTTTCTTCCCTCCTTTTGACCGTGAATCCATCTTTTGACGATTCGTGCATATTTCTTTCCTTTTGATCGTATATGCTGAATAATTTTTATCGATTTTATTTCTTCCAACTAAATATCAGCTCATGAGTTGGTCGATTCCATATATTATGCTAAGGATAAGCGCCTTGTTCATGAAAGGAAAGATTCATATTTTCAATTGCCAAAAGTTCAAGATTATGCCGACGCCACAAGGAATCGATAAAGTATATTCCACGACCTTGTAAGAAAATATTTAGAGTCTCATTCTCCTGAGTCCATCTACCATTTTTAATCCAATGCGAATGCAATAAAAAATGAATGCACTTAAAATTATATGCTATGTAATTAATTTTTTTTTTAGAGCTTAATAATTAATCCCTATTTTTTAATGCGATAAATGACTAATCGGGTTACCAAAATTTAGGTGTCAATATGTATTAAAGTGTGGAGCAAATTGGAAGTAGAGCTGACCATCTAAATGTAAAAGATTCACATTGCTGGGTATTGGCAAGTACCGAAAATGGAGGGCTAACTATTGAATTATTTCGGCTTTCGGATATTCGCGCTCACTACGAAAATGAAACCAAAAAAAAAAAAACCTATTGGAACGTGAAACCGACCCCGGAACCTGTGACAGGGTAGATTCCAGATTCTCAGTTTTGACGGGTAGGTTCCAGGTTCCAAAAATTGAGGAACCTGTACCCGAGGGTAGGTTCCAGGTTCCAGACGGAACCGAACCGGAACCAGGAACCACTCACCCCTACCATAGATGCTATTCTAGCACCCGGCAACATTTTGCATCCGTGGAAGCCACTTCCAAGTCCCCAATGAGGAACAATTTCCTGTCGAGAATACCTCGGCATCGACAAAATGCCTCCTTATGCATCAATTCTTCCCCATTTTGATGTCTCGTCAAGAATACCTCAGAATTCACTTGGTGAATGATCAGTCCTAGAAATTCACCCCCTTCTATGATTATCGTTAGTCCCCAGAATCATGAATGAAGTCGAGTATCCAATGCCACCATATTAGGTTATGTGGCCTCAACATCCTTTGATGACCTTGCCATCTTTTAGTAATATGAACATAAATCAATTTGAGAGGCACAAAACAAAATGAGATGAAACCAGCAAACTAATCAAAACATAACAACAACCCTAAATTAACTTGATAGAGCATGAATCGACAAACTAAAACTAATTGCTACATAAACGTGAAAGTTCAAATGATAACAAGAACCACCATAGACATTGAAGCCTAAAGTTCAAACTCATATCCAAATTCACCTTAACATCCTCCCCACTACTTCCACAGCCTCCGAAAGTGCAGTTAAGTGACAGATCATAATGGAACATCATCTTGCTAGAGCCCAAAATTCAAAAGCATAAGAGTAAGGAAGCAATAACTCCACTACAAGCATTATAGAACGACCTAAAAACCAATCGAAATCATCCAACAAACCTCATTACCTTTTTCAAGATCATCATTGCCCCAGAGTACTAAAAGTGATTGTTGCCGAGATCAAGCCTAGCAAGACACAAAAATAGAGAATCATAGAATCCAGAGTAAGAAAAAAACAACTATGGCAACTTTGGAACTCTCATAGAAGTCACATAGGGTTATCCGAAAATGGAAGTGAAGCTAAATCAAGACGAACTAGTAAAACACAAATCAAAGTCACATCGTAAAACCTTCATGCTCAACACAAAGTTACCCAAAAATTGTAAAAATCAGCATACCTTTAGGGAAGATAGGTAAGCAACAAAGTGGCGAGTGGCATCAAGAGCGGGCATGGGGGAAGAGAGGGGAGTGGCGTCGAGAGCGAAGAGCGAAGTGAGATGTACGTTGAGAGTATGGAAGCAAGAATGAAAGAAAGAGGAGAAGCAAAAGAGATAGGAGCAAATCTTTAGGGTTTGTTTTAATAGGGTTAAAAATGGAAGTGTACTTAACAAATGAGGGTAAAATGGGAAGTTTGAAATATTCATTAAACCAAGGCTTAGTGTTCCGAAAACGCAACTTCTCAAGGCACCTCCAACTCTGCATTTTGCTAAAGTCCTTTGGAGAGTCTTAGAGATACAATTGTAACTCCTAAGAGTGAGTCAAAAAAAGTAGCAAAATGCCATTTACATTTGGCTAAGGGATTTTAGAGCCCCAAAATCCCTTCCAAATGTTGAACAAACAAGGCCAACATCATGGTTTAGTGCCTTCTCTAACCCAAAATGAACAACCCAACCCACCTATTTGCATATGAGGACCTTTGGCAAGAGAGATGGTGCAACTGTGGCGGAGAGAGGGAAGGGAAGCAGAAGTGCTGCAGTTGCAGCTATTCTCTCCCTCTAAGGTTCAGCAAAGTTACATCAACTCCAGCACTATTAGCGGTGGTAAAGTGAAGGGAAGAGCTCCTTAATGCAATGAAAGAGGTGGTAGTGGGAGAGTGGGATGCGGAAAATGCCCGAGTTGAGAGAGTGACGAGAAGGGTGAGGCGTTAGAGAGTGGAGTGTGAGATAAGATCGAGTGAGGAGGAGAAAGAGAGCATAAAAAGTCGTAGTCGCAGACTTCCTTGGGACATTCAGGGCAGGTTCAGGGACATGATAAGGCCCGTCCGGGTGACTTACAAGTGGCTTGAGTCTAGGTAGAGCCTAAACCCATCAAGATGCATATTCAATTGGGCCTTACTACCCTAAGCCCATTAAAACTTACTTTTAAAATATCTATATATGTGTGTGTGTGTGTGTGTGTGTGTGTTATACTAGTCATTTTAACTATCCAGTTCTTTAAATATGGGCTAAAAAGTGGGTCTATAACCCATTTTGTCAACTTTAGATGTTAGTAAGGCTTGCTCATAAATTGACTTCAACAAACATATGCGATAAATCACATTGAATCAACTGATTGTAAAATAGATGACTCAACAAATCGAATAATGAGCCTTACATGTGAGGGTTGCTTTTTGTACGACGTTCACCATCAGTTGAATTCGATCTTGAACTGCACAATCGACAATAGCGAAAAATCTGCACCCTCCATGGCTATTGCAGTTCAAAAGACGGTATATATACATGCTATCATCTCTCAAATTTTCTACCAAAAATCAATGATAGATGTGACTCAGGCGTATATGACAAAAACCAAGAGTAACCCCCTATGCGACTACGTCGCGACCGCCTTTCTTACATTGTTAACACCTCGTAAGGCATGACAAGCTTATCAGATCAAATCGAGGTGATGCGGACATGAGAACACGCGATCGTGCCTTCATTTTTGCTGCTCCTTAGCTCGCTCCCATGCCTTGGTGTATAGCTCGAACGTCTCAACGTGGTCGGGGTCGAGACACAGGGCCGCCTCGCAATCCCTTAAGGCGGCGCTGGCGTTGCCCATGGAGTCGTGGAATGCTGCTCGGAGATGGAGTAGCTGCAGATCGGGTATGAAGTTAATTGCCTTCGTGAGCTCTTGTACCGCTTCGCCTTCTTTATGGTCATCCATCAAAACTGCATCAATTTCAGCACAATTTCTAAGTCAAGAAAAACTCGATCGACGGCTGCAATCGTAGTTTGTAGAGAGATAATTACTGTAAGAATGTTTGATAATATGACTTACTTGCTGCTCTGTATCTGTATGGATACGTCCGGACTGGGTCCAGCTGTGTCGCCATGGCAAGATCGCTCCTCGCCATGTCGCGGTCGCAGTATTCAGAGCGCTTCTCAAAGGCCGACGCGTTGTTCTTGGCCTTCTCTATCAGCCTCGTCATCTCATCGTACGCGGATTTGCGCTGATTCTTGAGGTGGTACACCCGTGCGAGGCCCTGGTGAGCTCGCGTGTGCTTGATGTTGAGAGCATTCATGTAACAGTTAGCCGCGAGATCCAACTTGTCACAGTCGACATAAATACTTCCGAGATTATTTAGCGCCTGCAAAGTGATGAAGGAAATTTGAGTGTCGGATTCGTTAGGGTTTTCGAAGTATAGTCGAGTCGACAGTTTGAATACGGTCGTTTCGATAATTTTCTTGAAACTTACCTGCCCTTTTCGGAGACCGTCTGAAGGGCATTTCAAAGCATCCTCAAGGAGTTGAATGACGTAAGTTGAGGACTCAGAATCCAGGCTCGAATCGGCTAAGATGTACGCCTTGAGGAAGAACGCTTCGAACGATCTCTGGATCGAAATGGACTCCTCAGCCTTGGCGAGCGCCTCTTCGCGGTGGCCGGTGTCGTACAGTATCCAGCCTTCGTAGACAAGCCTCTCGTGGTCGAAGTTGGAGTAGTTCCGAGCCAGTCGCAGGCTTTGCATCGCCGCCTTCTGACAGTTTAATCTGCAAATTTTCCGAGCATCGATTGATGAGTTTCGAGAAGATAGAAAAGCACATCAAATGAGCTTCACTTGTGATAAATTAATACGCAAAATTTCATTCTGCAACTCCTACATGTATTGACAGCTTCAAGTCAAAGAAGCTCGGAATTTTATTGAATCGATACACACTCACCGTAGGAGGAGGAGAGATTGGCGAAATCGTAAAAGGCTCTTGCCGGGGTCGTTCTCTAGCATGTGATGTACGACGGCCAAGGAGCCGATGTCATCGACTGACGACCACCGGTCGTACAATTGCATCCAACAATCAGCTTGGCTCCACTTCTGGACGTGAGGTTTAAGTATCTCCACCAGCTGGTTCCCGTGCATTTTCCCATTGAACACCATGTAGTCCGGATTCAGCGTCAGGAGCGCCCGCACGTCCCGCAGCGCGGAATCGTAGTCCTCTAGGGCGAGCAAGAACCAAGCCCTCAGCTCTAGGCAGTCGGGCGAGATCATGAAGCCCATTATCTTGTTGATCTCCGAGATCGCTGCCCCGATTTTGTCCTCCTCCAACAGCATGACAGCTCGGTACTTGTACGGAAACACGAGGGTCGGGTCTAGCTGGGTTGCGGCATTCAAGTCCATCATCTTCTCATTCCCGGCGCAATACAAGGATCTCTCTTGGTACATCCACCCCGTCGGTCCATGCTCAGAAATGAGCGAGCTCATCAATTTGTACGCCGAGTACATGTGTCCCCGTTTGTACTTGGCCCTCGCCACGCCGACTAATGAGTAGAGGTTCCCCGCCTCTACGGCGGCCTCGAACCAATGCTGTGCGTCTTTGTATTCTTTCCTTTCTAACATCACGACTCCGAGCTGGTGTAGCGCGACCTGCTTCTGCCAGGAATCGGTGCAACACTCTACCAATCTTTCCAGAAGCATTACCGTTGTATTCGATTTCATGTCTGCCTCCATTGCAATTTGGCTTAGGAAGTAGTATAATGTAAACGACGCGTGCCCGGCGGTAGCCATCTTTTCCCTTGCCTCCGAGCTACAGAACAATCTCATGACGTTCGGATTGTGCATCGAGCTCGGTAGGTCTCTCAAGAACACCTGCAAGCACGCCGCGACTAAGAAATAAGCCGTCTCGTCCAATCCGTAATCGATGAACAGCGTGGCGTCTTCAACGCTGTGCACCAGCGAAGCTAAATGAGCGTCGCAGGAAGCCTTCATTTCCTCACAACAGAACCTGTTCGCAAACGAGAGGAGCTCCAGAACGATGTGCGGGTCGAAAGAATTCAATCTTTTGGTCCTGCTAAATATCTCAGCGGCTCTTATTCCTTTCAGAGAGAATCCGTTTTGGGTGAAGTTTATCTTCTCTCGATGCGACTCCCTGAAATCGCCGTATAACATCGTTCTGAATGGTACCGAAAGGGATGCTATCTTAGACCGAAAACACCTCACCTCATCGTCCCCGACAAAGAATGACAAATCACCGTCTTCCTCCGAAGTTGAACATTCCTCATCTTTCATGGATAGATCGTCGTCGTCGTCATCCTCTCTAGGACCCCGAGGACAGATGCAATGGTCATAAACTGATTCAGGATCGTAGCCCGGTACCAAATTGGCCTTGGGGCACTCGATGTTTCTCCCACAACAATCCATGGAAGATGTACCGATGAGTTCGTCTTCCCTCCTCTCGAATCTCAACCACGCACCGAGAACGACTTTGGTATGAACATCGACAGCGTGTTGCCTGGCGGATTGAAGGCTTCGTCGGACTAGCTTCGGATCCGACAATCCCCGAAAGATCAAACCTTGTTCTATATAGGCATCGGATTTTTCAAACTGCTGCGAGTTTTCGATCTTCCGGTACATACGAGCCAGGGCCTCGACGAAGTCGACAGATTTGAGGCACCGTTCGATCTGGGGCTCGAGAAGATCGGTCATAGGCAGGCCATAAGGGAGCAAAGTCTCGATCAATAGGCTCGGAGTCTCGTTCGGGGCTTGGTAGTTGCGACTCGATCTCGCCCGGATCGAATTCATCCGGATATGGTCATGGAGATGTTGGAAAAGTTTCTCTCCGTAACCACTGCCTCTGCCGCCGCCGCCCATGTCCGAGGCCGGACCGGACGGATTGACCGCGCACACTTGGGCGCTTTTGCATCCGTCTATGGCTTTCAAGCTGCGCATTGTGGTGATTATGTTATTCTGCATCTTGGCATGCCGGATAACGAAATCAAATTGAACCTAAATCACGAGATTTCGGTGTCGGTTTAGAACCAATTCGTCGAAACAATCACGAGGAAAAAGAATTCGGAAATCGGAGAGATGAATGCAATTACCCTCCATGGCAAGAACCACCTATTCAACAGATGGAGATTAACCTGAAAGTGGGAGGAAAGGAAAGAGATTAGGAAGTTACGAGATGATGGTGATGCAGGCTAAACGATTCTAAATTGGTGTGTTTTCTTTTCTTTTCTTTTTTGATTTTCTTACCCTTCTCAAGATTAATTAGACAGCTAAAATAATTTAAATAAATAAATAAATAAATAAAGAAGAAGAGGAAATTGGAGGAGCTGGAATGAGGTTTGAGAGAAGAATGTGGCGAGTGTCTTACGTTGTAAGCCAACCAAAAGTTGAGAACAAGGGGGCTGTTTCAACGGTCGCTCACTTTGCCTATTTTGTCTATGGATTAAATAGTTGTCTTTTCTAAAATAAATTATAGCTTAATAAAATAGTGTAAGTAGATAAACCTATTAAGACTCTCTCTCTCTCTCTCTCCCCAATGCTCATTTTTATGTTTGTCGTAAATTATATGCGGTCCGATCCAGTTTGACTTGACCGGCCCGGTACCCTTTTTTATTTTTTTTACCTAGATCCTTATTCGAGTAGCTTGAATAATGAAGATTTTGAGTTCTTGTTGGCCAAGCTATAAGCCATTTTGTTGCTACATGGTGGAGTTAATAATCGGAAATTACACTTGACGAGTATAATCAAGATATAATTAGAATTATATTGGAGTTAAAAGAGGAGCTTGCAATATTAAGACATGCAAGTAATAAAATTCTTTTCCTGTTTGGATTAGTTGATGAAATAAGGAATTTGATAACTAATGATATTCTATCATAGTACTTCTTGTTCTCTCAGTCTATCCATCTTTTTCCCTCATTTTTTTAGCTTCACCAAGGTTGACGGCCACAAGACAAGTGTCACGGGCCTAAAGAGAGTCGACCCGAGAGGTTCGGTCACGATCCCAATCGATCGCCCGTAACACAAGGATGAAGTTTATTTCACTCCCTTTTTTTTAATTAGTGGAAAAGAGCTACTTGTGTCGGTGACTTTATGGTCATCATTGTAGGAGTTTCATATCCGCAATCAAATGTTTGATTTGAATTATAACTACTACTCACTTTGAGCGAGCCAACTTATTACCGTCACTCCGCCATGACACTAGTGGGAGTAGAGCCGAACTTATCCTATGTCGTGGCCTGACCACCGTCACTTATGCATGAGCCAAACTTGTCCTTGTCGGTGCTTGTTCTTTTACGCATAGGCGAAACAGGCTATATTAGGTTATGGGTCATTGTATATCCCAAACGAGACGATTGTACTGGGCTTAGCCCCTCTATTTTTTTTGGTGGGGCAACAAAGATAATTCAACTATGAAATAGACTTGTCATTGCTTGATATTGCAGATCTACTTACTCATAGGAATTGCGAAATTTTACCAAGTTTTGATCATTTATTTTCATGGTGCGTCGCCCAAACTAACCTTCATTGATGGAAGATCCTTTTGTTCAGAAAAGCACAAGTGAGAAAGATTCAATCAGCGACCTCTTTTAAAATAACCACTCCAAAATGATCTACCACGGTGGATGGGTCTTGCCACGGCGAGGTGTGGCAAGGCTCTCGATGCAAACGAGTCCCAACCTAGTCCTCTGCAAAGAGAGTTGGGGAGCTCTCGACACAGTAGAAGGCCAATGACCCTCTATTTGACCTAAGCGCACATGGTCTCAATTGACTCTCTAATACCATTGGGAATCTCTTGCAGTCCTTCGTGCATCCCATTTATGTATATTTTTTTAACCTTTCAAATGGGGACTCAACTATGATGTCAAATTACCAATGTATACCTAAGTGGTAATGATTGGCGCCTAGCAAGTAGCGACCTTATATATAGGGCAGAAAGTACAGTAAAAACCACAATAGCACATCGATCGTGATCAAATTAACCTTTGTTCCAGACTCAGTCCCCCCGTGCCCCCTTATACGAGACCGCCATAGCAAAGCACTCCTTCTGTTGTCCTCCTGCCCTTAAGGAGAAGGACAAGAAAATGTGGTGAGCCGATCGTACCGAAGTTGAACTCCAACAATCAACTCCTCCAAATTTTGAATAAAAGAAAAAGGCTCCGGCAAATTATGCATCCAAAGTAGAGGACCACAGATGAGATTCGCCACTGACGCTTTGGACAAGAGGAGAAACCCCTGCCTCCATGGACGCAAACTGCGATGACACTCTTAGATTATGTGAAGTCCGCGCGATCAATAGTTATGATTAATTAAGTTTATGTAAAGTCGGCACTCACATGAGATTTTGCCCAAAATAACTGTCATTGAATCACTAAACTATTCCTGTTTCGTGTCTCTTGTCAGGAGGAAGAAGATTGATTCGTAAGATTCATCAGCAATTATGAAATCATAATGGCAAAATTCATCAAAAACAAACTCCCCAACTTTTTGTTTTTAAAGCTATAGGGAACAAAAAGTACGATTTAGATAAGCAAATCCAGCCTAAATCTCGACCGTATGATGTGCAACCGAGCGAGCATCAGAAACAGAAAAAGGAACTTGGGACTCCTGAAGCTGAACGTACAATCAAATAGGTTTCAAATAGTTTAGTGATCAACAATCTTTCTTAAAAATCCAGAACATAAGAAGTACCACAAAAGAAAAGAGGCAAAAGAACTGCACCTACTAAAGTTTTCCATAGTCCCAAGATTATATCTATCAAATAAAACCAAAATCCAACACCAAATCACACATACCCAAATCATATGTAACGCCATAAAATCAGATCACTATCAACTGAATATGAAATCTTATCAGATCACTGTCAACTGAATATGAAATCTTTCTATACTAATTAATTAAACTGTTTGATGGGCGTTCATATCGTGCAGATTCTCCCCAGACCTGGCAGAATAACCCTTAAGCTGGTTCGCCTCCGGAAACTGAAACGGGGGTTGAAGCTCCGGATATCCGGCGGGCTTGTCGTCGCCGTGGGCGTTGCCGCGGATGTGGCGGTGCTTCATACACGTCAAGACCACGAGGAAAATGAAGAGAGATGCGAACAGCAGCACCACGACCAGCATCATCGCCTTCCCCTTGGCGGCGAAGTCCCGGTCCTCCGACAGCGGGAGCTCTTCCTTCCGGGGACTGCGGTCGGGGGCCGTGAAGTTCACCGCGAAGGAGCTGCACCCGGCCATGCTGGCTGGCTTGGTGGAGGTGTCGGCACTTCAAGCGCGTCGCGGGGGAGGCTCTTGGGCGGGCTACGGAGGTCGCATACAGGGGAGGTGTTTTTGGTCGCGTGCTGCGGAGGGAGGTAGCAAGCTGACAACGTTGGTGGGCGAGGGGCGGAAATTGTGCGTTCACGTTCGGGCGGTGGGTCGTTGTGAGGTCTTTGTAGGCGATGGACAGGAGAGAGGATGTGAAGTAATGAGGAAGAAGACAAACAGGATGTCTGTCGTGAGCGTGGGCCTCCTGTGTCCGATATCTCTCTGCATCAAGCTTCCAAATTGCAGAATTACTGAAGGTAACAAGCACAACTAAAACCATCTCAAGGGATTTGCTTATCATCGGCATGTCATATAGGGATGCAATCGGCGATGATGGACGCAGAAATCTAACTCGGGATGCGAGATAAAAATTGAGATGGTGTCTCCCATCATCAGATCCATCTCTAAGCCCCGGAGGCTCTTGATGGTTTGGGGGACTCGAACTATTGATTATTGGAAGTCATTAGTTTCAGAATCCTGAAGCCCAGGCACGTTTCCAGTAATTCGGCGAGGTACCGTGTTCTCTAATTGTTTCTGAAAACTTAAGCTCTCGATACAATGCCTTAGCCAAACCTTGGGTTGTGAACAGAGCACGCGTTTTGAAAGCTTTACAGCCCAAAATTGTTCTTCCCTTTGAACATCTTCTGCTACAAACAATTACAAGGAAGCAAAAACAAAATCCAGACGATGATCACCCAAGCAAAGGTCTTAATTCTTCTCGAGAAAATCCTAGCCAAATGCGACAATTATTGTAAACATAAAGTGAATCTTGCAATTGAAATCTAACACAGGACAAAGAATTTATAGGAGAAATTAATGAGAAATGATAAATAACATTTGAGAGTTATGTGATTCCGAATGAATATCATTACCTACTTTAGGAGGAAAGTCAACTACAAAGAATGCACTATAATAAGATAATTTTTCAGAATTACAATCAATCGCCCAATCTCTCATGTATCTCCCAAAGCTCCAATACATAAATTCACACCAGTTCTCGTGTCTCTCACCAAGATTCGCTAGAGAATATACGAGCTCGCAAGGTCCACATGACTGCCGGGCACCCACCAGATACCTAGTAACGAAACTGATCATCAAGGCAAGAGGCCTAACACGCAGACAAATTTGGCATGGGCGTTCGAGCGTAGGGACGAGTAGCTCTAGTCCCCAGCTTCGTCGGACTGCCAGCCTCGGCATTTGGCTTGGGCACCCGGTCCCTCTTGTCTCGCACCTCGAGCATCTCCAAACTTATCTCGTACCTATTTCAATTCTCTAGGGTCCGATGTAAACTCTGGTTCATCAAGAACTTGAGGTGCAAATTCAACACGATTAACCTTTAGGAGTTCACCCAGTTCACCATGGGTTGAGTCTCCATACAGTAATTTGGCCAAGTTAGGGGTCTCATTCTACTAAGTTAAATCATTCATATATTAAGAAACAGTGAGACACATTGGATTTCAAAATAAAATATACGTTCTACTACGTGCATCACATCATGTATAGTACGTCCAAGGAGATAAAGATGTCTTATTTTGTTCCCATCAGCGGGGAGAAAAAGCCTCCCTTAGATCGTCTAGCCAAGATGAATATCTTGGAAGCCGTATCCTTTTCAAGCCACAGACTTCGTTTAGCTTCATGTTTGGACCTATGTGGAACGAATATTCCTTTTCTTACAATTCGTAGCATGGCAAATTTAGATGTGCAGTTTATGGAATTCAACAAGAAATACCTTGTCAAATACACTCGTGTCCCAAACATTTCAATAGTTAATTTCACAGTTTACATAACAAACAACAAATTATTTTATGAGCGTGTTATATATAGTCCCTTTTATTTTGTGATTGGGGCATTTTAAGTCAACTTTTGTACTCCAGATAATTTCACGTGTTCCGCGCAGTGAAAGGTGGGCTATACCCGTAAAGCATTAGAAGGTTGTCAGTGGATTTCCAGTTTAGGCTTTGAAGGTCAAACGTTCAAATGTTCCACCTACTGCGTCCAAATTAACTCAAGTCAAAGTCACCTCCATATGCCAAAAGCTTTATAGAGCTTACAAGATGTTTCACGGGCGTTTAGATAGTTGGTTCTCGACCCCTATAAGCTTAATTACCAAAGAAAGGAATTCTAAAAAATTAAGTATGATGATGTGGCGTTGAGCATAGTAGAAATATGAGAAAAGTGCAAAGAAATTCCCAAACCATATGTACGAAATGTTATCAAGTCCTAAGCATTTTAATTATTTCAATTAAGTCCTAAACTTTTGTCAAAAAAATGCAATCAAGTCCAATCAATGAACAACATGTCACTCAAGAAAGTGCTTACAAGGGGATCCTTAAATTGTACTTTGCAACATTTTTTTTGAGAACTAATTGTATTCTACTATATAAGCTCTAGATTAAATCGAACCAATTAAAAGATTTAAAATTCAATTACACTTTCTGGTATAGGTTTGAGACTCGATCAAATTAACTTAAAGGTTCGGGGATCAGTTGCATTTCGTACATAAAGGGTGTGCATGGAAACACTCCAAAAAAGTGTTTAGGAACACTTCGTACGGAAAGTGTTAAGGAACAAAAAAAGAAACGTAAACGCGTTTGGTTGCGTTTACGTTTTTTTGTTTTTTTGTTTCGGAACGAAATAAAAAAAAAACAACAATTTTTTGTTTTTTCGCTCCGTAAACATTTCTTGAAAACATTTCTCTTCTCTCTCTTCTTCTTCTCTTCTTTTTTCTTCTTTTTTTTCTTCTTTTCTCTTTTGCCGGCCGCCGGCCTCGGCCATGGCCGGCGATCGGCCGTTGAGGCTCGGCCTCGCCCGATCCGGCGAGGCCGAGCGTCGGCGACCCCCCGGCGAGGCCGAGCTCGCCGGCCACGGCGAGGCCGAGCCTTGCCCAACCACGGCGAGGCTCGGCCTCGCCGAGGGCCGGCGAGCCTCGCCGTGGCCGGGCGAGGCTGCCGCCGAAAAAAGAAAAAATAAAAAAGAAAGGAAAACATGAAAAATAAAATAAAAATGTTTAAAAAATTAAAATAAACAAAAAAAGAATAAAAAATTACCAAACGTGTTTTGCTTCATTTTTTATTTAGGACCAAACGTTACCAAACGCGTTCTTTTGTTCAAAAATTGTTCTAACATAAACACTTTTTTTTTGTTTATTTAAAACGAAAAAAGAACAGAAATAATTCCATGCGCGCCAAAGTTTACAATATGCAGTGTAATTTTACAATAAGATCAATTCACGCCATCTTTAAAAGCACTAAAAAAGGCGCGTCAATAGAGACCCGGCAATGACCGCTTCTTGTCATGTGTTAGACGATGATTAGTGTTTCAGCTCATTAACACGCACTTTCGTATATACATACATACATACATACATACATACATACATATATATATATATATATATATGAGTTGCGTGTGAGAAGGAGTGGCGTGAGATTTGAGCGGTCTTAGATTCTCATTTCATGGATCAATCATCAAACTGTGATGGCGCTGGCAGTGTTTTGTCCTTCTGTTTTATTTGTCATCCTCTTTCTTATCTTCCATTTTCTCTTAACTTGAAAAGAGAATTTTCTTTTTATTTTACTCTATGCTGCTCTAAGTAAAGACAAATTTACCGCTTGCTTCTTTTTCACTCAATGCATCAGATATTCCAGGGATTTCTTTCACAAATTCAGGTGGATCGACCTTATCCGGGCAAGATTCCACACGATAAAGCGCCTAGGGAAGTGTGCTCTTTTGGCAGCAACTTCTTCGACGATGCTCCTTGTATTTGGTGGCCTTTCGGGACCATTCAAAGAGATCTCTAAAGATCACTCCCTCTGGATCTGAGCAAGTCCTTAAAACGTTCATGGAGAAAATAGGTAGGAGAATCATCCTGAGATGAGAGATCCGTGTTGTCCTCGTATTCCCTTTTTGTCGGAAAGACAAAGACAGGGAATTAGCATGCCTCACGGTGATGAAGATAAATACAACATCAAAACTACAATTCAGGCTACTACCAGGTAGGCAAGTATAGTAACCTCCCGTACTTGGAGTGAGTGAGAGTGAGTTAAATATCCTCGAACATGTTCCCAAGCAAGATGTAAAGCCCTTCTTAGGCTAAATAGAGGAACTTTTCCCTTGGGAGATTAGTATTATTCCTAATTTTGGGCTTTTTAAACATCATTAAGGTCCGTTTATTTGAAGAAAAATTATTTCTTAAAATTTATTTTTAACTTATCGATGTTTTGAATATGTAAAAACTTAATCAATCTACAAAAAATTACAAATTTAAATTAGAGAAAAACGACTTCTTTTATGATAAGAAGGAAATCACTTTTCTTAAACTACAAAACAAATGAGAACTAACTACTTTTCTTGAAAATAAGTTTCACTTAAAAGCATTTTTTTTAACATAAATTTTTTAGTAAAACAAATGCTTCCTAAGTATTATTTGATAAATTTCCTAAATTGTTGACGTGTCTTGGTATATCAGCGACCGACACTCTAGGATCACTTCAACAGAAAATATGTCTAGAATGAACTTGCATGGCCCATCAATCCCCAACAGAATAGGCAAACAAATTAATGTACCAATCGGAATCTGGTCTGGACAATGAACTAGAAAAGAGCATTAACTTGAGAAAGTCATCATTCGAGATTGCTCCCGTGCTGAAAAGTGAATGCTCGATTGGCTGTGATTTCACCCTCATCGATAAATGGAGAGTGATTTCAAGCGCTCTATGTCTCCTAGAGAAGGGATAAATAATGAATAAGAACACCATAAAAATTATAAATTTGTAATTATTTGAGTGCCATAATTATTTTATTTTAATCACTTGAATATCACATCAATGAAGGATTGTTCACTTGAATGTTTGTCTTGACAATTCATCCTTTGCGGCTTTTAATATTAAATTATGACTCCAACATGACTTTTTAAATAAATTAAAGTCTAACGTGGATAATATTCGTTTGATGTGGCAAAAAAAAGGCCAAAACGACATCGTTTTGGTTCTATAGTTCCCCCAAATTCATTTGATAATGGATCCTTGATTGATCAATTGGAAAGGTGGTCACGGACAACCATGGTAGAAGTTGCTTGAACTTTACTCATACCAGCCTTCTCTCCACTCCACAGCAAAGCGTACAAGTCTAGCTCAAGCTTCATGCCTCGTCCCTCACTCTCACCAACGAAAGAAATTTGCTTGGTGTCTGCATCTAACTTAGCCATCATCACCACTGAAACATCGAAGATACAGAGAATCCCTTGAGGATGCGACATCGACTCTCTAGAGAATGTATTGGTATGATAGATCGCCGTCATACTCCGCTCTGCAGCCGTAGAAGACGGCAATTCAAGCCGATGTACGAGAGAGAGGGCTCATCCAATTGAAAAGCATAAGGTAGGGCAAGAAGTTGTCCTTGCCTTCTCAAACTGGGGTTAGGTTTTGTATGCTTTAATTTTGCCCCAGTCAATAAATTGGGGGCAAATAGATGTGAAACATAATGACCCACATCGGCCGATTTATAATAATTTAATTTTATGTTAGATTACCTAAACATACACATTAGCAATGATACTAAAAAGAATAATTTTTTACCAACATAACACTCAAGTGATTGAAAAATAAATTATGGCACTTAAGTTACTGCCATATGAAAATTATGACACTTATAATATCATTATTTCAATGACTTTTGTCGATGTAATCTAAGTGTGGCTTCCTATACACAGGTAGATATTCCTGCGAACTCAAGGTCCATGCGGATGCTCTAGGCCAAATATTCTTAACGAGAGGATTAGCTATTATTGGTTCATTTTCACTTTGTCCTTCCTCATATGGTCTATTCCTAACCTCCTTGGGGCAGGCGTAGTTCTCTAGATCTCCTACCATCATTGTACATTGGTCCATCTATGGTGCGCATGACAAAATTTCTGTAACATAAATTAATTTCTGGCCAAAATTGATTTTCAATTTCTATTTTAAATTAAAAAGTTAAAAATTTTAGCTTCGATTTTTTCTTCAAATTTATTTCGGAGTAAAAATCGATTTTAGAAAATAGAAAAATCAAATGCGTTACTCAAACGATTGCCCAAACCGTTCTTAGAAATAGAAAAGAGAGAAATAGAGAAGTAAAAATTTTATTATGTGCGCCCCTAGAGGCTATTAGCGATGTTCTCCTTCTCCTAAAGAAAGGCTCAAAGTGCCTAGGTTTTTCTAGGGTGAATCCAAATCAAGGGTATTCGTCGTTGTCTTCCTCAAAGATAAGATAGTCGTTACCTAGTTCAATCATACTCGTTTCACTCTGGGATGACACCTGTTCTGGCACCAGAGCTTTGTCCCAATGCATCGAGTGTAATTTCTTAAAAGTAGATTATTCCCTTAGGACTGGGGTCCGTCCTGATGGGATCTTGTCCATTGACATGGCCATTATTCCCACGTGTGTAGTATTCGTATTTGCTTCCAATAGCCCTACCGACGAAGTCCTTTACCTTAGCCCTGTTTTCGAAGGCATTGATGAGTCTTTCAATATCAGTTCTAAATGCCACCTATTTTATTCGATAGAGCGAAGGCCTCGACTTGTTCATTTAATTCTTTTATGGCTTTTTCCTAAATTTCTAAGATGATCCGAGCAAATTGATCAAATGGATCTTCTTGGACATTCTCAGCAAAAAACTGAGATGTCAGTCTTCCATCCTCGGGACCATCTCGAGCCTCGGAGGCTCTTGATGGGTTAAGACTCAACTCTTGATTATTGGAGTCATTAGCTTCACGATCCTGAAGCCTAGAAATCCTCCTAGTAATTCAGTGAGACATAGTTTTATCCCATTGTGGTCGTTAAAAATGTGTTATGTTTATTTTTGTCAAGTTGTGTATATTAGAAATTCAATGATTTTAATGTTAAGAGCCCGAGGTTGATTGATGGCCAATTATAGTATCAATTATGACTTCAAATCAAAAGAGAATGGATTCTAATATGCCTTGAAGCCTCAATTGACTTTGTATAATTCAAAGTAAATAAGGAAATTATAAGAAACTTTATTGAATTAGAACAGACGATTTACATTCTTGGATGCCACATGCCATATCTGCATGATGACTAAGATTAAACATAAGAGCTTCTTAAAGGAAATTAATGAACTGCTAGGGATGAAAAAGGCTTGCAAGACACGGTTGGAAATCGTTTATAATTGAAGTACTGGAATTAGGAAGCCCAATCTAATGTGAAATTGAAATTCAAACTAAAGAAGAAATCTTATTCGAGTGATCTTCAAAATTTGGTGGCCCTCGCGAATTCTGATGACTTGATTGATGCTTTGTGAGTGTACACTCCAAATTTAACGTGTGCTGAGAGATATGCTCTTTTATTTCCACCGAATCTTTATGAGCCAACTGCTTCTTGACTTGCGTCTTAGCTGGGGATGATTTGTACTTGCTCCCGATCTAGCTACAGCAATCCTTTGGTTGATGGATCCTTCATGACTTAGTCTTCAACTTCCCGTCACATTTCAAGCCAATCGATTATCGTCACATGTTATGAACTTCACTTAGATGATACTTGTGATCGGTGAGCTCGTCAGAGTTCCATCGATGAGTTTTTCTGAGCCAATCGTATTCCTATGAGCTTTATGATTGATGGACTCATTAGCCATTTAATCAAATGGTTCCTTACGTTTGCACCCAGATTTTGGACCCCGTGACTGTACACATGAGAATGTAAGCATTGATGATCCTGGGGAAAAAAATAAGAGTGGACCCAATGATCAGTCAAGTCACGAGGTTGTAACATCATACACTGCATAATGGAATCCTATTATGGGACCCAGATAATCGATTGCTAAGATTGGAATTTATGTGCATTGGAACGAAGGCCGGTCCAGAGGAAGCGACAGACGATCTTGGAATCTACCCTACGATGAACTTTCTTTAGGGCTCGAGATGGTGAAGATATTTGAGCATTGTACAAGGTACAAATGCTTCTGGCAGCAAATAGGAAAATATGAATGAACACAATGAGGCAAGCTGAAGTCCCTTAAGTAATTCAGTGATTCACCCTCTCATGCTCGGGTGCTCGGAGGAGGGAAAGTTAGGTTTTCTTTTTTGTCGCTTGGTGTCTGGGGAGAGCTTGGACGGGTCGAGCCGTCCCGAGGAACCGCTCCTCCATGCATCCAACTAGAGTTCGATGGTGATGGTTGAAAAGAGACAGGACATTCCAAGTTTTCATCGGAAGGAGCTCGAGGGTAATGGAGGGTCCTACGTGGTTAAAACCCGGCTGTCGTCGACCGGCTGGAGATTTCAAACATCATCACTTATTCGAGTTTAAAAGGGAAGAAAAAAGTGGTTGGCTTGGCCACTCTAGTACAAAGTTAGAAAAGTTAGAACAAGCCAAATACAGGGCGACACATGAAATTTGATGGGAATAGCGCTGATCTCGATATTATATTAAAAATTCCAATTCAAAATCTGAACATGTTAAATGGAATGAGATCATTTGTATTTAAAGAGCATATAAGACTTGTTAAAAAGAGATACGGAATAATATTTCAATATAAAAACTGAGATATTAGAAGTCTGATTTCTTATTATAGGGAAAATTTCAAAAGGAAGCAAGCTCCTTCAACATGCCTCGTCAAACCGGATTTCACTCGATACCCAGTAGTTACGAGTCGATCTACTAATAAAGCTATTCTATCCTTCATCATTTGTCCATTCTGAGATTTTTATTTTTGCCCCGAGTCACTAGGATGCCCGGGTAATTAAAGATGGTAGGTACATCATGCTGGGGAAATTCCTCAAGTAGGCTTCGGTCCATCCTACCCCTAACCCTAGGGGTGCCTTGTCCTATGCTAGAGACGTTTCCCAAAAACCATGTTCGTGGCTCCCTATAAAGAGAGGAAAGGAGCATCGGTACTGTCACGGCCAAGTTGTTCCCTCGAGCGCGGCATCCAACGACTGCTGAAGCACCAGTGTACAGGTGCGTGTCGTGCATGTCAGTTCTTAAATCATGTGGTTTCTATGCGAAATTCGTATGGTCCGATCAGTGAAATGTATCCACTGCAAATGCTCCCTCGTGTCAGCACTATCTCTCTCTCTCTCTCTCTCCTTGCACCACAAGATGGGATAGCCTCATCCCTCGATTCAGATTTTCGTAATGTTACCAGTAAATCGAGTCAAAAATGGTGTTGAGATACGTGTGGATCATATTTGAAAAGTTTCATAATGATGAATTGATGTGATATGGTGCGGGGCAGTTATCCTACTTGGTTTACAATTCATCTGTATAAATTTTTTAGTAAATATAGATCCAATGATGTTGACTAGCTCAAACTTAAACTCCATTTCGACAATCTTCTCAAATAAAGATATTTGGTTTATGTCGTGCTCCCAACAAATGATATGAAAGTCAATGAATTTCATCAATGCGGTTTCTTAGCGGCCCAGGTGCCGTGGTGTAGCAACCATGCTCTGACAAAGCCCTTAATGGTTCAATCTAGAAAAAGAGACTAGAGATGAAAGTGCGTGTACAAGAATTAAGAGCAAATATACCTAACATCAAAGATATGTCGGTCCATTTGGATATGTTGATTTAGCAATGAAGATATGTTGATCCAACTGAATATGTTGATTGGCTCGGATTTAAACTCCCTTGACTATCCCACCAACTGAAAGTATTGGACTTATGCTATGGTCCCAACAAACAGCATTCCACACATTGAGAACGAAAGATCGACCATTAATTACCTCCTCACAATTTAGCTCAAAATGTTCATGCCAACTTGAATTTCCAAAGGCAAATAACATCCTAAGTGCTGCAACTTGGCCTATGAGAACACATAAGTGCCAAAACTTCCAAAAAATACATTTAATTGTCACTTTAATTATAAAAAAAAAAATGGACACTTATGAGCCAACTTCAACGAGGTTTGCTAGAAATCCAACGTAGTCAAGACACAAAACGATGTTATTTTGACATGGTTCGCTAAAACGATGTCATCTAGTGTCATCTCGCATAATCTACATGGACGGTTGATGTCGTTCATCCTGTTTATGTGGATAATTTTTTTAAAAAGGAAATGCCACATCATTTAAAATTCTCGCCGAAAAAAGTCATGTGAGCTATTTGATTGGAAATTCTTATTGTTGGCATTTAAATGAATTTTTTGAAAGTTTTGGCACTTGTATATCTCATCATGCCAAGTTGTGGCATTTAGGATATTCTTCTACGGAACTTCAGACATGATATCGAATACTATTCCAAACCCGAGATCGAAAGTACCTCTTAAGAGAACTCAACTACACCTCTCACCTTTCGTTTTCCCCTTTTTTTCCCCTCTGAGGGGTCTCTTTATGCCTTGGTTCCATCACAATCGATTGCCGCTGCGAATTCGCTACCGTTCTCCTTCCCGACAACTCGCGAAAAAGTATTCCGAATTCTCATCCGAAAAAGAAATTGTAACTTTCGGCTAGTCAAGATGCTAGTGCCTGTCATCCATGAGGCCGATGTTGGGCATTGCGTCACCGTAGAGTTTCGTGGTGTCCGTTTGATCGAACGTGGCCTATGTCACCCAATAATTCATTGGAGTACATATCTATTTCCAATATTTCCAAATGATGTGCTTCGGCCATCCTCCAATGAATTTTCGCCGAGCCTACTTGGCGCCATATCGGCGATTTGTTTCGGCGAAAAAGAGAGGAATAGTTACCTCCAAAATGGATGATATCTTCAGGTAGAAGATCGAGAGAATTGAACATGGAACAGGGTCCGATCCATGACAGCCTAGCCCTAGCCCATCTCTGATGTACATCCTGTTCAATCTCCCATAGCAGCAGCTAGGAATTGCGCTCAATTACTTGATCGGTTCTATAAGTTTTCCTCAGAGAGATTCTGTTTCTGGGCCTGCCGTCGTTGGTTTCTCCACGGTCTTTCTCGACTTGCCCTCCCATTGATCAAAAACCGAGCCTTGCATTCCATTCGAGTTCGAGTAAGGAAGGATGCCTATTTGGTTAGCATTAATGTCCAGTGCTCGAAATCGATATTCCCCCTTCCACTGGGCTAAATTAGGAGTAATCACACGATCAGTCGTGATGCTTGTCTTGCGACCTGCGTGTGCAAGAACTTAATGCGAGATGCCTATTTACAGATGCTAATCGGCAGAAGATTTTTCTTTTTTCTGCTGCAAGATGATGAGTCATGCTGAGTCTATCCACCGTAATGTTTAGCGGAACACTTTCGAACTCATGCCAAGTAACAGACCAAAGTGAGATTCTACTCTTAAAATCAACGAGAATTTCACCATTTAGATTCTAGCCATGGCTACCACAGATAACAGATATTCCCAGACAAGTTGCACGTAAAAGGTGGAATATATGCAATATAATTGAAGCCATTCGGGATGCTAGATGACCTCGGAACTCACGCATGGGGAACCTTTCAGGAGTGGCTAGCGAAACGCTTCAAGAACTCGCGAACCGGCTCCGACAGTATGAGCTGCCGCTAGGACTAGAAATCGACCACAAAGAAGAGCAGAGTGGCGATCTATTTACAAAATCCAAAGATGGGGCAAATGATCAATCCCAATGTGCTCGAGATGGCACTTGTTGCTGTCCCATCGAGCCGAGGAGGAAGAGACGAGCTGCCGTCTTGGTGTGCCTCTTTGAAGGCCACGGAGGAGAGCTTCGAGTCATTCTTACTAAAAGATCGATGAAACTGTCCTCTTATCCTGGTATAAATGAAATCTGCGCCTCGTACAGATCGTTTCATAATCATTTGCTTATGCGCTAATACAATTCTGTCATTCGACGGGTTATCCATTGAAATTTGATATGAACGAAGATATCTTGTGTCGATGTTACATACCCTTCCAAGATATTTGCTAGTTTTGTTTCGGATTCGAATTATGAATATAGAGAATGGACAAAGTATCTAGTTGACCCCTCAATGATATGGCCATGCTAGAATTTCATGTTCCAATCAATGATCTCTACATTTCTGAAGTTCAAAATCCGTAAAGCAGCATATCAATTGATCACTTAAGTTATTTTGAATCAATTCATTCGTAAGGTGAAAACAGATACTAACATCGTCGACATGCTTATTTCTGAGAATACCTCAGTTTCATCCTCTGCAGGAACAAGATTAATCGCCTTGATTAGCAGTACCTCTAGAGTTCAGTTCTGACAGTATATGATTCTGTGTCACGAGAAACAGGAGATGTTGCATTTCCGGGTGGAAAGATGGAAGAACATGATAAGGACGATGCTGCGACCGCGTTAAGAGAAGCCACAGAAGAGATCGGCTTGGACCCGGAATTGGTTCAAGTCGTTGCTAATTTGGAACCCTTCTTTTCTCAGGTGTACTATGATAAGTTATTCCCTTGCTGTCTGCAGTATCTGTGCTGAATTATTCACTTGTGTCTTCACCGTTGCACTTAAAACAGCATCTCTTCGAGGTCATTCCTGTCATCGGCCTACTTGCCAAGATAGAACATTTCACGCCTTCGCTGAATGCGGATGAAGTGGATCTGGTTTTCGATGTCCCGTTGGAAATGTTTCTGAAGGTTTCTTCCTCTACGCATTATTCTTCCCCTCTTTATGTACTATCTAATCGCAACATATGAACCGTATCAATATTCAGTGACCATTCTGTACCATTAAGAGGGCCGTGACATAATTTTCACGTTATGTCTTGGGCAACACAGGAGGAGAATCACAGATGTGAGGAGAGAGAATGGCTAGGATGGAAGTACATTCTTCATGTTTTTGATTTCCAACCGGAGCAAGAGACTCTCCGCATATGCGGATTGACAGCGAGAATTCTGATCCGGGTGGCGTCCATCGTTTTCCAGCGGCCTGCTTTGTTCGACCTGCACACTCCCAACTTCCGACAATTGCAGCAAGTACTCGAAGATATCAGACGGAAAACTTGAAGTTTGGCGCTACGAAAAGCTAAGCACTGGGGCCGTGGTCCTTACATCTATTGAGGTAAACACCAAAGACAACGACGACCAGGCGCAGATCATTGTACCCTTATTTGCACCGCATAATGCCATTTTCTCGGTTGCAGATTCAAGTAATGAATTTTTAAGATTATCATAGCGAACATGAATGCTCATCTGATGTTCTCAATCATAATGCGCTGTGTCGAATCGAGTAGTATTAAGGTATGATTAATGCAGGGGGATAACTGGCTTGTTTCAGATTCTCTATTCACCAAAACACACAGATGTACAAGAACAGTAAGAGTGTCATTTAAGGTTTGATTACAGCAACTTTCCTGAGAAGCCCGAAATTCTAGCACTGCCAATACGTTTATATACACTCCATCTGTCCCCGAAGAGCACGTCTGCACATTGCACGATCAAGCGAGAACAAGCGATCAGCTCACAGATTAATGGTTACGCCTCTAGCGCCATTTATATAGGGCGAACGCGCCATCATCTCCTCTCCATGAGACGTTGGGTTGTTCCAGCCGTGTCTCGTGGGGTCGTACTTCTCTCCGTCGCCCCAAAGCGCGTAAGCCTCCTCCCCGTGGACGGCGTCGTCACCTATGATGAGCATCTCGTCGGGCATTCTCAACGGCATGACCAGCCTAATGCCGAGACAAATGACTGTTGTAGATAATATGTTCCACCCGATCACGAACAAGGCTGCGACGACCTGCTTCAAGAACTGGACCCTGCCCGAGCCGCCATAGAATGCGCCCCTCGTGTTCGGGATCGGCAATACAAGATCGCAGAGATGCGGCTCGGCCAAAAGCCCGGTGAGAAGCCCTCCCAGCAATCCGGCAACGGCGTGCGTGTGGAACACGCCTAGCGTGTCGTCGACCTGATCACGAGTCACCGCAAAACATGAGTCGGATTATGGTTCTTGTTCTACCATCTATGGCTTGTTTTGGATCAAGAAGCTTTATTTTGACCAGACAAGGGCTGAGAAAAAGCACCGCCTCTCTCTCTCTCTCTCTAATCCTCCAGACTTTTCTCTCTAGATAATTCTTCAGCTTCAGCCGCAATTGTTGACAAATGGGTCAACAAGTCGCAATAAAATAATAGGAAGAAGAGATATTTGGGGCGGGAAGTCGGTGGATGTGCCGATTTTACACCCAATAAATGGGAGACCTTGCCTCTTGTGTGCGTGTAAGGGGTGTTGTGTAGAGTGTAGGGGTAGAATGGTAGGGGTCTTGTGCAGAGCGTGTTGGGTGTGGCGTGAAAAGAGATTTGTATAAAGTGTGCAATGTGTAGTGGTGTGGAGTGCGTGCGTGAGGTGCAGAGAGATGAGTGGTGAGTGCGGGGGTGTGGGGATATCAAAAATTGAACCGAAAATCAAACCGAACCGAAAACTAAATCAAAAAATTTGATTTTCATTCGGTTCAGTTTTCATTAAAAATCGAAATTTTTGTTATCAGTTCGATTTTTATCAATTAACCGAACTGAACCGAATTAACAATTCGATAAGAGCTTATTTCTTGGAAATGGGAAATATATACAACAGAAAAAATAAACAAATGCAAAAAGTTGAAAACTAAAAATCGAAAAACCAAACCGAACCAAAATTTCGATTCGATTCGTATTCGATTCGGGTCTCATTCGATTCAGTTCGAAAATTTTTCTTAATAGTTCCGTTCATTTCGATTTTCCAAAAAAACCGAACCGAACCGAACCGTTAACACCCTTAGTCTTGAGAGTGTTGCGTAGAGTGTGCTATGTATGCATATGAGTGTGAGAGGAATTGTGTAGAGTTGTCCAAGTATTGTATGTGGTGTGAGAAAATATTGTAATAGTGAAAGTCATATTTCGTGAATTATATTTGTACCACGTTTCCGCTAGATTCAACATATTCTCATAACTTTTACATCTTCCTATATTGCTATTTGTTTGTTAACAAGGAAACTATCTATGATCAGACCTTATTGTATCTGACTCCCGACAAATGACAATAATCATTTGCCTTAAATAAATTAATATTCATTGTATTTGATTCAAATCTTGATCCCTCAACCAACTTTCAAGGGAAAAATTACAAAAAAGAAAAAAGTCTTAAATTTATTGCACTTGAACTCATCATGTCTTAAACCTTTTTAATTTAGTCAATTTTTAGTAATAAATGTTATGACAACTTGCAAATTTCACCTTGAAAAGTCAATTTAGTTATAAACTATTCGATAATTTGACAATTTAGTCATTCAAGCAAATATTGAAGAAAAATAGTTAATATAGCGATCTAGTTAGCGCTAATTGTCCTATATGACATGAGCAATAGTAGTGCAGATAACTTTTGTAATTTTTTAAAATTTAAAATTTTCTTAATTCTCTAATTATTTTTTCTTTTCTTTTTTCTTTTCTAACCTTAGGCTAGCTAACCCTTGCCTAGCATGCAAAAATCATCCTAGTTAGTATTGATTATACCACATAAGACGATCGATGTTAATTAAACTATCACATCAGCTATTTTTAGTCAAAAATGGCTGAAATGATTAAATTGGCAAAACTTCAAAATGTTTAAAACTAAATTGGCACAATTTAAAGGTTTAAGACTTGGTTAATAAATTGTCAAAATATTTAGGATTAAATTAATCAAACTAAAAAGATCAGGATTAAATTGATATAAATATGATAAAGTTTAAAACGTTCTTGATCATTTTTCAACTTTCAAGAGATTACTATTATTAAGAGCGGACCGTTCAAAAATTAGGAATGTAATGGGAACGCATACAGCAACTTGGGCATTGCCAAGCCTCCATCAATAATTGAGCAGGACGAGGGAAAGAGCACAGTTGACAAAATTGAACAAGCGTCACTTTCATCTTCTCCCCCACCCAAAATCACAAATATAGAAAGTGCTAGTGGCAAAAATATCAAATTCCCTCTTCACGTGTTACCGCAATGCTACTTTATACCCTCTACCTTATAAAAACCTTACTTTCCAATGTGAGATAATTCTCCTGAACGAAATGACCAAAATGCCATTTCTCATCAACTTGACTAACTCAACATAAATGCTAACCTCCATTTCCAACAATCCACCCCACCCATGCCTCATGACCGGCCGTCATTAAATCGCCGCTGCCGCCACCGCTGTTGTAGGCAACCTCATCCTACTCTCATCGCTGGCGCCCATCTCTTTCCCTTTTAAGCGTGTCGTCCCTCTCTTTCATCCATGGCCTAGAGGAGGTCGGCGGCCTCGACTTAAGGACGAGGGGACGGCAACATCGCTAGATATGACGAAGGATGAAGGATGGGCCACAGCACAGGAGGCGCGGATGGCGGCCAGCGGTGACGGCGGCGGATGGAAGTGGCTGAAGTCGGTCGGCGTGGCTGGGAACTTAGGGTTTGCATTGGAAGTTTGGGGAACTTGAAAGGAGAGCGGGGGTAATTTGGGAAGTGGCGATTATGCAAATAAATCTAAGTTGCTAACTCATGGGAAGGGATGCAATATGGTATCAGAAGATGCAAAATGATAATTATCGAGGTCAAAAGTGAATTGAACTTTTTGGTATTTTTCTCATTATTAACCTATAGACTTACGCAATTATATACGCTTGATATGTATTTGACCGTGACAAATCAATTTTGTAAATAAGCAAGAATAAAAATGATTTATATTTACCTTTTGAAAAAGACTGGATTTCTTGTGGAGAATCATCATGGAGACCCATGGAATGCTGCCAGAAAGTATCCCCATTACTATAGCCGCCCACGAGGGCACAACACCTGGAAAATTATTGCCATTCTTAGTCAACTCCAAATCATAATCGTGCCTCCCATTTAATTAATTTCCCAAAAAAAATTTATAATCTAATCCCAAAAAAAAAATTATTTTGAGAAAATAAATTAACGAAATATCTTTGCTTACCTGCTCCAGGCGTGATGCAAGCCAGGCCCGTCACCATCCCTTGGACGGCCCCGATCACCGACGGCTTCCCGAAGAACACGACGTCGAGCGACGTCCAGATCAGGAGGCTCGTGGCGGCGCATATGTTGGTGTTGAGGACGGCGACGGGGGCGGTGATGTTCGCGGCGTACGGCGCCCCGCCGTTGAACCCGGACCAGCCCATCCACAGCAGGCCGGCCCCGGCCATCATGAGCAGGACGTTGTTCGGCGAGAACCGCTCCCGGTCGCTCTTCAGCCTCGGCCCGACCTGAAACACCGTCACCGGCAGTTCAAAATCATTAAAAATCGAATTAGAGCATCGAATCGAATCCCAAGATTTTGGGACGTTTGGTTTTTATATTGTTCTGAGCTCGAGGTGCCATCGATTTTCCACATGATGGTCCCGGAAAGGAAAGCTTGGAAGGGCGCGACGACGTGCATGGACATACGTTCAGAGACACGAGGTTTCATGACAGATCGAGGCCTCGATTTTTTTAAACTAATTGAATATAAACTAAACTTTTCATGACTTTCATGATAATTGAGTAAGGTTCGTCAAACGATAAATGCATAGCGATAGATAATTTCTCCCATCTAAATCTACTTGGCCCTTTTCAATTCGGTACTTACCCAGTAAGCGGCGGTGAACCCGGAGATGCCGGACGAGAGGTGGATGACGTAGCCGCCGGAGTAGTCGATGGCGCCCCATTGGTAGAGAAAACCGCCGCCCCACAGGCTGAACGCGCCGACGGTGTAGGAGCAGATCAGCCAGAGCGGGACGAAGGCCATCCACGCCTTGATGTTCATCCGGCCGAGGACCGAGCCGGCGAGCAAGATCATGGTGATCGCCGCGAACTGGAAGTGGAAGTAGACGAGCGTGGCCATGGGGTAGAACGGTTCCACGGCGGGCCTCCCGTCGTGCGCGGCGGTCGCGGGCAACTTGGCCCGGCCGATGAGGTACGCCTGGCTGAGGGCGGGGGCGCCCTCGCCCCACATGGGGACGAGGCGGTCCCCGAAGGCCAGGCGGTAGCCGACGAGGACCCAGATGATGAGGACGGCGGCGAAGGCGTAGAGGGCCATGAAGGCCGAGTTCACGGCCCACTTCTTCTTGACGATGCTGGCGTAGAGGATCACGAGGCCCGGCATGCTCTGGATCCCGACCAGGGTCGACGCCGTCATCTGCCACGCGTTGTCGCCCTTGTTGAGCCAGTCGGGCACCCCCGGGAGGTGGGACACGTAGGCCTGCGGGACGGCCATGGCTGGGCGGCGCGGAGCTTCGACTCGCCGGAAATTGGAAACGAAAGGATCGGAGAGGAGAGAATGTTCAGAGAAAATGGTCTAGCCGGTGCTCTCTAATTCCGCTTTATAGGTGGTGAATATCAATGCATTTTGGATTAGAATAAGACGCACGATGCTGGTCCAAAGCTCGGTTTTTCAAAGCGCATCGAAGGTTCTCCGTACGAATGAAGGACGGATGGGAAGTGTGAAACGGTGCCAGATTTGTCAACGAAGGCGAGTTTTATTAGAGGCGACGAAGACCCGAGTCGGCCAGGATTTACAGCTGCCTCAACCGAGTATCGGATCCAACCCAACCGACCAGTTTTGGGCGATTCTAGGGGACGTCAATTTGGAACCCGTGATTTTCAATTCAATTCCAGCTCTAGGGTAAGGAGATCCATTAATATTTTTTTTATTTTGTTTATTTTTTAAATAAGTAAAGTGTAAACATAAACCCTAAAATTCTCTCACGCCTGCTTTATTTCATGACGAAGCAAATCTTTGTTTCTTTCGTATATTTCTATTTTGATTCATCCAACTTACTCCTTTTATCTCTTATTTCTTTATTTATTTTATTTTCCTGTAAAGACTCGCTAATTTAACCCCTTTGGCTTACTTGCACCTTCCTTAAATTCCTGAATCCGATGTTTATGGAAAAGGAATCCGCCGACTCCTCCTCCTTTTTTTATGAGTGTCCCTACAATCAATCTTATGTTTATGGAAAAGGAATCCACCAACTCCTCCTCCTTTTTTCATGTGTATCCCTACAATCACGGTCCTATCATCTCTCGGTCTTGTTCACAAATTTTGGATGAAATCCCAATTTGGAATTACAATCTGGATTGACAATTCAATTAATCCAAAACTTTCGGTGGTCAAGATATGTGAATTCACCAATTTGATTCACAATTCCTAAGTGGGATCGGAACGGGAAGAACATAAAGTTATGGACAAAAGGAGGGGGAGAGAGACACGCGGTGAAGTGAAACGATGAACCCATCAAGAACAGAAAGACTTTGACGCGCATGATGAGGGGATTGGAACTCTGGGGAGGCCGCGAAGAGAACATGCCATGGTCAAATTCTAAGTCGGGGATCTCGTGCGTGACCGTGACCCTTTTTGTGGGGGAGATGCTTCGGGACTTTTCATACGGAATGGGACGAAGAAACGTCAAAGAAGTTTCTCTCCCTCGAGTCCATCAAGAAACAATCTCTCTCTCTCTCTCTCTCTCTCTCTCGGGCGCATTTATTGACCTATAATTCTTGGAAACGCTAGGCCATGATTACCTCGCAACAGACAACACAAAGAAGAAGAAAGATGACCGTCGTATGGAGCGTCTAATTGCAGAAAAACAGCATTATCGATGAAGGGAACGACTTGAATTCCACCCGGATTTTTCGCCCACCATTTTTTTCTTGATATATCTGGGTTTATTTGGTTGTGGAGGCGAAGCAGCCGAGCTGGTTCCCTTCACTTCCTGGGCCTAGAGGAGTGCAGTCTATCCTGACCAAATCGAGGATTTGGGGCTTCTTACTACCCGACAACATAATAGAAATCCCGTGAGACGTTACCAAATACCGATTAAGATATTTTATTGTCCTACCAAGACTCTAAACGTAGCCTAAATGAAATTTGATACCAACAAGTCATCGATAATTTCTCTATTGACGACACTAAATCATCTCGGATACATAACAAAATTGCCTGATGCCTTCCTGGAGATAACCTGATACAATTTTGCCAAGATTGGCGCATGGTTTTCGTTAGGAAATATGACGGGGGAATATAAGCAGAAAGATATCATCTATACACCATCTGCATATACGCCAAGCAAAACGTGCATCGACGAAAATAATGAGATCCCGCTCTCGAGGTAACGAAAGCATCGAATTCAATTGACCAAGTGCAAAACCATATGGGAATCTCGCCTTGTCGCACTGAATTTCACAACGGAAAATCAACGGTCGTCCATTCGCACGCGAATTTCTCAAATCTTTTTTTTTTTTTTTTTGGGGAAGTTTCCCGTAGCAGTGCCTCGATTCATCAACGCCCACTTTCCGTAAATTCTATCCCGGCAAGTCTTTGGGATGACTCGCCAGCTTAGGGTTATAAGAGCAAAAAATAAAATAAAAATAAAATCACAAAAATTAATAAAATATGAAAAAAGGATGAAAATATTATTAAAAATTATCCATGTCAATGTTCATGTGAATGATTTTCAACTAAAATTAATCTATTGATTCAATAATCAACAAAACGTTAAAAGATTTAGGACTCTAATGATAAAATTAAAAAATTTAAGAATAAATTGATAAAAAAATTAAATTAAATTAAAGATTTTTTTGGGATAGTTGCCCTTTTTGAAAGTAATAAGCTTTGCTAGTGTCCCCTTCCCCAACCTAATATAAAGTGGGCTCGTTCCCAGAATATTCTATTTTGTGGGCATTAAATTATGTAGGTCCGAAGGAGAGCAGACCCGAAAGGGAGACTTGCCCTACTTGGGAAGCAAGCTTAACAAACTCCCCCGAAGCCTTCCACACTTTTCGCCTCTCTCTCTATCTCTCTCTCTCTTCGTCTCCATATTCATTTATAGACTTTAGTGAGCAGGCAAAACTGCATTTATTTCACAATAAAAGTATAGTCACCATTCACAAAAATATTTAAACATAATCGTTAACTAATTATTTCAAATCATTTTCGGAGCCTAAATTCCGTACCTACTGCGGAGGAAGGGAAGAAAATTGAACAAAGGGAAGTGGGATCTCTCTCGCTTTGCCTATATCTATCGTGGGCTTTATCCATGGGCCAGTTTCGTGCTCGTATCATCTGGCAAGCCCCGCGACTTCTCGAGTCGAAATGCCCGAAACCAAAAAGAGCCACGAGGTAAGAAAAGATCCAACAGGTCGTCGGCATACAAAGTACTCTCGATCACCTCTGATCAGTGACAAATTACACTATGGAAACACCTTCACATCGCTTTTTCGACATCGGATCAGCTTAAATTATTCAAAATCTTGCTGCAAGTTTACATGAGAAGAATCTATCTCCACATTCGACCTCAGAACGTAGCGATCAGCACGGCCTCTCCAACAACATGCCCTTCGATCGCCTCCAGCAGCTTCTCTTTGGTCACCTGAAAAAGAAAACTCAGGACATAAACATGCATTCGCGCGCGATTCCATCGCTTCGAGATACCGAGCTCCGTTTGAACATGTATCGTGCTATACGCACCTTGTGGCCTAAGTTCAGCTTCTCGTCCAGGGCGTAGAGCTTGAACTCGAAGCGGTGCCCGTGGGACGGGAGCTTCGGCCCGCGCCAGCCCGGCACCTTGTGGTCGTTGTGCCCCTCTTGGATCTCGGCGTAGTCCCCGCCATGCTCGTGCCCTTTGCCCGAGAAGCCCTCGGGGAAGCCCTTCAGCTGCGGCGGGATGTTCGCCACCACCCAGCACGTCCACGGCACGATGGGGCTGCTCGGGTCGGGCGCGTCGATGTCCTGCACCACGAGGGCGAGGCTCTGCGTCCCCTCCGGCACGTTGTACCTAATCCAACGCATTCAAGATCGAATAACGCAAGAATGATCTGCAGATTTGATCAGATGAATGCATCTGCTTGAATTCCCGGCTCTTGCCGGGTAACGTTTTTACCACTCGAGCGGCGGAGACACGTTCTTGAGAGCGCCCTGGCCGTTGTCGGTGTACTTCCTCGGCAGCTTCCCCTCGCGGTCGATCGGCGGAGACACCAGCCTGAACTCGTCGCTCGCCATCGGATGTCAACCTTCGATTACCCTTATGCTTTTGCTTGAATCTGATGAGTGTTTGATGGAGATTCGATTTGGAAATTGGCGATGGTGATGACGACGACAATAGGGCGATCTGCGTTATATAGGGGAGACATGTTTGGCCGAAAAGACGGCGAAGAAGCTACGTGCAGCGTTGAGAAGGTGCGAGCAGCCGGACGGAAACGACGCGTGGCCTGCCATCCGGAGGGCTCTAGAGGGAGTAAGAATGTTTCCAAACCAAAAATTTATTCGGGTACAGATAAGAAGAAAACAGAAAGGTCAGTCCGATCTGACATGCCTAAATCTGGAATATCGACTTATTGCAGGAGTGGAAAAAATATGGTTAGAATATTTAAATAATAAATAATATTTTTATCTAACAGTTTAAATTTTTAGAATAGTTGACGGTGATCCCACAAAATCTCACATAGTATCAGAGATAGAAGGTCGCTGAGTTCGAATTTTCCAAGCCCCTATTTGCCTAGATTAGAACACCCTGATCGAGGGGTTGTAGAGCTTATAAGGTACCATCGAGGGTGCCACTTAGTCGTTCTTGGTATTTCTTTCTTGTTATTCTTTGAAATAGCATGTTGCTTTTTGTGGGTTAATGTTACTCATTTTTGTTCTTGATTGAATTACACGTGGGCGGTCTACATACTGTGATTTTCCAACGAGTGGATTTCTCCAGATTTGAAAGAAAAATGCAGTTATTCTTATTGGCAGCTATTGTAAGTGTAATTGCTAGAGTAATCTTCACATTTTAATTCCACAACATAGAATGTCTCGAGATTTTGTCACACGCAAATGGCGGACCACCGGCCCAAATATATGACAAGCTTACAGCACTGTGGTATTGAAAAGTCCAAGTCCACCAAAGATCACATGATCGGCCAAACAAAAGTTGCATGAATCCTACAGATTTCGGTATTGGGCTGATTGAGCCCGGTGCTGCTTTGTCCGGTGAATGGAGTGTAGCACTTGATGGTTACAAATGATAGCGGAAAACTCAGCCGTCGGCGCAAGCATCGAGATAAAGTGTCGAGGCAATGAAGACTTGTTGAGTTGATTAGTTGGTTGGTAGTTTGCTCAACACTATAATAGAGTGAGGAAGAAGAGAGATTTTAAGTTGAACATTCAGTTTTTGTTGAAAATTTTGGTTTGGCTTGGTTAACCAAACCAAACCAAAAACGCACGGAATTTCAGTTTGGTTTCAGTTTGGTTCGAAAGACAAATGGATGGGCTTGGGCAACGTTCTAATTGAGAAAGCCCGGCCGGTCCAACTTTAGCCCGAGCACAACCCAACCATGTAATTGCCCAGCCAATACAATGCAATAGGCCCAGCGATCACCTGTAAACTACCCATCTTGTCTTCAAACTGACTGATGAGAAGGTGGAGGAGATTATCAGATTGGCAGCGTAGAACATGGAAGCGATGGACGGCAACGGTAGAGGCTTAAGAGACAAAGTTATGTTTATTTGTCTATAGATAAAACCAAAGTTGGATGAATGCTAGAGCTTCTTCTGGTTGTGGGCTGATTGAGCGGGTGGCGAAAATGATACCGGAAAGCTCAATCGCCATGTGAGCATCGAGGTCAAGTGCCGATGCCATGGAGGTCGACTCTATGAAGTCTAGCAAGGTGATCAACCGGCAGGCCGCTCAATTGGTGATACGGGGATACGGTACCAAGAGATGATCCTCAGCGGTAATTCGTGACATTGGCAACGACTTACATCAATCTTCATTTATCAAAATACTTCCTCACTCGCGAGGGAAGTACTCACTGGTCCTCAGCAATAGTTCATAAAAGTTTCTGAAGGGTGGTTAAACCAAATTGAGAGATAGAGATAAAAATAAAGATGCGGAAAGAAAACAGAGAATATAGAAGATGCAAGAATTGCACATTTGGTTTTTGAATTGCCTATTACAATCAGTGATGACTACTGTATATATACACTAAGAAATAATCTCTAGGCAACTACTAGTGCAAGATACCACTTGAATCAATCAAGGATTGCTTATTTTCATTGTGCTTTTATTCTGGTGCAAGCTGGAGATAACGTTATCAATCTCGGATTACTTATCACATGGATATTTTGATTGTGCTTTACTTTTGATACGAGCTAGAGATAACGTCTGATTCTATTGTGAGCTAAAACAACTAGCAATGAATTGAGTCAATAGATGGAAATATATGTGAGCACAAAGGACAAGAGAATGAAAAGACTTGAACATTTACTAAACCAAAACAAAACTGCTTACTCACTCTCTAATATTCGAAAAGGACATATAGCAACTTGCTCTATGAAGTTAAAGTGGAAGGAACAAAACTTTCTCATTTAATTTGCAAGTGGTCCCATCTTCTTGCTCGCTTTCACTCACTGCCAGAGATCCAAAAAGGACAATTGCATACTCACTCTCCTAAGTCTAGTGAGCTCGGGCGACACGCTCACCTGAGAAATCCCGACCAGCCCAACTTTGGCCCAAGCGCAGCCCAAACATCTGAGTCGATTTTGATGTGGTAAACAGGCTTGGACGATGAGTGATAAGCTCGATCTTCAGGCTTGTCTCAAGCCTAATCTTTACTTCTAAACTACAAATCTCGAAGGAGATTACCAGACTGGTAGCATGGAACATGGAAGCAATGGACGATAGCGGCAGAGGAAGTGGAAATGGCAGTGAACTAGGCGCCTTGGCTCTCTCTCTCTCGTGCATAGACAGAAGAGTAGACAGAATCGTGCTTGCACATTGATTCACAGCAGTAAAATGCTATTTTTCTTCATGAAATGAATCGACGAGTAGCTGTTCATGCAGCCAGGAATAATTTCAGGTTTCATATTCCACAATAAACCTTCCATTTCTATTAATTCAGTAAATTCCAAAACAAGTTAGGCTGATTAAAACATAATTTTTAGATGAAAAAGTTCAAAGAATCGATTAACTATAAAATAGTGAATTTTGATTTAGAATATATTAAAATAATTGCGAATAAACAAAGTAATATGAATTTATATTGAATGATTTTAAATACTCAGTTGTCGATTAGTTTAGTTAAAAGAAAATATAAGTTCTTGAAGTATTATCCATGACTAGAATTTTATCATAATGGAATTATACAAAGACATAAATAGAAATGATAATACCTATACAGGCTGAGTTTACAATAATCGGTTAATTAATTTATTAGATAGTTTTATTATCATTTAGGTCACATAAAAAAATCAAAACAATAATAAACTAATTATTCATAGGTATCCCTTTCGATCGGTTTAAATCAATTGTGTTAAAGCTTCATTAAGCAGCACTTTTCTATTAGTGCTCAACCTGAGCAGAAAAAAAAAACGGGTTGCTCATGAAAAATAAAATAATTTCTAATATAATATGCATAATTTATTTGTACCATTAATTCAGTAGACCTAACTATAAGTTAAGTCCCTCAAATTATTAAATGGCATAGATATTTCCAATGTACACTACAATGCTTCCAGCACATGTACCCTTGTCCCCCACCTAAAGGAGACATCATTTTCGCATTTGGTCCAATATGCTTAGTGCATGTAATCGCTAGGTCATGTCGGTCTTATATGGGATGTGAAACTAATCACACGTGACAAATCCGTGCTATCTAAATGCACTTTGGTATTTAAGACATAGATAAGCTAGTTCCAGATAATCGATCAATTGTTAAATTTAGCATATGAACTATATGATTTATTCTTGAATTTAAAAATGGAAAAATAACACAAAGTGCGGATAAAATTGTCTCTAAACTTTAACTTTATGTGTAATTTGAATATGATTGGAACCGATTTTGACGCCAAAAATTCTGGTTTTCAACGGCAAAACTGAAGTTTTTTAATATATGTTAAATTTAGCACATGAACTATATGATTTATTCTTGAATTTAAATTAATGGAAAAACAACATTAAAAATTTTCAAATAGTAGCTACACATGGCGAGAAAGGCGGACAGTGCGGATAAAAGCTAGTTCCCCAGCGCGAGCTACTGGCTGGCCTCCAGCTGATCTTCATCGACGGGCTGCGAAAGCTTTTGACAGTCCCTGTCATGACAGTCTCCACTGAACATCCGACTCAGAAGCAATCCTGAGGGAAGTTTGTGGACCACCCTTTGGACTAGACACGTATATTCATCCCTTCCTTCGCTGGACACTAGGCTCTGCGCCGAGTCACCAACCCCAGGGAGCAGTAGATCCAAGAGCGGACGAACGTCTGCAGGAGAAATCGGTTGCGACTTGCAGACCTTTTCGTGACGTTTCCGCCCTCTCAAAACCCTGCAAATATCCCCAGTGTCTCACTGAAAAAGAGCCGCAGCGAGTAACCATCAATGCTGGGGTTTCGCCTTTAGAGGATGGACTTGCGAAACAGCCCGTTGCTTCCACACTAATGGCGAAACAACGAAAGTGAGAAAGAACCGGATAGTTGCTGATACCTCTGTTATGAGCTCGTGGCGCATAGATATTGTGATTTTCGCGCGATTTTATGTCCCTTTGGTTTTTTTTTTTTTTTTTGAATAAAGTGATGGAAATAAACGATTAGCATGCAATGACATCTTTTTGAGCATTTTTATAAGATTTCCATGTCTCAGATTGGAATATCTCATTGACATCATAGCTATTAGCTAGTTTATGGATTCGGGTTTTGAATGTTTGAGACCGATAAATTTGTTATCATAACTTAGGACATTAGAAATTAGAAAGTATAACATTTTTAACCTTTTCAAAATACAAAAGAAATGTTGTTTTTTATTTGTCAATATTCAAAAAATTATTTCTTTTTCGAAAATTACAAAAAATTTCATATGCGACTTTTCGTGTGTAAATATCTATACAATGAAAATTTCATATATTTTCAGGTTGGAAAAAGAAAATCAAAGTGTGAAGGTTGGAGATTTAAATTAATAAAAAGTAAAAAAAATTAAAAGAAAATTAAAGTTTATCCATATAATATGTACTGCAACGATTAGGTCGAGGAGTGGAGGGTGCAACGTTTGAGAAGACAGGCAAATCAGGTTATTTCATGACAGCAGCAGCCAGCAAGTAGATATAATCAATGATTTTACCAACTCCTCTTCATTACACGTGAATTCTGAAGGTACAGTCTAACATTGATTTTATTTATTATTTAGGCGAAAAATTCAGAACCCGTATGGCGGTCCTTGCCCTAAAGGATGGGGAATTGATTTGATGGTGGGCATTTTAATTTAGTTTATCTAATATTACCGTGATTCTCCTTTAAACATGTTTAAATGGGAAAAGTTAAGTATTAAATTTTATGTACGAAAAGTAATCTATAATTGTTCCATTAATTGGTTCAAACTAAATTATGTATAGTACAATCAAGTCCTTTCAATAAACAATTGGTATAATTCAAAAGTTACATAATTTGTGGGATTCACTTAATTTTATTAGAAGAAGGTTTAGAATTTAATTGAACCAATCAAATGGAAACTTGATTGAACCGGTCAAAAGATATAGAGCCAATTTCATTTTTGTACATAAAATTCAGGATTCACTGATTGATTTTGCTCTTTAAAATATGCCGTTTAATTGCGTCCAGTATCTAGATTGATTCCTATTTGATTCTTGGGAATAGATCAAAAGATTGTGAATCTCAGCACCAGCCAACCACTCTCTTTTTTCCCTTTTTGTCAAAATGACTTGAAAAGAAGTGCTGGGATGTGACCTTGACTCCTTTTCCTTTTCTTCTCGGAGAGATGACACCAAAATCAAGTTTTTGGAAATAAAGGGTTTGATTTTCAACCTAAGTTTTCAAAAGAAAAATGATTGCTTAACGTGATATTAGGGAGAAGATTGAGAACTTTAGTTCGATCTTGATATTCCCTCGTCGCGATGTTCTTTCCTAATTCTCTATTTTCAATTTCATCATCAATGATCTAGGTGTTTATGGGTCTACTTTAATTCCTTAAGATCGTGCATCTTTTACAATCAAGTCCTCGAATTCTTAATTTTCTTAATCAATCACTCTCCGCTCCAAAACTAGTTAATTGGCTCCGACGTGCTCCGAATGGCCAATGACATCTAGCCTGGAAAGCTCTGGTACACTATTCCTATTCAGAAATCTCATATCTCATAATTCAATTTGTCTTCATCCTTTCCAAAGTTTTAAGTCCCGTACATTAACTAAATCGCTCAGGATGCCTACATATATTCCCACGGTCAAACTTTTGCAGACATGTCATTAGTTAATTGTATCAGATTTCTAGACTCCAATAGAAAAGCCAGGTAACTTCAAGAATTTGATAAGAGAAATAAAAAAGAATTAATTAACATTACAAAAAAATCTTAAATTGATATATTTGCAATAAATTTATCTCAAAATAATTTTTTAACCAAAAACAAAAAACCTAAAACTAATGCATTCGTAATAAATTTACCATAAATTAAATTTTTAACTAAAAAACTCCAAATTTGTACATTTGTAATAAATTTACACAAAACTAATACTTCAAATTTGTACATTTATCACTAAGGAACACCCATACACAAATTGATAAAGATCTTTAAAAAGAAAAGGTTAACTTGATTTGTATCTTGGAAAGTTTTTTTGATATATTTATTATTGGAGAAGCTGGTGATCAAATCAACTCATTTACTACTTTCTGTTCTTTTTATTAGTCTCATCAACTCATTTACTGCTTTCTTTTCAAGAGTCTTTTATTAGACCTCATCGATGGAAGTCATCTATTGCGGTGAGTGGTTTACTTGTTGTACGTTAGTATCACTAAAAATTACAAACTAACATGAGAGTAAAACTTCAAACTAATACACCGATCAATTGCGATATGTCATTAGTTTTAAGTGTAATTTAAATGATAACGTGTCACCAGGGGTTTTTAACGCAAACTAATAAAAAAAAAATCCCAAAAAAATATACTTCAAACTATTACATATCTTCAAACATCAATTTTAGTAATTTATTAAAATTTTTTTTTGGTAAACTAATATATTGGTCAACTATTACATATTATTAATTTTGATTATAAAATCTAACGGAAATTAATATATGGTAAATTTGTTATAAATATATTAATTTTGGGTTTTTTATTGTCAAAAAATTAATTTTGGAAAAATTTATTATATGTGTACTTATTTGATAATTTTTCGTGATATTAATTTAAAAAAAAATCAAAGAACTGAATTTAGGAACGCATAGGCTTTGAAGATCAAAAGTGGAATTTCGTCCGAGCTATATGATTATGGGCTCCACGCACGAGGACCGACATGTGCGCAAGAGAAAGTTATTACCAAAATATAAAATGAGTTCGAATTTTAAGAGGAATCGTGACTATTATGACGAGGAGGTAATGATGAGAAAGAGAGAGGCAAAGGGAGGAAAGAAAAGAAAAAGAAAAGGAAAAGAGCGGAAATCGTCCGGAAAAGCCAGGCAAGGAGATCACCTTTGCTTTGGATTTGGGAACGTCGGGAAACGAGGCTTGGCAATCCACTTCGATTTCCGGGGATACGACGACCCACCGGACCCCCCCCACCACAGCAACAGCAGCGGCCCGCTTGACCCGTCCTCCCGCTTCCCTTGTCGACCCCTTACGGTGAACGATGGGTCATGGGTAGGGGGTCCCCACGTGGCCATCCGTTTCCCTTTCTTCCTTCTCTTTATTACGAACTAAACCTTTTCCGTGCTCAAAAAAGAAAAAATACCCAATTAATTTTCATTTGATTGTACGAATGTCGATTCTATCTTAAATATTTCAATTTTATCACTTTAGTTATAAATTTTATTCATAATAAATTCTGGACTTAATTACGTTATTTTGAAAGTTTAATAACTTAATTATTCTATCTTAACTAATTTCAGGACTACTTATGCATTTATCCCTTATGATTAGTGCGTGGACAAAGGCCATTCTCTTCCCTCATATAACAAGGTGAGATCATCGGGTTTGTTGAGGGATGTCATTATGGTGAGAATTGGAGATTCGCTCTAGGCATTGATCATGAGCGGGAGGTCTTAAGACCTTGTCGTTGTATCTACTCGAACTTAGTGAAGTTGGAGCTCATTGATCAATGACACACATTGGAACATAGCCCTTTACCCCCTTAATTTATGGTACCAATTTCTTGTCATTCTGCATATCTAGTACTCCATGCTACCATAACATGGTAGGTCAATAATAAACACATCACACTACTATAGATGAGAAGAAAGTATTCAATGTGACAAATATAACACATGATAATGATCTATAATCGATCCTCTTTGGCTCCACTTTAGTGTGCATTCCTCACTTTTAATTGGTTGATTATACCACACATCACATGTCACAAACACGTGTTGCATGCCTCACACAAAACAACTTCTTCTTTCATGAGATTACAAGTTCGAGATTTGCCATGAGCGAATCTATGATCATCTTGCACCTTAGGCATTTGTTACATTGTAGAAAGACACCCAAACTTTCGGCATACTTATCGAGGTGAGATGATTAGTTCTTGTACCTTCAAAAGGATTACAAGAAGCCCTTTTGTCTAAAAAGAGCATCTACTAATCATTCACAGCCCCTACATCATTTGATTGATAGAACGAGCCATTGAATCATCCACCTTTTGTTGCAATCTCAACACAATTCATGGCTTCAAAAAATTCAAAATTTGAGGCAACTATTCTTAACTATATGTTGGCAACTCTCCAATCTTGTTATTTAGAAGCTATTACTACTTGAATTTATGCACGATTCAAGTTGCCTCATTCATTTTCTGCACCAAATATTTAGCTACAATGTCTCTCCTTAAAGGCACTTCCCCTCTAAATTGCGGTAACCTTCAAAAAATCTCTCTTTTATAATTATTAAAAATGCACAGTTCTTTGATCTTCTCTAGAGTGGTCCTAAAGAATTTGTAGGTACGGAATCACTTATCACTTGAGCAATCCCATTAAAGTCATTAGAGACGTACCTTATCGGGTGTTGCTCCCAAAAAAATGTACAATTCTGTACGTACAACTAGAATCACTTATCTTACTGGATCTTGAAACTCGTCTAATTCTGGCCATTCAGTAACTTGGTTAACTTTGTCTAATTTCTTCGACAAAATCGAAATTTATTTCAAAGGCACGTGGTGTTGTACTGATAAAACATAAAAGCAAAGACAAAAGAATTGTAAAAAAGAAGAAGAAGATGGATCGTCGATTTTAGAGTGAGACCATGCCTCGCCCCCTACTTTGCCGTGGAGCTCTGGCGGGGCAGCTCGTGTCTCTCTCCTCTTGATTATAAAAAAATATTTAAAAATATCACGTCAATATATTTCCTTGCTTGGACCACAAAGATTTTATAAATTGACTGTATTGTGTCTACTAATTTTAAAACTTGAAGCACGCTTCCCTATTTATAAAAATAATGTGACAAATGAATATCATCATGTTCAAATATCCTATAAAAATATCACTATGTAAACAGTCCATTTTGTTGCCTCTTGCAGCAGCCTATCTATTTATGTCCTACCCCCCTCAGCACTCATCAAAAACCCACCACCAATTCTCAAGGTCCAAGCCACCATCCTCAGCGATCAGCATATACATGTTCATGGAACATCACTGCCTTCAGAACAACCCCAACCCCGATCCATCCGCATATGCACCTCCTTCTTCATCATCCCCGAGCAAGCTCGGCGACAGGAAGAGATCGCCGTCGGCCCGGAACGTCAAGACCCGAGGCGGAGGAAGATCGGGGCCGCTCAGGCTCTCGACCGACCCGCAGAGCGTGGCCGCTCGGCGGCGGCGCCACCGCATCAGCGACCGGTTCAAGATCCTGCAGAGCCTCGTCCCCGGCGGGTCCAAGATGGACACGGTGTCGATGCTCGAGGAGGCCATCCACTACGTCAAGTTCCTGAAGGCTCAGATTTGGCTCCACCACGCCGTGTTCGAGGGCCGAGCCGGTTGGTCCGACCTCGTCCCGGCCTGCTCGGCCGCCCCTCCCCCGGCGGCTCACCAGTGGGCCCAGATGGCTCAGAGCCAGCAGCCCGACAGCGCCTCTTCGAGCTTCGTGGACGTCGATCATCATGCGACGCCGCCGCCGTCGAGCTTAGCGGATCTCTGGTGGTTTCAAGCCGGCGAAGAGACCGTGTCGTGCGATGACCCGGGCATGAGGCAGTCTTTGGCTTAGTGTAATGTCCGTCTCCATTGGCTCGCGTGACTATCATATGTATATCGCATTGTGTGGGTAGTCTTCTTCTCTTTTTTTGGAATTTCTTTTACGATTTTGAGGAGATGGGTGTGACCAAAAGTGGAAAAAAATGAAGTTTTGAGGGGGCTTGTGATAATTAATTGAGGATTCGTGATGTCAATTTTGTATTAGTATGGGGATGAAATCGGTAAAGAGAGGTGCAGATCGGGGCAATGGCAGAATTAGTGGAAAGTTACTACCCAGATGAACCTATGCGATGAGCCGTTGGTGGTAAGCTGTTAACACTCTTTGATACGATCTTTCTACGACGGTATTGTGGTCGTTAGATTTTTAGTTCGTTCAATAACGTAGTCTAAGAATATTTTGTAAATATTTAATTTAGTTCTACACTTTCACGATCATACTATTGCTAAAACTTTGAAATATTTTTTCAGTTCAATCTTTTTTCTAAATAAAAAAAAAATGCTGCCTTCCCGAAAGACCGATTGGACCCAAAAAAAAGAAAAAAAAAAGAAAACATGAGGAAGTTTACAAAGAAGAAAAATCGAAGTACGTGTTCGTTCCCACATGATATTGGTCAAAGTATATTGGTCTGTGGCCGTTTGACTTTTTTGTCCATTGGGAGAGGTTGTCAAATCCTGAGTGTTTCTTCCCGTACGCTTGTGCAATCAAATTTAAATGATTTGAAATCATATATATACACACACACATTAACCGGTAATGAAATTGAAAAAAAAAAAGAAGATATATATTCCTCTAAAAACAAGTATATCCCTGGTGGGCAAACTATCATGCAAAATTCAACCAAAAAACAAAAAAACTATCATAAAATGTTGCCAAACAAGTAATCTAATCTTTGGCAAATTATCATTGGCAAAGTAAGACAAAATGAATTAATGAAAGAACAATGCATAAAGAAAAAGGTCATGATAGGTTGCTTAGACAATCCACATTTCAGCTCATTTAGCATTCTAGGATTGAAACAAAGTCTACATAAGTAACTTGAGGAAAAGTCAAATTGAGATCAAGCTCTTCTCTCTCCTATTTTTGCTGATCATTTCCCTATAGTGGCTTGATCTCACGTTTGGAATCACCAGAGTAATTTTCAGTTTTGTAGCAAGTTGAAGCATTCGCGGCAAGCATTCATGCTCCTCTCTCTCATCATCGCTCCTAATTCTAGTGAATCAAAAAGTTACAATTGACTCTCTTCTTTATCCAATGCTAGAACCGTAGCCAATATCTTGTATGACTAGAAAAGAAGATAGAAAAATTGGATGATTTCTTCTTTATATGTATCATTACCATATGTGGTTTGTAAAGGTTAAGGAGATGTACTTTAAAGTATAATGAGCCATGTATGTAACTTTAAAAACATCCTATGATTATGAGAATATATAAACTTTTTTCAAGTTCTGTATTAATATAGAATATGAGTTGAGTATGATCCAAAATAAATGGTTAAAATTGTATCATGTAAAAATGAGTTAATATGAAATAAATAAATCAATTTGAATCGGACTTATTTTTCGAATCATTTATAAATATACTCACAATTCGTCCGCGTAGATTGGCTTGAGACAAAACCACGAGTGATTATGAACCGAGCATTTTACGTGATTCGTTGAGTCGAAAGTTCAAATATACGAGAAAGAAGTTGACAAAGCTCCAGACACGAGAAAAACAATGGAGGAAAAGAACCGTCGGAGGTTGCCGATCACATGCGGAAGAATCTGAGAAGTCCCCTCTGAAATTTGCACGAGATGAGACGCTGGTCATGCATGTGAAGGTGGAGCAACCAAAAACCTGGGTAAGCCCTCACCCCACTATAATTTAGCTGCTTCTCTAAAGAACAGAGTTGGCTATGCAATTGCAAATCAAGTTCGGCGTGCGATTGTTATTGATAGCGAAAGCGTGAATTGCCATCCAATGGGTAAGCATTTTTGTACAGTTGTTTGAGAAATGTGATAGATCTCCACCGTTCGACAAAATGCCTGAGAGAAATATTCTCTGTCGACATACACCGCATTGGATTGCTAGCAAATGCGGCACGCGGGAGGTTTGATGGTCCCTGCTGTTTATTGATATATGTACTGAGAAAATCCCGTGTTCTGTCCTCAACAGCATTGACAATGGTATGTGTTTTATATATAGTATGCAAAGAACAGTAAGGCAAGCAAAAAAAGCTCAGAGTAGAGACCAAGAAAGTGCCTATGAAGAAGATGAGGACGAGTAGGAGGAAAAAGAAGAAGAAGACATAGGTGGCAAGTCATAGCATGTGCACTTTGGATCAGGTATGACTTTCTTCACACTGAGGTCTAGGTTGGTGGTACTCTTCTTCTTCATCAAATTCATAGCCACTGTAACCACCTAAGATAGCTGTGCTGCTGGTTTTGAAAGCTTCGTCTCCCTCAAAGTTCTCATCATGATGCCTTGTGCATGTAGGTCCCATCTTCGGAAGAACCACCTCGAGGAACTTATCCACTTGATCATCATACCATTCTTGGCCTGTCTTCCAAAAGGTTAGAGGTGCCACAATCACTGCAGCGCCCGCCCTGAACCCCAGACCGACAAGAATGAACTGAAAATTAATGCTTCCCCAACCATCAGAACCATTCGTCCTATGCTCAGAGCTGCTGGTATTTGTGCAATTTGTTCCCAGCAGTGGCGTACACAATTCACTGTTGTTATTTGGGCATTTTGTTCCCAGCTGCTGTTCACACTATCCACTACTGCCTTCAAAGGAACTTGCTGAAAAAGTGAGAAATTGTCTGGCTGCTGGGATGCTTCCCACTAGCTCATTGAATGAGAGGTTCAGGACGGAAACAAAATTCAGGTCCGAAAGCTGTGTGGGAATCGTCCAATTGAGATGGTTCCGTGAAAGGTCCAAGGACTCAAGCTGTTGTATGTGTCCTAGGGATGGAAGAATTAGCCCAGAGAATGCATTCCTTCATAAGTGGAGGAGATTAAGTGCTTTCAGATCCCCCAGAGTATCAGTATTGGACCTTCTAAATTGTTGCATGAGAAGTCGATTGAAGTGAAAAGAGTCAAGATCTTCACCCGCTCCACTTGCAGACCTTTGACGGTGATGCTTACTGTGTCCTTATAATAGAGTCCACTCAAGCGAAGAAATGGATATTGGATACAATTGATGTCTACATTAACCTTCATAGCCTCCCAAGTTGCGAGGCATTAAGCAGGCAGAATGCCGCTGAAATTGTTGGAAGATATGTCTAAAATTTGAAGCATCTTCCTGGTGTTATTAATCCATGGACATCCAACCCCTCCATGGAATTTGTTGAATCGTAAAAGAAGGGACACGTAGACTTGCAATGCTCTTCATTTTACATGGAAACACATCGTCAATCTGCTTGTTTCCGACATCTAAAACATCCAGAGTTGTGCAATTTGCCAATGCCTTCGGGAACTTTGACTTTGGGAACTTCCCTGGTAATAAATTACTGCTGGTATCCAAAGTCTTCAAACCACATGTTTCAGGGAAAATGAAAATGCTACCGTCCAAGGAATTGTTTTGCAGATTTAATACCTTGAGAGACTTTATCACTAAGCAATCGGGACTATTTCTACTCAAATTATTGTGAGATAGGTCGAGCACCTGCAAATTGATTTTGGGATAAAGCCCTCGAAAATGTTATGGGACAGGAAGAACAACATTGCAATAGAAAGGTTTGTACCAATAGCAGGTGGAATGACTAAAAAAGTGAAGTTGTTGCTCGAGAAGTCCGTTATGTGGCAAATGGGGGCAGCGGTAACGTTTGTCCACGGAGCCTGTTCTTATGGAGGTCAAGAACTAACAGAGAAGTGAGATTAGGTAATGGTGTTTCAATATCGTCTGGAAATTAGACGAAAGATTGAGATACACAAGATTTCGAAGCTTTCACATCCATTTCGGTATCTTGCCCAGCCAAGAACTCAGGTAAAGTCCTCAAGTTGCAAGAAGCCAACTTTAAAGTTGCTAGGTCAGGGAGTGAAGACGCCTGGGAAGCAGTAGTTATGGCATTAGTGGAGAAACCATTGTGGGAAAGATTCATATACGAAATATTTGTCACTTGCCTAACCGAATTTTGTTATAGTCTCAGCACAGTTCATGACTTCAAAAAGTTAAAAATTTTCAAGGCAACTCGCAGTCCTATTACTTAGGGCCTGTATGGTAATATTTCACTTTTTGGTTTTTTTATTATTCTTTTGTTTCTTGAAATAAAAAAAGAACAAAAATCTGTTTAGTAAAGTCAATTAATTTTTTTATTCTCTGAAATAGAAAAATGGCCAATGAATAAATTTGGAATAGAAACAAAAAATAGAAAGGAATAACTTTTTGTTTTTGGGAATAATTTCTAGAAATAAGTATTTTCTTTCATTTATTTTTTATTTTTTTTTTTTTCTTCCTCTTCTAATTGGCTAGTGGAAACTCACTACCTACCGCCGATCGCCACTGCTGGCAACTAGAGGAGAAGGAAAAAAAAAGGAAAAAAAAAAAAAATAAAAAAATATTAAAAAAATTAAATAAAATTCTATGGGACAAAAAAATTTGTTGGTTATACAAATGTATTCCTTTTTTTTTTTTCTATTTTCAAAATAAGAATTTTGTGTAGTTACAAAATACATTATTTTACTTAGAAATTATTTTAGCGAATAAAAATATAAAAAAATATATTTCTAAAAAAAAATTATTTTCAAAATATAAATGTTACCAAACACATCCTTAAAAGTTATTAATACACGCCGTGCATTTTGGCCCTACCTGCTCGTACTTGCCCAAAGAATTTCTGCACGATTCAAGTTGCCCCATGCATTTTCTACGCCAAAGATTTAGCCACGATGTCTCTCATGGTGACATCTCCCCCTTCAAATTGCGCTATCCTCTGAAATCTCTCCCTTTCATAATTATTGAAAATGCATTGTCCTCATATATTCTTTAGAGTGGCCCCGGAGAATTCGAAGGTATGGAATCACTTATCACTTGAGAAATCCCGTTAAAGTTATTAGAGATGTGCCTTTTTGGATGTTATTATGTGTAGCTAGAATATATTAGTGGATCTTCAAACTCGCCTTAGGTCATTAAGGCGTAAAAAATTTAAATGTAAATTGATTTATTAAATCAATTTCTTAATTTCTATTCTCCGGACGAGTTTCGAAAGAAAAAAACCCGTTTGATAATAACTCAAAATTTCTATTTTTTGAAATGTAAATCCGTTTGATAATGTAACAAAATTTTTATTTCTAGGAATAGAAATTGATTAGATAACAACATAAGAAATCCTCAAATACAAAATAATAGTCGAAATAATATTAATACATTACAAAAGTTGAAAATACAATTTTATGGAATTTTCGGTATATTATTATCCCTTGCCATTTTATTAGCAATTGTTTTCCTAAGCGTATTTATTTGGTTTCCCTCCTCGGTCAATGTATCGTTTGCAAGCTCATCCTACGTAGGTTCAAACAAATATTACGGAAGCATGAATATGGGTGCCATCAATGGCGCCTATACAGCATTGTCATTTTATAAAAAACTAGTATTATACAAGATTATCAACAAAATAAAATTAATGGTGTAAATGAATATATGAGAATTCTACCTTAAAGTAACATTTATGGTTAGGAACCAATTGGGGGAATGTCGGTTTATTTTGATTCTCGAATTGAATCAGTCTAGTTGCCCATCCCTAATTTCTTTATTGTTGCTCAGTGAATCTTTAATGGTCCTTGCATAACAAAGAGAGATTCTCTTGAATCTTTTGCCTTTGAATTAAAATTCCAAATTGTATAATAATCTAATTATTTTGATTTTGCAAGAATTTTGAATTCGTAAAAAAATAAGGTTAAATTTCTAGGCACGTTTTTTATTCATCTATTACGTAAGAACTTTTTCTTCAACTGACCATGCACGTGCCTTTTCTAGGAGGAAATAGCCCAATTGTTTTTAAGTAAGCATTTAAGAACTTTGGTCGTTTTTGAAAATTGGGAACCCATTCGATTGCCTTTCATCCTAAATAGGAAGTTATCAAAAAAAAAATTGAAAAAAAAAAATGCAAAAAAAAAAAAAACGAGCAAAATAAGAAAAAGAAAATTAACAATAATTTGTGAAGTTGTGGTTATGAGTGAATTAAGTTAGTAAGAAAGCGCAAGGTTCTTTTATATGGTTTGATTTCAGTTTTTAATTTATTTTAAACTGAAAAGTTAAAAATTTTAGTTTCGATTTTTTCAATTTATACATTTACTGGAATAGAAATGTTTTTTGAAATGAGAAATTAAATGCGTTCAAACGGATTTTTGTTCCAAACATTTTCGGATAACGAGAAACGAGTAAATCGAAACGAAATTTTGTCGTACGTACTAAAGTAATTCAATTAACTCCGTCTAATTTCGTCAACAGAATTACGGGCATGTCAGTTTTGAAATTTTTTTTGAAGGCACATGGTGCTGTACTGATAAAACGTAAAAGCAAAGACAAAAGAATCGGAAAAATAGAAGAAGATGAATCATCGATTTTAGAGAGAGACCACACCAAAGGCCCCTTCTTTGCCGTGGAGCTGTGGTGGGCCGGCCCGTGTCTCTCTCCTCTACAACCATAGCAATGTCCCCCCTCCCCCTTCCCTTCGGCGATTTTTTTTTTTTTAATATTTCAAAATTTGTCTTTTTTTATTATAGCGTCTATTTGTCACCACATCAGCTCTACTTGATCATGAAAAATATTTAAAATGTCACGTTGGTACATTCTCTCATTCGAGTTACGAAGATTTTATGATTTGATTCTATCTTGTCTACTAATTTTTAAACTTTGAGCATCCTTACCTATTTATAAAAAATGATCATCACTCATCAAAGACCCGCCTCCAATTCTCAAGGTCCAATACATGTTCATGGAACATCACCGCCTTCAAAACAACCCCGATTCATCAGCAAATGCACCTCCTTCTTCGTCATCCCCGAACAAGCTCGGCGACAGGAAGAGATCGCCGTCGACCCGGAACGTCAAGTCCCAAGGCGGAAGATCGGGGCCGCTCAGGCTCTCGACCGACCCGCAGAGCGTGGCTGCCCGGTGCCGGCGTCACCGCATCAGCGACCGGTTCAAGATCCTGCAGAGCCTCATCCCCGGCGGGTCCAAGATGGACACCGTGTCGATGCTCGAAGAGGCCATCCACTACGTCAAGTTCCTGAAGGCCTGACCTCGTCCCGGCCAGTAGTATGATGTCCGTCTCCATTGGATCGCGTAACTATCATATGTATATCGCATTGTGTGGGTAGTCTTCTTCTCTTTTATGGAATTTCTTTTTCGATTTTGAGGAGATGGGTGTGACCAAAAGTGAAAAAAGAAGAAGAAGTTTTGAGTGGGGCGCGTGATAATTAATTGAGGCTTCGTGATGTCAATTTTGTATTAGTATGGGGATGAAATCGGTAAAGGAAGGTGCAGATCAGGAGCAATGGCAGAATTAGTGGAAAGTTACCGTGGAGATCAGCCTATACAATACAATGAGCCGTTGGTGGTAGGCGTTTACCAGTCGTGGTACTCTTTGATACGATGTTTCTAAGATGGTATCGTGGCCATTAGATTTTTAATTCGTTTATCGTAGTCTAAGAATATTTGTCAAATAATTAATTTAATTTCTACACTTTCACAATTATACTATTGCTCAAATTTGAAAATGTTTTTTCATTTCAATCTTTTTTCTAAATAAAAAAAAAAAAAAATGCTGTCTTCCCGAAGGACCCATTGGGCCCAAAAAGAAAAAGAAAAAAAAAAACGTGAGGAAGTTTACAGGGAAGAAAAAAATCGAAGTACGTGTTCGTGACATGATATTGGTCAAATTTTACTGGTCTGTGGCCGTTTTGACTTTTTTGTCCATTGGGAAAGGTTGACAAAATCATGAGTGTTTCTTCCCGTACGCTTGTCCTATCGAATTTAAATGATTTGATTCACTACATTGACTGGTAATGAAATTGAAAATAAAAAATGATATATATGCCTCTAAAAACAAGTGTATCCCTATTGGGCAAACTATCATTGCAAGAGTCGACCTAAAAAAAAAAAAAAAAATATCATGCAAAAATTGCCAAACAAATGATGTAATCGTTGGCAAAGTATCCTTGGCAAAGTAAGACAAAATGACTTAATGAAAAAACAATGCATAAAAAAAAAGGTCATGATAGGTTGCTTTGACAATCCGCATTTCAGCTCATTTAGCATTCTAGGATTGAAACAAGTCTACATACTCAACTCAAAGAAAAGTCAAATTAAGATTGTGCTATTCTATCTTCTTCCATTTCTGCTGATCTGTTACCTATAGTGGCTTGATTTCACGTTTGAAATCACCAGAGTAATTTTCAGTTTTGTAGCAAGTTAAAGCACTCCCGACAAGCATTCATGCTCTTCTCTCTCAGATTGCTCCAAATGCTAGTGAACCGAAAAGTTATAATTGACTTTCTTCTTTATCCAATGCTAGAACCCTTGGCCAATGTCTCGTATGACTAGAAAAGAAGATAGAAAAATCGGATGATTTCTTCTTTATATGTATTGTTATCCATATGTTGGTTTGTAGAGGTTGCGGAGATGCACTTTAATGTATAATTTGTAAGGAGCCATGTATGTTACTTTTAAAACATCCAATGGTCACGAGAATACATGAGCTTTTTCAAGTTCTATGTTTATAGAGAATATGTGTTGAGTTCGGGTCCAAAATAAATGGTTAAAATTGTATCATGTGAAAATGAGTTAATATGAAATAAATAAATCAATTTGGATCGGACTTATTTTTCGAATCATTTATAAATCTACACACAATTAGTCCACGTAGATTGGTTTAAGACAAAACCATGAGTGAATATGAACCAAGCAATTTACGTGCCTCGTTAAGTCGAAAGTTCAAATATTACGAAAAAGAAAAGTCGACCGATGTTTACTGCGAAAGCTACAGACACGAGGATAACAGGGGAAGAAACGAACGGTCGAAGGTTGCTGATCACATGCGGAAGAATCTGAGAAGTTCTCTCTGAAATTTGCACGAGATGAGAGGCCAGTCATGCATGATTTGGGGAAGGTGGAGCAACCAAAAACCTGGGTAAGCCCTCACCTCACCATATCTTAGCTGCTTCTCTAAAGAACAGACACTGGGCTATGCAATTGCAAATCAAGTTCGGCGTGCAGTTGTTATTGATAGCGAAAGCATGAATTGCCATCCAATGGGTAGAAAATTTATACAGTTGTTTTGAGAAGTATATTGGGTCTCCACCTGTTCGACAAAATGCCTGAAAGAAGATTCTCCATCAACCTACCTCGCATCAGATTGCCAGCAAATTTGCCACGCGGGAGGTTGATGATCCCTGCTGTTCATTAATGTATGTACTAAGAAAATGCCATGTTCTGTCCTCAACACCATTGACAATGGTATTTGTGTTATATACAGTGTGCAAAGAACAGTAAGGCAAGCAAAGAAAAGCTCAGAGTAGAGACCAAGAAAGTGCCTATGAAGAAGACGAGGATGAATAGGAGGAAGAAGAAGACATAGGTGGCGAGTCGTAGCATGTGCACTGCGGATCATGTATGACTTTCTTCACGCTGAGGTCTAGCTTGGTACAGAACACACAATACCGTCCCCAAGATTCTTCTTCTTCCTCTTCCTCTTCTTCTTCATCAAATTCATAGCCACTGTAACCGCCTAAGATAGCTGTGCTGCTGATTTCGAAATCTTCGTCCCCTTCAAAGTTGTCATGATGATGCCTTGTGTATGTGAGTCCCATCTTTGGAAGAACCACCTCGAGGAGCTTATCCACTTGATCATCGTACCATTCTTGGCCTGTCTTCCAAAAGGTAAGCGGTGCAACGACCACCGCAGCACCTGCCCCGAACCCCAAACCAACAAGAATGAACTGAAAATTAATACCTCCTGAAAGATCAGAATCATTCTTCCCAAGCTTAGTGCTGTCGGTATCTGAGCGATTTGTTCCCTTGGTATCGGGATCTGAGCAATTTATTCCCAGCTGTGGTCCACACAATCTACCATTGCCTTCGAAGGAACTTGCTGAAAAGGTGGAAAATTGCTTTATCACTGGGATGCTTCCCACAAGTTTATTGTATGAGAGGTTCAGGAAGGAAAGAAAATTAAGGTCTGAAAGCTGCGTGGGAATCGTCCCATTGAGATGGTTCCATGAAAGGTCCAAGGACTCAAGCTGTTGCAAGTTTCCTAGGGACGAAGGAATTGGCCCTGATAATGCATTCCTTGATAAGTTGAGGAGATAAAGCGCTTTGAGATCCCCTAGAGTATCAGGTACTCGACCTTCAAACTTGTTGCATGAGAAGTCGATTGAAGTGAAAACAGTCAAGATCTTCACCAGCTCCACTTGCAGACCTTTGAGGGTGACGCTTAATGTGTCCTGATAATAGAGTCCACTCAAGCGAAGAAATGGATATTGGATATGATTAATGTCTACATTAAACTTCATAGCCTCCCAAGTTGTGAGGCATTTAGCAGGCAGAGTGCCATTGAAATTGTTGGAAGATATGTCTACAATTTGAAGCATCTTCCAAGTGCCATGAGGCTTTGGACATCCAAGGTGTCCATGGAACTTGTTGAATCGTAAAACAAGGACACGTATACTTGCAATGCTCTTCAGTTGACATGGAAACACATCATCAATCTGGTTGTTTCCAATGTCTAAAACCTCCAGATTTGTGCAATTTGCCAATGACTTTGGGAGCTCCCCCTGTAATAGATTATAGCTCAGATCCAAAGTCTTCAAACCACATGTTTCAGTGATATTGAAAATGCTCCCATCCAAGGCATTATTTCTCAGGTTTAACACCTTGAGAGACTCCATCACTAAGCAATCGGGAATATTTCCCGTCAAACTATTATGAGATAGGTCAAGTACCTCAAGGTATTCAGCTTGGCAAATTGATTTTGGGATAGACCCGTGGAACTTGTTATTAGACAGGGAGAAATATATTGCCACAGAAAGGTTCGTACCAATAGCAGGTGGAATGTCTAAAGTGAAGTTGTTGCTCGAGAAGTCCATGTATGTGGCAAATGGTGGCAGTGGTAACGTTTGTCCACTGAGCCTGTTTTTGTGGAGGTCAAGAACTGTAAGAGTAGAAGTAATATTAGGTGACAGTGTTTCAATATTATCTAGCAAATTGGATGAAAGATTGAGATACAGAAGATTTTGAAGCCCCCATATCCATTGCGGTATCTTGCCCTGAATCCAATTGCGAGAGAGGTCTAGAAATACCAATTTGTGTTGCTCAGCGAGGAACTCTGGTAAAGTCGTCAAGTGGCAAGAAGCCAACTTTAAAGTTGTAAGGTCAGGGAATGAAGACGCCTGGGAAGCAGTATTTGTGGCATTAATGGAAAAACTATTGTAAGAAAGATCCAAATAAGAAAGATTTCTCAGCTGCTGAACCAAATTAATGTGGAATGAGCCACTGAAATTATTGGAAGAAAGTGAGAGGTACTTGAGCCCTCGGAATTCCCATACAGACTTTGGTAGTTTTCCTCCTATATTGTTGTTGCTCAAATCAAGCGTATCCAGTTTGTGCAGTGTAGCATTAGAAAATTCATTCACTTGACCAGAAAATTGGTTGTTGGAAAGTTGAAGCTTCTGAATCAATGGAAGTCCGAACAGAGATGAAGGAATATTTCCTTTCAGTAAATTGAATCGCAGATCGAGAATAAGAAGACTTGAGAGATATTCCCATTGGGTTGAATTAATCGGACCAGTCAGATTATTGTGGGACAAATTGATTTGTGTCATATTCTTGGACTTGCTGAGTGATGGAATTGAACCAGTAAAATTGTTGAATGAGAAGTCCAGATAAGCCAGTTGCGAAAGATTGGCAAAAGAGCTTGGGATATTTCCATCAAAGCTGCAATTAACCAATTCTATTCGTGACAGCTTTCTCAGATTACCAATTGACTGTGGGAGCCCCCCGGAAATACTCGTGAAACTAAGAACCAGGCTCTGAAGAGAACCATTCTCTGGAAATCTGGGCAAAGAACCCTGAAGGAGTTCGTTGGATGATAGGTCAAGGGTCTGAAGTGTTTGTACCTGGAAGATTTTATGAGGGAATACTCCCTGCAGGCCACAAGAACTGAGATGCAGAGTAGTTAAATGGGAGAAGTTGGAAAAGAACTCCGGGACAGTGGTAGACAGATTATTGTTGCCCAGTTTAATCACCGACAGAGAACGAAGTTTCACAAGGGAAGAGCAAGACTCGATGGGACCTGATAAATAACAATTCGTCATGCTCAACACTTGAAGCTTCAGCAGCGAAGAAGACAACGCATTGCACAATTCATTGCCCGTGGTTGACACGTTCACTCCATCAAGGTACAACTCTCTCAGCTCGATAAGATTCCCAAGAAGCATCTTTAGATTCGGATTCTCGAGTTTCAGTGAAGTGAGCCCAGGAAAATAAAGCATGGATACATCAAGAGTAACCAACCTTGTCAAACGTGATATTGCAATGGGAACCTGTCCTGTGAAGCCCGCATTTGAAAGATTCAGGTAAACCAAATTGGTAAGATTACCGAACCCAGATGGGATCTCCAAAAACTGGAAGCGGTTGAAGGCCAAATTCAGCCTCTGAAGATCCGTGAGTCTGAAAAGACTCGATGAGTCGTTAAGTCCACCAGCGATGCTCTCATTGCTTAGATCAAGACCCGTAACTCGGCCACCTTCGCAGGTCACGCCATCCCAAGAATCATTGCTCTGTGGCCATCTGACCAATTTCGAGGACAAAGAAGCAGTGAAGTCGAGGCTATCCTTCAATTGCAGCAGCAGCGATTTCTGATTGCCGAGACACTGCCCCGAAACCAAGATCCTGCCGATGCTGAAGGGGTTGGTTTGCACGAGTATGAAGACCAGCCATAGGAGGAGCCAAATCCTCATTTGTTTCGAGCAGATCAGGAGACACTCCTGTAAATGAGAGACCCAGCTGCTCTGAGTTCAAGAAACCGAAAGCCCATGAACATGACGACCTTCGAGAGAGGGATCTGCTGCGAAACGGGCAGCTGAAGAACGGAGAGTTGCAGGTAGGGAGTAGGAGGAGGAGGAGAACAGGGGACGGTTCAGAGTGGGGACACGAGGAACAGTCAAAGTAAGCGCCTGCCGTAGGGGACGAATTTGTCAAATGTATACGTTGGTTGGAGGACGGATGATGCCGCCTTTCTTTATGGACTCAAGTGTAGGGAATAGGTGCAAAAGCGCGTTTTTCTTTTTGCGTTTGTCGGCTTTTCTTTATCCCTTAGCCGATTTCTTTGGTTGCCAGAGATCCGTTTCAATTCCAGACGCTGGCCAAACCCGGAAAAATCAAACCTCGATCGGGTGGGGGATAATGACCAGCTTTGGGAATTGGAATGTGTGAGCTATATAGTCAATGACGAAAATCTGGATGGGTTAATAAAGTGCCCAAATTCAAGGGGGTGGTTGAAGGGTGGAAAGACGGAGATATTGCACTTCTAAAAGCTGCGAGGTTTTATAATTGGTCCATGCCTGTCACAACCCGCCGGAGCCAAGATTGAATTGGAGATGGATTCGGTTCTCACGTGAATGGGCCCATTTTGTTTTTACTAGATTGGAGATTAATTTGGTGATGGATGAAAATGTCGTTGAAAAAATCACCTGCTCTCTGCCAAAATGGAGTACATTCGTTAAAGCTTGACAACCGATTGAAAGCAGAAATTTTTCTATTGATAGACGTTTTCTCATTCTTGTGCCTGGGTCTACTTTAGTGTTCTCATCATTTTAGTAACCTTGGACTAGTGTGATTAAGAAATTCAAGTGGAAGATATTTCAATTGTATTGTGGGTCCGTAATGGGAATGTAACTGCTGGATTGACTTCCATGGAAGATGTGAGGTAATAAACCGTTGTGCTGATTTTCTTTCTTTTTCACCACTAGGTACCGTCATCCTGTAGAAAGTCACGATCATGTGCTAGATTGCCTTCTTTGAACGAATGTCCAATTGATGACCAAGACCGTTTCCCAAGCGTTCTTTGGCATATTTGTTGGCAAGTGCTTAAAAGAGAAGTGTAAACGATTGTAATCGAGTCGATACAGTGTAATGTTTGAATGGGGCTAGACTAAAACATTCAAGAATGGATACTCGATCCGAAGCCCATCTCGACGATGCTCGATTTTTCCGGGACCGGGTTTGACTTGTGAGATGTTTTTACAAGCTGAATATGACTCGGTTGATTCGACCTGATTACCAGAAATGAGTTTTTGTTGAAGCTTGATCTAGTCGTGAGCTCAAAGTTGATTGTCGTGAAGTTTGAACCAATGAGGCTCGACCTTGACTCAGTGTCGGCCTTCAACTCGTAAATGATTTAGTCGTGCTTGAGCAGCTTGAATCTTTGGTACTTGAAGAAGCAACTAAAACCTGATTTGGAAGAAGCATGCGTGAAAATGCTGGTAAAAAGCGTAATCATTTCAATCACGACTGCTTCTCCCAAAGGTCAAGCCCGAGATGAGTTCTTCTCATCTTCCGACCATCACCCGTCATCGCTGATGGAGGCTGCCGCAAATAATTCGTCCGCCCTTTCTCGCCTGTCTTGCTCTTCCACATTTTGTTTTCTACATTTTACTTTCCTTGTCTTCTAGAATAAAATCAGTTTCTTTTGATTTTCATTATTGACTTTTACCTTTTTCTAATAATGAAAATTTATCGTCTTAGCATGCCGCCTTAACATACCAAAAATTATTTAAGAAGGACCTGGTTAAGAATGGGTAGAGTTAGAAAAGTCGATTCAAAGAGATCCGGTTGCACAAGAACATAAATGAAGGGACTTAAAGTGAACTTAATCTTTCTAAATAATTTTCCTACTAGCAAGGGAGCACCGGTATGCTTAAATTTGTCAACTGCAGTAAAAAGGAGAATAGGAAAATATGTTCGTAGAGTTCCAGCGTTATAATATAATCTTTATATATTGAAAACAAATAAGCGTCAATTTTCGTTGTAAATTTCTGTCATCATACTTTGTAACATAACCTTTTGGAAAAATAAGGGTGTTTCTAGTCTTTTTTTTTTTTTTTTAATTTTCTCTATACCTAGGTCCTTTACTCCTCTCTCACCTTTCTTTAAACAAAGATTTTGTTTTTTTTGTTTTTAATTTTTGGCTGGTCATTTTAATCTTTTTAATATTTAGTAATCTCTAGATGAACAGCTCTCACATACCATTGGCCTACTTCATAAGTTCAGATAAGTGTACTAAAAGTCGTGAAACTTGAAAAAAAGTGTAATCAAATCATAAATTTGATTGTCCACATAATCTTTTGTACCGATTTATGAATTCTAAAGTTCTTGTTTATTAAGTGTCCATGCAATGTTTTTTATTTTATTATTATAGTATGATGTAACCAAACCATTGAACTAGAACAAGTAAATCATGACTCAAATGTAACATAAAAGTATCACTACAAATTCAGCAAGAATAATAATAAAAGAACGAGTAAAAAGATTGAATGCGATAAAGTAAACCAATACAAGTTGGTAAAAAAAAAAACATTTTTATTAGATTGGAGATTAATTTAGGAGAAAATCCTAAAAAGGAACCCAAAGTGTATACTTTTTCTTAAAAGATGACCTAAAATGCAGTCTGTCTCAGATAAGGACCCAAAGTGGTCATTTAGTCTCAAAAAAAGACTTCACTTGCCGGCCGGTGAATAGATGCATCTCCAATGCATATTCCAGTAACCTGATCAGGGGTATTTTTGTCCAAAAAAAAAATATTTTTTTTATTTTCGGTTTGTTCTCTTCTTTTTCTTTTCTTTGGGGGGATGGTTGCAATGTTCATCATCTTCTTCTTCCCCTCTTCGTCTTCTCCTTACCCAGACCAAGAAGATTGGACTTGGGAAGGGCTGGCGAGGGCTGGACGCCCATCGCTGGTAGTGGGCGAGGGCCACCGAGCCCTCGCCAAATCTGGTGAGGGTGGCCTCGGCCGTGGTCCAGTGCAAACTTGTATAGTGTCATCCCGCCGTTGTTCTGCTCCAACTACGCCACTGCACATACAGTACATCGAATGATAGATGGTATCGAAGTGAGGTTTGAGCTTCAGTGATGGATTTCATGTGTATGGATATGTGTGGATATGGACTGACCTAGTGCTTGTCGGATTTGGAATGAGCTAGAATCCGAGAAGGTGGAGATTGGGATGAGGAGATCAGAGTTAGTGTCACTGTGCGAGTCGTCATGTTCCACGGTTTCGGGTTTCGGGCGGTTCGAACCAGAAGTAGAAGCAAAAGTCACTAGCATGTGCCATCTAGTGGCCAAAGAGGCAATCCCTTGAGCTCTGTGGGTGATTCTTGCAGCCCCCAACAAGCACAAGAACATACCACTCAGCTCAACAACCGAACATAGTTGCAACAAATGCATCAGGAAAATCAAACGAAGATGACAAACATATTCCGAGGAACGTAATTGAATTCGTTAAATTCACTCACTACAAGATCTCTGGAATCAAAGAAATTCTTCTCGGTCTTTGATGCCAGGACGATTAGCAGTGTTGCAAACTGGCTCATTGTCATTGTGAGGAGGCAACTGATGATGAAGAAAAGGTACCGGTGGCTAGTTGCGGATAGCTGCTTTGAGCTCTCTTCTCCGTCTTGAGCTCGCCCAAACCGAGCGTGCTGAGTGCAAATTTCCAGGCTTTCAGACCAAAAGAGGTGCTCAAGAAGGTGGGCACTTCGTTTTCCTTCCCCTTTGCTTTGTGTCATTACTGCCTTGAGTGAACAGTTCAGGGTTCTGCGAGTTTTGGATATAATGGTGTGTATGCTCGGTCGGTGTTTGTTGGTATTCCTAAGTGAAGACAGCAAATGGGTGCCTTTCGAAATGCATAATTGCAGCGTGTTGTTTCATAGGGGAAATCAAAGGAGATGTGCCCTGAAGAAGACGATGAGCAGGACAACCAAAAATGAACAAAAAAATTTGGACGAAAATACCCTAATCAGGCCACCGGAAAATGCATCGGAGATGTAACTATTTACTAGCCAGCGATTGAGGTCCTTCTTTGAGACTAAATAACCATTTTGAGTCCTTATTTGAGATAGATTTCACTTTAGGTCCTCTTTTGAGAAAATGAGAGTACTCTAGGTCTCTATTTGAGATTTTCCCTTAATTTAGTGATGGATGAAAATGTCATTGAAAAAATCACATGCTCTTTGCCAAAATGGAGTACATTCGTTAAAGCTTGACAATTGATTGAAAGCAGAAATTTTTCTATCGATGATGGTTGGTCTTTCTTTGTGCCTGGGTCTACTTTAGTGTTCTCATTATTTTAGCAACCTTGGACTAGTGTGGTTAAGAAATTCAAGTGGAAGATATTTTAATTGTATTGTGGGTCCATAATGGGAATGAAACTGCTGGATTGACTTCCATGGCACACCTGTGGTAATTAACTGTTGTGCCGATTTTCTTTCTTTTTCACCGCTACGTACCGTCATCTTGTAGAAAGTCATGACCATGTGCTAGATTGCCTTCTTTGAACGAATGTCCAACTGATGACAAAGACCGTTTTCCAAGTGTTGTTTGGAATATTTGTTGACAAGTGCTTAAAAGAGAAGTGTGATTGATTGTAATCGAGTAAGACGGAAACTAAGTTCCCACTCACGACCCATGTAACAAGCTACGCCAAGTAAGACGTGTAGAACAATTAGCTGAGTCGTAGAGTCGTGGAAACACCTCTTTCTTCCCTATTTTGGACCTTAGCTCCATGGGACAATACGCTACTGCTGAAATACGGAAGAATTGAAATCTCAGATCAAAATACTATGTATGGATGGTATGAATTACCTAAAAAAGAATTTTTGAACCGCGAATAACCAGAGCTATTACTCATCACATCAAAAAATTTCCATTAATGATATAGTGTAATGTTTGAATGGGGCTAGACTCGAAAATTCAAGAATGGATACTCGATCCGAACCCAATCTCGACAATGCTCGATTTTTCCGGACCGGGTTCGACTTGTGAAATGTTTTTAAAGCTGTTGACTTGGTTGATTCGACCTGATTACCAAAAATGAGTTTTTGTTGAAGCTTGATCTAGTCGTGAGCTCAAAGTTGATTGTCGTAAAGTTTGAACCAAATGAGGCTCTACCTTGACTCAGTGTCGGCCTTCAACTCGTAAATGATTTAGTCGTGCTTGAGCAGCTTGAATCTTTGGTACTTGAAGAAGCAACTAAAACCTGATTTGGAAGAAGCATGCGTGGAAATGCTGGTAAAGCGCGTAATCATTTCAATCACGACTTCTTCTCCCAAAGGTCAAGCCTGAGGTGAGTTCTTCTCATCTTCAGACCATCACCCATCATCGCTAGTGGAGGCTGCCCCAAATAATTCGTCGGCCCCTTTCTAGCGTGTCTTGCTCTTCCACATTTTGTTTTCTACATTTTACTTTCCTTATTTTCTAGAATAAAAAATCAGTTTCTTTTGATTTTCATTATTGACTTTTACCTTTTTCTAATAATGAAAATTTATCGTCTTAGCATGCCGCCTTAACATACCAAAAACTATTTAAGAAGGACATTGTTGAGAATGGACAGAGTTAGAGGAGTTGATTTGAAAAGATCCAAGAACATAAATTGCACAAGAACTTAATCTTTCTAAATAATTTTCCTACTAGCAAGGGCACACCGGTATGCTTAAATTTGTCAACTGCAGTAAAAAGGAGAATAGGAAAATATGTTCGTAGAGTTCCAGCGTTATAATATAATCTTTATATATTGAAAACAAATAAATGTCAATTTTTTTTTTGTAAATTTCTGTCATCGTACTTTGTAACATAACCTTTTTGAAAAATAAGGGTCTTTCTAGTCTTTTTTTTCTCCTATACCTAAGTCCTATACTCCTCTCTCGCTTTTCTTTAAACAAAGATTTCGTGTTTTTTTTTCCATATTTTTGGCTGATCATTTTAATCTTTTTAATATTTTGTAATCTCTAGATGAACAACTCTCACATATCATAGGCCTACTCCATAAGTTCAATAGTTTTTGGATAAGTGCATTAAAAGTTGTGAAACTTGAAAAAAAAAAGTGTAATCAAATCATAAATTTGATTGTGCATACAGTCTTTTGTACCAAACTATGAATTCCAAAGTTCTCATTTATTAAGTATCAAGGCAATGTTTATATTTTTATTATGACAGTATGATGTAACCAAAACATTGAACTAGAAAAAGTAAGTCATGACACAAATGTAACATAAAAATATCACTACAAATTTGGCAAGAATAATAATAACAGAATGAGCAAAAGATTGAATGCGATAAAGTAAACCAATACAAGTCGGTAAAAAAGAACATACCGTTTTTATTAAGCTATAGGATAACAATCCTGTGAGCTAACTTCAAATTGAATCCAATTTTTCTAATAGTGTAAAATATTTAAATATAAATTATGCTAAATACAGCACTAAAACTAAACAACCTAATCAAGGTCTTGGTTTCTAACTATCTTTCAATTTTTTTTTTCTATTTCTTTCGAATTTATTATTCTGTAGATAAATGTTTCTTCTTTTCCATTTTCATCATGTACCCAATTAAAGTATGCACGATCAGTTTTTTCAACTTTTTTTTTTTTTAAATTTCTTTTTTTAATATTCACTCGGACCGGATCCCTTAGGCCCGAATAGGGCCGCACGGTGGTCTCACAATTGGGCCCTCATATTGAGCCCTCTTTTCAATTAGAAAATAAGCCTATATTTCTGAAAATGAGATTCAACCCAAACCCATCTAAGCTAAGTCAAGCCCAAAATTAGCCAAGCCCCCAACTCATTCAAGACTGTCACAAACCCAAATTCGAATATGGAAACTCCCAAGCCCGGTCTCTAATGAAATCACCCTATAGCCCATACCCAATTCCTGTTATTCCATATTTCTCTCTCTTTATTATTGTTTTGATTAACATCATGAAAAATGCCAAATCAATTTACATGAAAAATTACCATAAACTATCTTTTTAACCACAAAAAACCCTAATTTGCTACAATCATGACGAATTTATCCTTTGTAAGTTCCCGTGAAATTTTACCGTCAAATTGTCGAGTTAAATTACACGTGGTAGTTGACGGGTGTACTGGTTTCAAGTTTTACCATTAGTTTGTTACATGTGTATTGGTTTATAATTTTTTGTGATATTAATTCAATTTAACATAAACTAATGAGAGAGTAAATATGTCACAAATCAATTGGTTTTGGGTTTTCTAGAGTAAAAAAAAAAAGCTTTTGGTAAATTGTCATGTATCAATTTGGAGTTTTTGATAGTCAAAAAATTAATTTAGGATAAATTGTTATAGATATACTAATTTAAGATTTTTCGTGATATTAACTTTTCTTGTTTTCTTTTATTCATTGATATTTGTCCCTGTAGCCCTTTTCCTCTTCAGGACAACCAAACTTGGAGCTACACATAAACAAATTTACACATCAATAACTGACATTCTTAGCAAACAACTGCAATTGGTCACCACCTATATTCCACTGTGACCCATACATACAGGAAACTGTCTGTGGAAGACTAACAAGGTAGAGGCCTCGATCATGAATATCATCATAAATGAAGGTTGAGAAGAAACACTCATATGACATACTCATCATCGTCATTGAAAAGAAGTATAATGATTCTGAAATGTATTTGGCCATCGTGAAAACATTAGAACTCATGCTTAAATGACTTGAAAATCAACTAATATTACTTAATCTATGTCATCATACTTTTGGATTCAGAAAATAACAAAACTAATCCGCATTGAAACCTCATAGACATTTCGGTGAACAAATTGCAGTCAATGGAACAGATTTTTGCGATTTCAAACTCGTACTTGTGTCCATACGTAAATGAAATTAACATGTGAAGTTTAGAATCAAATACATGACTCTAACATGACCGATCCTAATTGAAGCAAAACAAGCTTTACATTCACTTCACCTTGGTCAGAATCATAGCATGATGGAAATCGGAGATTATCTTGTCAATGAAGTCAAGGTAAGTCATAGTAGGCAGTCAAATTTATTGGGAGCTCTCACGATCGTTGTCAGCCAAAATGAAGACCGTTGGAAGAGCTTCAAGTGAGTCTTGGCCACTTCAATCTTCACGGTCGCGAAATATAGTTGAACAGGAACAGGGGCTTCTCCGGAGGCAGCGCTCGGGCAATGGCTACTTTGCCTTGGGCCTGGTGATGAGCTAGGAATGAGAAAGAAGTCTCTGAAAATCGATTCCTCGAGGAAATTTTTTGGTGAAGTCTCCCTCAAACTCAATCCATGCGGAGCGCGATTCTCTACCGTGCGGACGACGATCGGCAACAAGGTTGCAGCGGTTGAAGGTGAAGACTAGTGGCCACAGAGAAGGAAGCAATTGAAGGTGATGACCAAGACCGTTTTCCAAGTGTTTGGAATATTTGTCGGCAAGTGCTTAAAAGAGAACTGTAATTGATTGTAACCGAGTCGATATAGTGTAATTTTTGAATGAGGCTAGACTTGAAAATTCAAGAATCGATACTCAATCTGAACTCGATCTCCACGATGCTCAATTTTTCCGGACCGGGTTCGACTTGTGAAATGTTTTTACAAGCTGAAATTGACTTGGTTGATTCGACCTAATTACCATAAATGAGTTTTTGTTGAAGCTTGATCCAGTCGTGAGCTCAAAGTCGATTGTCGTATAGTTCGAACCAATGAGGCTCGACCTTGACTCAGTGTCGCCCTTCAACTCGTAAATGATTTAGGCGTGCTTGACTAGCTTGAATCTTTGTACTTGAAGAAGCAACTAAAACCTGATTTGGAAGAAGCATGCGTGAAAATGCTGGTAAAAAGCGTGATCATTTCAATCACGACTGCTTCTCCCTAGAATAAAAAGGTCAAGCCTGAGATGAGTTCTTCTCATCTTCCGACCATCACCCATCATCGCTGGTGGAGGCTGCATTTTTTTAAAAAAAGTTATTCGTCCGCCCCTTCTCGCGTGTCTTGCTCTTCCACATTTTGTTTTCTACATTTTACTTTCCTTATTTTCTAGAATAAAATCAGTTTCTTTTGATTTTCATTATTGACTTTTACCTTTTTCTAATAATGAAAAATTATCATCTTAGCATGCCGCCTCAACGTACCAAAAATTATTTAAGGAGGACCTGGTTGAGAACGGGTAGAGTTAAAGGAGTCGATTCGAAAAGATCCGGTTGCACAAGAACATAAATTAAGGGACTTAAAGTGAACTTAATCTTTCTAGATAATTTTCGTACTAGCAAGGGAGCACCGGTATGCTAAATTTGTCAACTGCAGTAAAAAAGAGAATAGGAAAATATGTTCGTAGAGTTCTAGCATTATAATATAATCTTTATATATTGAAAACAAATAAATTTCAATTTTTATTGTAAATTTCTGTTATCGTACTTTGTGACATAACCTCTTTGAAAAATAAGGGTGTTTTCTAGTCTTTTTCTCCCCCTATACCTAAGTCCTTTACTCCTCTCTCACCTTTCTTTAAACAAAGATTTAGTTTTTTTTTTCCCATATTTTTGGCTGGTCATTTCAATCTTTTTAATATTTTGTAATTTTTAGATGAACAACACTCACATACCATAGGCCTACTCCATAAGTTCAGCAGTTTTTGGATAAGTGCACTAAAAGTTGTGAAACTTGAAAAAAAGTGTAATCAAATCATAAATTTGATTGTGCACGGTCTTTTGTACCAAATTATGAATTCCAACGTTCTCATTTATTAAGTATCCAGGCAATGCTTTTATTTTTATTATGATAGTATGATGTAACCAAAAAATGAACTAGAAAAAATAAGTCCCGACACAAATGTAACATAAAAATATCACTGCAAATTCAGCAAGAATAATAATAAAAGAACGAGTAAAAGATTGAATGCGATAAAGTAAACCAATACGAGTCGGTAAAAAAAAAACATTGTTATTAAGTTGTAGGATAACAATCCCGTGAGCTAACTTCAAATCGAATCCAATTTTTTTTAATAGTGTAAACTATTTAAATATAAATTATGCTAAATATAGCTCTAAAACTAAACGACTTAATCAAGGTCTCGGTTTCTTTTGAAATAATTATTTTTGTAGGTAAATGTTTCTTCTTTTCTATTTTCATCATGCAACCCAATTAAAGTATGCACGATCAGTTTTTTCAACTTTTTTTTTCTATTTTTTAATTTTCACTCGGACCGGACCCCTTAGGCCCGAATAGGGCCGCACGGTGGTCTCACAGTTGGGCCCTCATATTGAGCCCTCTTTTCAATTAGAAAATACGCCTATCTTTCTGAAAATGAGATTCAACCCAAACCCATCTAAGCTAAGTCAAGCCCAAAATTAACCAAGCCCCCCATCTCATTTAAGATTGTCACAAACCCAAATTCGAATATGAAACTCCCAAGCCCGACCTATAATGAAATCACCCTATGGCCCATACCCCATTCCTATTATTCCATATTTTTCTCTCTATTCTTGTTTGGGTCAATACCACAACACATTTATCATTTATTAGTTTCTATTAAATTTTACAGTCAAATTATTGAGTGAAATCACATATGGCAGTTGATGGGTATACCATTTTGAGGTTTTACCATTCATTTGTTATATATGTATTAATTTGTAATTTTTTGTGGTATTATTCAATATTAACATAAATTAGTGAGAGTAAATCTGTCAAAAATGAATTGATTTTGGGTTTTTATAATAAAAAATAATTTTTGGTAAATTATCACATATGTATCAATTTGGAATTTTTGGTGGTCAAAAAATTAATTGAGTGAAATTTTATCATAAGTGTAATAATTTGAGATTTTTCTTAACATTAACTTTTCTTGTTCTCTTTTATTCATTGATATTTGTCCCTCTTGCCCTTTTCCTCTTCAAGACAACCAAACTTCGAGCTACACATAGAAAAACTTACCTATCAATAGCTGGCATTCTTAGCAAACGACTACAATCAGTCACCATCTTCGACCACCACGATAACCATTATAATCCATCTGTCGCGATCAAACATTGAGTGAACCACCTAGAGTGCGATCTCCCAAGTCTTCAAGTTTTTTAGAACAAATGAATTTTTTATCATGCAATCTAATCCCAATATATATATATATATAATCCTAATTTAGGGAACTATCCTATCTAATGCACATGCACAATTTGATCTTTTGAGTGTTTTCAAAAGAAGCAATATTACTAAATATATGCATTATATTCAATCCACTCAAGATATTCATTGAAAATTCAAATAAAAGATTAAAATAATTGAAAAAACAATCCTTTCATGGATAAAATTAACAATTATTGTAAACATCACAACATGCAAGAAAAATCAATATAATTAAAAAATTGATTTCACAAATCAAATTAATAATTATAATGATTTTAAAGCAAAAACATCATTGATGCGCAAAAAAAAAAAAAAAAATAAAAAAGTGATCCAAAATCTTACGATCAAATTAGTAATTATAAAGTTTTTAACCAATAATATCGTATTGGATAATGCCTAAAGTCTCAATGAAATCACTATTAGTATCAAATATTTCAATTTAAGCAATAATATCGAGATGAAATTTGGTTCAAGAAAATTACATTGTTTGGATTATTTGTTTCCAAAATGGGACAAGCGCCAAGGATTCGCGATCAGGGCTCGGCGTGATGGCACAAGGACGACTCGCTGTGGTGACCGCTTCGACTAAGGAACGGTTCTGGACTGTAGCTGCGATGTCGCCGACTGCAAGATGCGAATAGCAGCCGTTGCTATCTATTTGCACGCTTGTTGGACTTGCGTCACAAAAGCGAGAGATGCTGGCCTCCTGGGGATTGATTCGCTTGGACTTCACCGGTCAACGTGAATGGCCTGCAAAGAGAAAGAAAGTGATCTTTCTATTCCTTTTTTTCTTTAATTGCTCTTTAGGTGCCCCTCTCTCTTCGCTGGTGGACTTCGGGAGAACGGTAATTCGCCAGCACTGCAGGAGGCTTGGTGAAATAGCTCGTTGACGTGGCGGGAGCTCGACTCGGATAAGCGAATGGTAACTCGTCACGGATGAGACTCGGTGTGCGGGTCACAGCGATGATCATAGCGGCAAGCTCGGTTGTCGTCAGCTCGGGCGATGGGTCACTGATAGCAGCGCTCGGGCCTGCAGCGATTGTGGAGAGCCCGGGTGTGGCGGCGCTCGGGCTGGTCGTGATGTCAGGATGGGTTCTGGCGAGTGGTGGCGAAGGCGATGCAGGCACCGATTTGGACAGATAGCAGCAGTGATTTGACGGAGGAACGGCAGCCGTGGATGGTGAAGGCAGGCGTCGGCTTCACGATCGAGCAGCTGGAGGCAACAGTCGAGGGAGCCTAAAGAGATTTGGTAAAATGCATAAACCAATTGGTAAACTATATTTAAAAGCCTCAAATTTTAAAGGGTTAATAGACACTTTGTGACAAATTTATTCCAAATTATTTTTTGGTATAGAAAAGCTAAATTGGTATCATACGACAAACTTACCAAAAACCAGACACTTACAACAAATTTACCATATATTAGTTTTTATTAAATTTTACTATTAAATTTAGCGTAATAGTTCACCGGTACATTGATTTGAGATTTTACGCTTTATTTGTCACAATTTGATTTTTCTACGGCATTAATCCAATTTAGCGGAAAGTGCATTTGTCATAAATTTATTAGTGTGGGGATTTTTTGGGACGAATAAATTAGTTCGAGGTAAATTTGTCGTAAATGTAAATTTAGAGTTTTTTATGATCGATCGGGTAAATTTATCACATGCGTATCAATTTGGAGTTTTTTATGATCAAAAAAATAATTTAATGTAAATTTATCACATATGTATTAATTTAGAATTTTTCAGGATATTAATCTTATTTGGAATGCCTCGACCATCATTTCTTCTTTGTCTTTTACTTCTCTGCACTGTTCAGAGAAGAAAAGACCCGTCTTTTCTAGCTCACGTGCTCTCTATGAACACTCATAACTGTGGCCGTGTATTAAATTGCGTGGCCGCACTCTGTGTCACACCATCAAGAGTCTTTTATAGGTCAACGGTAGGATTTCTTTTAGGATGGACACCACCCGCTTTCCTTTTCTTGAAGATGTATATAATTTCTTTCTTTTCCTATTTTCTCTCTATAAGCACATGCCCTTTATACGAAAAGATTTCTTTCTTCATGCCATTATGCCGCCTCTTTCAAAATAGGTTGCCCAAAGCATGACATCAAGTATATGCTTCCACGTGTAATATTCCATTTTATTTTTTTGATATTTCATTCAAAATCTTTTATTCTGCTGCGAAATATATCCCTCAGTGTGTATGTTGCATGAATATGTGAAAGACTTACCAAATATATCAAATTGCCATTCCTCATAAGTTAATTTTTAATCATAAAAAAATAATGGTCTGGGCCAATTCCTTCTCTCTATGGGCTTAGTTTAACTTATTAAGTTAAAGTTTAGAACCATCAATTCAAATCCATTTGTCATTGATGCAATAATAATAAATAAATGAATGCTCCTAAAATTATTTGCTACTCAATTCAATTATTTATTCTTTTTTTTAAGGGTTAAAAATTAATCCCTAATTTTTCTATGCAGTAAATGGATAATCGGGATGCCAAAATATAAGTGTCAACACCACCGTGACCCATACATGGACTCAAGCCTCAATCTCGAATGTCACCATAAATGAAGGTTGAGAACAATAACTTGTATTACATACTTATCAACGATCGCCATTGAAAAGAAGTATAATGATTCGGAAATATATTTGACCATTGTAAAAACATTAGAAAGTGACTTCAAAATCAATTAATATTGCTTTATCTATGTCAGCTTATTTTTGGATATAGAAAATGACGAAACTAATCTGCCTTGACACCTCATAGACATTTCAGTGAACAAATTGCAGTTAATGGAGCAGATTTTTGCGATTTCAAACTCTTATTTGTGACCATACACAAATGAAATTAACATGCGAAATTAAGAATCAAATACATGACTCTAACATGACCAATCCTAATTGAAGCAAAACAAGCTTTACATTCACTTCACCTTGGTTAGAATCATAGCATGATGGAAAATCGGAGATTATCTAGTCGATGAAGCCAAGGTAAGTCATACTAGGCAATCCAATTTAACTATTGGGAGCTCTCATGATTGTCACCGGCTAAAATGAAGACCAGTGGAAGAGCTTCAAGCGAGTTTTGGCCACTTCAATCTTCACGGTCGCAAAACAGAGTTGAACAGGGGTGTTCCGGAGGCATCGATCAGGCGATGGCTACGTCGCCTTGGGCTTGGTGATGAGCTAGAAATGAGAAAGAATTCTCTAAAAATCGACTCCCTGATGGATTTTTTTGGTGAAATCTCCCTCAAACTCAATCCATGCGGAGCGCGATTCTCTCGGCCATGCGAATGATGATCGGCAACAAGGCTGCAGCGGTGGAAGGTGAAGACTAGCGGCCACGGAGAAGGAAGCAATTAAAGTCAAATGGGTCTCGTTTAAATCCAAATTGGGCTCCTACTGGAAATCGAGGACTGAAGTTTTATGGGTCAAGTGAGCCCACGAGTTGATCGAAGTCATGGGTCAAATTCACGAGCAAACGGGTTTGGGTTTGAGTAGATGGGTTTGGATCAAGATATCGGGCTTCAAACATGATCTCTCTCTCTCTCTCTCTCTCTCTCTCTCTCATAAATTCTTTTTATTATTTATCATTTTTTTTATTTTTCAGATTTTTAATTCTATATATGGATATATAATTTTGTAAACAAAAAATTTCGGTGTCAACAATACTTGAGTGTCATAATTTTTTTTTTCCAATCATTTGAATGTTATGTAGTTGGTAATTCTATATGTCAATTGTATATTGTCTTTTGGTTAAAATTATTTTTTAGACATTTTCTTAATAAAATCAATAATTTCAGATTTGATTTTTTTTTTCATTTACAAAAGCTACCAGCAACGTTAATGTGACTGCTAACGGTAGCGACCATGGTGGGCGGCTAAGCAATGGCATTCAGGATACGAGTTATTTGGGTGCATTAATTTTAGTAATTTCTCATTTGCTAACATTTATCATGTTTAATTTGCTTTATTAAATTGGTTAGGTCTTTTTTCAAGATGCTATTTCCTTATATTTGAGGGGGACAATGGCTAAAAATTGAAGCCTAGATTGGATTGGATATGGGTATACTTTGGATTGAGATAGGCATGGGTCGCCAAATTTAATTCATGCAAACCCAATCCGACCCATCTATTTAACAAGTCTAATTTCGGCTACTGCTGCTTTTCATTCTCTTTATCGTTATGAAGACCCTCTTTGCTACTTAAACTTATTATCATCCCAAGAATTAACCAACAAGTCAGTTTCAAAAACATATTTAAAGAAATCTAACTAGACCAATGAAATCTGTGGCATGCCCAATTTCATTTATTGTTATCGCTTCACTGGTACTCTCAATTTGTTTTAGATCTCTTACAAATTACATTCTTCATAGTAGTTAAGTCATGTGCGATCACATGGAACTAGTCCATGACACAAACGTATGATGAAGAGCATTATATAATGTTAGAAGGTCAACATTTTCAACGAACTTACTGAATGTTAATACGGCCAATCGAATATAGCAGATTGTTTTTCATAAATAACATGATTGTTGGCTTGAAAGCAACAGCAATCACTAATCAGACCATTAAGCAAATCAACCGGATCCAAATTCACGCACCAAGCACACAAGCAGAGCAGTAATGTGAAAACTAAAATTTTTAGAAACTAAAATTCCGTTTACAGCCCTTGGTCCAGTTGGCGGGTACACGCTTGGAGAATTTTTTTTTTCTTTTTGTAAAAAAAATTCCATTCATTACCAAAATAATACATGAAAGGATTCATGAGAAATCTTTAGGGTCACCATAACAAGGCAAGCCCGTAGATGTCCAAAACAAATCAAAAACCAGAATTCAAGGTACATCTTCTGACTATGGTTGGCAGACATACACGCTTGAGGAATGTTTATTTTATCCAAAATCGAAGAATGTTCCAGATTGAATCGCTTTCCCACAATACACATAATAGGTCTAGAAATTCTTAATTAAATCATTAAACTTACTCCAATCAAGCTTGACCACCAAAGTTCACGGAATAGTTTCTGGTTGACTCGACTATAGAATGCCAAATTGTCGAGATGCAGTGACTATTCATTCACTCTATTCGCCATTAGCATAGAAAAGAATTTGATAGACCGTGCTCGTGCATTAACTCACATCAATCAATATTATAAGAAAATAGTCTAATCAATCCTGAATCTATTATTCTCGCAAAAAAAAAATCCTGAATCTATTATACGTATAGCAATTCAGTTTTAATTATTTCAATTTTACCAATTTAATCCTAAATCTTTACATGAAATTCCCATGCAATCATTTTGTCGAAAATCGCTAACTTGGCGGTATGCCATGTAGAATTGTTGGTAATGACTAGACCGTCGCGTCAACAATTTCAGCTGAAAATTGGCTTAAAGGAATACATTAGAATTTTGCACAAAAATTTAATATTAAATTGACAAAATTGGAAAGTTTAGAAATTGATGGACATCCAAATAATAAGTTTATGATAATTTGTTGATTTTCTGTACAACAATTTTCTTTCTTTGTACACACTAAGCAGTGTCATCTTGCGCAAATTTAGGTGTGTGCAAGATTCTCTTTGAAGAATGAACAGCGATGACCAAGACTGATTTCTACTGAGTGTATGGAATATTTTTCAGAGGGTAATTGCAAGGAGAGGTGTAATCGAGTCTAGTCAAGTTGATATGGTCTAATGTTTGAATCAAACTTGAATTCAAAATGCAAGACTGGACACTAGATTTAAATTCGATCTCAACGAAGCTCAACTTATTTGGATGGAGTTTGGCTCATTTAATTATTTTATAAGTTGGAAATGACTTGGTTTGATTTGACTTGTTCATTATAAATGAGCTTCGTGGGAGCGTAATTCAAGCTTGAGCACAAATTGGATTTCACTTTCCTGAAATCCAAATTGATGAGGACGATTTTGTAAAATGTATATTCGTTGGAGGACTGGTGATGGTGCTTTCTTTGTGGACTCGTGTAGGGAATAGGAGCAAAAGCGCATTTTGTGTTTGTCGGCTTTTCTTTATTCGTTTGCCGATCTCTTGGTGCCAGATTTGTCTTAATTTCAATCACTGGCCAAACCGGGAAAAATCATACTTCGATTGGCTGGGGATATGACCAGCTTTAGGAATTGGAATGTAAGCTAGTCAATTACGATAACAGAGTTAATAAGTGCCCAAATTCAAAGGGTGGTTAAAGGGTTAGAAAGATGGAGATATGGTGCTTCAAGAAGCGGTGAAGTTTTATGTTTTGTCCGTACTCGATTCGTCACAACCAGCGGGAGCCAAGATTGAATATGACATGGATTCGGTTTTCATGTGAATGGACTCATTTTATACTTGTCGACAAGTATTTAAAAGAGAGGTGTAATTGAGTCCAGTTGAATCGATAAAGTCTAATGTTTGAATGGGACTTGACTCGAAGATTCAAGACTAGATACTCAATTCACACTCGATCTCGACAATGCTAAGTTTTTCCGAATTGAGTTTGAAATGTGAAATGTTTCTAAAAGCTGAAAATGACTCGATTGATCCAGCTTGATTATCATAGCTTAGTTTTTTTTGTCAAAGCTCGATTCAGTCGTGAGCTTAAAGTTGACTAAGTAAAATCCAAAACGATGAGGCTTGAACTTGACTCAGTCTTGCGCTAAATAAATTAGACGTGCTTGAGTAGCTTGAATCGTTGGTACGTGAAGAAGCAACTAAAACCTGATTTTGAAGAAGCATGTCAGAAATTAATGGTAAAGTGCATAATTGATTCACCATCACCCATCATCGCTGGTGGTGGCTATCTCCACCCAGTCATCCACTTATTCTCGCCTCTGTTGCTCTCCTACTCTTCTCTTATGCATTTTACTTTCCTTGCTTTCTAGAAAAAAAAATTAGTTTCTTTCAATTTCGACATTATTCGCTTTTACCTTTTCTTAATTATGTAAAAAAAAAAAAATGTAATCTTAGCATACAGCAACAGTATACTAAGAGTTATTCAAGGAGGACCTGATCGAGAATGGGATAGATTCCAAAAGATCCAATTGCACAAGATCATAGATTGGGGGACTGAAAGTGTAATTTTTCTAAATTATTTTACTAGCAAGGAACACCTATATGCTGGGGCACGCAAAAATTCGACTATAGTAAAAGTGCTTAAAAATTTATAATGAGATATAATGTTTATGTATTGAAAATAAATAAGTGCCAATTTCCGTTATATATTCGGGCATCATATTTTGTAACATGATTTTTTTTTGAAAAATAAGGGTGTCTCTAGTCTTTTCTTCCTAAACATAAGTCCTTTACTCCTTTCTCAACTTTCTTTACTCAAAAATTTCATTTTTTTCCTATTTTTGGCTGGTCATTTTAATCTTTTTAACATTTTGTAACTTCTTGGTGAACAACTCACATACCATGAGCCTACTATATAAGATTAATATTTTCTTTTTCAGTAGAAGTGTATAAGAAATTCTAAAACTTAAAAAAAAAAAAAATACAATTACATCATAAAAATGTAAAAAAAGTACAATCGTATCCTAAAATTTGTGCAAAAAAAGTGTTACAAAGTACTTCCATTAATTAGGATGAGATCGACCTATTTTAAAGTTCAAACACTTGGTTATACTTTTGCTGTAAGATTTAGGACTTATAATACACTTAATAATAATATTACCTAGTTTTCTAATATGGTGGATAAATAATGTTGCAAAGTAAAATTTTCAAATCCGAACTAAGGAGTCTTCAACTAGTTTTAAATAGCATTTTGGCTTTAGGTTTAGACTTTACCTATTCAAGCATTCTGTCTTAATTTAAAACAATCTTCACTGAAGAATCATTTTCATTGCCAATTTTTCATTCTAAAACTCGAGAAAAATGGCCATATGGTTCTGTCATATTTTGATTTCTACACTAGATGCAAATCTACTTTTTCTCCTGATTGGTAAGCAAGAGTTCTATTGATCAATAGACAAACCTTAATTTCAGTGGAAAGAATGAAAATACTCCTTTTCAAGTTTAATAATTGAATCCCAGTGGAAATCTTCATGAACGTGAGTGTCTAAACAACACTTTATCCCAAAAATGATAGTGAGCAAGAGTTCTATTGATCAATAGACTAACCTTAATTTCAATGGAAAGAACGAAAATACTCCTTTTCAAGTTTAATAATTGAATCCCAGCGGAAATCTTCATGAACGTGAGTGTCTAAACAACACTCTATCCCAAAAACGATAGTAAGCAAACCTCCATGATTGAACAAACACTAATGGACCACAAACTACCCAAAAGCCAAAAACAAATCCAAGTGGTATGCCTAGGTAAAACCATTTCTTCTCACTATCATCATGGTTGCGATCATCACCAACTTCTTTCGTTCTGTTCATGGTAATTGAGCAGCTTTTGTTGAGTGGAAGCCCACATAGTCCAAGGTTTCCCTCGAAAGAACTTTCAGAAAATGTGAGAAACTGTTTGCTAGCCGGGATGCTTCCTACAAGTTGATTGTTTGAGAGGTTCAGGAATGAAAGAAAATTGAGATTTGCAAGCTGAGTTGGTATGGTTCGATTGAGGTAGTTCCATGATAGGTCCAATGACTCAAGTTGATGCAGATTCCCCAATACAAAAGGAATTGAACCCGAGATGGCATTGTGCGATAGATTGAGGAAATGAAGTGCATTGAGATTCCCAAGTGTGTTCGGTATTGGACCATCCAATCTATTGCCCGAGAAGTCAATCGACGTGAAAATAGTAAGAATCTTGACAAGTTCTAACCGCTGACCTTTGACTGTTACAATCACTGTATCTTGATAATATAACCCAATCCGTGGGAAAAATCGATGCAGGTAATCAAAGTTTGCATTGGCCTTCATAGCTTCCCAAGATGCGAGGAGACTTGTAGATATTGTGCCGCTGAAATAGTTTGATGATAGGTCAACGATTTGAAGTTTTTGCCAAGTACCGGGACCATATGGACATCGAATTTCTCCATGCAATTTGTTAGATCGTAAAATAAGGACGTGGAGAGTTGACATAGCCCTGAAATGGCATGGAAATTTCCCGTCTATTTGATTGTCCCCAATGTTCACAACCTCCAATGTTGCGCAATTTGCCAATGATAACGGAATTTGCCCCTGCAACAAATTCCCACTAATATCCAATGTCTTCAGACCACATGTTGGCATGATGTTTTGTGGAATATCACCACTCAACTTGTTATCTCTCAGATTCAATACCATGAGGGACGCCATCATTAAACAATCAGGAATAGTTCCACTTAGATGGTTATGTGACAAGTCAAGCACTTCAAGATGAGCTTTGCAAATTGACTGCGGGATGGACCCATGGATATTATTCTTTGAAAGGGAGAAGAACGACGGGACTGATAATAGGGAGTTGCCAATGTTATCTGGAATTACATAAGTAATGTTGTTTCTTGATAAATCCAAGTAATCAACTTGTAACAGCATGGGTAGCACATTTCCTCGGAGCATGTTTGAATGGAGGTCGACGACACGAGCAAAAGTAAGATTAAGATTGTGCGGTGGTGTTGCGGAATCTTCAAAGAAATTAGAGGAAAGATTGAGAACTTGAAGTTGTTCCAATGTCCCCATCCATCTCGGTATTTCCCCTCGAATATTATTGTTGGAGAGGTCGAGGATTCCCAAATTGGACTGGTTAGCCAAAAATTGAGGCACGGTTTGCAACTGGCAAGAAGCCAACTGTAATGAGTGGAATTTAGGGAAAGAGGATGTAGCAGCAGAAGCAGGCACCATGGCGTTAATGGACAAGCCACTGTACGATAGATCAAGATAAGCTAAATTTCCTAATCCCTGAAGCGCGTCGATATTCATCGAGCCATTGAAATTATTGTAAGAAAGAGAGAGGTATTTAAGCTGTTGTAGTTTGAATATGGATGCTGGTATTGACCCTTGCAATTGGTTGCTTTCCAAATCAAGCATGCTCAGTTGATTCGAAGAGGCATTCGGATGTATGATAAGCTGACCATTAAATCCATTTTGTGAAAGGGATATTCCCTTAAGTCGGGGAAGTGTAAACAGAGCTGGGGGAATGTCACCTTCCAATGAATTGCCTCGTAGGGACAGAAATTCAAGATTCAGAAGGTCTTCCCAGCCAATGGAGGTTAGATTTCTGGATGCACCAAGTGGTGGAATTGAACCGGTAAGACTATTAAAAGACAAGTCCAAAAAAGTTAGCTCCGATAGGTTCTTCATCGAGCTCGGGATTGACCCACTCAAACTACAATCGTACAGGTCTAACCGCGACAATTTTCTTAGATTACCGATTGAATCAGGTATCCTCCCTGAGATATTGGTCAAATACATGACCAGAGTCTCAAGAGAACTATCCTCCAGAAAATCGGGCAAAGAACCCTGAAGGAGTTCATTGACCGATAGGATAAGAGTCTGAAGTGTTTTTACTTGGAGGACTTTTTGAGGAAATTCTCCCTGTAGGCCACAACCATGTAGGTTTAGTATTTTCAAGTTGGAGAAATTTGCTAAGAAACTGGGAACGGTGGTGGACAAGTTGTTGCCTTCGAGTTGAATGACCGATAGATTAGCAAGACTCATAAGAGAAGCGTTAATAGGACCAGATAGAGAACAGTGAGACATGCTTAGCACCTCAAGTTTTGGAACTGAAGAAGACAACACGTCGCACCACTCACTTCCCTTAGCAGACACATTGACCCAATCAAGGTACAACTCCCTCAATTCCCCAAAATCCCTAATCAGCAACCTCAAAGAGGGTTTTTCAAGTTTCAAAGAGTAAAGGTAAGTGAGATCAAGAGTACGTAGCTTCCTCAGGTGAGATAGCTCCGCAGGAATCTTCCCAGCGAACCAAGCGTTGGACAAGTTGAGATTTTCCAAGCGGCTAAGATTCGCAAGGCCCGACGGAATTGCCGTGTAGTTGAAGTCGTTGAAAGCCAAGTTCAGGCTTCGAAGGAACTCAAGCTTGAAGAGACTTGATGAACCGTTTATTCCACCAGAGATCGACTCGTTGCTCAAATCGAGTCCCACAACGAGGCCGTCCTCGCATGTCACGCCGCTCCATGAATTGGCACTTCGATCCCACTGTACTAGCTTGGAAGACTTGGAGGCATTGAAGATGAGGTTGTTTCTTAGTTCGAGCAAGAGCGATCTCTGGTCGATGCCAAGACCTGGGCTGAAGCTGAAGCCCTAGCTTTGTCGGAGAAGATGGAGATCGTGGATATAGCAAGAAGAAGCCATGAAACGATCGAGCCGTTCATTGGAAGAGGTGTAAGAAGGGCGCGGGAAGAGGGAGCAGGGAAGAGGGAATCAACCGAAAAGGAGAGGACACTTGGGAGTGGAGGAGTTGTCCCACTTTAAGTGCATTCTAGGGTCAATTTTGGGATATCATTAGTCGCCAAATTTGACTTATAACACTTCCAAAAATTCCTAGTAAAAATCGGTGACAAGAGCAACAAAGTGACATTCTCTCTTTTATTTTTTTTAATCCTAATTTTCCAATCGAAACAAAAGACCACATTTATTTTTTATAGGAAAAAAGGAAAAATAAAAGAAATTTGCCTAAGATATTGAAATTATAACTTGACATCCCTTGAAAATGCTTTTGGCTCACCTTATTTAAGATCATAAAACCAATGACATTATGTGATCATTGTTGTCTTTATACATAAACATTAACCATGCAGAGATCGGTTAAAAGCAACTAATATAGATATTATATCCAACTATTATATTAAATATGTAGATTCAATAAGATAAATATTTATATTTGAGTTTTGTTTGTAAAATGTTATAAGATTGTGAAAGAAGCAAATAAATAAATAAATATAAATTCTAGAATCATATCAACTTTAGGATTTCACCTTTCATATACAATATGATAGTTGACTGCATTGAGTCAAGCAAACACATGAAAAACATTGAACTTACTCCAGCTTCGGACCAAAGTACACGTAATAGCTTTTAGTTGACTTGACTAGAGAGTGCAAAATTATGGTGGCGGTGGTGGTCCACCTCCTCCACCACCAAAAACATTAGACTTGCTCCAGTCAAGCCTCAGACCAAAGGACACGCAATAGTTTTTAGTTAACTTGACTAGAGGTTGCAAAATTATGGTCTCGGTGGTGGTCCCGTCGGTCCTGGACGCCGGCAATGATTTTTAAAATCCCATTTTTGAAGAAAACCTAATTTTGCCTTTCGTAGATACAAAATATTAGTAGTAAGTTTGAAATATGCTAACAAACCTAATAGTTTATTATCACTTGCTTTTTATTTATTCTATAAGTGACTACCTAAATGTTTTTAAGTGACCAACAAAATTAAAATTCTATCATTCACGAACTCGGCAGTAAATCGCCACTTATTTTAGCTTCCACAGGTAAGTGCATGACTTTTTGTAGATTGTCAATTGAAATAACATTTCTACCATCCACAAAACCCAATAGTAGTTTATTTTTTAGATGTTAGATTTTACTGGTAGACGCGTAAGTAACTGTTTGTATGTTACCAAATAGATAACAATTTCATTGTCCACAAATCTAATAGTAAAATTAGCACCTTTTTTCTTTTAAAATATATTTTACAAGAAGGTGCATAACTGTTTGTAAGTTATTAATGAAATAATATTTTAACATTCACAAGCTCAATAGTAAATATATATCGTAAGTGGTAAGCTATTAGAACATTGACAATCGAAAGTGCCCAACATAGTTGCACAATCAAGTTAATTTACTTAATCAATAGGTAGCAAGTCCGACGATTAACTACCGTTATTTTAAATTTATGGATGGTGTTACAGGTCTACTATTGAATAAAAACTATTCTGTGTGGGTCAAACGGAATGTTGGATACTTCTTCGTGATCCTTAGACGACTCATCATGACCCCAAAAAGAGTACAGGTTTCCATGGCATTTTCTTCGGTCCCACTGTACAGGGCATTTTATGTGATAACTACTTTTCAATCTTCTCTTGTTTAATAATTTCCAGGCTACAAAGAGGATCAAATTTTGGACAATTTTGGTTGAAACACAATATGGAACATTGTTCCATGCTGTTGAATTTGTGTAAGAGTTGGCGATTGTAAAACCCCGTTGGTAGCAAAAATTGACCAGTGACTTGCTTGGTCTGTACATTAAACGTTCAACTTTTTTTTATTTTTATTTATAAAAGTACCAGCTTTATTTGATTCATTGAAGTTAATGATTATTCTGTAATTTACTATCATTTATTTTCTTAAGCTACAAGCCATTTTAAAGTTACAAATTTTAAAAACAAAACTACCAACTCTTAATTTGAGTAGCTTAGCAACATTTATCTTATTTTTCCAATTTAACAACCATTTCAATAGTTTAATTAAGTCAAATACAAGCATGATAAACTTACACATAAGTTGATTACTAAATAATCAAATAGAGGTTAGTAATTGAGTTAAATAAAGTTAATAATTTCATGAAAAGTTTATAAGTTTAAATTCCACTGATAAATTATGGTGAATAGTTGGTTAGGGCTTGATTGATAATTGGCCAATTCTTCGCTATTTTTGCTTTTTTGTTCCCAAAAAAAAAAAGAAGTAAAAATTCATTTGGTAATGTTAGTTAATTTTTCTATTCTCGGGAATAGATTAGTAGCTAAGGAATAGATTTACAACATAATCAAAAAGTTGAAAAAAATTATTTTTTTCTCCCAAGAACAATTCTAGAAACAAGCCATTTTTTTTTTCTTTTTTTCTTCTTCCTCCTCTAACTTGTTGCCGAGCTAAAGACATGGGATGGCCCTTGGCAAGACCGCCGACTATGGCGAGGTCCAACAACCTCACTAGAGCCTCGTTGGCCCTCGGCAAGATTAGGCTTCACCTGGCTATAATGAGGCTCCCTTGAGGCTAGTGAGGTTCGATTTCTTCGGCAAATCTCTTTTGGAATAGAAATTTGTTGACCATTGCCGTTACCAAACTTGGCGACCATTAGAGAGGAGGAAGAAGACTGGCAAGAGGAGGAAAAGAAGAGAAGAAAAAAAAAGAGGAAAATCTTAAAAATTATTAAAAAATTAAAAAATTTTGCATCACAATTTTTTTTTTTTTTGATAATTGTACCATACACATTTTCATTCTTTTTCCTTTTTTTTTAAGAATAAAATTTTATGTAGTTCCCAACGTGTTTGAATACCCAAAAATTCATATAAGGGAATAGTCAAAAAAAACTATTTATGAGCATAAATTGTTCCCATAACAAAATTTTTGTGAAATGCACCCTAGTTTTGAAAAGAGTTGATAATTTGTCTTATATTAAACTAAAAGGCAGAAAAAAAGGAAGAAAGGCCAAAAGGCAAAAGTTAAACAATGGAAAATGGACGTTCTCTTTACTTAGAGGTATTAAGAGTAGTATAAAGGAAAATAAAAAAGAAGGAAAGATCTGAAAATATTTAAAATTAAAAGAAAGACAAGACAAAGCAAACTGCAAGCACATTTAATTGCACTTTTAATTGATTGTGCACGCTGGAAAAGTACCATGGCCCCCCAGCTCCACTGGGCTATTACCATGCTTTCATTCCCTTATGCAACTTTTCTATACATAATAGAAATGCTTATCTAATTGATATGAGGTGCACGCTAGAAAAGTACCTTGGCCCCCACCTCCACTAGCCTATTACCATATTTTTATTCCTTTAAGCAACATTTTACTATGTATAATAGAAATGCATGTTCGTTGGCTGGAGGAGCAATCAACTTATGATGAATGGCAAATCCTCATAGTCGCCCCATTTTTTCTCTTCTAGTATCGCAGATTGATATATATTTAAAGGATTTCTTCCTTGTTTTTTTGGTTTCATTGTGAGTTTTGCTATGTTGAGAGTGGTTTGGCAAATATTTTTTTGGCTTTCATTTTTATTTTTTTGGGATTGTGCAATCAAGTGTTGGGTTAGCTTCCGATAAGATTCGAAACCAAAACCATAAGAAGAGGATCAAACTCTCTTACCATCTAAGACAACACCTTATTGTTGGGTTTTTATTGTACTTAAACTGTCAAAATGTTACATCAATCGAAAGAGATCTTATTGAGTAATTCATAAAACCAAATCGCCCTCAAATGAGCACCCCATTGCTCAAGCCAATGAAAAACTCTATTTTCTCCTAACAAAGGAAAAATGAGCACCTCATTGTATGTTTACTTACACACTTCTCAAGGACTTTTCCTACTTGAAATGAGTCCGATTATTGCATTTGTTATCCACAAAAACGTAAGGTATAGGCTCAATTTCTTTTCGCTGGACTAAATTACCCTTGTCTCTATCTAGACTTGCGAATTGTGTGAATTGTTGGATTCAAGTCGACTAATGCATTTGTTCCTGCACAGAGGAAAAGTCAAAGTAAAACAACAAAGAAATATCTTCAAAGCAAATCACCATCTGTCTCTCTTGGTACCACAACAAGAGAGACCGACATTAGAGAAGATCATGGATTTGTTGGGATTTTGTGAAAACATGCATAGGTGGAAATAAATCGAAATTACAGCGAAAGCAAAACTCATACATGTATCTCCAAAGTATTGTTCATGCAATTTAATTCTTATCCGTATAAATGAAAGAGTAAAATAAAAGGATGGCTAATAAGATTATCCTTATAGCATGCCCAAAGTAATTTGGTCCGGACATTCCTTGGAGTGTCCTCAGGGTAATTTGGTCCATATGTTCTTTAGTTCTAATCCTACAAATGTCAGGCTTCTAGTTTAGACACACCAATAATCACATGTAGAAAGAATTCTAGAGAGTTCACCACTTCAATAGCTCTAACAATTTTGTGTGAAAACATTTTTGATTTGATTACTCTAATCTCATCAAACTTAGCTCCAATTTATTTAAATTAATCCGGCCATTAACTCTAAAACCGTTTAGAGCATTAATTAGGACATTAACTCTGAAACTGTTTCAGGGCATTAATTATGTTGTTGACTGAAACCATTTCAAAGCATTAATCTAGCACTTGACTCTCAAACTTCAAAGCATTAATCTTAGGCATAACTAGTGCTGATTTTGTGCGCACGTTATTGTGCTTGTGCATCATATGCACGCATGACCATGACCCAAGACAATTAATTAAATCCCATTAATTTAACTTCAGCTCTACTCGTAATTGCAAATACATTTATAATATCGTTTCTCTTGTTCAAAAGTCATTTTGAATTAGTTATGGTGTGTGATCTTTCTAAGTTCATCACTAACACATTAGCACTCCCAAGAAAATTTATTGTCTTGATCAATCTCTAGGTCCTACAAGTCATGAGTGACATACAGCAATATGTCATAGTGTGAATGTTTTCAGAACATAATAAACCCGTCATCTTTGGTTATCTTGTAATTCAATCATTCCATCTTATTATGTCCCAATCAAACAAAAACCATGGAAATTACTTGTCAAGCTACCTATTCAATCACATCCACAAACCTAATTGACATATATTTTTAATGAGGCATAAACTATTCATTCTTAGTTATAACTCTGAACGAGGATTTCAATACAATGTCATGATTAAATAGTATAGGACATAATTATTGTACATTTTATATAATAAGAAGACAGATTCCACATTGCTCAAATGTGCGCCTTTATATGTGAATAAACTATGACCATCTAGTACAGAGACGGTTCATCGAAGCATCACTATATGCATTTGTAAACCATAGCCATCCAAAACACAAGTTAACATTGTACCTCAAGTCTAAAGATTATTTACACAAAACTAGAGCATGAAACGCTAAAAGCTTCCATGTTGCCAATTATTCTATGCATGTCATGTTTAGTGAATTTGTCCAATAAAATATCTGTATTCTAGCTCGGGTATCACAATACTGAATGGCTTGTAACTCATCATTCCCTTTTGTATCCAATATTTAATAATGAAGCTAAGAACACACCGATCTCAATAAAATCATCAATACTCATTGATCTGTTGATCGGGAATAGTCTAAAGAATTAGACTAACCATAAACCTCTCACACATATTCTTAACGCCTTAAGAATAAGTCAAGTAACAGTTGAACTTATGGAATCATTCATATATATACATAACTGGACAATGAATGAATACATCTTTGCCAATAAATAAATAATACAATTGAAAGTACAACCGAATCCCTTACATGTAATTATTACATGGTTTCTTTAGGGCATACACCCAACAAAATTTGCACAAATTCCATTGAAAATATTTTAATCAATTACATTGCACACTTGAAGAATTTTTTGTATCGAAGGATCATTTTAGCAGCAAGAGATACAATGAATCTCGAACTTCTTTATCTTAGACATCTTCTCGTTGCTGAAAATCCACAAATCTACTTCGCTGACCGCTAGGACAGCAAGGGGCAATCAAGAAGAGAAGATTGAAACATATTCCGGATCAAGCATAACAACGGTAATATTTGGGTTTGTTTACTTGGTCAAATGAAGTGGCTAATTACAAAAATCGATAGTCCACTTTCCTTTTTCTTTATGACTAGTCAATTTTTAGGTTGTAGGATAGAGGAAAGGAAAGAAAAGGAAGAAAAGAAAAAAGGAAAGGAAAGTGGATTCTCTTTTTAAAGGGAAAAGGGAGAGAGCATGCAAAGCACGCGAGATAGAGGAAAGGAAAGAAGAAAAAAGAAAAAGAAAAAAAGGAAAAAAGAAAGGAAAGGGAAATGAGTACATGTCATGGTAGTGATGCCAAGATAGATTAACTTTATTTTGCAATGCCTAGCAAAGCCCTTTGTTCATCTAATCAGAGTTGCAAAGTCGATTTTTGAGTCGTTAAGATGAGAAATTTCATGAAAATGATAGACTAGGGCGTTATGGAATTGTGTGGTATTGATGAAAATCGATTTAGAGTCTCACGCTCAGGTTCAGCATTATGGATAGTTTTGAATATTCATTTTGAACAATAGTTGTGTTAGCACATATGAGTCATTTCAATAGCCAGTGAACTTGGTTTAGCCGATTCATGGTTGAGGTAGCGTTTTAACTTGTTTTATGTTGTTTCTCGCTCATTTGATAGAAGGACCATTTTAGCAGCAAGAGATACAACCAATCTCGAACTTCTTTATCTTAGACATCTTCTCGTTGCTGCAAATCCACAAATCTACTTCACTGACCACTAGGACAGCAAGGGGCAATCAAGAAGAGAGGATTGAAACATATTCCGGATCAAGCATAACAACGGTAATATTTGGGTTTGTTTACTTGGTCAAATGAAGTGGCTAATTACAAAAATCGATAGTTCACTTTCCTTTTTCTTTATGACTAGTCAATTTTCAGGTTGTAGGATAGAGGACAGGAAAGAAAAGGAAGAAAAGAAAAAACGAAAGGAAAGTGGACTCTCTTTTTAAAGGGAAAAGGGAGAGCATGCAAAGCACGTGGGATAGAGGAAAGGAAAGAAGAAAAAAGAAAAAGAAAAAAAGGAAAAAATAAAGAAAAGGGAAATGAGTTCACGTCACGGTAGTGATGCCAAGATAGATTAACTTTATTTCGCAATGCCTAGCAAAGCCCTTTGTTCATCTAATCAGAGTTGCAAAGTCGATTTTTGAGTCGTTAAGATGAGAAATTTCATGAAAATGATAGACTAGGGTGTTGTGGAGCTGTGGGATATTGATGAAAATCGATTTAGAGTCTCATGCTTAGGTTTAGCATTATGGATAGTTTTGAATATTCACTTCGAACAATAGTTTTGTTAGCACATATGAGTCATTTCAATAGCTAGTGAACTTGGTTTAGCCGATTCATGGTTGAGGTAGCGTTTTTTCTTGTTTTATGTTTTTTCTTGCTCATTTGATAGGAGGACCATTTTAGCAGCAAGAGATACAACCAATCTTGAACTTCTTTATCTTAGACATCTTCTCGTTGCTGCAAATCCACAAATCTACTTCACTGACCACTAGGACAGCATGGGGCAATCAAGAAGAGAAGATTGAAACATATTCCGGATCAAGCATAACAACCGTAATATTTGGGTTTGCTGACTTGGTCAAATGAAGTGGCTAATTACAAAAATCGATAGTCCACTTTCCTTTTTCTTTATGACTAGTCAATTTTCAGGTTGTAGGATAGAGGAAAGGAAAGAAAAAGAAGAAAAGACAAAAAGGAAAGGAAAGTGGACTCTCTTTTTAAAGGGGAAAGGGAGAGCATGCAAAGCATGCGGGATAGAGGAAAGGAAAGAAGAAAAAAGAAAAGAAAAAAAGGAAAAAAGAAAGAAAAGGGAAATGAGTACACGTCACGGTAGTGATGCTAAGATAGATTAACTTTATTTCGCAATGCCTAGCAAAGCCCTTTGTTCATCTAATCAGAGTTGCAAAGTCGATTTTTGAGTCGTTAAGATGAGAAATTTCATGAAAATGATAGACTAGGGTATTGTGGAGCCGTGGGGTATTGATGAAAATCGATTTAGAGTCTCATGCTTAGGTTCAACATTATGGATAGTTTTGAATATTCACTTCGAACAATAGTTTTGTTAGCGCATATGAGTCATTTGAATAGCCAGTGGAATTGGTTTAGCTGATTCGTAGTTGAGGTAGCGTTTTTACTTGTTTTATGTTGTTTCTCGCTCATTTGATAGAATTGCGAGTTCGATGGTTCAAGCAACTTTTGTAGTTTGGTTTTAAGCATTTGTAGGTGAGTGAGGATATCTTTTCTTTGAGTTTGTAAACTCATATTTTGAAAGCATTATGGATTAAATATAGTATAAGTTATGAAATGGCATTTTTCTTACATAAAAGTTTGGATTGAGCATTTACAACTCTTTGGTTATTTATAAATGACTTTAGAAACATGTTATGAAAGGTATTGTGAAAGTTTATATGTATTGCTTTACAAATTTGGTTTATGAAATGAATTTTAAAATAATTTGAAAATACTTTACAAAAAGTACTTCTAGCGGTTAAGCTAAATTAATGATAGGTAGTCGCCAATGTCATTCAAAATAAAAGAAGTGATTTTGTTACTTGAGAAATCATGTAGTAAGCGTATGATGGCAAGGGTGGCATAGGAGTGGAGTAGTCCAACGTAAATGCAACCTAGTGTGAATTTTCGGGATGTCATTAGTCATCAAATTTGACTTATAATACTTTAAAAAATCCTAGCTATTGAAATATTATGTCACATCGCTTGACGATGGGTCATAGATGCTTATTATATGCATGTGGTCTTCCTTCACCTATCAGCCTAAGCTTTTGAATTGGATTTTCTACCATTAGGAGATCCTAACTTCAAATCTTTCAGGCCCTAAAGCTTAAGCTTTTAGAATGTTGCTAGTCTTGATAACAGGTATTTATATTCATGTGGTCTCTTTCCACTTATTAACTTAAACTTTTGGGTTGGATTTTCTAGAATCAATAGAATTTGATGGCATTGGACAACAAAACAATATTTATTTTATAATAATTTTTCAATAAAAACAAAAGACAATATTTATGTTTTCTAGGAAAAAAAGGAAAAAATAAAAGAAATTATACCTCATATGTTGAGATCAGAACTTTACATCACTTGAAAATGCTTTTGGCTCATCTTATTTTAAGATCATAAAATTAATGACATTACGTGGTCAATGTTTGTCTTTGTACATCAACATTAACCATGCAAAGATCAGTTAAAAGCAAACAATATAGATATTATATCCAATTATTTAATTAAAAATGTAGATTAAAAAAGAAGATAAATAAAATGATTTACTTTGTAAATTTTTTATAAAAGACTATAAAAAGAGAAGAAATATAAACTTAAGAATTAGGGATCGAATAGAATTCCGTGCATATGAACCGAGTAGGAATTTGCAGGAATTTGAAAAACCATTGGGATTGAAATCTTCAATCCAGAAATTTCCGAGCTGCGAAGATTGTGCTTCTGGTCCAATTTGGCAGGGTAGATGCGTGAAGAATCTTTATTTTATGTGAACTTGAAGAATGTTTCTGATTGGAGGATTTCCGGTGATAGGCAATGATGGGGAGGAAAAACCATTGAACTTACTCCAATCAAGCCTAATGACCATGGAACACGTAACAGCTTTTAGTTGACTTGACCATAGAAGCCAAAATTGTCGTTTTAGTGGTGCTCCTCCCGTTCACGAATTTCCAAAATCCCCTTTTCGAATAATACGAAATTTCATTGATGGATGATAAATACGTAACGTCGATTGTAAATTTGAAATGTCAATGATAGTGAACCCAATTGTAGATTATCACTTATTTTTTATTTTACTATTGATTGCGCAAATGTTTGTACGTATCTAACAAAATTAAAATTTTATCATGCATGAAATCAACAGTAAATTGCCACTTATTTTAGTTTGTACAAGTAGGCGCATAACTTTTTGTAGGTTGTCGATTGAAATAGCATTTCTACCTTCCACAAAGCCCCATAGCAGCTACCACTTATTTTTAGACTTTACCAGTAAACGCATAAGTAAGTGTTTGTATGTTAGCAATTAGATAACAATTTCATTGTCTGCAAATCTAATAGTCGATTAGCACTTTTTAAATATTTTACAGGAAGACGCAAAACTATATGTAAGTTATCAACGAAATAACAATTTTACCATCCACAAACTCAATAGTAAATAAACAGTATAGGTGGTAAGTTACTAGAACATTGACAATTGTAAGTCCCTAACATTGTTGCCCAATCAAGTTAATTTACTTAATTAATATGTAGCAAGCTGGATGATTAACACAGACCAAAAAAAAAAAAAAGTCGGTTGATTAACCATTGTTATTTAAAATTCATGAATGGTGTCATAGATTAACTATTGAACAAAAACTATTCGTTATTGGCCAAATGGAATGCTGCACAATCAAGTCACTGTACTTGATCAATAGGTAGCCGGTCCGACGATTAACCATCATTATTTAAAATTTATGAATGGTGTAGAGATTTACTATTACACGGAAACTATTTCGTATGGGCCAAATAAAATGTTAGACACTTCCTCGTGATTCTTAGACGACTCATCATGACCAAGAAACGATTTCCATGGCATTTTCGTCGGTCCAAGTACGGGGCATTTATTGTGATTGCTACTTTGCAATTTTCTCCTATTTAATATTTTTTGGGCAACAAAGAGGATCAAGTTTTCTAGACAATTTTGGTCGTGAAACACAATACGGAACATTGTTGCATTTGTGAAAGACTACCATTGCAAAACCCCATCGGAAGCAAAAATTGACCGGTGACTTGCCTGGTCTGTCGTACTTCCGTAACATACAACCACTTTGAAAAGGGTATTGACATTGTTTGATTCCTTAAAGTTATCGATTATTTTAGAGTTATGATAATTTTTTCTTAAATTACTATTTTAATTATTAAAAACTCCAAATTGATATATTTATGATAAAGTTATCCATAAGTAATTTTTTGACAACGAAAAAATACAAATTGATACATTTATGACAAATTTACTGTCCATTAGTTTGCGTTTAATTGAATTAATACTATGAAAAATCATAAATGAGTAAACCTATGAAAAATGGAGAGTAAAACTCAAATTGGTACATTTGTCAACTATCACGTGTCATTCAATTCAATAATTTAATTACAAAATTTAACAGAAACTAACAGAGAGTAAATTTATCACATGTATATAGTTTGAGATTTGTCAGAAATGTATCGGTTTGAGAATTTTCATAGTATTAACCCATTATTATATAATTTACCAATATTTATTTTCTTAAGTCACCACGGTGTTATAATTACTAATTTTCGAGACAAAACTACCAACCTTAATTTGAGTCGCTTAGTAACATTTATCCTACTTTTCCAATTTACCAACCATTTCAATAGTTTTGCGAACTTTTCTTAAATCAAATACCAACATGATAAACTTACCACATAAGAGTTTATGATTTTGTATAAGATTTTAGTAATTTGTAGGTTGGTAGATTATTGGAATAGTTGGTGATTACTTAACAATCAAATAAAGGTTGGTAACTTAGTTTAAATAAAGTTAATTATTTCATATAAAGGTTTAAAAGTTTAAATGCCATTGATAAATGATGGTAACTATGGGAATAGTTGGTAAATTTGAAAAGAGTTGATAATTTCTCTTATATTAAACTGAAAGGAGAAAAAACAAAATGAAGAAAAAGGAAAAAGACAAAATTTAAAATGATATTATCCCTTATGTGGATCCTTGGTGTTTGGCTAAGAGGTAACCTCACTATTGAAGAGAAGTTGAAGCTTCCATAGGGGCCTTTACGGCCTGTTCGTTTGATATACAAGTTTGGCAGGCTCTACAAATGTATTCCTTATTTTAACGTGCCGATACCCGCATGTCATGTGCCGCTAAGTTCTCCTTGTATCTTTGTCTTTCCTAGAGGGAAGGAATATCCTTTAGAAGTTTTACATCTCGAAAATTCTGAAGTCCGGAGAAGGATTAAGATGAAGCATTTTAAGAACTTGCTTAGATTTGTTTACTTAAAGTTTATAAAGGAATATAAAAAAAAGGGAAAAATTCAAAAAGATTTAAAATTAAAAGAAAGAAAGGAAAAGAGCAAATTGTAGGTGCATGGAATTGATCCATTGTGCACGTTGGAAAAAGTACTATGGCCCCTTCACCGAGCTATTACCATACTTTCTATTCCTTTATGCATCTTTTACTTTATATATGATAGAATAGCATGTTAGTTGGTTGAAGGATGATGCATGGCAAATCCTTATAGTCACCTTGAATTTTCTCTTTTGGTATTGCACATTGATATATTTTAAGGTTTTCTTCCTTCTTTTTTTGTTTTGTTGTGAGATTTGCTATGCTAAAAGTGGTTTGATATAGATTTTTCAGGCTCTAGCTCTTTTCTTTTTGAATGTGCAATCAAGTACTGAGTTAGCTTCTAATAAGACTGGAAACCAAGATCACAAGGAGACGAGCAAACTCCTTTCCATCTAAGACAACAACTTATTATTAGGTTTTTATTGTCAAAATCTTACGGCAACTGAAAGAGATCCTATTGAGTAATTCATAAATAACATAAACCCACAAATGAGCACCGCATCGCTCAAACTATTGAAGAGTTCTATCTTCTCCAAACAAAACAAAAATAGCACCACATTGTATGTTTACTTACACATTTCTCTAGGGCCTGTCCCGCATGAAATGGGTTGGATTATTGCATAAACTATCCACAAAAACAAAAGGTATAGGCTCAATTTCTTCTGGATGAATTAAATTATACTTGTCACCATCTAGACTTATGAATTGTGGGACTTGTTGGATTCAAGTCAATCAAAGCATTCGCTCTTGCACAGAAAAAAAGTCCAAGTAAAACAACTAAGACATTTTTTAAGGAAATCGGCTGAAGTGTTTCTCTTGGTGCGAACATAATAGAAGGTCATGGATTTGCGCAAATTCTATTGGAAAGACTCCAATCAATCGCACTGCACCCTTGAAGAATTTCCTGTATTGAAGAACATTTTTAGCACTAAGAGATAGAACCGGTCTCGAAAATCTTTAGCCTAGTCCTCTTCTTATTGATGCAAATCCAGAAATCTACTTCACTGACCACAGAGACAGCAAAGGGCAATCAAGAAGAGGGGAAGATTGAAACTTATTCCAGATCAAGCACAACAACTATAATATTTGGATTTGTTGATTTGGTCAAATGAAGTGGCTAATTAAAAAAAATGACTAGTCAAAAAGAAAAAGGAAAGTGGACTCTCACATTAAAGGGGAAAAGGAGAGCACAAGGAGGACGCAGACAGAGAAAAGGAAAGAAAAAGGAGAAGAAAAAGAAATAAAGGGAAAAAAGTATACATCACGAGAGCCTTGTCAAGTCAAAATAACTTCGTTTTCCAATACCCGATAATGATTTAAGCATTTTGTTCATTTAATGAGTGATTTTCAAAATTAAGACATAAGTTCAAAGTTACGTGAAATTTGAACAGCAAGGTCTAATTTTTTAGTTGTTAATATGAGAAATTTCATGGACATTGTAGATTAGAGCAATGTGGAGCTATGGGGTTTGACAAAAATTGATTTGGAGTAATGGTTTCATCAATATGAAATTCTAAAGTTTCACGCTCAAGCTCCGCATCATGGATAGCTTTGAACATGTTGAGTCTTTTTTTAAGAGAGTAAACTCAGTTTAGTAGATTTGCAGTTGATGTATTGTGATAGGTTTTTTCTTTTGGTTGTGAGCTGAGTTAGTTATATATTTCTGAGTTGTATATGATTAAGATGAGTTTCCTGGGTTTAGTTGTTAGTTGGAGATGTGTATATTCTTTTTGATGGATTATGGAAACTCTGGCATTACAATAAACCTGATTCTTTGTTGGACACACACACACACACACACACACACACACACACACACACAGATATATATATATATATAGTGAAGATGATAAATATATTTTTAGATAACATGTTGTTGGTTGTGTTTGAGACTGTGTTCTTTGGGTGGAAGGATGGCTATGTCATTCCCCATTCTTGTTGGATTTGAGGTGTGACAACAACCATAGTTCAGTAAAAACCACCAATATAATCGCTAAAACCTAAACAGGAGTCGTACCAAAACTGACCGAAAAACAACCAGAAGCCAACGGCAAATCCGAGATGCATGCTCAAATAAATTTGCTGACCGGACAGCAAATTTGGCAGTGGAATTTGTCGGAATGCTGCACAAGGACTCTCAGGGTAGATGTACTATTCAACTGGCACAGGAATACATCGTTCATCCCTTTGCATGGTGCATTTTGCCAAGAAATTCGGGAGGATTCTCGTTAAGAGGTTACCATTAAGATCTAAAGTCCTCAAAAGGCACGCGCCTAGGAATGTAGGCGCAATTCCTCCAGTCATGTTGTTAATCCTTGTGTTCAACAGTCAACACCTTGAGAGTCTCCACCATTACCCATCAAACGGTTGTAGGAAAGGCTAAGTACTACAAGAAATCGAACTTTGCAATTTGAATATGGAACGCGGCAATGGAAATGATTGTCTCTGAGAGAAAAGAAAATTGTCTAACGCAGGAGTACACCAATATCATCTGGAATCAGTGAATCAAAGTTGTTCCTCCAGAAATCCAAGTAGATACCATTCGGTAGAAGAGGTAACAATTTTCCATTGAGCTTTTTGCTACGAAGGTCAATAATAGTCAGTGTAGAAGTATGAATAAATGGAGCTTCCCCCAAATACTCAAGAAGATTACAGGAAGATTGAGATGTACAAGCTTTTCTCCATGGATTTGATTGCTTGAAAGTTCCAGCAACTTTAATGCCGATTCTTTTGCCAAGAATTTTGGTAACGAATTCAACTCAACTGGCTGGGACCCAACTTCAAAGTGTAAAGAAAAGGGAAGGAGTGCAATGAAGAAGTGGAAGCAGTAGCATTATTCGACAAACCATTGTAGGAGAGATAGAGATGGGTGAGGTTTCTGAGGTGCTGAATGACATCAATACGCGAAGAGCCAATGAAATTGGTAAAACAAAGTGAGAGGTAGTTAAGCCCTCGAAGTTCACAAATAAATGATGGGATGAAACCCTCTAAATTGGTGCTGCTCAAATCAGGCAATTGATAGCAAGAGACAATAAAGACACACTCAACTAACTGGAAAACTGATAGGTGGAAATGTGCATCGTCTTAATCAAAGGAAGTGTAAAGGGAGACGGCCATTGTTCCCTTCAATGAGTTGCACAGCAAATCTTGTTTCACAAGGTTCTGAAGTTCTTCATATCGTGGGGACTTCTTGGACATAATAAAGGAACTGAAGCAGTTCGATTGTTTAAAGACAAGTCCAAATAAGTCAACAACAAAATGTTCTCCATTGAGGTCCAGATCGATCCACTCAAACTGCAATTGAACAATTCTAATCTCAACAAGATTCTGAGATTACTGACTGAATCTGGAAGCCTTCCTGAAATATTCACGTAACTCAGGACCAAAGTCTCCAGAGGACTTTGCTCTGGAAAGTCATTAATGAACCCTGAAAATCACAAATCACTTGACCACAAATCTCCATTTTACCCAACTTTCTAATTATTTATAGATACTGACTGATCTTGGAAAATTTAAGTATAAAAGGCACCGGTCGGATGAGATCACATGTAAACCTAATTGATCCATGTTTTTTGGTCTTTACTTTTGCATTCTTTGACATATATCACATTCCTTTTCCTTTCAACATAAATGAAGTAATATTGTGGCTATGAATTTATATGTTTACTGGTGGAACACATTCTTTGATTATCCTGTCACATAAGTCGAATCTAAACTCCTCCAGTACATTTCGACTGATGAAATATTTAACAACAATGTTAGGATTTGGAACAGTGCTGCTGCCACAGTTCCAAGCACATCAGTCAAGTGATCCTCATGAGATGATGCCTAGTGAGCATGCCTAGGGATCAACTTTTTTGTCTCAGTGCATTTTAATTCTAGGAACTGGGCGATAGGTTGCGAGAGTCTTCGATGATCTAGCTAAGGATGTCAAGTTCCATAGTGGTGCATGCTACTTGTTGGAGTTCTTCAGGCAAGCGACCCAATACCACCAGAACAAATGGCACGTGAGATGGACAGGGATCGACTGTGCGTACTTCAGCAGCATGTGGTCCTTCATCTCGCCTACTGCTGCTTTCACTCTCTTAGTTTTTTCTGTCGTTCAGGCCTTTTATGCCATTGGCATGTATTATCATCTCAACAAGTAACCAACCTCAGAAACTCAGTTTCAGAAGCAAATTTAACAAAATCTTATAAAACCAATGAAATTTATGAACGTACCGGTTTCATTTCTGGATAATGCTTCGGCTGCTACTCGTAATTGTTTTTTAGATCATGTGCCACCATATGGAACTAGTCCATGACACAATTTAAGGCACGGCGAAGAGCATTTATATTAACTGCAGGATTTAATAATTCTAGGGAACTTAATACTGCGGATTGAAATTAACAGACTATATTTCATAAACAATGTGATTCTTGACTTGAAAGCAGCAGAATCACTAATCAGACCATTCATTAAACGAATGAGTCACCCAAGTTCCGATTGCACGCACCAAGCTTGTGAATTCCATGTACCTTGACAAATCTGGAAGACAGCACCCTTGGTCCAGTTTGGCACAGTACATATTTCAAGAAATTTTAATTTTTCTTTATTTAAGGACTTTCCTACCAATAGACATATAGGTCTTGAATTCCTTAAATCCAATTATCTTCTACTAGATGCACGTCCTCAGTTCTATGTTGACAGTTATAATGGACAATCATGGAGAGGAAAAACTATGAACTTACTCCAATCAAGCATAACGCCCAAAGTTCAGCGAACATGATAACATTGCAAAAATCTGAATAGTAAAAGTTATCCCAAAACTGATGATACACACGCCTCCATGACCGGATATATATGAGGGTACGTCATGGACATTTCGTCGAACAGATCGCGGCCGATCGATTAAGGAGCAGATTTTTGAGATTTCAAAGCCGCGTTTGTGACCATACGCAAACGGAATTAACAGAATCGAATAAAAGACTCTAACATGACCAATCCTAATCGAAGCAAAACGAGCTTTACGTTCACTTCACCTTCACCAGAATCATGGCTTGATGGAGAATTGGAAATTACCCAGTCAATGAATCGCAGTAGCCAGTCACAATCAACTATTGGGATCTTTCATGATCGTCGTCAGCTAAATTGAAGACCAGTGGAAGAGCTTCAAGCGAGTTTTGGCCCCTGAAACAGAGTTGAACAAGGCTTCTCGGGAGCGGTAGTCCGGTGATGGCTAGTGGCCTTAGGCTCGGTGATGAGCCAGAAATGAGAAAGAAGTCTCCGGAAATGGATTCCCCGAGGTGAAATTTTCGGTGAAATTTCTCTCAAAAGTGCTCTCCGGAATGTTTTGAACTCAATTCGAGGGGAGCGCGTCTCCCTAGTCTCTACCGTGCGAGCGACGATGGCAATGAGGTTGCAGCGGTCGAAGGTGATGACCAGCGGCGATGGAGAAGGAAGAAATTTAAGTCACATGGGCCTTGTTTAAATCCAAAATGGGCTCCGACTGGAATCGAGGATTGAGGTTTTATGGGTCGAGTAAGCCCACACATCGATTGAGGACTTATGGGTCAAATTCATGAGCAAACGGGTTCAGGTTTGAGTTGATGGGTTTGGATCAAGCTATCGGGTCAATTTGAACTACGGTCGAATGGACTTCAAGAATGATCTATCTCTCTCTCTTCTTTTCTCATTCTTCCTACTATTATATATATATATATATATATATATGATTTTGTCCACAAAAATTCCAGTGTCAACATCACTTGACTGCCATAATTTATTTTTCCGATCATTTGAGCATCATATAACTTTTTAATTGATTATTTGAGTGTCATAATTTTTTTTTTGAAATATTCCTATGAGTAAAAAGCCATGCTAGATTTCTAGCACTCAAGGTGAACATTTTTTAAAAACTGTGGCACTCGACTGATCAATTAAAAGTCGTGTCATTCGTGTAAACATAATTTTAAAATTATGGCACTTAAGTGGTTGAAAGAATTATTCTTACAAGTGAGTCATATAGTTTTGACAACTAGGAAAGTTACAAAGAGGAATAGCTTGATGCAAAAAGAGTTCCATAAATGCAACATTTACATGTCGTTGTTTTTTTAAAGTATGGTATGTCAAACGATGCCACCATGAGATCTTTTGTCTAGAACATTTAGATGATCCACAAGCATGTCATGAAAGCATGTGAGGGAGGTGATAGAGTTTGTGTTTTTTAGCACTAGAATCCAAGGTTGAGGTGGTTGTTCATAGAGAGAATACTGGGAAGTTGTTGCCCTTTTGGGAGGAGAGAGATGGTGAGTACATGAACGTGTTGACCAACTATTGCTTGAATAAGCGGTCAGACGAGTATCTAATAGTGTTTTCATGGATCAAAGAGGCTTGGATTAGACTCTCACTTCGCCTTCTTTGATTGCCTTCTCTTTTTCTTTTTTCTTTTTTCGTGGTTTGCCGGCTATATTCCTATAGCTCTTATATGAGGAGCTTGGCAGGCCCCTAGTGAGCCCACCTAGAGAAACCTTATAAACCCATGAACCTCCCATTCGAAGGAGAGGATATTGGAACTCCCCACCTCCCCATTTCCATGTGAAAATGGTGACTACTGGAGCAAATCTGGTGGTTTCTTTGTTTGCTTTTGATAAATTTGGTACTTTAATAGCATCCGGATTTGGGCCTAATAGAGTTGGTGTAAAGGTCGTGAACAATGTTGGGATCAAGAGGTTCAATTTTATTTGGCTAAGAGAAAGGGTAAGATGGGTATATCCACTAAAGGGGTCTCTCAATCTTGAAAGAAGGTTAAAACAAGAAACACTAGTTCAACTAGCAATTGGAAGGTGACATCTTCGAGTTTACATGATGAGACATCCGATGTGCCTAGCACCAAAAATCGACATTAGTTGTGTGCCCTCCATTTGTGGTTTTCAATTGGATCATGTAGCTAAGTGAGCATATTATGAAGGCGAGATGAGAGACATTAAGAAGCTTAGAGAATATGACCATGTACTCTTACCATAGGATCATGGGATCACTGCATTTGCAAGAGATAGTGGGATGATTTTAAGTAGGAGACAGAAAGAGTTATGGTAATGACAATGGAAGGGGATTTCAAATATTGACCAAATAGCATTCTTGTGCGTCGAACACAAGGAGGGCCCTCCCGTCACTTTGATTCCTAAGATGATTGGAATTTTACTAGATACCCATCGAAATGACAATGGCTCTTAGAATGCTTGTCGTCATTGTGGTTTGTAAAATTTCACATTTTTGTTGATTTGTAGAGAAACTATTATGCTCACACTTGTATTTTGTTAAAGAACCTCTTTATAGATTGGGGAATTGAAGCACAAACTATCACGCCCCAATCCTTAAGCACGCGTACATCCCTTACCATTGGTCGATTTTGAAAGCGATATCCTAGGACGCATCGCCGACCTTTTTCATTTTAATATGCACATGCGAAAGCAATTATAAATCCACAGACAATAAAGTAATGAGATAGAAAAGTATGGCCATATTTTTCATATTGACATTCACAATTACTCTTTTATATAAGCACCTCATAGTATATAATGCAATACTATTCTCAGGGGTTTGATCTAACCCTTATCCACATATAATCGAGGTTTGACTAAACAGGATGGGATTTCAGTCCTCATCTGGGTCATACTCAGGATCCTCCTCATGGTCATCTTCTTCTCCAAAATCTTCCTTCTCATCTGGTTCCACATTAGGGTTCTCCTCTTCAAATTCCTCCTCCTCGGGCTCCTCATCAGGGTCCTGAAATGGTTATTCAATAACCATTGAGATCACGTCTCAGCAAGTTCTACCCCTAAAACTCGATTAGTAAACTAATACACCTTAGGGCTGCCTATGCACAACATGAGTCAGATAACTTACTTTGGCCTTAGATTCCACCTACATGTTAGCATAGATCAAATAGGCATCCAAGCAATCACGTCACTGATCGAAGCATCGATCAAATCGACCTAGTCGATTACACGCCAACAAGACCACTCACGATCATTTCCATTATTCCAACCAATTTACAACATCAATTCAAGGCAATGATCAATTGACTTAGTCGATTACGTCTCAATTAACCATTTACCGATCATTCCGTTCAATCAATCAATCCACAACATCAAATCAAGACAACGATCAATCGAATTAGTCGATTACATATCAACAAGACCACTTCCGGTCATTTCAACTATTCCAATTCAATTCCCAATTATGAATCACGGTTCTTAGGACACAACTTAATTATAGGTGGTAATCACAACCCCACCGAACAATTTTCTTAGATTTAGTGGCATCACGGCCCCACTCGGCAACTTTCAATATGTAGTGACATCATGGCCCCACTTGGAGATTTTCAATATGTAGTGGTATTACGGCCTTACTCGGCAATTTTCAATATATAGTGACATCACGGCCCCACTCGGTAATTTTCAATATGTAGTGGCATCATGGCCCCACTCGAAAAATTTAGATTTAGTGGCATTATCAACCGATGCCCAGTTATTCTTCAATTAATAACCAAAGATTATTCAATTTAGGAATAAATCCTAAAATCACTAATAAATCAATTTCTCACAAATTAAGGCTCGAATAAATAAACGAACTATACCACGACAATTAGCATGAAATTCCAATCACTGACCATCCCGGTTGAATTTCCAGAAAATAGATAATTAAATAAATAATTTCAAAAATTAAATTAAGAAATACAATAAATTCGATTTAGCACAATCTAAAGCTCAATTAAATAAACAGATTACACCATGATCATCAGCATAAAATTTCGGTCACCGACCATCCCGGTTGAATTTCCAGAAAAATAAATAAATAAATAATTAATTTCAAAAATTAATATTTAATTCCTAAAAATTCCACTTAGGCCCGAATTGCCTAATCAACACCCGATAAGGGTCGGGAAAAATCCCAAGAAGCATCCAATAAATACTATAGGCTCTATCTAAGTACACTAACCACCTAACTAATATGCAATGCAATCAACTAATAATTACTAATCCATTCTAATCTAACCATTCAATTACACTTAATTAAATCTAATCAACCTTTAAGTATAATTAGTAAACTAAGAAGGCATTAGTGAGTAAAACTCACTCAAAGCGACGGCATAGACGCAAGGATCGACTTTCCTTAAAGCGGGCCGAGCATCCGGGCTCGGGAAGATGGCTAAAACAGGCCACGAAGCTGCTGCCATACCCATTTTTTGCCCTTTCTGTTCACTGCTGATTGGGGCGGATTCGAGGCTAAGATGGCGAAGCAAGGCTGGTGGAGGGCGAGGGGACTCCGGCGGGTCGAGGTGGCAGCGCACGGTGGCCGGAGGTGGTCGAACCTTGGCCTATGCTGGCCAAAATGGAGCTGAACAGAGGCGGTTGGGAGTTGGGGTCGCACGGCGGGGCGGTGAGAGGCGCTGCCAAGCACGGCTACATGCGTGCTCACGAGGGGACGGGCAACCGGCAACAACGGTAGCTCCAGTCCAGCGACGTCGGCTGCTGCTCTAACTCCGGTGTCCTCCTAGATCTGGGACCCCGATTAGCAAACGGAGGGGAAGATAGAGGGTGTCAACGGCGGCTGAGATGGGTGAGGGAGAGGCGGAGACGAACGACGGAGCGGCGGAGTGGGTGATGCGCGGGTGAGGACGGCTTGCGACGTGAGGCGGGGTGGAGTAGCGATGGCAAGTTGCGATCTCTGCTTTCTGCTTCTGCTTGTTCGAACCAACCAAGAAGGAGAGGAAGAGAGATGTTGAGAGAGTGAGGGAGTCTAGAGAGACACAGAGAGAGAGAGCTAGAGTGTTGAAAAGTCAAAAAGTAAAAAGTGAGGGAGGAAGCAAAGTGAGAAACGGAAGAGGGCAGTCGATGGGGGATAATCTGCACGGGAGGAAAAATGAGAAAGAAAGAAAGAAAGAAAGAAAGAAAGAAGAGGGAGCTTGTGGGGAAAAGGTGTTTGGCCAAATGGGAATAAATTCAAAAGAAAAGAATTTCCTCAAATAAAAAATTCTTATTTCAATTTCTTTTGAATAAGCTCATAGATTCCCAAAAGAAATTTCAGATTAGAATACCCGGTCCCCACTTGCATTTCTACATCCAATTTCCTTCTTGAATTTCTCTCAAATGACTCAAAAATCAATTGATGTCTTACTTATCAAATTGATTATTTTCCTCATCCAAGAATCCCCCATGCTTCTCAAATTCACAATCCCCGGTTTCAACTGAACGAAAACGGCCATAAATCGACTTTTTCCCAAAAAGTCTCGGTTGTTAGAAAAATTTTCTGAGACTGATTCGACGTTCCTAAAATGACCCATGACATAACATAACTTCCAATTTCTGAAATTGGACTTAGATTGACGGTTAATTTCACTCGGACGCACTTTTAGTGTGACCTAGACTACCGGGTAGTTTTCAGAACTTTTTAGGACAAATGACTCGTGGTTGATTTTCTTCGAGCCACGATGAACCCACTTGACATATTGGTGATTCTCGATTGTCATGAAAATCTCTAGAATTCAAGTAAAGACACAGGGTACCAAAACGATAGTAAGATTAAGTTAGTGCCGGTTGATGAGAATTTTCCAATTTAGTGGGGTCACCCACGATCGGTCATTTATCTCAGTCGAACTGACCTATCTCTAATCTTAATTCAATTTTTAATTGTGCCGTAATGATCTCTAAAGATGAGCATGGTCGAGAAGTCGATTCATGGTCAAATTCTCAATCTATCTGACTTAAAGTCCTTAATAGCCTACCCAGCTAGTCTAGTTATCTTGTGAGTGGCTAACTCAGAGAAAAACACTGTAGTTGCGTTGATGAAATGCCCAATTTAACCAATCGAAATCAAAGTCTGAAAATTTGGATGTCACACAAACCATTTTCACAAACAAACTTGTTTAAGCAATCGAAATGCCCAATTTGCCCAATTAAACTTGTTTAAGCAAACTTCCATCTTTTTTCCTCACATATATTATCCTTTACACGTAACTCACACGTGAAACTTCTGAATTTCAATCCAAACAAAACATACTTCAAAATTGATTTTCGTCAAACATCACAGCTCCACAACATCTTTGGTTACCATTTCTACAAAAATCGCAGCTCAAAAACTCCTCAATCAAATCTCGTAGTGCAAAATCTACATAATTCCAAATTTGTGCCATAGCTTCCAAAATTACTCCGATTACAAGAATAATAGGTTTAAATACTTGTCCCGCATTGCAATTCACAATTGATTTGGCTTGCCAAGGTAACTCGGATGTGAATGCGGGAAATTTGTTCTCTTTTCCTCTTTTTCTTTCTTCACTGGCAAGCTCCCTTCTTCATTATTGTTGATGGGGTTTTTCTTGCGCCATCTACTGAAGAAGAAGGAAATAAATGGGCTAATGGGCTGGGCTTTAAGAGACTTGGGTTGGGAGCCCATTATTACAATAACACACCACATTCTAGTATAAAGAATTGTCACATAAAGGATGAATAGTTGGAGTATATTTCTAGCATCCATGATTGCCTTTCATAATTGAGAAGCCGAAGCCTCAACGTCATGATTTCAAAATTGGACTTTGGAAATATTTCCCTTCAAGGATTCAAACCCATGCAGTGAATATTAGGTTGGTCAATTTCATTCAAAGCACACTAAGGCAAATTTTGATCTTTGCACATTAAAGATTGTTTTTACATGGTATATAAAACCCTGAAAAGTGATTGTTGGAATTTGATCTAAAATTGCTTAAGAATACAATTGACCATTTGGTCCGTCAATAGTGAGAGAATATCCTCATGTAACAAAACAATACTAAAACATACTTAGATATATTCAACTCTAAATTTCCGTTTTCGAGATATTTTATTCCTTCAAAATATTCTGAATAATTAATATATAAACTGCTTTTAGATTTTAGCAAGTTGTGACAAGTGACAGCATAGGCAAGTTACAACAGAGGAAATGCTCAAGATTCATGCCAAGGAAAATACACTATGCAAACCCAACTGTAATTATTTCTATGAAAAGTTCCGAGAGGTATTGAGTACTTGCAATTATATGAGTCATGACAATATGCAATGATCATAAACACATAAAATTTTCAGAGACGTATCGGAGAGTATGCATACCCCAGTTTACAAATTTCGCTGACCAAATTTCGACCCTTGACTCTGTTAGATTGATCTCACTCCACTTAATAAGTTGAGGGATAGTCATCATCAGATTAAATGGTTATAAATTGTCCAGCTTTGACCTCAGTATGAAGAAGAGAAAAGAAGAACAACATCATAGATATGCTCACTACTTCAACAAGTTGATGGGGAAAAAGTATGCCTTTAAAGATTCAGCAGGTAATATACATGGTGACAAAATTGCTAAATTGTGCCATTAGGAACAAAAAATCAAGGCATTAATGTTCCAAGATAGCAAAAGTGAGAAAGTAAGATGGAAGCAATGGAGAAGGATATGAAAAAACTAATAATGTTATCAAAGTAAACCTCACACATAACATTCTTCCTGCCTTTGGAGAACTGCAACATTGGAAACCTATTTTTGAGATAAACTACAGTCCCAAACAACTCCATCTGTCCTTACAATTTAAAATTAGCAAAAGAGATTTAAAAAATTAATAGGTAAACTCAATGTGCTCATTAATAATATTAATTCTCCATATTGGGGAGAAGGAAGCACATATTCTTATTTACATTTTGAGTCTGAAATGATTTCAATGGTATGATTGAAAGAAAAAAAAAAAAAGGGCATCGGAAATTTTGGTGGTAGATTGTTTCCCCTTGACTATGTGTCGTTTTCCTAATAACATCAAATATTTGGTTTCTTTGTTAATGACAACCATCTAGAACCATTGATTTCTTTTTCATAAGATATAAATGATACCATTTGAAATACAATTCCTTGACCTCGTTAACATCTTTCCTTTATGCTAGTCCCTGCTTTCCCTTCTTGTATGGTTCCGACTCGGTTGCATTTCTGATCGAATGTAATCTCGAGGAAAAGTTAAAAGAATATATCAACAAAGCCATGTAGATCGAGCTCCAATTGAAGTTGATCAAAGCTCAATCACGCTTGAGTTTGGTATGTTGACCGTTTAGTTTGGAGATTAAGCGGTGATTTGTAGACGACAAATTTGTATACGAAATTTGTGTACGCGTATTTTGGTTCATATTGGTAGGGATCTACCTATGGAGTTTGTTCACACTAGGGAGCTTAATGATGTCATCGAGTGAACATGAAAAGTATTTGTTAGAAGAGCAAGATCTTGTACATTGCATTAGCCTTCTAATTAATACTCCACCAACTTTTAATTGTGTGTGCATTCCAAAAGTTTGGATCACAAGCTTCCCATTGATATAAAAGTCAAGTCAACCAAAAATCAGATGAAATTGTCATAATCGATTAAGGTTTGGCCAAATTTGGATAAAAATGAATAACACATAAGAAATTCATATGTTAAAAAAAAAATAAAATTGGGCGCTAACCCACCTGCGGTTGAGGAGGATTTATCTATAAAGAAAAGACAGAACAAAAATATCTAACAAAATACAGTACCGATCTATAATACGAACCGCAAATCAGCCTTACCAATGAGTTGCACTAAGGTAGTGCAAAGCTCTAAATCAGTAGCTAAGAGAAACTGCCATGGAGGTCTAACTCCCAACAACATTGCCGAAAGATTGTGATTTTCAGCTTAATATCATGCTATAACTGCCCCCGTTTGCTCTCTCTATTAAAAGTGTTTTTCAGCTTACGCCGGATATGCACATTTTCTTTTTCCATTTTTCATTTTCCCTAACTTTTTCTTTTAAAAATTAACACAATTACCATTTCCCTCATCAATGATAAACATTTCCCCATTTTAGCCTCATTTCTCAACCTTCACTTATCAGAGGCTGTCTAAAGCATGCAGGTGTTGAGATGGTGACAATAACAACTGACTAGGTTAATGCCCTTTGGCAGAGAGGAGAGAAATTGAGTCGAATCAATACAGATCACGAGCAAGACGCTTAATCTTGAGTGATGCACCATTATGCTAGGGGATGTTAAGACCACAGATAAATATTCAGCAAAAGATGGCTGAAGGAGTTCAACTAGACTGCAAGTGGATCCACTATTGCTATTGCAAAGGATTAACAAATGCAGTAATAAAAAGTTCATGCAGGGGCAAAGCACAGGGCGAATCCAGTATAGTCTTTGCCAAGAAAAGAATTTGGATGCTAATTTAAAGGACACCCTTGCTCCAAACAATACCAAAGTCATTTCACCAGAGGCAGTGCTGCCTGCGGCAAGAATGGACTCAAGGAACTTAATAAGTCCATTGGCTCCATCTTCCTCTATTTGCCGCAACTTTAGGATCACCGACTTCTATTGCGACAAATGCCAAGGCGACGGTGAAGCTCCTACGCCAAAACTGACAGTGGAGCTGGAGCTGCAGCAACGAACGCAGAAGCTAGAGTTGTAGCAGTGAACGTTGAGTGGCTGCACAACTAGTGGCATGGTGCGCCACGGCCTCCTCCACCTCTAGCTCCTCCTCGGTGGTGAATTGTCTCGGTTCATGTTTTCTCTATCTTTTTTTCTTTTTTTTTTCTTTTTTTTCTGGTTATGTTTACGTCGAAGCTGCAACTGTGATTCTCATTGCCACCATGGCTGCCTCCATTCAGCTCCCTCTCGGGTGGTGGACAAGTGATGGTCTTGGTTCATGTTTTCTATGTTTCCATGGTAAAATTTGAAGGAAACGAACAAAGGCAAATATGTTACGAGTGTACTAGTTTGAGATTTTTGGTTAATCTAATATTAATTTGAGATAAATTTGTCATAGGTATCCTGATTTAGGGTTTTTGGTGATCCAAAAATGAGTTTAAGATAAATTTATTACAAGTACACCAATATGAAATTTTATATAGTATTAACAAAAATATATATATAATAAAATGCATAACAGAAAATCATCAATGATTATGATCACGAGTCTGCCAACTTTGCCATCGAGCAATGGAGGGGAGTCTGCAAAACCTCATTAGCAGATTTTTGAAATGCACAAGACTAATTTGTAAAATGGAAAAAATTATTACTTTTGTACAATACATAACTAAATTGATTAGTTGTCGTTACATAATGAAATCAAAGAATTTATACCTCACACACGGGAGGTAGAGTCTATTTTTCCTTACAAAAGTGATTATTCTTTTTTCATTTTACATAGTCTTTAGATTACTTGGTTGGATTCATTAATCCCACTTTAAATATCAATTAATTAGCTTTCCAATACTGCCAAAATCATACTGATTGGATATTTGACAGAAAAAAATATCATGACTTTCCACTACGGTGGTCCATTCGACCCGAATTCCAAAAATTTGCTATGCCGACATATCTTTGAAGATCGAATTGCATTTTAATAGTTTGAATCATGAGCTTTTTGTTGATATAAAAATCAATCTGATGTAAAAGTTATAACCAATTGAAATTTGGTCAAATCTAGACAAAAAAAATAATATATATAATATCATCTCTAAATATATATAGTTTGGCTGTGTAGGAGGTTGGCTAAGCTTGCAGCAGAAATAAAGGATAGTGCATGAACTTGTATGGGATTTCAATGGAGCTGTGTTTGGTCTAATTCATATCACATCTTATCATTAATTTCAGTGGTTCATGGCTGTGGATGCAAATTCTTCAATGATCTCACCTTTGATGTTGACTCTACTTATTTGATCAAGTAATTGGGGCAAATGACCAAATACCACCATAACAAATGGCGTGTGAGATGAACGGCGGTGACAACGTCCTTGATCCTTCATTATGGTTGCTGTTTTTTACTTAATTAAGACCACCTTCGCTACAAATTTGACTTGACTGGAGAAAGCAAAAGTGCCGTTTCAGTGGTACTTAATCAACACCAAATATGGATAGTAAACTAAATTTGGAGGGTTGCACTTTTCCACGTCTATTTTCGTCTGTCCGTGCCCTATTATGGTGTTGACCCTATTGCCACTTTTGTGACTTTTTTTTTTTTTTTATATGGTATTGTTTTTTTAATCCCATTTTTCTCTTCCTTATTTTGTATTCTCTCCGTTCTCTCTCAGCGAATCATTGCCAGCCTCAATTCTCCTCCTCCACATTGGCCACTCCTCCAAAGTACGAGGAGATGACATGATCCAGTCATCACTGCTGTGAATGATGCCTTCTCCATATATTGATGCTAATAAAGTTGGTCAGAGTAATGACCCCTATATTAGTTATACAAAGGCCTAAATCTTCTAATCAAGGCTAGAATGATGAAGATAATCAAACTATAATTGATCAAAATATCCAAATTGGTAACAAAAATTTGACAAATCAAATTGGCCAACAAGCCAATCAACAACCAAATGTTGAAAATATAATGCCAGTGGTTCCATTTATACTACTCAATGTGAAAATTCTTGTTGGGCCTAACATGTCAAATAAAGTAAATAATCGGCAAGACCAGCATTATTACCTAGGGGCAAGATGGCCAATTAAATCCACACAAAAACCCTACATAGTTTGCTGAAGAAGTTCAACAACAATTAGGCTTACAAATGAGTGCTATTGTACATGTTTATAAGAAACCATGCACGAAAGGGTCGATAAGAGGTTTCCATTCAGAAAATTTTTATAATATTTTGAAGATGACAAAATAATCAAAGATTACTAATATGTGTATGGATTGAATAGACCATGTGAAAGAAGTACAAACCATTGTCCTAATGGGATATCTAGAGCTTATGAGTTATTTATTGCTGAACCTGAATTTTTGTCCAACAAATCATACATGCAATTATCGATAAAAAGTCAACAAATATGAATGAAAAAAAGAAATGAAGTGAACGAAATAAATAAACAGATGTATAAAAATAAAAGGGGCCTCCCGCGCGCTCTCTCTCACGTGCACTCCCTGGGCGCGAGGAACACACGGAGACTGAGAAAATCTCTCTCTTCTTCAGCGCTCTGAATCAAATCCAGTGCCTTAGCCCGCGGTGCCTACTCTCCGCGGGGTTTTTCAATCCTTCTCGAATTCGTTACATCCGGTCGAAGCTTCTTCATCGATCTCAGACCGGAGCCAGTTGCAGATGAACTCCGTTGGATGGATTTTATCACTGCCGAGCATCGCCATTAGAGATTCTCGTAATCTGCGTCTGATTTCTATCATCTTCGTCCTCCGATGGAGGAAAACGGCGTGACTGAAGCTTGATCGAAATTGAACTCTTCACTTCGAGCTCCTAATCATTAAATCGAGCACAAAAGGATTAAAAGCTGGTTTCCGATTTCGATTCGATCAATACCACTGATTTCTCGGTATCTTTCTTGGATCACCAGTGCTCGTCTCAGTCCTCTACAGTCACTGAAGAACCTCCGGACGGAGTTAAAAATAAAATCCTCGTCCGGCTCAGGAGCTCCGAGGCGGCTACCTCTCTACGTTTCCAGCATCGCAGTCACGAGAAGTGCTCTGTTTGCCCTTGCCTTTTAGTCAAAATCGTTGGAGCACTCAGATTCAGGTTCCTTCCTTCATCACCGGTGTCGAAACTCATTGGTGACATCTCCAGGACCTCTTCCATCTTTTCTAATCATCAGTCGCGCTCAGTTATTGTTCTTATTCAAGGTCGCGAATTCGTGCCAAAGCCAATCGTGTCTGAGTTGATCTCTATAATTGTGAATGTCGTGCATTGCTTTAGTGTTAGTCTGGTATTGATTACGTGCTCGCTGTCGTTTCGTTTTGTTCCTCAACCAGACGCTCACCACCTGTTTGCTAATTTGCCTGAATCAATCACGTGATGTATAGTTGATGTCAAACAGAAACCGAGCTTCAACTGAGAACTAAAGGTCTGGATTAGATGAAGATCATCTCTAATTGAGTATCTATATGCGACTTGAGACTGTTTTGATGATGCCGAGATGGTTTGGTTATGGATTCCTGTTTTGTAATCGCAACTGGATGCATATTGCCTGTTTGATGATACGTATGAACCAGAGTAGTGCGGATTTGTTCTTGTTGTCGATTGACATAAGAACATATTGACATGATACGCAGATAGCGATCTTATAATGCAATTACCATGACGTTAATTGCTGGCCAAGATGGATTTCACACGATTTCAGTTCAATATTGGTCTTCATTACGTGTTAATTTTTGATTGATCGTTTGTTCTTGTATAGGTTGATACCTTGCCTCTTGCCTGTCATTTAAGATAATCTTGTTTGGAATCGCTTTCTGTGAATTCAATTCAGTGTACGTTTTGGGAATCAATGAGGACTGAAAAGCAGGTACAGTATAATAGAGAGAATGGATTCATTTGACGTTGAAGTGCTCATATATGTGTAATTTTGAAACTGATCAGTAAAAATCAGCCCAACAAATCAACTTAAATGTTATATGGTTTCAATCATGTCCATTGGACCGTTTCTGATTTTGTTGGATTTGGGCGGTGACAAGTCCGAGGATCGCTTTCATGGGCTGGGGAAACTAGACTAAGACTAATCAAACCCTCTTTTTATTTTTTATTTATTTATTATTTTATTTGTTTTATATATAATTTTCATTATTTTCGAATAAAGATTGCCTGAAGTGTCAACTGAAAATTAAGTATCAACCGTCCTTCCCATCTCTCAACATGGCGAGTTTCCTTTTGGAGTGGTAGTTGCACACTCTTAGATCTCGTATCAAAGACTTGGTCGTCGACTTGTCTTCCCCTGGGCCTATGACCACTGCAAGGCCGTGCACTCTAGATAGATGTGCGTAAGAGAGAGAATAATGTGTGCCCGTGAATGTGTCCAGGTCAGTTTGGCCCCATAAAAGGCAAATCAACATTTTTCTTAAACGGCATTTAATTCACATGAGAAAATATTGTCACTAGAATGACTCAAAATTGGACAGAGACCCTTTTTAAAAGTACAAAGACCATTTTGAACAAAAGAAAGTGAAGGAGCTATTTTGAATTTGAAGTAAGAGTACACGATTTTGATCCCACTCTTCTTCTAACCTACTGCATGGGGCATTGTTTGTGATAGCTGCTTCGCAATTTTCTCCCATTTAATATATTTTTTGGCTATAAAGAGGATAAGTGTTTGGACAGTTCCAGCATTCTTGAAACAAAATATGAACACTATTTTATGTTGTTGAAATTGGGGAAAGATTCAGTCTACAATTGGAAAATCCCATTGGTAGCAAAGGTTGAGACTTGCTTGTCTTCACAATTTGTAAGTCTCTTAGAAAAAATGATGGATGGCAAATAGCTTCTCCCTTACAGAAATCGAGGATTCTTTAGGAATCTTTTCTTTCCCTTTTTCTTTCCTTAATCGATTGAGTTCTTTAGGACATCTTTTCTTGTCCGTCTAGTTTTTCAAGCAAAGATTTCCGAGATGGTGGTTAATCGATTGGAAATGGTGTAATATGACAACATTTTCTTTGTCATGATATCTTAAGATCTCTTTGCACAACAAGTTTTAATTTGTTCACGATGACAATATCTCCCTTAAGAAATAGTTTTGTCTCCTCAAAATCGATAAAAAAGTAATGTGCAAATGTTGTCCATAAACTTTTAATACATGTTCAATTTAATTCCTAAACTATATGCAAATATTTAATGTTGCCCTTGAACTTGAATTAATGGAAGGAAAATATTCAACATTTTCATATTATTAAGGGACTAAATTGAATACATACCAAAAGTTTGAGGACCGCATTGCACAATGGGGTAAAAGTTTAGGACTATATTGCACATTGGACCAAAGTTTAGGACTTATCTATATTATTATCCCTTAGTTATTTACAATCACTTGATAATTTCTTATAAAAAATTAAAAAAATTCAACCCATAAAAATAGTATAGATAAGTTTTCATAAAAAAGTATGAAATAGTTGTTGTCTATCTACTAACATTTACCGAGTCCTCCACCCCTTCTTGCGCCTCTCCCGGTCTCCTACTTTTTTCTTCTACAATTCACTTGAAAAATTGGTTTCTTTTGATTTTGACATTATTGACTTTTTACCTTTTTGATAACAAAAAGAAAATATCATTTTAGCATTCTACATCTGACATACTAAAATTTATTTAAGGACTTGATTGAGAATAGGGAAGAGTTATAGGAGCTGATCCAGAAACAAATAAGGCATCCGATTGCGCAAGCAACATAAGTGTAGATACTACAGACGAATACCAACTGTTTTTGTTATGGCAGTTTGTACGATAGATGCAGACCTACTTTTTATTTCGATTAGTAATAAGCAAGAGTTCTATTGATCAATAGACAAAACCTGTCTTTTTAATGGTGATGAAGAACTATGAAGAGAAGAAAGATCGAAAATGCTCTTTTTGAAGTTTAATAACTGAACCTTAGTGGAATTCTTCATGGACATAAGTGTCTGAACAACACTTTATCCCAGAATCGATAATAAGCAAACCTCCATGATCTGATAAAGGCTAATGGACCACAAAATACCCAGAAGCCAACCACAAATCCAAGCGGTATGCCCATATAAAACCACTTCTTCTCGCTATCATTGTTGTCGCTGTCATCATCTAGGTCACTTTTAGATGGAATACAACCCGCTTCTTCCATCCCATTTGTGGTAATTGAGCAAGTTTTCTCGAGCAGAATCCCGCACAATCCAAGGCTTCCTCCAAAAGAACTTGAGCAATATGTTTCCAGCGGAAATCCACACAACCCACTATTATTTTCAAAGGAACTTGCTGAAAAGGTGAGAAATTGTTTGATCGCTGGGATGCATCCCACAAGTTTATTGTATGAGAGGTTCAGCACGGAAAGAAAATTAAGGTCTGAAAGCTGTGTGGGAATTGTCCCATTGAGGTCGTTCCGTGAAAGGTCCAAGGACTCAAGCTGTTGCAAGTGTCCTAAGGATGGAGGAATTGGCCCTGAGAATGCATTGTTTGATAAGTTGAGGAAATAAAGCGCTTTGAGAGCCCCCAGAGTATCAGGTATTGGACCTTCGAAATTGTTGCATGAGAAGTCGATTGAAGTGAAAAGAGTCAAGATCTTCACCAGCTCCACTTGCAGACCTTTGATGGTGATGCTTACCGTGTCCTGATAATAGAGTCCAGGAACGCCAAGGAATGGATATTGGATATAATTGAAGTCTACATTAGCCTTCATAGCCTCCCAAGTAGTGAGGGATTGAGCAGGCAGAATGCCACTGAAATTGTTGGAAGATATGTCCACAATTTGAAGCATCTTCCAAGTGCCATTAGTCCCTGGACATCCAACCCCTCCATGGAACTTGTTGGATCGTAAAACAAGGACACGTAGACTTGCAATGTTCTTCAATTGACATGGATACACGTCATCAATCTGGTTGTTTCCGACGTCTAAAACCTCCAGAGTTGTGCAATTTGCCAATGACTCTGGGAACTGCCCTTGTAATCGATTACTGCTGAGATCCAAAGTCTTCAAACCACATGTTTCGGGGAAATTGATAATGCTACCATTCAAGGCATTATTTCGCAGATTTAATACCTTGAGAGACTCCATCACCAAGCAATCAGGAATACTTCCCCTCAAATAATTATGAGACAGGTCAAGCACCTCGAGATAATCAGCTCTGCAAATTGATTCTGGGATAGACCCCTGGAAATTGTTATTGGACAGGGAGAAGAATATTGCCACAGAAAGACTCATACCAATAGCAGGTGGAATGACTAAAGTGAAGTTGTTACTCGAGAAGTCCATGTATATGGCAAATGGTGGTAGTGGCAACGTTTGTCCAAGGAGCCTGTTCTTATGGAGGTCAAGAACAGACAGAGTAGAAGTAAGATTAGCAACGGTGTTTCAATATCGTCCAGTAAATTAGATGAAAGATTGAGATACACAAGATTTTGAAGCTCCCATATCCATTTTGGTATCTTGCCCTGAATTTGATTGTCAGAGAGGTCTAGATATACCAATCTGTGTTGCTCAGCCAGGAAATCAGGTAAAGTCCTCAATTGGCAAGAAGCCAACTTTAAAGTTGTAATGTTAGGGAATGAAGATGCCTGGGAAGCAATATTTGTGGTATCAATGGAAAAATGATTGTAAGAAAGATCCAAATAAAAATGATTTTTCAGTTGCTGAACCAAATTAATATGGAATGAGCCACTGAAATTATTGGAAGAAAGTGAGAGGTACTTGAGCCTTTGGAATTTCCATATAGACTTTGGTAGTTCTCCTCCTATATTGTTGTTGCTCAAATCAAGTGTATCCAGTTTGTGCGATGCAGCATTAGAAAATTCATTCACTTGACCAGAAAATTGGTTGTTGGAAAGTTGAAGCTTCTGAATTGATGGAAGTGTAAACAGAGATGAAGGAATATTTCCTTCAGTAAATTGAATCGCAGGTCAAGAATAAGAAGACTCGAGAGATATTCCCATTGGGTTGAATCAATCTGACCAGTTAGACTATTGTGGGACAAAGTGATTTGTGTCAGATTCTTGGACTTGCTTAGTGATGGAATTGAACCAGTAAAATTGTTGAATGACAAGTCCAAATAAGCTAGTTGCGAAAGATTGGTAAAAGAGCTTGGGATATTTCCATCAAAGCTGCAATTCTCCAATTCTATTCTTGACAGATTTTTGAGATTACCAATTGATTCCGGGAGCCTCCCAGAAATATTCGTGAAACTGAGAACCAGTGTCTGAAGAGAACCATTCTCTGGAAATCTTGGCAAAGAACCCTGAAGGAGTCTGTTGAATGATAGGTCAAGGTTCTGAAGTGTTTGTACTTGGAAGATTTTTTGAGGAAATTCTCCCCGCAGGCCACAATTACTGAGATCTAGAGTCCCTAAATTGTGGAAGTTAGCAAAGAACTCTGGGACGGTGGTAGACAGATTATTAATGCCCAATTTAATCACCGACAGAAAAGGAAGATTCACGAGGGAAGAGCAAGACTCAATGGGACCTGATAAATAACAATTCGTCATGCTCAACACTTGAAGCTTCGGCAGCAAAGAAGACAACGCATTGCACAATTCATTGCCTGTGGCAGACACGTTCACTCCGTCAAGGTACAGCTCTCTCAGCTCGCTAAGATTCCCGACAAGCATCTTTAGATTCGGATTCTCGAGTTTCAGTGAAGTGAACCCAGGAAAATAAAGCATGGATACATCAAGAGTAACCAACCTTGTCAGACGTGATATTCCAATTGGAACCTGTCCTGTGAAGCCCGCATTTGAAAGATTCAGGTAAACCAAATTGGTAAGATTACCGAACCCAGATGGGATCTCCAAAAACTGGAAGCAGTTGAAGGCCAAATTCAGCCTCTGAAGATACTTGAGTCTGAAAAGACTCAATGAGTCGTTAAGTCCACCAGCGATACTCTCGTTGCTCAGATCAAGCCCCGTCACTTGGCCACCTTTGCAGGTCACGCCATCCCAAGAATCATTGCTCTGTGGCCATCTGACCAATTTGGAGGACAAAGAAGCAGTGAAGTTGAGGCTATTCTTCAATTCCAGCAGCAGCGATTTCTGATCGCCGGCAAGACACTGCCCCGAAACCAAAATCCTGCCTATGCTGAAGGGGTTGGTTTGCGTGAGTATTAAGACCAGCCATAGGAGGAGCCAAATCCTCATTTGTTTCAAGCAGATTAGGAAACACTATTTTACAGAGTTTGTGTGTGAACACATACAAGGAGTTGTGTTCTTAATGGAAGGCAGATGAACATGAACTTCCTTGTATGAGATTCCTATGAAACTGTGTTTGGTCTAATTCTTTTTACATCCTATCACTAATTTTTTAGTCCCTACTTGTGACTATCTAAAGTTGACTTGCGATTGCAAGTTCACCAAGTCACTTGGTTGAGCCAATGGTGGCCTTCAGTGGTTGTCGACTGTTGATGAAGGAAAGCCAAGAAAGAAAAACGAGAGCAACTCTTTCCCTTGCATATCATTCCCCGCTTTCTACGGTACAAGTTCCCTTCTAGAGAACAGGTATTCATTTCGCTCCCATTTTGTTTCTACAAGGTCTATCATTCTTAGAGATTTTCTGATTAATGGTCACTATTGGGAAAGTAAGACACTCAAAGATGGAGCTCTCAAGACTCCTATTCATGTTACATTTAGACTGATCTTCGAAAGTTAAGGAAAATGGAGACATCAGTCGGAGCACATCACCAATAAAACATAGAGATTCGTGTTTCTTTTTTTTTTTTTTTTTTTTTTTTTTTTTTGATAAAGGTGATTCGTGTTTTTTTTTTTTTTTTATTCTTTTTTTGATTCGAAAGTTAAGGAAAATGGAGACATCAGTCCACGGAGCAGATCACCAATAAAACATAGTGATTCGTGTTTTTTGATCTTTACTTTTTTCATTAATTTCTATATATCAGATTTTTTTTTTCCTTTCAAACTATGTCCTTATTGTGCCTATGGAATGAACAATTAAGGGTCGAACAGTTTTCTCTAAATATCCTGTCTTATGATTCAGAGCTGAACTCCTGAGGTACATTTCCGCCTTACAAATATCTAAGCAATGTTGGGATTTCGAGCAGTGCTACACCGCTACTATTTGTGTTCCAAGCATGTCTCCTCTAATGTCGATCCTCATGAGATGTCTCATGAGTATTGACCAGGAGGCTGCGAAATTCGTCAATGATCTCCCTATGGATGTCAGGTTCGATATTGGCTCAAGCTACTAGACCGAGTAAATCGGGGAATTGGCCAAATACTACTGGAACAACTGGCGTGTGAGATGGACAGGGATTAAGCCCAAGCACTTTGGCAGCCCTTGGTGCTTCGTTACGGCTATTGCTGCTTTCGTTCCCTTTGTTTTTAGCATCTTTAAGGCCTTCTTCACCGCTTATGCGTATTATCATCCCAAGAACTAACCAACCTCAGGAACTCAATTTCATAAACATATTTAGAAAAATCGTATCAAACCAATGAGATATGTGACATGCCTGGCTTCATTTCTTAATATTGCTTCGGTTGCTACTTATAATTGGTTTTATATTGGTTAAAACTTGCATCTTCATTGCAGCTAGATCATGGGCTACCACATGGAACTAATCTTGACAGACGATGAGCACCATATTGATGCTAGAATTTAACATTTTCAGAAACTAACAAAATGTTATTGCAGCCAATGAAATTAGCATACCATATTCTTCATCCAACATGATTGTGGACTTGCGAGTAGCAATAATCACTAATCAGATCAATGATGAAGTGAACTAGTCAACCAGGTCCAATTTCAAGCACATGAACAAAGCAAGAATTTGTAAACCTTTCAGGATTGAAATTTTTATACCCAAAACTCCACGCAGCTTCTTAGAGCTGGGAAGATTGCACCTTTGGTCTTGTTTGGTGGGCAAACGTGTGAAGAATCTTTATTTTTATCCGAACATGAAGAATGTTTTTAATTGGAGGACTTTCTGACAATAGAGAATTATGGAAAGAAAAGACAATTGAACTTTACTCCAACAAAGCATGATGACCAAAGTACACGCGTTAGCTTTCAGTGTTCTAGAGAATAAAATTCATTCAATGTTGACGAAAAAAGCAAAATTTTTCTTGTGGAAGATAATTACATAACATCGACAAAAAATTCAAAATATCGTTAATGACATGTAAAAAGTGATCAATATCTAGTTAATTCGGTTAGCAATTTGAAATTAGCAATGAAATAACAACTTTATCATTGACAAACTCAATGATATATTACCACTTGTTTTTAGATTTTACAAATGGACTCATAAGTAAATGTTACAAATGATGTAACAATTTTATTATCCGCAAATATGGTAGTAGACTAACACTTATTTTTTATATTTTACAAGCAAATGCATAATTGTTTGTAAGTTACCAATGAAATAACAATCTTACTATCTACAAACCCAATATTAGAAAACCATTTACCATGTTGTGATTAAGTTTTGAGTAGTAAATATATAACTAGAACATTTACGGTTATAAGTCATTAATATTGTTGCAAAATATCATCGTATCATTAACTTCTTAGTCCCTAAGCGCCGCTATCTTAAGCTGACCTGACTTATGAATGCAAATTCATCATTCCTTGCTTTCTACGGTACAAGTTCCCTTCTAGAGAGCAGATACTCATATCTCCCATTTTATATCTACAAGGTTTATTGTAATCAGGACCCCATTAGTCTGTTTAATGTTCACTATTGGGAAAATAAGGAACTCAAAGATTGAGCTCACGAACTCGGTTTTCCTGTTACATTTGAATTGATCTTTGCAAATTAAGTAAAATGAAGACATCAATCCGAGGAGATCACTAGTAAAACAAAGGTGATCCGCGTTTCTTGGTCATTACGTTTGCATTCTCACACGTCAGATTTTTCTCCTTTCAAGCTAAGGTCAAGCCCTTATTGTGTCTATCAAATTTACGATTGATTGTCCAACAGTTTCTCTTGTTATCCTGTTTCATGATTCAGAGCTAATCTCCTGTACGTTTCAGCCTTTGAAAATATGTAAGCAATATGTTGGGATTTCGAGCAGCGGTGCACTGCCACTGTTACCATTTTGAGCTCGTCTCCACTGACGCGATCCTCATGAGGTTGCGAAATTCTTCAATGATCTCCCTAAGGATGTTGGGTTCGACATTGTCTCCACTGTTACCATTCAAAGCTAATCTCCTTAAGGATGTTAGGATTTCACCTTTCATACACAACATGATAGTTGACTATATTGGGTCAAGCAAGCACGTGAGAAACATTGAACTTACTCCGATCAAGCCTGAAACCAAAGTACACCCAATAGCATTTAGTTGATTTGACTAGAGAATGCAAAATTATCATTGCCTCCCCCCCAAAAAATAAAAGAAAAAAGCCCAAAGTACACGTGGTAGCATTTAGTTGACTTGACTAAATAATGCAAAATTACCGTTGCAGTGTTAGGTCCCCTAGGGGATATCCAAATTCCCATTTTTGAATAAAACATAATTGCAGTAGGTACAAAATGTTGGTAATAAATTTGAAATGTCGATGATAACAAACTCAATCATAGATTATCACTCACTTTTTCTTTCTGTAAGTGACTATGTAAATGTTCGTAAGTTACCAATAAATTAAAGTTTTATCATTCACGAACTTAGCAGTAAATTGCCACTTATTTTAGTTTCTACAAGTAGACGCACGACTTTTTGTAGATTGTCAATTAAAATAACATTTCTACCTTCCACACAACCCAATAGCGATTACCACTTATTTTTTAGATTTTACTAGTAGACACGTAAGTAACTGTCTGTATGTTATCAATTAGATAATAATTTTATCGTCCACAGATCAAATTGTGAAATTAGCACCTTTCTTTATATATATTACAAGAAGGCGCATAACTATTTGTAAGTTATCAATGAAATAACTATTTTACCATCCACAAGCTAAACAGTAAATATGCAGCGTAGGTGGTAAGTTATTAGAACATTGACAATCATAAGTTTGCACAAACAAGTCAATTTACTTAATCAATAGGTAGCAAGTTGGATGATGAACCACCGTTATATAAAATTTATGGATGGTGCTACAGGTTTATTATTGAATGGAAACTATTATGTTTGGGCCGAACAGAATATTAGACATTTTGTCATGATTTTTAGACGATTCATCACGACCAAGAATAGAGTACATGGTTTCCATGGCATTTTCTTCGGTCCTACTGTACAGGGCAATTTATTTGATAGCCACTTTGCAATCTTCTCTTGTTTAATATTTTCTGGGCTACAAATAGGATCAGGTTTTGGACAATTTCGGCCGTGAAACACAATATGGAACGGTATTCCATAATGTCGAAATTTTGTAAGAGTTTGCCATTGTAAGACCCCGATGGTAGCAAAAATTGACCGATGACTTGCTTGGTTTGTACGTTAGTAACGGACAATCACTTCTTCTTCTTTTTAAAAGTACCAGCTTTATTTGATTCCTTGAAGTTAATTATAATTCTATAATTTACCAACATTTATTTTCTTAAGCCACTAGCCTGTAGGCTCGTTTATAACGTTTCAATTTTTTTTTCTGTTTTTTTGTTCATTGAAATAGAAAAAGAATAGAAATTCATTTAGTAAAATTAGTTAATTTTTTCTATTTCCTAAAATAGAAAAGTGGTTAGAAAATAGATTTGAAATAGAAACAATAAGTTAAAAAAAGTTACTTCTTGTTCTTGGGAACGGTTTTTGGAATAAGTCATTTTCTTTCTTTTCTTTTTTCTTTTCCCTTTTCTTCTTCCTCCTCTACTAACTGGTTGCCGTCACTTGCCACTAGTTGCCGGCAACCGCTGCTGATCGTTGGTCTTCGGTCACCAGTTGCTCGTCACTAGTCGCCAGTTGTTGATCACCGGTCACTAGTGCCACCACTAGAAGAAGAGAGGAAAAAAATGAAAAATCTATAAAAAAAATATTAAAAAATTAAAAGAAATTTTATGTCAGAAAAAAATTTGTAGATCGTACCAAATACATCATTATTCTTTTTCTATTCTGGGAATATAATTTTTATATAGTTACTAAATACGTTCTTTTACTCGAAATTGCTCTTGGAAATGGAAATAGAAAAAGACTATTCTTGAAAAAAAAAATTGATTGCCCAAAATAGAAATGTTACTAAAGGGCTATTTGGCAACGTGCCAAACAGTACCAGATTCTGATTTTTTGTTCCCAGGATTAGTTTGGGAAAAAAATCGCGTTTGGTAAAATTTTTATTCATGAGAACAAATTTGTTTCTATGAACAGATTGGGAGTAGAATCAAGAATAATAATAATAAAAAAAGTTGATTCTTGTTCTAGGAACAAATTTGAGAATAAAAAACGAACTCTTCTTCTTCTTCCCTTCAGCCACCTCGCGACTGCCGTCCACCACCGCTCGCCGCCATCCGCCACAGTCCGCCGCCGGTCTGGTGAGCTCGCCGGAGGTTCGCCAGGTCAAGGCGAGGTCCAGCGAGCTCGCTGGGGCTAGGCGAGGCCGAGCCTCGCTGGTGGCTAGACGAGCCTCGCCAGGGCTAGGCGAGGCCCGCCTAGCCCCAGCGAGGCTCGCCCAGCCCTGCCTAGCCACCGGCGAGGCTCGGCCTCACCAGGGCTGGACAAGCCTCGCGACACCCAACCCTGCTGGTGGCCAGGCAAGCCTCGCCCTACCCCAGTGAGGCTCGCCTAGCCACTGACAAGGCTCGCTCGTCCTCGCCGGTGGCCAGGTAGGCCTCACCCAACCTCGACGAGGTCGGCCTAGCCAGATCTAGCGAGGCCGAGCCTCGGCGGGGTTGGGCGAGCCTCACCTAACTGTCGACAAGGCTTGGCCAACGAGGGATGGCCAGAAGAAAAAGAAGAAGAATAGGAGAAAAAGGAAAAAATGAAAAGAAAAAAATGTAAAATGTAAAAAATTTATGTAAAAATTAAAAGAAATTGATTTGGAACAGAATCAATGAGCATGATACCAAACACAATTCTATTCCAGAATCAGAAATTTTGAACAGTTACCAAATGCGTTTTTTTACTCATAATCATTTTAAGGAATAGAATAAAAAATAATCATTTCGGTCGAATGCGTTAGGAATAATGTAATCATTACCAAACGCGCCATAAACATACTCTTAAAGTTACAAATTTTCAAAACAAAACTACCAACCTTAATTTGAGTCACTTAGCAACATTTTTTTTTTTTTTTCCGATTTACCAACCATTTCGATAGTTCATGAAATTTTGTTAAGTCAAACACAAACATGATAAACTTACCACATAAGAGTTTATTATTCTTCTATAAGAGTTTAGTCACATGTAGATTGTAGTTTGCGAGACAGTTGTTGATTACTAAATAATCAAATAAAGGTCGGTAATTTAGTTAAATAAAGTTAATAATTTCAGAAAAAAAGGTTTATAAGTTTAAATTCCACTGATAAATTATTGTAATTACCAGAATAGTTGGTAATTTTGAAAAGAGTTAATTTCTCTTATATTAAACTAAAAGGAAAAAAAAAAAGGCAATGCTGGGAAATGGGCCTTATCTTTACTTAGAGGTATAAAGGATAGTATAAAGGAAAATAAAAAGAGGGAAAAATCTGGAAAGGTTTAAAATTTAAAGAAAGAAAATAAAAAGCGAAGTGTAGGCGCAGGGAATTGATCCATCTTTGCACATTGCACGCCAGACAAGTACCATGGCCCACCTCTACCGGTCCAAAGGATTATTACCGTACTTTCTCTCCCTTGTGCGACCTCCACCATACATAATGGAAACGCGTGTTTGTCGGTTAAAGGAGCATCGACGTTTCACCCATGACAAATTCTAATACTCACCCCGGATTTTCTCTTTTTGTATTGCATATTGATATATTTGAAGGATTTCTTCCTGCTTTTTTGTTTCGTAGTGAGTTTTGCTATGTTAAGAGTGGTTTGATACAGTTTTTAAAGCTTTTTTTTTTAGATTAAGTAGTCAAGTGCAGAATTAGCTTCCAATAAGACTCGAAATCAAGAGCATAAGGAAAGGAGCAAACTTTCTTGCTATCTAAAACAACACTCGATTGTTAGATTTTTAATGTAATTAAATTGTCAAAATCTTACATAAACTAAAAGAGATCCAATTGAGTAATTCACAAATAAAAATCAACCCTCCAATGAGCATGATGTTGCTCTAGCTAATGGAAAGCTCTATCTTCTCTTTTGGTGCAAGATTTCGACAATGTAACAAGAAAAAATAGTTACAATAATATTGACACGTGCTAAAGAAACATCATCAAGTTGACACCCCTTTTTTAGACAAACTTGATAAACCGAATGGAAATCCAACTTGATTGCGGCACCCTAAACTAAATCACCCCATGGCGCTCTACTTCTAAATGTTTGACTTAAGCGCTCACAGCTGCCTAGACATTTGAAGTGATTTCGTGCGTCGAGGATGCTCACAATTGAAAGAAAACTAAACATGTCTATGGTACATAGGTGTTGCAAATTGGAGCATTAACGGCACCATAAAAAGCTCTATTTTGTGTTTTCCTCATTCGCAATTGAAAAGGACAAAAAAACCATAAAATAGAAAAAAATGAAAAAGAAACTAAGACCAAAACCAACAAAGGATTTTGACGAAATAGCAGAACCAATGACCACGATCAAGAAAGATGCACGAATGAGTGAAACTAGAGAAAAAAGAAGGTTGACTTTCGATAGACTTCAGTAGCACCATGATGTGTCCAACATGACTGATGAGCCTTAGAGAAACGGCAACTTCCTCTGGCGACAAGGAAAAGACCATCGACTCGCAAGATAGAGCTACTCTTAGAGAGAACGTGACCATATTTGCTACTATAACAAACAAATGCGTATGGGGCACTCTTGAAGACGACAACTAGAAAATGAAAATGCTGAAATGTTATATCTTTATTTAATAATTTATCTTTATAATGTGTTACAATCAAGGGTTATATATACCCGAACAATATATAGGAAAGGAAGTAATCTAATGTAACAAGCAAATTAGTTATCTTAATCTAATAAGGAAATTCTAGGAAATAATCAAATGTCAAAGCAATATTCCTAATATCTAATAATATCTGTATTAAAAATCTTTTAAAAGGAAATTCTATGATATTCATAAATATAAAGCCCATAAAAATGAGGACATGTGAGAAGCATCCAGGAAATTTCGTGCGAAATGGGCAATTTCAAGAATAGAGAAATGCAGGGGGGGGGGGGAACAAGGAGCAGTCAAAGTAAACGTCTGCTGGTGGGGACGATTCTGTCTAGCGTTAACGTAAGTAGCGGGACTGATGCTGTTACCCGCTCTGTGGACTTATGTGTCGGGAATAGGAGCAGAAACGCGTTTGTCTGTTGACATTTCTTTATTCGTTTTCGGATTCTTTGGTGTCAGTTTATGTTACGCTGGCTAGACCAAGAGAAATCGAACTTCAATGGAGAGGATATGACCAGCTCAGGGAATTGGTATATCAGCTATCGTTAATGAAGAAAATAGAGAGAGTTAAATGGTGGTGAAATCCAAATGGTGGTTTAATATTAGGATGATCGAGATATTGCCCCCTTTAGAAGCATTAGATTTCATGTTAGGTCCATTCTTGTCGCAGCCACTAAAGCCAAGATTGAATCGGAGATGGATATGGTTTTCATGTGAACGGTCCATTTTTTGGATTGGAGATAGTAGACATACAAAAGGTTGCTAAAAATTTCACAAGTTCTTTGATAAAAGAAAGTACCTATCGTTCACTTGTTAAAGTTTGATAAATAATAGATAACGAAATCTTTTTCTATTGATTGATGATTGTTCTTTTGTTAATGTGTGCTTGTGTCTACTTGAGTGTTCCAACTATTTTAGTAATAGAATAGTAGGCAAATGATTCTTATTAGCAGACTTAATTTAATTATATTGTAATTGTATCGTTTGTCTGCATTGGGAACATAGGCGTTGGGGTTGACCTCCATAGTAGATGTACGGTAATAATCCACGTCCAAAATTTATTTGCTTTACCCCACTAAGTAATGTCATTTTGCACAAAGTCACACCATATGCAAGATTCTCTTTGAATATATGTCCAGTGATGATCGAGACTGATTTCTTAGTGGTGTCCGGAAAATTTTTTAGCATGTACATAAAAGAGGTCTAGTTGATCAAATTGATATTCATATTTGAACTAGACTAGACTAAAAAAAGAAGATTAAATACTTGACTCAAACTCAATCTCATAGAAGCTCAACTTTTTCGGATTGAGTTTGACTCAAGATTTTTTTAAAAAATAAACTTGAAATGACTCGGTTCAATTTGACTTGGGTTTTTATCAACAAGTTTTTGTGGGAGCTTGATTCAAGCTTGAGCTCAAATTCGACTTTCATAAAGTTTGAACTGATGAGGTTCGGACTTGACTCAATCTCGCACTTGAATTTGTGAATAATTTAGGCAATTTCGAGTAGCTTGATTGGTTTGCACATGAAGAAGTAATTAAAACCTAATTTCAAAGAAGCAAGTGAGAAAATGCTAGGAAAGCACATAGTCTTTTCAATCTTGAGTGCCGTGTATTTCATTCTAGTTGAGGTTTTTCTTCGAATTGGGTTAAGTATATTTTCAATCCTCTAATTCATGATATTTGTGCGATTGTGTCCTTGAGAAGGCAAGCCATTCCCACTTCGATGGACAGTTGGAGTACACCATGACTGCTCCTCCGTAAGTCGAGCCCGTGATAAATTCTTCACATTTTCCAACCATCACCAATCATCGCTGGTGGTGGCTACGCCACGAAATCCTCCATCCGTTCTCACATCCCTCGCTATTCTACCTTTGTCTTCTACATTTTACTTTCTTATTTTTCCTAAAATAAAACTAGTTTCTTTTGACTTATTTCACTTTGGAAGTTACTGAGAAAAATCACGACGCTGAGCAACAAAATTAATTTATTTAATTAACATAATTTCTCAATTAAAAGAAAAGGCTATGTCTTTTTTTGTAGAAAAAGAATAGAGAAATAAAAGAAGTCTGTCTACTCTAAGACGTCGAGATTAGAACTTGACAACTATTAAAAATTCTTTTGGCTAATCTTATTTCAACATCATAAAACAATGATATTATGTGAATCAATTTCCTTTTTGTACAGCATGGTATCGATGTAGACAATCTGTTAAAGGTAGGTAGATACCACAACTTGTCATTGTAACACCAAAATGCATCTGTCTGATTTTTGTTCATTAAATAAGTAGATGCAAGAAAATAAATAAATTGATATGTATATATTTGAGTGCAACTTCCATACGATTTTACGGAGTTTGTGAGTGAACCCATACAAGGAGGAGCTATGGTCTTATCGGGAGGCAGATGGACATGAACTTCCCTTTATGAGAGTTCAATGGAGCTGTGGTCTATAATTCTTATCACATCGTACCACTAATGTCTTGTCCCTACGCGTGATAATCTTAAGTTGACTTGACTTGCGAATGCCAATTCATTAAATGACTTGGTTGAGCCAGCTGTGGCGTTCATTGAATCTTGACTGTTGACGAAGAAGAGTCCGGAAAGAGAAAAAACATCAGCATCTCTTTCCCTTTCTACAATACAAGTCCCTTTCTAGAGAACAGATATTTATCTCACTCCCATTTTATCTCTACAAGGTTCAATTGCATTTGGACTGAACACCGGAAGTGAAGGAGAATGAGGATATCAGTTGGAGGAAGTGTAAAGAGAGACGGCCAGATGGTTCCCTCCAACGAGTTGTACCTCAAATCTAGTTTTACGAGGTTCGGATCTCCTTCCCGTCGTGGGGATAACACGATATGTCTGAGATTCATGGACATACTGAAAGAAGGAACTGAACCAAATTAGATTATTTAAAGATCAGTCCAAAGTAAGTCAACTCCGAAAGGTTCCCCATTAAGGGGGTCGATCCATTGAAACTGTAAATAAACAATTCTAATCTCGACAAGTTTCTGAGATTACCGATTGAAGCTGGAACACTCCCTGAAATATACATGTAACTGAAGACCACAATCTCAAGATAACCATCCTCCGGAAAATCGGCAAGGAAACCTGAAAATCAGCAATCACCCAGACCAAAATTCTCCATTTTACCCAACTTTCTTATTATTTCTATATTTTGAATGATCTTGGAATTTTTTTTTTTTTAAATAAAGACATCAGTCGGACGATATCACATGGAAGCCTAATTGGTCTGTGTTTGTTGGTCGTTATATTTGCATTCTTTCACATATATTACATTATTGTGCCTATTGAATTTAAATGGTTATTGGTGAAACACGAGGAAATAACCAAATAAGTCTTAAATCCATTGTACTTATGTCAATTTAGTCATAAACATGTTAACCAGAGAAAAATTTAACTAATTAAAAAAATTATCTGTGTCAAGTCATGCGACATAAGATGACTAGTGTTGACTAGACCACTATGTCAGTAATTTTTGTCCGATATTGGGCATAATAACTAACTTGACAAATCGTTAAAAGATTTATGATTAAATTATCCAAATTGAAAGGTTAAGGACTAGATTGACACAAATACAATAGGTTTAAAACTTTTTTGGTAATTACCAGGTAGAACACATTCTTTGATTATCCTCTCACATGATTTGTATCTAAACTCCTTAGGTACATTTCCACCGTTGAAATATTTAATAGCGATGTTGGCATTTCGAGAAGCACTTTTGTTACTGTTCCAACCTCAACACTTAGTTTCAGAAACATATTTAGAGAAATCTTATCAAACCAATGAAATTAGTGACTTACTGGTTCATTTCTTGATAATTTTTGGCTGCCACTGTTAATTTGTTTTTTAGATCATGTGTTGCCACACAGACCTGCTCCATGACATAATTTATGGTACATGAAGAACATTATGTTAAATGCAGGATTTAACTATTCTAGAGAACTTACTAAACGCTAGCGTCGGTGATTAAAATCAGCAGACTTTATTTCTTATACAGCATGATTGTTGACTTCAAAGCAGCACGAGTCACCCGGGTTTCAATGGCACACACCAAGCTTAAGAATTCCATGCACTTTGTTAGGCTAGGAAGATAGCACCTTTGGTCCAGTTCAGCGTAGTACATATATGAAGAAATTTCATGTTATACAAGCTTGAAGAATTTTCTTTATTCGAGGACCTTCCTAGCAATAGACATACAGGTCTTGAATTTCTTAAGTCCAATCATCTTCTATTGACAGTTTATAATGCCCAATCATGGAGAGGTAAAACTGTGAACTTACTCTAATCAAGCATAACGGCCGAAATTCAGTGAACATGATAACGTTGTGAAAGTCTAAAAGTAAGTCATCCCAAAACTGATAATGCACGCCTCCATGGCTGGATAAATATCAACATACGGCAGAAAACCCAGAAGCCAACAACATATCCAAGTGGCATGCTCATGTAAAACGACTTCATGTCAATCCAGCCATTGTCCTCGCGTTATTTGGACCTTTGAGTAGGAATAGCATCTGCTTCATTCAAACGCGAGCAAATTCTGCAAACGCAAAACCAGCAATTGCCGATCGAGCTAGTCAAATCGTAGCATCAGAAACCGCGCTGCTTACGAAGCATCGGAAGGCGACGAAGCGAGGAGAACAGACCTGGTGGTGCGATTGGATGTGAGAAGTGAAAAGGAACTTCTTGAACCTGCTGATCCCCGCAGCAATAAAGTAGTAACGCCACCAAATCGCAGAGACGCTTGGATCGGTGTTGTTCTGGGCCTAGCTTGACAGTGTTCAAAGCTATGACCAGTTTGGGCCCAAATTAGGCCCGGCCCGATAATCTTTCCATCCAACGAGATTAGATCTGCGAACAGGAAGCTGCTTACTTCGCGATTGTTGCGTACATTACTAGATACGAGCATGAAGATGTATAGAGAGTTACCGTGAGGTTTCGTCGCAGAGACTGCTGAGGTAGATTTTCGTGATGGAGATGGAGGTTGACGACGGTTCGGAAGCATGAGGTTAAGAGAAGCTCTAGCAGACGTGCATTTATCTAAGATTTTTCTTAATATAGGCACAGAAGCACATTCTCACCTCGGCACGAGTTAAAGGTCTTGATTGCAGGTCAGATGTGCATGAAGTACAACTTGAAGTGTTGAGGAGAAGAAGTGCTTGCATGAAGATTCTCAATTAGTTTTTCGTCTTAAAAATCACTTGGGATGCTGCAACCTTCTTATTTGGGCCTATTAACTTGGTGCAAATGTCTCGACATTTGATGCAGGCACTTACACGTTACACCCCAAGACGCACACGCACCTAAACATCTACAGAAATGGCAGTGCACCTTATGTTGAGTTCCTTATTACCCCAAATTTTACAATACAAGCTCCTCTATCATATGCTCTAAGTACAAAATTTAAGGAGCGCAATGGTGATGATAATTGATAACACCTTTTTTGTAGTTTGCTGAAGGTATGTTGGCTTTTGTTGGGTTAGTATTGAAAAACATTCTGCTGCCTGTTGGTGTCGTGATCGTCTGCTTCAATATTGCTGTAATCTCCTTTGGCTGCAAACACCATTTTGATAGAAAACCTTTTGATGATGATGTCGCCAATGCTTATTTCAAAATGTCAATGCAAGTCAGAAGGGTATTGTTGCCTCTGGCTTTTGTCATTGAGCAACCAAACTTGCCTCCATCCTCCATTGCGATCAGCAATTGCGAATGCTGGAGAAAAACCTGACGAAACCACAAAAGGGAAATTTACATGCTTCCTCTTGCAGGCACCCACAATTAGACGGGCTTCACCTCCATGTTATCAGCCAAGATTTTAATTCAGTTCATCTCATTTGACACTGTCACAAACCCAAATTCGAATGCGGAAACACCCAAGCCCGGTCTCTACCAAAATTACTCTAAACCCATAGTAACCTTATAATGATTCCTTATTCCCTTTTTTCTCTCTTTATTCTGGTTTTTTTTTATTTACTGATATTTGTCCCTCTCGCCCTTTTCCTCTTCAAAGATCGAGGACACCAGATTATACTTAAGAACGACATGAGTTTCAAAGCCACGATTCGTGATCAAGACACCCAGAGCTGCACATAGACAGACTTAGCCATCAACTGCTTGTATTCTTAACCAAACGACCGCAATTGGTGACAACCTCCGGCCACCGCCATTAACTATTATAATCCACCGTGACTCATACATGGACTCACAAGGAAATGAGCGTGGAAGACTAACACGGAAGAAGCCTCGGTCACATACTCATCGCCCACTATCATGGAAATTACCGGCAAGCGTAGCACAGAACAAAGAATTATAGTGATTCAGAAATGTATTCAGCCATCGTGAAAACATTACAACTCATGCTTAAATGACTTGAAAATCAATTAATATCACTTAATCTATGTCAGCATACTTTCAGATTCAGAATTTGACAAACTAATTATCCACGTTGAAACCTCATAGACATTTCGTCGAGCACATTGCAGTCCATCCATTAAGGAGCAGATTTTTGACAACATCGTATTTGAGACCATATCGCAAACGAAATTAACATTTGAAGTTCAAAATCAAATAAAAAACTCTAACATGACCAATCCTAATCGAAGCCAAACGAGCTTTACATGCGTGGAACTCAATCCGTGCGGAGCGCAACTCTCTCCACTGCGCGAGCGACGATCGGCAACGAGGTTGCAACGGTTGAAGGTGAAGACTAACGGCGATGGAGAAGGAAGTAATTGAAGTCAAAATGGGCCTGGTTTTAAATCCAAAATGGGCTCCTATTGGAAATGGAGGACTGAAGTTTTATGGGTCGACTGAGCCCACGCGTTGATCGAAATCTTATGGGTCAAATTCACGAGCAAACGGGTTTGGGTCTGGATCAAGCTATTGGGCCAAATTTGAATTCAATGGCCGAATGGGCTTCAAATATTATCTTTCTCTTCTTCTTTTTCTCATTCTTTTTGTTATTTATTAATTATATTTTCCAATTTTCCGATTTATATATCCAATATACGAATTTGTGGACAAAAAATTCCGATGTCAACATCACTTGAGTGTCATAAATTATTTTATTTTCAGATCACTTAAGTGTTATATAACTTTTAATCGATTAATTAAGTTCCATAACGTCTTTTTTCCAATCATTTGAGTGTTATATACATTTTCAATCGATCACTCAGGTGTCATAATTTTTTGAAAAGTTTCATCCAAGTGCTTTACCACGTTAGGTATTTAGCACTTATATAAATGTTTTTAAAAAATTGATGGCACTAAGTGATCAATTGAAAATTATGGTAGTTAAATGATTTTCTTTTTTAAAGTTATGATACTCAAGTTATTGAAAAAAAAAGAAAAAAGAAAGAAGAAGTTCTGACTCTCAAATGAGTGCCGTACGAAAATTATGACACTTATGTTGTCCTTATCCAATAGTAAATCACTATCTTTGTTGCAAAATAAAGTCAATATACATGAGCAATGGGTAGGAGGTTGCACAATATATTATTAAATTAGCGCAATATATTTAAGAATCGGTGTGCAAGCAATCTATTGTTGGAAAGTGCACTCGATGATGATTATTTTGGTGCCTGAAACTTAGTCATTTGAGTTCGTATGGACCTCAAAACAAGCAAGAGAAGTTGCCAAATCTGCCATGTTTGATTAGAGAATTCACTAACTGTTCGTGCAGAGGAGTCCAATCCCGGCGCACCACATCCAACATACCAAGGGTTATTTAAGAAGGACTTCATTAATAATTGGGTAGAGTTAAAGGAGTTGATTCCAAAAAAAAAAAAAAAAAAAAATTGAAGGATCCTATTGCACAAGCAGCAGAAGTGCAAATACTCTAGATGCGGATCAATAATTAGAATGTCTTTTCAAAAGTGACGGAGAATTATGAAGAGAAGAACAAAGGAAAATACTTCATTTTGAGTTTAATAACTGAACCTTAGCTGAAATCTTCATGGAGTTAGTGGCTGAACATCACTTTATCCCGTAAAACGATAATAAGCAAACCTCCAAGATTTGATCCATGCTAACGGACCACAAAATATCCAGAAGCCAACCACAAATCCAAGTGACATGCCCATGTAAAACCAATTCTCACTATCATCATTATCACCATGGTCATCTGTGTCGCTTTGAGTTGGAACACAACCTGCTTCTTCCACCCCGTTTGTGGCAATTGACTGAGTTTTCTCGAGCGGATTCTTGCACGATTGGTTTCCTCCGAAAGGACTTGAGCAATTTGTTCCCAGCTGGAATCCACACAATCCGCCATTGCCTTCGAAGGAACTCGCTGAAAAGGTGAGAAATTGTTTGACTGCCGGGATGCTTCCTTCTAGCTTATTGTATGAGAGGTTCAGGAAGGAAAGAAAAGTAAGATCTGAAAGCCATGGGGGAATCGTCCCATTGAGATTGTTCCATGAAAGGTCCAAGGACTCAAGCTGTTGCAAGTGTCCTAAGGATGAAGGAATTGGCCCTGAGAATGCATTACTTGATAAGTTGAGGAAATGAAGCCCTTTGAGAGCCCTTAGAGTATCAGGTATTGGACCTTCGAAATTGTTGCGTGAGAAGTCGATTGAAGTGAAAATAATTAAGATCTTCACCAGCTCCACTTTCAGACCTTTGACGGTGACAGTTACTGTGTCTTGATAGTGGAGTCCAATGGAGTGAAGGAATGGATATTGGATACGATTGATGTCTACATTAGCCTTCATAGCCTCCCACGTTGTGAGGTATTGAGGAGGCAGAGTGCCACTGAAATTGTTGGAAGATATGTCTACAATTTGGAGCATCTGCCAAGTGTTGGGACTATGCTGACATCCAATTTCCCCGTGCAATTTGTTGGATCGTAAAACAAGGACACGAAGACTTGATATAGCTTGAAAATGGCATGGAAATGTCCCTTCTATTTGATTATCCCCGATGTTCATGATCTCCAACCCCGTGCAATTTGCCAACGACAACGGAATCTGCCCCTGCAACAAATTCTCGCTGATATCGAATGTCCTTAGATTGCATGTCGCTGGGATGTTTTGTGGAATATTGCCACTCAATTGGTTATTTCGCAGATTCAATACATTGGGGGACACCATCATTAAACAATCAGGAATAGTTCCTTTCAAATGGTTATGTGATAAGTCAAGCACTTTAAGATAACCAACTTTGCAAATTGACTTTGGGATGGACCCATGAAAGTTGTTCTTTGAAAGGGAGAAGAAAGACATGGTTGATGATAGGTGGTCGCCGATGTTATCCGGGATAACAGAAGTGATGTTGTTACTTGATAAATCCAAGTACCGAGCGCTTGGCGGCAGGGGTGGCATATTTCCTTGGAGTCTATTTAAATGGAGGTCCACAATAGACAGAGAAGAAGTAACATTGTGCGTAGCTGTTTCCAACTCTTCAAAGAAATTAACGGAAAGATTGAGATGTTGAAGTTGTTCCAGTGTCCATATCCATCTCGGTATCTCCCCTTGCAGATGATTGTGGGAGAGGTCGAGGGAGACCAATTTGGACTGGTTAGCCAAAAACTGAGGCAATATCCGCAACTGGCAAGAAGCCAACTGTAATCGAGGGAAACAGGATGCAGCAGCAGAAGTGGATGCCATAGCATCAATGGACAAGCCACTAAAATTATTGTAAGAAAGTGTGAGATACTGAAGCTGTTGTAGTTTGAATATGGATGCTGGTATTGACCCTTGCAACTGGTTGTTTTTCAAATCAAGCACGCGCAGTTGATCCAAAGAGACATTCGAATGTATGATAAGCTGACCATTAAATCTATTGAGTGAAAGGGATATAATCTCAAGCCGAGGAAGTGTAAACAGAGCAGGGGGAATGTCACCTTCCAATGAATTGCCTTGCAGTAATATTACTTCGAGGTGTAGAAGGTCTTCCCATCCAACCGAGGTGATACGACCTGTTAAAGCGTTAAAAGATAAATCTACGCGTATCAATTTTCTGGATGCACCAAATGGCGGAACTGAACCATTAAGACTATTATAAGACAAGTCCAAAATAGTCAACTCCGATAGGTTCTTCATCGAGCTCGGGATCGACCCACTCAAACTGCAATTCTGCAGGCTTAACAACCACAATTTTCTTAGATTACCGATTGAATCGGGTATCCTCCCTGAGATATTGGTACTAGACATGACCAGCGTCTCAAGAGAACTATCCTCCAGAAAATCGGGCAAAGATACCTGAAGGAGTTCATTGCCTGATAGGTCAAGGTTCTTAAGTGTTTGTACTTGGAAGACTTTTTGAGGAAATTCTCCCTGCAGGCCACAATCACCTAAGTCCAGTGCTTTCAAGCCGAAGAAATTTGCTAAGAAACTAGGAACTGTGGTGGACAAGTTGTTGTCTCTGAGTTGAATGACCGACAGATTAGCAAGACTCATAAGAGAAGCGTCAATAGGACCAGACAGAGAACAATAAGACATGCTCAGCACCTCAAGTTTTGGAACTGAAGAAGACAACGCGTCGCACCACTCACTTCCCTCAGCAGACACATTGACAAAATCAAGGTACAACTCCCTCAACTCCCCAAAATCCCCAATCAGCAACCTCAAATTAGGCTTCTCAAGTTTCAATAAAGTCCAACTGAGATCAAGAGTACGTAGCTTCGTCAAGCGCGATAGCTCTACAGGAATCTGCCCGACGAATCCAACTGAGGACAAGTTGAGATATTCCAAGCGGCTGAGATTTGCGAGGCCCAACGGAATTGCCATGTAGTTGAAATCGTTGAAAGCCAAGTTCAAGCTTCGGAGGAACACAAGCCTGAAGAGACTTGACGAACCGTTGATTTTGCCAGAGATCGACTCGCCGCTCAAATCGAGTCCCACAACAAGGCCGTCCTCGCACGTCACGCCACTCCATGAATTGGCACTTCGATCCCACTGTACTAGCTTGGAAGACTCGGAGGCATTGAAGATGAGGTTGTTTCTTAGCTCAAGCAAGAAAGATCTCTGGTCGATGCCAAGACACTGGGCTAAAGCTGAAGCCCTAGCTACGTCGGAGAAGATGGAGATCGTGGATATAGCAAGAAGAAGCCATGAAACGATCGAGCCGTTCATTGGAAGAGGGAGCAGGGAAGAGGGAATCAACCGAAAAGAAGAGGACACTTGGGAGTGGAGGAGTCATCCTACTTTAAGTGCATTATAGGGTCAATTTTGGGATATCATTAGTCGCCAAATTTGACTTCTAACACTTGCGAAAATTCCTAGTAAAAATCGGTGACATTGATCAACAAAGTGACATTTTTTTTTTTTTCTAATCCTAATTTTCCAATAGACACAAAAGACCACCTTTATGTTTTATATGAAAAAAAAGAAAAATAAAAGAAATTTGCCTAAGATATTGAAATTATAACTTGACATCCCTTGAAAATGCTTTTGGCTCACCTTATTTAAGATCATAAAACCAATGACATAAAGTGATCATTGTTGTCTTTGTACGTGAACATTAACCATGCAGAGACTAGTTAAAAGCAAACAAAATAGATATTATATCCAACTATTTTATTAACTATGTAGATTCAATAAGATAAATACTTATATTTGAGTTTTATTTGTAAAATTTTATAAGATTGTGAAAGAAGCAAATAAATAAATAAATAAATATAAATTCTAGAATCATATCAACTTTAGAATTTCACCTTTCATATACAACATGATAGTTGATAGTTGACTGTATTGGGTAACACATGGAAAACATTGAACTTACTCCAGTCAAGCTTCAAACCAAAGTACACGTAATAGCTTTCAGTTGACTTGACTAGAGAGTGCAAAGTCATGGTCGCGGAGGTGGTCCACCTCCTCCTCCTCCACCACCACCACCACCACCACCAAAAACATTAGACTTACTCCAGTAAAGCCTCAGACCAAAGTACACGCAATAGTTTTGAAGAAAACCTAATTTTGCCTTTGGTAGATACAAAATATTAGTAGTAAGTTTGAAATATGCTAACAAACCCAATAGTATATTATCACTTGTTTTTTCATTTATTCTATAAGTGACTACCTAAATGTTTTTAAGTGACCAACAAAATTAAAGTTTTATCATTCACGAACTCGGCAGTAAATTGGCACTTATTTTAGCTTCCACAGGTAAGTGCATGACTTTTTGTAGATTGTCAATTGAAATAACACTTCTACCATCCACAAAACCCAATAGTAGTTACCATTTATATTTTAGATGTTAGTTTTACTAGTAGACGCGTAAGTAACTGTTTGTATGTTACCAATTAGATAACAATTTCATTGTCCACAAATCTAATAGTAAAATTAGCACCTTTTTTTTTATATATACTTTACAAGAAGGTGCATAAGTGTTTGTAAGTTACTAATGAAATAAATATTTTACCATCCACAAACTCAATTGTAAATATATAACATAGGTGGTAAGCTATTAGAGCATTGACAATTGTAAATCCCCAACACAGTTGCACAATCAAGTTAATTTACTTAATCAATTGGTAGCAAGTCGGATGATTACCACCATTATTTAAAATTTATGGATGGTGTTACAGGTCTCCTATTTAATGAAAACTAATATGTGTGGGTCAAGCGGACTGTTAGACACTTCTTCGTGATTCTTAGACGACTCATCATGACCAAAAAATGAGTAGAGGCTTCCATGGCGTTTTCTTCGGTCCTACTATACAGGGCATTTTATGTGATAGCTACTTTGCAATCTTCTCTTTTAAAATATTTTCCGGGCTACAAAGAGGATAGCGTTTTGCACAATTTTGGTCGTGAAACACAATACGGAACATTGTTCCATGCTGTTGACTTTGTGTAAGAGTTGGCCATTGTAAAACCCCGTTGGCAGCAAAAATTGACCAGTGACTTGCTTGGTCTGTACGTTAGTCACGTTCAATCACTTTTTTTATTTATTAAAGTGCCATCTTTATTTGATTCATTGAAGTTAATGATTATTCTGTAATTTACTATCATTTATTTTCTTAAGCCACAAGCCTTTTAAAGTTACAAATTTTAAAAACAAAACTGCCAACCCTAATTTGAGCCGCTTAGCAACATTTATCTTATTTTTCCAATCTAACAACCATTTCAATAGTTTACGAAATTTAATTAAGTCAAATGCAAGCATGATAAACTTATACATAAGTTGATTACTAAATAATCAAATATAGGCTAGTAATTGAGTTAAATAAAGTTAATAATTTCATAAATTTTTTATAAGTTTAAATTCCACTGATAAATTATGGTAATCACAAGAATAGTTGGTAAGGGTCTAATTGGTAATTGGCCAATTCTTTGCTATTTTTGTCTTTTTGTTCCAAAAAAAAAAAAATAGAAGTAAAAATATGTTTGGTAATGTTAGTTAAATTTTCTATTCTCGGGAATAGATTAGTGGCCTGAGAATAGATCTACAACGGAATCAAGAAGTTGAAAAAAATTACTTCTTTGTTCCCAAGAATAATTCTAGAAACAAGCCATTTTTTTTTCTTTTTTTCTTCTTCCTCCTCCAACTAGTTGTTGGGCTCAGCGATGGCTGGTGACCGGCTAGAGACGAGGTCCAACAATCTCACCAAAGCCTCGTTGGCCCTCGGCGAGGTTAGGCTTCACCCAGCTATGGCGAGGCTCCCTCAAGTTTAGTGAGGTTGTTGGCTCTCTTCTTTGGTTGGTTGTTGGCCATCGCTAAGGCCTGGTGACCATTAAGAGGAGGAAGAAGAAGAGAATAAAAAAAGGAAAATCTTAGAAAATTATTAAAAAATTATAAGAAATTTTGCATCACAATTTTTTTTTTTTTTGAGAATTGTACCATACACATTCTTGTTCTTTTTTTGTTCCAAGAAGAGAAATTTTATTTAGTTATCAAACACGTTTGAATATCCAAAAGTTCGTACAAGGAACAAAGTCGAAACAACTATTTATGAGCAGAAATTGTTCCCACTAACAAAATAATTATGAAATGCACCCTAATTTTGAAAATAGTTGATAATTTCTCTTATATTAAATTGAAAGGAAGAAAAAAAAGGAAGAAAGGCAAAAAGGCAAAAGTAAAACGATGGAAAAGGGATGTTCTCTTAACTTAGAGGTATTAAGAGTAGTATAAAGGAAAATAAAAAAGAGGGAAAAATCTGAAAACATTTAAAATTAAAAGAAAGGAATGACAAAGCGAACTGTAAGCACATTTAATTGTAAGCAAATTTACTTGATATGTCGTGCACGCTGGAAAAGTACCATGGCCCCCCCACCACTGGCCTATTACCATACTTTATGGCCTATTATCATGCTTTCATTCCCTTATGCAACTTTGCTATATATAATAGAAATCCTTATCAAATTAATATGTCGTGCATGCTAGAAAAGTACCATAGACCCCCACCTCCATTGGCTTATTACCATATTTTTACTCCTTTACGCAACTTTTTACTATGTATAATAGAAATGCGTGTTCGTTGGCTGAAGGAGCAATCAACGTATGATGAATGGCAAATCCTCATAATCGCCCCATGTTTTCTCTTCTAGTATCGCAGATTGATATATATTTAAAGGATTTCTTCCTTTATTATTATTAATATTTTTTGTTTCATTGTGAGTTTTGCTATGCGGAGACTGGTTTGGCAAAGATTTTTTTTTTTTTTTTTTTTTTTGGCAAAGAAGAGGACGCTTGGGAGTGGAGCAGTCGTCCTACTTTAAGTGCATTCTCGGGTCAAATTTGGGATATCATTATTCACCAAATTTGACTTCTAACACTTTCAAACATTCCTAGTAAAAATTGGCGACATTGCGCAACAAAGTGACATTCTTTTTTATCCTAATTTTCCAATCAAAACAAAAGACCATATTTATGTTTTCTAGGAAAAAAGGAAAAATAAAAGAAATTTGCCTAAGATATTGAAATTAAAACTTGACATCCCTTGAAAATACTTTTGGCTCACCTTATTTAAGATCACAAAACCAATGACATCATATTAAACTGAAAGGAAGAGAAAGGCAAAAGTAAGACCATGAAAAATGGGTGTTATCTACCTACATGTGGGTAGCGAAGTTGGTTGAGATCTCTTCTCTAGCGAATGAGGTCAAGGGTTCGAAATCCTGTATTGTTGGCAATTAAAGCGGCAGGCTCCGGCGGTGGGTTACTGGGCCAGTTTCTCTCGATGTATAGTCGCTATTGGGCCTCCACCGTGGAGGCTCATGAGACCCCAAATCGGCATAAGCCGACAAGGGAGGCTTCGGCGGATCCTCGGTCACAAAGAAAAGGGGGGGGGGGGGGGGGGGGCGTTATCCTTACTTCGAGTGATATAATGAGTAGTACAAAGGAAAATAGAAAGAGGAAAAAATCCACAAAGGTTTTAAATTAAAAGAAAGAAAAGAAAAAGCGAACTAGTGTAGATGCAGGGGATTGATTGATCCATCGTGCACGTCGGACGATTACCATGGCCCACCTGTACCCGACCAACGGATAATTACCATACTTCACTCCTTCATGCAACTTTTACTATATTTAATAGAAATGCGTGTTGGTTGGCTAAAGGAGCAATCGACGCATGGCACATCCTGATAATTGCTTTGGAGTTCTTCTTTTGGTATTGTATACTGATACATTTGAAGGTTTTCTTCCTTCTTTTTTGGCTTCGTAGTGAGTTTTCCTATGCTAAGAGTGGCTTGATAGAGATTTTTTAGGCTTTTAAATTTTTCTTTTTGGATTGAGCAGAGTTAGCTTCCAATAAGACTTGAAATCAAGACCATAAAGAGAGGAGCAAACTCTCTTGCAATCTAAAACAACACCCGATTGTTAGATTTTAAGTGTAATTAAATTGTCAAAATCTGATCTTAATTGAAAGAGATCTCATTGAGTAATTCATAAATAAAAATCACCCCTCCAAGGAGCACCGCATTGCTCTAGCTAATGAAAAGCTCTGTCTTCTCTTTTGGTCCAAGATTTTGACAAGATAACAAGAAAACTAGATCCTAACGGGGGCTGATGGAACCGTGGATATCGTGGATATCGCAAGAAAAAGCCATGATATGATGAAACCGTTCATTGGAAGCGGGCGAGGAAGAGCGCAGGAAGAGGGCAGAGGGAAGAGGGAGAAATCAAACAAAGTCGACACTTATGGAGTCATCGTCCGAAGTCAGTGCCAGCAGGAGTCGATTTTCGGGATGTGATTAATCACTAAATTTGACTCACTTCACTTTCGAAATTACTAGCGAAATCCCGCAATTCTTTGCAACAAAACTGTACTCTTTATTTAATATAATTTTTCAATTGAAACAAAATACCATATTTTTATCTTCTGAGAAAAATGGAAAAATAAACAAGTCTGCCAAAAATGTGGAGATTAGAACTCGACATCTCCTTCGAAAATGCTTTTGGCTCATCTTAGTTTACATCATAACGCAAAATGACATATTATGAATCAATTTTTTCTTTGTGCATACACTAAAAATGTAGAAATTGGTTAAATGTATATAGATACTAATGCGGGCTGTATTCAAGACCAACTCGTTCAACTAAGAAGATCCACGCGCATTCAATATCGATGATACTCTCATCTATAAACCTAATATCAATAAGCTTTATTCACAAGTGAAGAGTCTCATCATTGACTTTATCATAAAAAAATTGTCATTTCTCATGCATCGAAGCTTGCATTAAGATACTTTGGGATGGCCACAACCATTGAAAATGTTAGTTATGACGATTTTCCGAAGCTAGCACATAATTGAAATTTCTGCTCGTTTTTATGACTGAGTTTCTGCGTGTGTGAGTCGCTCTTCTGATCCCATTGTTTGAGTAACTGACTTTGAGCTACATCATATACCTAGCTTTCCACGGTAACATCAGAATGTGTCCATCATATCCTTATTTTTATTAAATAACTAGATTGAAGAAAAGAAATAAAATAATTTATTAACTTTCTAATGCAACTTCATCATAGTTTGTGAGTGAACACATAGGAAGAGGAGCTGTGTTCTTATTGGAAAGGAGGTGAACATGAGCTTCCTTGGATGGAACTTCAAAGGGGCTGTGTTTGGTCTCGTTCAAATCACATCCTATCATAAATTTTTTGGTCCCTATGCGCGACTATCTTGAATTGACTTGACCTGTGAATGCAGATTCATCAACTTGCTTATTGAGCCGGTGGTGGGTTTCAATGTTTCTTGACCGTCGATGCAAATTCTTGAATGACCTCACTAAGGATGTCGCGTTTGATATTGGCTCCAGTAACTTGACCGAGTAATTCAGGCAAGTGGCCAGATACTACCGGAATAAGTGGCGCATGAGATGGACCGATCAAGTACAAGGACTTTGGCAGCCGTTGCTTTCACTGTTTGTCTTTACCCACATTAACGCCTTTGCTCGCCTTGACTAGAGATTGCAAAATTGTCCTTTCAGTGATGCTCCCTGATGAGCGGATTTCTAAAAATCTGTATACGGCAAAAACGGAATTTCTTCTGTGCGCGTCAAATACATAATGTCTATATCGAAATTCAACACAACCACATAAACCTTTTGTAGTCATTCGATGTTCATGTCTTTGGCAAGCTTCAATCAAGGGTAATTCATACTAAAAAATATGTGCAAGAAAGAAAGTGATATCATCTAACAAGAAATTTATTTATCTTTATCTATCAAGGAAACTATAATATCTCTATAATCTAATAATATCTCTCACAATATTTTTAATAATTCCTTGAATATCAATAAATATACCTAGAACAAAGCCCATAAACATGATGATCCGTGACTGAGGGATCTGGAAAATTTCGTGCGAAATGGGCAATTCAAGAACAGAGAATTGCGGGTAGGTGGAGAAAAACGGGATGGTTCAGATTGGAAACAGAGAGTGGTCAAAGTAAACTCCCGGTGAAGACGATTTTGTCCGAATATCAATAAGTTAGGGCGGGACTGACGAGTGGGGACGACTTTGTCCGAATATCAGTAAGTTATGGCGGGACTGACGATGCAACTTTCTTTGTGGACTCATGTGTAGCGAATATGATCAAACTTCAATGCCATGGGATATGACCAGCTTTGGGAATTGGAATCTAAGCAAGTCAATGATGAAAATAGAGATGGTTAAATAGCGGCCAAATCCAAAGCGTGGTTTGAGGTTACGATGATTGAGATTTGCGCGTCAAGAAGGGTCAGTTGCTATGTTTGGTCCATAATCATTGCAGCCACTGGTGCCGAAGATTGAATCAGAAATATATTTGGTTTTCATGTGAATGGGCCCGTTTTTTATTGTATTGAAGATTAGTTGAGTGTATGGATAAAATGTTGCTGAAAGTATCATATAATCTCTATTAAAATTGTTGAGTATGTCCTGAATTCTTTAATGATATAGTGTAATGTTTTTTTTTTTGGTAAGGATGATATAGGGTAATGTTTGAATGTGACTAGACTTGAAAATTCAAGAATGGATACTCAATTTGAACGCGATCTCGACGATGCTCAATTTTTCCGGACCGGATTTGACTTGTGAAATGTTTTTACAAGCTGAAATTGACTCGGTTGATTCGACCTGATTACCATAAATGAGTTTTTGTTGAAGCTTGATCCAGTCGTGAGCTCAAAGTCGATTGTCGTAAAGTTCGAACCAATGAGGCTCGACCTTGACTCAGTGTCGCCCTTCAACTCGTAAATGATTTAGGCGTGCTTGACTGGCTTGAATCTTTGTACTTGAAGAAGCAACTAAAACCTGATTTGGAAGAAGCATGCGTGAAAATGCTGGTAAAGCGCATAATCATTTCAATAACGACTGCTTCTCCCAAAGGTCAAGCCTGAGATGAGTTCTTCTCATCCTGAGATGAGTTCTTCTCATCTTCCGACCATCACCCATCATCGCTGGTGGAGGCTACCGCATATAATTCGTCCGCCCCTTTCTAGCGTGTCTTGCTCTTCCACATTTTGTTTTACTACATTTTACTTTCCTTATTTTCTAGAATAACATCAGTTTCTTTTGATTTTTATTATTGACTTTTACATTTTTCTAATGGGAAAAAGCCACGAAAAAACCTGAACTTTGCCCAAAGTGACACATTTACCCAAACTTTTTTTTTTTTTTTTGGTGACGCAAAAAACCCTGAACTTTTGTTATGTGACACATTTACCCCAAAATTATAGGGCATTTTGGTCTTTTCATTTTAATTTTTTTTTTCTTCTCTCTTCCCTCTGCTGGCGTCCGGTGAGGGTTGCCCTCGTTGGCGTTGCGAAGGGCGGCCCTCACTGACATCGGGCTAGGGTGGCCCTCGCTAGTGTCTGGCAAGGGTGTCCTTGCCCTCGCCTGTCGTCGGTGAGGGCCGCCCTGCCCTCGCCCGTCGCCGGCGAGGGTGTCCTAGTCCTCGCTAGATCTGATGAGGGCCGTCCTCGTCGGACGCCGGTGAGGGCGACCCTACGCTGGCTTCCCTGCACCGGCTCCACCATAGCCGGCGGAGGGAAGTAGAAGAAAAAAAGAAAAAAAAAAGAAAAAGGAAAAAGCAGAATAAAAAGACAAAAATGCCATTGATGGGGTAAATGTGTCACAATTTGAAAATTTTTAGGTTTTTCATATAAAAAAAAAAACGTTTGGGGTAAATGTGTCACTTTGGACAAAGTTCAGGGTTTTTCGTGGCTTTTTCCATTTTCTAATAATGAAATTTTTTCGTCTTAGCCTGCCGCCTCAACATACCAAAAATTATTTAAGAAGGACCTAGTTGCGAACGGGTAGAGTTAGAGGAGTCGGTTCGTGAAGATTTGGTTGCACAAGAACATAAATTAGGGGACTTAAAGTGAACTTAATCTTTCTAAATAATTTTTCTACTAGCAAGGGAGCACCGATATTCTTAAATTTATCAACTGCAGTAAAAAGGAGAATAGGAAAATTCGTTCATAGAGTTCCAAAATTATAATATAATCTTCATATATTGAAAACAAATAAATGTCAATTTTCGTTGTAAATTTCTGTCATACTACTTTGTAACATAACCTCTTTTAAAAATAAGGGTGTTTTCTAGTCTTTTTCTCCCCCTATACCTAAGTCCTTTACTCCTCTCTCACCTTTCTTTAAACAAAGATTTAGTTTTTTTTTCCCCATATTTTTGGCTGGTCATTTTAATCTTTTTAATATTTTGTAATTTTTAGATGAACAACACTCACATACCATAGGCCTACTCCATAAGTTCAATAGTTTTTGGATAAGTGCACTAAAAGTTGTGAAACTTTAAAAAAAAGTGTAATCAAATCATAAATTTGATTGTGCACAGTCTTTTGTACCAAATTATGAATCCAAAGTTCTCATTTATTAAGTATCTAGGCAATGTTTTTATTTTTATTATGATAGTATGAGGGTAACCAAAAAATTGAACTAGAAAAAGTAAGTCATGACACAAATGTAACTTAAAAATATCACTACAAATTCAGCAAGAATAATAATAAAAGAACGAGTAAAAGATTGAATGCAATAAAGTCAAGCAATACGAGTTGGTAAAAAAAAAAATAACATTGTTATTAAGCTATAGGATAACAATCCCGTGAGCTAACTTCAAATCAAATCCAATTTTTTTTTTAATAGTGTAAACTATTTAAATATAGATTATGCTAAATATAGCACTAGAACTAAACGACTTAATCAAGGTCTCGGTTTCTTTTGAAATAATTATTTTTGTAGGTAAATGTTTCTTCTTTTCTATTTTCATCATGCACCCAATTAAAGTATGCACGATCAGTTTTTTCAATTTTTTAATTTTCACTCGGACCGGACCCCTTAGGCCCGAGTAGGACCGCACGGTGGTCTCACAATTGGGCCCTCATATAGAGCCCTCTATTCAATTAGAAAATACGCCTATCTTTCTGAAAATGAGATTCAACCCAAACCCATCTAAGCTAAGTCAAGCCCAAAATTAACCAAGCCCCCATCTCATTTAAGATTGTCACAAACCCAAATTCGAATATGAAACTCCCAAGCCCGACCTCTAACGAAATCACCCTATGGCCCATACCCCATTCCTATTATTCCATATTTTTCTCTATATTCTTGTTTGGGTCATTACCACAACAAATTTATCATTTATTAGTTTCTATTAAATTTTACTGTCAAATTATTGAGTGAAATCACACATGGCAGTTGATGGGTATACCATTTTGAGGTTTTACCATTCGTTTGTTATATATGTATTAATTTGTAATTTTTTGTAGTATTATTCAATATTAACATAAATTAGTGAGAGAGTAAATCTGTCAAAAATGAATTGATTTTGGGTTTTTATAATAAAAAATAATTTTTGGTAAATTATCACATATACATCAATTTGGAATTTTTGGTGGTCAAAAAATTAATTGAGGGAAATTTTTATCATAAGTGTAATAATTTGAGATTTTTCTTAACATTAACTTTTCTTATTCTCTTTTATTCATTGATATTTGTCCCTCTTGCCCTTTTCCTCTTCAAGACAACCAAACTTCAAGCTACACATAGAAAAACTTACCTGTCAATAGCTGGCATTCTTAGCAAACGACTACAATTGGTCACCATCTTCGACCACCACGATAACCATTATAATCCATCTGTCGCGATCTAACATTGAGTGAACCACCTAGAGTGGGCTCTCCCAAGTCTTCAAGTTTTTTAGAACAAATGAATTTTTTATCATGCAATCTAATCCCAAAAAAAAAAAAAAAAAATGTAATCCTAATTTAGGGAACTATCCTATCTAATGCACATGCACAATTTGATCTTTTGAGTGTTTTCAAAAGAAGCAATATTACTAAATATATGCATTATATCCAATCCACTCAAGATATTCATTGAAAGTTCAAATAAAAGATTAAAATAATTGAAAAAATAATCCTTTCATGGATAAAATTAACAATTATTGTAACCCTAAACATCACAAATCAAATTAATAATTATAATGATTTTAAAGCCAAAACATCATTATGTGCAAAAAAAAAAATTTAAAAAGTGATCCAAAATCTTACGATCAAATTAGTAATTATAAAATTTTTAACCAATAATATCGTATTGAATAATGCCTAAAGTCTCAACGAAATCACTATTAGTATCAAATATTCCAATTTAAGCAATAAGATCGAGATGAAATTTGGTTCAAGAAAATTACCTTGTTTGGATTATTTGTTTCCAAAATGGGACCAGCACCAAGGATTCGCGATCGGGGCTTGGCGTGATGGCACAAGGACGACTCGCTGTGGCGACCGCTTCGACTAAGGAACGGTTCTGGACTGTAGCTGCGATGTCGCCGACTGCAAGATGCGAATAGCAGCCGTTGCTATCTATTTGCACGCTTGTCGGACTTGCGTCACAAAAGCGAGAGATGCCTGGCCTCCTGGGGATCGATTCGCTTGGACTTCACTGGTCAACGTGAATGGCCTGCAAAGAGAAAGAAAGCGATCTTTCTATTCCTTTTTCTTTAATTGCTCTTTATGTGCCCCTCTCTCTTCGCTGGTGGGGACTTCGGGAGAACGGTAATTCGCCAGCACTGCAGGAGGCTTGGTGAAATAGCTCGTTGACATGGCGGGAGCTCGACTCGGACAAGCAAATGGTAACTCGTCACGGACGAGACTCGGTGTGCGGGTCACAGCGATGATCATAGCGGCAAGCTCGGTTGTCGTCAGCTCGGGCGATGGATCACTGACAGCAGCGCTCGGGCCTAGAGCGATTGTGGAGAGCCCGGGTGTGGCGGCGCTCGAGCTGGTCGTGATGTCAGGATGGGTTCTGGCCACAGTGGTGGCGAAGGCGATGCAGGCACCGATTTGGACAGGTAGCAGCAGTTATTTGACGGAGGAACGGCAGCCGTGGATGGTGAAGGCAGGCGTCGGCTTCACGATCGAGCAGCTGGAGGCACCAGTCGAGGGAGCCTAAAGAGATTTGGTAAAATGCATACACCACCCGCTTTCCTTTTCTTGAAGATGCATATAATTTCTTTCTTTCCTATTTTCTCTCTACAAGCACCTTCCCTTTATACGAAAGGATTTCTTTCTTCATGCCAGTATGCCGCCTCTTTCAAAATAGGTTGCCCAAAGCATGACATCGAGTATATGCTTCCACGTGCAATATTCCATTTTATTTTTTTGATATTTCATCCAAAATCTTTCATTCTGCTGCGAAATATATCCCTCAGTGTGTATAGTGCATGGATATGTGAAAGACTTACCAAATATATCAAATTACCATTCCTCATAAGTTAATTTTTAATCATAAAAAGATAATGGGTCTGGGCCAATTCCTTCTCTTTATGGGCTTAGTTTAACTTATTAAGTTAAAGTTAACCATCAATTCAAACTCATTTTTTTATTGATGCAATAATAATAAATAAATGAATGCTCCTAAAATTATTTGCTACTCAATTCAATTCATTATTCTTTTTTTTAAGGGTTAAAAATTAATTCCTAATTTTTCTATGCAGTAAATGGATAATCGGGATGCCAAAATATAGGTGTCAACACCACCGTGACCCATATATGGACCCAAGCCTCGGTCTCGAATGTCACCATAAATGAAGGTTGAGAACAATAACTCGTATTACATACTTATCACTGATCGCCATTGAAAAGAAGTATAATGATTCGGAAATGTATTTGACCATTGTAAAAACATTAGAACTCACGCTTAAATGACTTCAAAATCAATTAATATCGCTTTATCTATGTCAGCATACTTTCGGATATAGAAAATGACTAAACTAATATGCCTTGACACCTCTTAGACATTTCAGCGAACAAATTGCAATTAATGGAGCAGATTTTTGCGATTTCAAACTCTTATTTGTGACCATACACAAATGAAATTAACATGCGAAATTAAGAATCAAATACATGACTCTAACATGACCAATCCTAATTGAAGCAAAACAAGCTTTACATTCACTTTACCTTGGACGGAATCATAGCATGATGGAGAATCGGAGATTATTTTGTCGATGAAGCCAAGGTAAGTCATAGCAGGTAATCCAATTTAACTATTGGGAGCTCTCATGATCGTCGCCGGCTAAAATGAAGACCAGTGGAAGAGCTTCAAGCGAGTTTTGGCCACTTCAATCTTCACGGTTGCGAAACAGAGTTGAACAGAGGTGTCTCCGGAGGCAACGGTCGGGCGATGGCTACGTCGCCTTAGGCTTGGTGATGAGCTAGAAATGAGAAAGAATTCTCTAAAAATCGACTCCCTGAGGGAAATTTTTGGTGAAATCTCCCTCAAACTCAATCTGTGCGGAGCGCGATTCTCTCTGCCATGCGAATGATGATCGGCAGCAAGGTTGCAGCGGTGGAAGGTGAAGACTAGCGGCCACGGAGAAGGAAGCAATTAAAGTCAAATGGGCCTCGTTTAAATCCAAAATGGGCTCCTACTGGAGATCGAGGACTGAAGTTTTTGGGTCAAGTGATCCCACGAGTTGATCGAAGTCTTATGGGTCAAATTCACGAGCAAACGGGTTTGGGCTTGAGTTGATGGGTTTGGATCAGGATATCGGGCTAAAGAAGAAAATGGCCGAATGGGCTTCAAACATGATCTCTCTCTCTCTCTCTCTCTCTCTCTCTCTCTCTCTCTCATAAATTCTTTTTATTATTTATCATTTTTTATTTTTCATATTTTTAATTCTATATATGGATATATAATTTGGTAAACAAAAAATTTCTGTGTCAACAATACTTGAGTGTCATAATTTTTTTTTCCAATCATTTGAATGTTAAGTAGTTGGTAATTCTATATGTCAATTGTATATTGTCTTTTGGTTAAAATTATTTTTTAGACATTTTCTTAATAAAATCAATAATTTCAGATTTGATTTTTTTTTTTTTTTTTCATTTACAAAAGCTACCAGCAACGTTAATGTGACTATGCTAATGGTAGCGACCATGGTGGCTGAGCAATGGCATTCAGGATACGAGTTATTTGGGTGCACTAATTTTAGTAATTTCTCATTTGCTAACATTTATCATGTTTAATTTGTTTTATTAAATTGGTTAGGTTTTTTTTCAAGATGCTATTTCCTATATTTAAGGGGGACAATGGCTAAAAATTGAAGCCTAGATTGGATTGGATATGGGTATACTTTGGATTGAGATAGGCATGGGTTGCCAAATTTAATTCATGCAAACCCAATCCGATCCATCTATTTAACAGGTCTAATTTCGGCTATTGTTGCTTTTCATTCTCTTTATCGTTATGAAGGCCCTCTTTGCTACTTAAACTTATTATCATCCCAAGAATTAACCAACAAGTCTGTTTCAAAAACATATTTAAAGAAATCTAACTAGACCAATAAAATCTGTGGCATGGCCAATTTCATTTATTGTTATCGCTTCACTGCTACTCTCAATCTGTTTTAGATCTCTTACAAATTACATTCTTCATAGTAGTTAAATTATGTAGTTAAATTATGTGCAATCACATGGAACTAGTCCGTGACACAAACGTATGATGAAGAGCATCATATAATGTTAGAAGGTCAACATTTTCAACGAACTTACTAAATGTTAATACAGCCAATCGAATATAGCAGATTGTTTTTCATATATAACATGATTGTTGGCTTGAAAGCAACAACAATCACTAATCAGACCATTAAGAAAATCAACCGGATCCAAATTCACGCACCAAGCACACGAGCAGAGCAGTAATGTAAAAACTAAAATTTTCAAGAACAAAATTTCCATTTACAGCCCTTGGTCCAGTTGGCGGGTACACGCTTGGAGAATTTAATTTTTTTTTTTATCAAAAAAATTTTCATTCATTACCAAAATAATACATGAAAGGATTCATGAGAAATCTTTAAGGTCACCATAATAAGGCAAGCCCGTAGATGTCCAAAACAAATCAAAAACCAGAATTCAAGGTACATCTTCTGACTATGGTTGGCAGAGATAATCACGCGCTTGAGGAATGTTTATTTTATCCAAAATCGAAGAATGTTCTAGATTGAATCGCTTTCCCACAATACACATAACAGGTCTAGAAATTCTTAATTAAATCATTAAACTTACTCCAATCAAGCTTGACCACCAAAGTTCACGGAATAGTTTCTGGTTGACTCGACTATAGAATGCCAAATTGTCGAGATGCAGTGACTATTCATTCGCTCTATTCGCCATTAGCATAGAAAAGAATTTGATAGACCGCGCTAGTGCATTAACTCACATCAATCAATATTATAAGAAAATAGTCTAATCAATCCTGAATCTATTATACGTATGGTAATTTAGTCTTAATCATTCCAATTTTGCCAATTTAATCCTAAATGTCTACACAAAATTCCAATGCAATCCTTTTGTCAAAAATCACTAACTTGGCGGTTTGCCACGTAGAATTGTTGATGATGACTAGACTGCCACGTCAATAATTTCAGCTGAAAATTGGCCCAAAGGAATACATTAGAATTTTGCACAAAGATTTAATATTAAATTGACAAAATTGGAAAGTTTAGAAATTGATGGACATCCATACAATAAGTTTATGATAATTTGTTGATTTTCTGTACAACAATTTTCTTTCTTTGTACACACTAAGCAGTGTCATCTTGCGCAAATTCAGGTGTGTGCAAGATTCTCTTTGAAGAATGAACAGCGATGACCAAGACTGATTTCTACTGAGTGTATGGAATATTTTTCAGAGGGGTAATTGCAAGGAGAGGTGTAATCGAGTCAAGTCGAGTTGATATGGTCTAATGTTTGAATCAAACTTGAATTCAAAATGCAAGATTGGACAATAGATTTAAATTCGATCTCAATGAAGCTCAACTTATTTGGATGGAGTTTGGCTCTAATTATTTTATAAGCTTGAAATGACTTGGTTTGATTTGACTTGTTCATTATAAATGAGCTTCGTGGGAGCGTAATTCAAGCTTGAGCACAAATTCGACTTTCCTGAAATCCAAATTGATGAGGACGATTTTGTCAAATGCATATTTGTCGGAGGACTGGTGATGGTACTTTCTTTGTGGACTCGCGTAGGGAATAGGAGCAAAAGCGCATTTTGTGTTTGTCGGCTTTTCTTTATACGTTTGCCGATCTCTTGATGCCAGATTTGTCTTAATTTCAATCACTGGCAAACCGGGAAAAATCAAACTTCGATTGGCTGGGGATATGACCAGCTTTAGGAATTGGAATGTAAGCTAGTCAATTACGATAACAGAGTTAATAAGTGCCCAAATTCAAAGGGTGGTTGAAGGGTTAGAAAGATGGAGATATGGTGCTTCAAGAAGCGGTGAGGTTTTATGTTTTGTCCGTACTCGACTCGTCACAACCTGCGGGAGCCAAGATTGAATATGACATGGATTCGGTTTTCATGTGAATGGACTCGTTTTATACTTGTCGACAAGTATTTAAAAGAGAGGTGTAATTGAGTCCAGTTGAATCGATAAAGTCTAATGTTTGAATGGGACTTGACTCGAAAATTCAAGACTGGATACTCAATTCACACTCGATTTCGATGACGCTAAATTTTTCTGAATCGAGTTCGACATGTGAAATGTTTTTATAAGCTGAAAATAAATCGATTGATCCAGCTTGATTATTGTTGACACCTAAATTTTGGCGACCCACTTAGTCATTTATTGCATTAAAAAATTAGGGGTTAATTTTATTCCGAAAAAATAGTTAATTGCATAACATATAATTTTAGGTGCATTTATGTTTTAATTTGCATTTACATTGGGCCGGTGACAAATGGGTTCAAATTGATGATTAAGAACTTTAACTTGATGAGTCGGGCTAAGCCCACGAAGAAAGCAAATCGGCCCAAGCCCATATCCTCGGAGAGATTTTATGGATTTATTTTTGTAAGATTTCAATTGAAAAAGCAAATATTCCGTTTGGAAAAAACAAATATTGCGTTTTGAAAAGAAATCTACGTGGAGATGAATTTGGAAAATTTTAAAACCCTAATCCGTGCCCTATAAATATGTAAAAAATACCTAGGGTTGGAGGAGGCCACACAATTCCATACACGGCCACATTTAGGGGAGCACAGAAGAATCTCACGGCGTATAGAGAAACACACGACTTGAGAGAGACAGAGCAGCTGCACAAAGAGAGGGAGAGTGGGCTCACGCTAAAAAATACATCACATGGAGATAAGAGAAGCGCTGGGTGATGAATAATTGAAGCGGTTCACGGGCAGAGATTTTCTTCTCACGAAATTCATGCCTTCAGGGGAGAAGCCGAAAACACACTGGGCACATTACGCTCGCAAATTCTTCAACAACTTTAGCATCTTCACGGAGATCTTCAACGAGTTCCAGTCTCGGTAAATTACGTCCACCGTGGGCGTCGCCACCTATGTAGCACCGACACGGACACGTGACACGCGACACGATACGACACGACACGCCGACACGTCATTTCTTAAAAATAGAGAATTTCGACACGTTCTGACACGTTATATATTAAATATATTTTTATATATTAATACATAAATAAATAATAATAATAATAGCCTAGAATAAATTTGCACAAAAAATATTAAATAATATCATTTATGATTTTAATTTGTTACAATAATACACAAAACTTAGAAGAAAAAAACATTTTTTTAAAGAAAAATGCTGAAATGATATTTTTAAATTTATTTATTTATCATATATAGCATTTTTTTATTACTTCTTTCATAGTAAAAGACTTTTAAAAAAAATAAAACAATTCTAAAAAAACAAAACTGAAAAGAAAAATTGACCCCACACGTGTATATTTATAGCAATTTTATTACTTATTTTATTACTTCTTTTGTGTATATTTATATTTTGACCCCTAAAGTATTAGAAATTTTTAAAATTGACCCCGTGCGTGTCGGAATCGCGTGTCGGAATTCTGGACTCGCGTGTCGGAGCGTGTCGGAAAGAGTTGACCACGTGTTGGATTTTTCGACACTTGTTGACCGCGTGTCGGAGCGTGTCGGGACGTGTCGGAGCGTGTCGGACACGTGTCGGAGTGTCGGACACGACACGAAGGCTTTCGGAGAGTGTCCGTGCTACATAGGTCGCCACCATCAACACCCGCAACTTCTACATGACCAAGCCTTCGACAACCTTTGCAGCCTCCAAGCAAGACGCCGTAGCAATTTCAACGATCTTTCAGTCCAGTGGTCATCGACGCTTCAAGAAATTCTGGGCTGAGTTCAAGACCACCTTCGATTAACAAAGCGGCGGGGGTCAAGTTCAGAGAGTCATGGCAAAATTCCACTTAATGCATGGTCACACAAGAGAAGGGCACACGTCCTTTCAGTAAAGGAGGACGTGTACATTGAAAGGAGGGACGATTTCTCACACCTATTTTATTGAAATTTGGAGCATCTCCCCATCGTGGTTCTCTAGGTCTCTCGGCAAGCTTTGCTATTGCTGCGACAACAAAAGTTATCGTTTTGCAGATTGCTTCTCCAGGTTCACGCGCATATCGTTGAATCGAGTAATCATCAAGGAGCCGCACGCAAAGCCCCCTGGTGAGTAGCCATCCCGTGAACCCCGCTAAGCACCACTACATCGGGTCGCGAGTAGCCGTTTGAGGATCGGAATTCGGAAGCCAATATTCGAATTAGGTAAAAATCTTATCTATTTTGATTTTCGAAAATTCTGTTTTCTTATTTGATATATTCATTGATGCCCATGATGGAAATCTCCGATATGCTAAGATATGTGAAATCTCGAGTAACCTTCTAAATTAGGAAATCTTCCTAATTTCGCAATATGCATATGATTGACGGTCCGATTTCGTGCTTGAAATACGACCCGCAATCGCACGGAAAAATCACCAATCCGATCTCACGCTCGAGATACGATTCGTGATTTTATTTAAAAATTGGCCAATCCGATCTCAAGCGCGAGATACAATTCGTCAATTTATTTCCCAAAATTAAATGGACGTGGATGACGTCTTGCTTGATTTGATGCCATGTTGTTCTTGATGCCTTATTTGTTTGCTCTCATAAAGGAAAAAATATTTGAGTTAGATTAGATGCATGTTAGAATATTACTTGTTTTAGGTTATTTTGCATGTCTAGAATAGGAAATTTATTTATTTCGAATTTCTTAAATAAAAATACCAAAAACATAAATTTAGGATGTTAAATTTCTGTTTCACTAGTTTAAATTGCATGTTTAATTAATTTCGAAATTAAAAAAGGAAAAAGGAAAAACAACAAAAAATCATCATGCATATGTCATGTAGAGTTAGGGTATATTTTGCACGTCATTGTATATTAGGGTAAAATTGCACTTAATTCAATTTTAGATAATATGTTTTCTTGATTTATTATAAGTTTGGGTATTTTCTTCAATAGATTGCATATTTAAATGTTGCATTTCTTTAATTTCGAATCTCATAGAAAATAAAAAAAATTATTTAGAATAAATCATCTCATGCTTAGGATAGACTACATGCTTAGTTATGTCATATAGCTAAGTCATGTTGCCATGTCATATCATTTCATGTTAAATTAGTGGCATTGCATTGCATATTGCATGATTTTCATTAATTAAGTGAAAACAAAATAAAAATTGTGTGTTAATTAGAAATCATATTTAGGATTGCTGATGTGAATTCTAAACTAATAACGTAGATGCTTTCGTTGCTACGAGGTAAGTCCTGCAATTTATTTATTGCTTTACTTTGGTGTTAAATTGGTGGATTGTGCACCCGTATGACCACCTCACATGTTAGGGAAATAGATTTAAAATCAATCCAAACTGCTTGCCAAACATTTATTAAAATAGAAAGAAAGGTACCGAAAGGGCGTTAGAGGATTCTAGCGTAACCAAGTCCCCGTACCCATAGTCTCTGGTTCGTAGGAGTAAAATAATTCTCCCGTTATTTTACTTGGGTTTCTAATCGACTCACCAAAAATAGATTAGTGGCGACTCCTAATTGAAAATCAATTGCATGTTAAGAGTTGAACCTAAGTCGCGAATTAGTATGGGCTTGGGAGAGCCTGAGTTAAGTTTAGGCTTAACAATCCATTAGCCAAAATCCTAGGTGGTTCACCCCCGAAAAATTGGTCGCGACAATTATCATAACTTAGTTTTTGTCAAAGCTTGAGCCCAAAGTTAACTAAGTAAAACCCGAAACGATGAGGCCTGAACTTGACTCAGTCTTGCGCTAAATAATTTAGGCGTGCTTGAGTAGCTTGAATCGTTGGTACGTGAAGAAGCAACTAAAACCTGATTTTGAAGAACATGTGAGAAAATGCTGGTAAAGCGCATAATTGATTCAACCGTCACCAATCATCGCTGGGGGTGGCGATAGCCAGCCAGTCGTCCACCCATTTTCGCCTCTCTTGCTCTCCTACCCTTCTCTTATGCATTTTACTTTCCTTGCTTTCTAGAAAAGCAAAAATTAGTTTCCTTCAATTTCGACATTATTGGCTTTTACCTTTTCTTAATTATGCTCAGCATACCGCAACAATATACTAAGAGTTATTCAAGAAGGGCGACATTATTGGCTTTTACCTTTTCTTAATTATGCTTAGCATACCGCAACAATATACTAAAGAGTTATTCAAGAAAGACCTGATTGAGAATGGGATAGATTCCAAAAGATCCAATTGTGAAAGATCATATAATGGGGGACTGAAAGCATAATTTTTCTAAATTATTTTTCTACTAGCGATGGAACACCTATTTGCTGGGGCACGCAAAAATTCAACTATGAATTGATAATGAGAATAGAAAAATATAGGTAGAGTTCCCACATTATAATATAATCTTTATGTATTGAAAACAAAGAAGTGCCAATTTTTGTTATATATTCGGACATCGTACTTTGTAACACGACTTTTTTGAAAATTAAGGTGTCTCTTGTCTTTTCTTCGTATACATCACTCCTTTACTCCTTTCTCAACTTTCTTTACTAAAAAATTTCGTTTTTTCCTATTTTTTGGCTGGTCATTTTATTCTTTTTAGCATTTTGTAATTTCTTAGTGAACAACTCACACATACCATGGGCCCACTATATAAGTTTAATATTTTTTTGGGATAAGTACACTAGAAGTTTTAAAACTTGTAAAAAAATGTAATTTAATCATAAAAATGTGCAATAGTACAATTGGATCCTAAAATTTGTGAAAAAAAAAAAAAAAAAACAAAGAAAGTGTTACGAAGTACTTCCATTAACTAGGATGAGATTGACCTATTTTAAAGTTCAAACACTTGGTTATACTTTTGCTATAAGATTGAGGACTTATGACACACTCAATCCTCAACATTACCTACTTTTCTAATATGGTTGATAAATAATGTTGCAAAGTAAAAGTCTTCAACAATTTTCAAATAGCATTTTGGCTTTGGGTTTAGACTTTACCTATTCAAGCATTCCGTCTTAATTTAAAATAATCTTCATTGAAGAATCTTCTTCATTGCAATTTTTTCATTCCAAAACTCCGGGAAAAATGGCCATATAGTTTTGTCATATTTTGATTTCTACGCTAGATGCCAATCTACTTTTTCTCCCGCTGGGTAAGCAAGAGTTCTATTGATCAATAGACAAACCTGAATTTCAGTGGAAAGAACGAAAATACCTATTTTCAAGTTTAATACCTGAATCCTAGTCAAAATCTTCATGAACGTGAGTGTTTGAACAACACTTTATCCCAAAACCGATAATAAGCAAACCTCCAGGATCGAATAAACGCTAACGGACCACAAACTGCCCAGAAGCCAAAAATGAATCCAAGTGATATGCCTATGTAAAACCACGTCTTCTCGCTATCATCATTGTTGCCATCATCACCAGCTTCTCCCGTCCTGTTCGTGGTAATTGAGCAACTTTTGTTAAGCTGAAGCCCACATAGTCCAAGGTTGCCTTTGAAAGAACTTTCAGAAAATGTGAGAAACTGTCCGCTAGTTGGGATGCTTCCTACAAGTTGATTGTTTGAGAGGTTTAGGAATGAAAGGAAATGAAGATTTGCAAGCTGAGTCGGTATGGTTTGATTGAGGTAGTTCCATGATAGGTCCAATGACTCAAGTTGATGCAGATTCCCCAATACAGAAGGAATTGAACCCGAGATAGCATTGTGCGATAGATTGACGAAATGAAGTGCATAGAGATTCCCAAGTGTGTCCGGTATTGGACCCTCCAATCTATTGCCTGAGAAGTCAATCGACGTGAAAATAGTAAGAATCTTGACAAGTTCTAGCCGCTGACCTTTGACTGTTACAATCACAGTATCTTGATAAAAAAACGCAATTCGTGAGACAAGTTGATGCAGGTAATCAAAGTTTGCATTGGCCTTCATAGCTTCCCAAGATGCGAGGAGACTTGAAGATATTGTGCCGTTGAAATAGTTTGATGATAGGTCAACGATTTGAAGTTTCTGCCAAGTACCGGGACCATATGGACATCGAATTTCCCCATGCAATTTGTTAGATCGTAAAATAAGGATGCGGAGAGTTGACATAGCCCTGAAATGGCATGGAAATTTCCCGTCTATTTGATTGTCCCCAATGTTCACAACCTCCAATGTTGCGCAATTTGCCAATGATAACGGAATTTGCCCCTGCAACAAATTCCCACTAATATCCAATGTCTTCAGACCACAAGTTGGCAGGATGTTTTGTGGAATATCACCACTCAACTTGTTATCTCTCAGATTCAACACCATGAGGGACGCCATCATTAAACAATCAGGAATAGTTCCACTCAGATGGTTATGTGACAAGTCAAGCACTTCAAGATTAGCTTTGCAAATTGACTGCGGGATGGACCCATGGATATTGTTCTTCGAAAGGAAGAAGAACGACGGGACTGATAATAGGGAGTCGCCGATGTTATCTGGAATAACATAAGTGACGTTATTTCTCGATAAATCCAAGTAGTCAGCCTGTAATAGCATGGGTAGCATATTTCCTCGGAGCATGTTTGAATGGAGGTCGACGATACGACCAAAAGTAAGATTGTGCGGTGGCGTTGCGGAATCTTCAAAGAAATTAGAGGAAAGATCGAGAACGTCAAGTCGTTCCAGTGTCCCTATCCATCTCGGTATTTCCCCTCGAATATTATTGTTGGAGAGGTCGAGGACTTCCAAATAGGACAGGTTAGCCAAAAATTGAGGCACGGTCCGCAACTGGCAAGAAGCCAACTTTAATATACGGAATTTAGGGAAAGAGGATACAGCAGCAGAAGTAGGCGCCATTGCGTTAATGGACAAGCCACTGTACGATAGATAAAGAAAAGTTAAATTTCCTAATCTCAGAAGCGCGTCGATATTCATCGAGCCACTGAAATTATTGTCAGAAAGTGAGAGGTCTGTAAGCCCTTGCAGTTTGGATATGGATGCTGGTATTGACCCTTGCAACTGGTTGCTTTCCAAATAAAGCGTTCGCAGTTGATCGGAAGAGACATTCGGATGTATGATAAGCTGACCATTAAATTTATTGCTTGAAAGGAATATACTCTCAAGTCGGGGAAGTGTAAACAGAGCTGGGGGAATGTCACCTTCCAATGAATTGCCTTCCAGGTCTATACTTTCGAGATGCAAAAGGTCTTCCCAGCCAACGGAGGTGATACGACCCCTTAAAGCGTTATCAGATAAATTTATTACGGTCAGATTTCTGGATGCACCAAATGGCGGAACTGAACTAGTAAGACTATTGGAAGCCAAGTCCAAATAAGTCAGCTGCGATAGGTTCTTCATTGAGCTCGGGATCGACCCACTCAAATTGCACCCATAAAGGCTTAACCACGATAATTTTCTTAGATTACCAATTGAATCGGGTATCCTCCCTGAGATATTGGTGTCATCCATGGCCAGAGTCTCAAGAGAATTATCCTCCGGAAAATCGGGCAAAGAAACCTGAAGAAGGTAGTTGGCTGACAGGTCAAGGGTCTGAAGTGTTTGTAGCTGAAAGACCTTTTGAGGAAATTCTCCTCGCAGGCCACAAGCACCTAGGCTCAGTGTTTTCAAGCTGGAGAAATTTGCTAAGAAACTAGGAACTGTGGTGGACAAGTTGTTGCCATGGAGTTGAATGACCGACAGATTAGCAAGACTCATAAGAGAAGCATCAATAGGACCAGACAGAGAACAGTCCGACATGCTCAGCACCTCAAGTTTTGGAACTGAAGAAGACAACACGTCGCACCACTCACTTCCCTCAGCAGACACATTGACCCTATCAAGGTACAACTCCCTCAACTCCCCCAAATCCCCGATCAACGACCTCAAAGAGGGCTTTTCAAGTTTCAAATCAAAAAAGCAAGTGAGATCAAGAGTACGTAGCTTCCTTAGGCGAGATAGCTCCGTAGGAATTTGCCCATTGAAACCAGCGTCGGACAAGTTGAGATTTTCCAAGCGGCTGAGATTTGCGAGGCCCGACGGAATTACCGTGAAGAAGTCGTTGAAAGCCAAATTTAGGCTTCGAAGGAACTCAAGCTTGAAGAGACTTGACGAATTGTTGATTCCGCCAGAGATTGACTCGTTGCTCAAATCGAGTCCCACAACAAGGCCGTCCTCGCATGTCACGCCGCTCCATGAATCGGCACTTCGATCCCACTGTACTAGCTTGGAAGACTGGGAAGCGTCGAAGTTGAGGCTGTTTCTCAGCTCGAGCAAGAGTGATCTCTGGTGGATACCAAGACACTGGGCTGAAGCTGAAGCCCCAGCTACGTCTGAGATGATGGAGATCATGGATATAGCAAGAAGAAGCCATGAAACGATCGAGCCTTTCATCGGAAGAGGTGTAAGAAGGGCGCGTGAAGAGGGAGTAGGGAAGAGGGAATCAACCGAAAAGAAGAGGATACTTGGGAGTGGAGGAGTCGTCCTACTTTTAAGTGCATTCTAGGGTCAATTTTGGGATATCATTAGTTGCCAAATTTGACTTATAACACTTCCGAAAATTCCTAGTAAAAATCGGTGACATTGAGCAACAAAGTGACATTCTCTCTCTCTCTCTCTCTCTCTCTCTCTCTCTCTCTTTTTAATCCTAATTTTCAAATCGAAACAAAAGACCACATTTATGTTTTATAGGAAAAAAAGAAAAACTAAAAGAAATTTGCTTAAGATATTGAAATTATAACTTGACATCCCATGAAAATGCTTTTGGCTCACCTTATTTAAAATCATAAAACCAATGACATTATGTGATCATTATTGTCTTTATACATGAACATTAACCATGCAATATAGATATTATATCCAACTATTTTATTAAATATGTAGATTCAATAAGATAAATACTTATATTTGAGTTTAATTTGTAAAATTTTATAAGATTGTGAAAGAAGCAAATAAATAAATAAATATACATTCTAAAATCATATCAACTTTAGGATTTCATCTTTCATATACAATATGATAGTTGACTGTATTGGGTCAAGCAAACACATGAAAAACATTGAACTTACTCCAGTCAAGCTTCAGACCAAAGTACGCGTATTAGCTTTTAGTTGACTTGACTAAAGTGGGCAAAATTATGGTGGCGGTGGTGGTCCGCCTCCTCCACCCCTACCACCACCTAACACATTAGACTTACTTTAGTCAAGCCTCATACCAAAGTACACGCAATAATTTTTAGTTAACTTGACTAGAGATTGCAAAATTATGGTCGCAGTGGTGGTCTCCCCACCCCAACCGCCCCTTTTAATATCCCATTCTCGAAGAAAACTTAATCTTGCCTTTGGTAGATACAAAATATTAGTAGTAAGTTTGAAATATGCTAACAAACCCAATAGTATATTATCACTCGTTTTTATTTATTTATTCTATAAGTGACTACCTAAATATTTTTAAGTGACCAACAAAATTAAAGTTTTATCATTCACGAACTCGGCAGTAAATTGCCACTTATTTTAGCTTCCACAGGTAAGTGCATGACTTTTTGTAGATTGTTAATTGAAATAACATTTCTATCATCCACAAAACCCAATAGTAGTTACCATTTATTTTTTAGATGTTAGATTTTACTAGTAGACGCGTAAGTAACTGTTTGTATGTTACCAATTAGATAACAATTTCATTGTCCACAAATCTAATAGCAAAATTAGCACCTATATTATATTACAAGAAGGTGCATAACTGTTTTTTTTTTTTTTTTTTTTTTTTTTTTTTTGCTGGAGGAACCGGCTTACAGCCGATAGCCGCGCCGTAAACCCACAAGTGACACTTAAGCAAGAGGAAGAAGGTGCATAACTGTTTGTAACTTACTAATGAAATAAATATTTTGCCATCCACAAACTCAATTGTAAATATAATAACGTAGGTGGTAAGCTATTAGAACAATCGTAAATCCCCAACACAGTTGCACAATCAAGTTAATTTACTTAATCAATTGGTAGCAAGTCAGATGATTACCCACCGTTATTTAAACTTTATGGATGGTGTTACAGGTCTCCCATTGAATGACAACTAATATGTGTGGGTCAAGCGGACTGTTAGACACTTCTTCGTGATTCTTAGACGACTCATCATGACCAAAAAATGAGTACAGGCTTCCATGGCGTTTTCTTCGGTCCCACTATACAGGGCATTTTATGTGATAGCTACTTTGCAATCTTCTCTTTTTAAATATTTTCCGGGCTACAAAGAGGATAGCGTTTTGCACAATTTTGGTCGTGAAACACAATACGGAACATTGTTCCATGCTGTTGACTTTGTGTAAGAGTTGGCCATTGTAAAACCCCGTTGGCAGCAAAAATTGACCAGTGACTTGCTTGGTCTGTACGTTAGTAACGTTCAATCACTTTTTTTTTTTAAGTGCCAGCTTTATTTGATTCATTGAAGTTAATGATTATTCTATAATTCACTATCATTTATTTTCTTAAGCCACAAACCTTTTAAAGTTACAAATTTTAAAAACAAAACTGCCAACCCTAATTTGAGTCGCTTAGCAACATTTATCTTATCAATTTACAACCATTTCAATAGTTTGTGAAATTTAATTAAGTCAAATACAAGCATGATAAACTTATACATAAGTTGATTACTAAATAATCAAATAGAGGTTAGTAATTGAGTTAAATAAAGTTAATAATTTCATAAAAAATTTTATAATTTTAAATTTCACTGATAAATTATGGTAATCACAAGAATAGTTGGTAAGGGTTTGATTGATAATTGGCCAATTCTTCGCTATTTCTTCTTTTTTTGTTCCCGAAACAAAAAAAATAAAAATAAATAGAAGTAAAAATCCATTTGGTAATGTTGGTTAATTTTTCTATTCTTTAGAATAGATTAGTGGCCAGGGAATAGATCTACAACGGAATCAAGAAGTTGAAAAAGATTACTAAAAATTTATAAGAAATTTTGCATCACAAAATTTTTTGAGAATTGTACCATACACATTCCTGTTCTTTTTTTGTTAAGAAAAAAAATTTATATGGTTACCAAACACGTTTAAATATCCAAAAATTTGTACAAGGAACAGAGTCAGAAACAACTATTTATGAGTAGAAATTGTCCCCACTAACAAAATAATTACGAAATGCACCCTAGTTCTGAAAAAAGTTGATAATTTCTCCTATATTAAACTGAAAGGAAGAAAGGCAAAAAGGCAAAAGTAAAACGATGGAAAATTGACGTTCTCTTTACTTAGAGGTATTAAAAGTAGTATAAAGGAAAATAAAAAAGAGGGAAAAATCCGAAAATATATAAAATTAAAAGAAAGGAATGACAAAGTGAACTATAAGCACATTTAATTGATACGTCGTGCACGCTGGAAAAGTACCATGGCCCCCTACCTCCATTGGCCTATTACCATACTTTCTGGCCTATTACCATGCTTTCATTCCCATACGCAACTTTGCTATATATAATAGAAATGCTTATCTAATTGATATGCCGTGCACGCTAGAAAAGTACCATGGCCCCCCCACTCCACTGGCCTATTACCATATTTTTATTCCTTTACACAACTTTTTACTATGTATAATAGAAATGCATGTTCGTTGGCTTGAGGAGCAATCAACGTATGATGAATGGCAAATCCTCATAGTCGCTCCGTGTTTTCTCTTCTAGTATCGCAGATTGATATATTTAAAGGATATCTTCCTTGTTTTTTTGTTTCATTGTGAGTTTTGCTATGCTGAGAGTGGTTTGGCAAAGATTTTTCAGGCTTTTAATTTCATTTTTATTTTTGGATTGTGCAATCAAGTGTTTTCCAATAAGACTTGAAACCAAAACCATAAGAAGAGGATCAAACTCTCTTACCATCTAAGACAACACCTTATTGTTGGGTTTTTATTGGAGTGCGGGACACGAAAGAGTCATAACTTGGCAAGGACACTTAAGTCGCCATAACTTTAAAATGGTACACTTAAGTGCCATCATCGAGTAAAATGGGACACTTAAGTGCCGCTCCGAAAATCCGGCCAAATGGCTGACGTGGCGATTTTCCGGCGAGCTCGGTCCAAAACGGCGTCGTTTTGCGGCGACGTGAGCGGAAAATGCAAAATCGACGTCGTTTCGCGTGTACGTGTAAATAATAAAATATAAATTAATTAAATTAGATTTAAAATATTCAAAAAATTTAAAAAAAAATAAGAAAAATTTAAAAATTTAAAAAAAAATAAAGAAAAATTTTAAAAAATTAAGAAAAATTATAAAAATTAAGAAAATTTAAAAAAAATTTAAAAATTAAGAAAAATTTAAAATTTTAAAAATTTTAAAAAATAAGAAAATTTAAAATTTTTTAAGAATTAAGAAAATTTTAAAAATTTTAAAAATAAGAAAATTTAAAATTTTTTTAAAAATTAAGAAAATTTTAAAAAATTTTAAAAATTTTAAAATTAAGAAAATTTTAAAATTTTTTTAAAAAATTAAGAAAATTTTAAATTTTTTTTAAAATTAAGAAAAATTAAAAAAAAATTATAAAAAGGGGGGGGTGGGAGGCCGAACGGGCGGCTCCCTTGCCGCCGCCGCCGGCTCCCTCACCGCCGCCACCTCCGCCGCCGCCGCCTCCCCCCCCCTTTTTTTTTTTTTAATTTTTAAAATTTTTAAAAATTTATTATTTTTTTAAAAATTTTTAAATTTTCTTATTTTTTAAAATTTTTAATTTTTTAAAATTAAAAATTTTAAAATTTTCTTATTTTTTAATTTTTTTTTAAATTTTTTAAAATTAAAATTTTAAAATTTTCTTATTTTTTTAAATTTTTTTTTAAAATTTTTTAAAATTAAAAATTTTAAAATTTTCTTATTTTTTTAATTTTTTTAAAATTTTTAAAATTAAAATTTTTAAAATTAAAATTTTTAGAATTTTTTTTTTTTTAATTTTAAAATTTTCTTATTTTTTAAAATTTATTAAAATTTATTAAAATTTTTAAAATTTTTTAAAATTTTTAAATTTTTTTTGATTTTTTAAAATTTTTAAAATTTTCTTTTTTAAAAAGAATTTTAAAATTTTTAAAATTAAAATTTTTATATTTTTTTAAAATTAAAATTTTTAATTTTTTTAATTTTTTTTTTAAATTTTTATGCTGATTTGGAGCTCCATGAGCACGTAAGCGAAAGCAAAAAATAATAATAAAAAATTGCGTGAGATTCCGGCCGCCAAGGTCGCGGAGGTGGCACTTAAAGTGTCCCACTTGAAAAAAAAAAAGACTTAAGTGTCGGAGTTTTGAAGTTATGGCGCTAAGTGTGCCGGCGTCTTGATTATAAGACTTGTGGTGTTCTTCTACCGTTTTTATTGTATTTAAACTGTCAAAATCTTACATCAATTGAAAGAGATCCTATTGAGTAATTTATAAAACCAAATCACCCTCAAATGAGCACCCCATTGCTCAAGCCAATGAAAAGCTCTATTTTCTCCTAACAAAAGAAAAACGAGCACCTCATTGTATGTTTACTTACACACTTCTCAAGGACTTTTCCTTCTTGAAATGAGTCGGATTATTGCATTTGTTATCCACAAAAACATACGGTATAGGCTCAGTTTCTTTTCGCTGGACTAAATTACCCTTGTCTCTATCTAGACTTGCGATTTGTGTGAATTGTTGGATTCAAGTCGACTAAGGCATTTGTTCCTGCACAGAGGAAAAGTCAAAGTAAAACAACAAAGAAATATCTTTAAAGGAAATCACCATATGTCTCTCTTGGTACCCCAACACGAGAGACCGACATTAGAGAAGATCATGGATTTGTTGGGATTTTGTGAAAACATGCATAGGTGGAAATAAATTGAAATTACAGCGAAAGCAAAAACCCATACATGTATCGTGTCTCCAAAGTATTGTTCGTGCAATTTAATTTTTATCCATAGAACGAAAATATAAAGTAAAAGGAGGGCTAATCAGATTATCCTTATAGCATGCCCAAAGTAATTTGGTCCAAACATTCCTTGGAGTGTCCTTTGGGTAATTTGGTCCATATGTTCTTCAGTTCTAACCCCACAAATGTTGGGCTTCTAGTTTAGACACACCACTTATCACATGTCGAATGGTAGAAAGAATTCAAGAGAGTTCACCACTTCAATTGTGCTAGCAATTTTGTGTGAAAACATTTTTGATTTGATTACTCTAATCTCATCAGACTCGGCTCCAATTTATTTAAATTAATCCGGCCATTAACTCTAAAATCGCTTAGGGCATTAATTAGGACATTAACTCTGAAATTGTTTCGGGGCATTAATTATGTTGTTGACTCTGAAACCATTTCAAAGCATTAATCTGGCGCTTGACTCTGAAACTTCAAAGCATTAATCTGCCTTTTTAACTCTAAAATCGTTTTAGAGGATTAATCTTAGGCATAACTAGTGCTGATTTTGTGCGCACGTTATTGTGCTTGTGCATCATATGCACGCATGACCATGACCCAAGACAATTAATTAAATCCCATTAATTTAACTTTAGTGCGACTCGTAATTGCAAATACATTTATAATATATGTTCAAATGTCATTTTGAATTTGTTATGGCGTCTGACCTTTTTAAGTTCATCACTAATATGTTAGCACTTCCAAGAGAATTGATTGTCTTGATCGATCTCCGGGTCCTACAAGCCATGAGTGACGTATAGCAATATGTCATAGTGTGAATGTTTTCATAACATAATAAACTCATCATCTTTGGTTACCATGTAATTCAATCGTTCCATCTTATTATGTCCCAATCAAACAAAAATCATGGAAATTACTTGTCAAGCTACCTATCCAATCACATCCACAAACCTAATTGACATATATTTTTAACGAGGCATAAACTATTCATTCTTAGTTATAACTCTGGACGGGGATTTTAATACAATGTTGCGATTAAATAGTACATGACTTAATTATTGTACCTTTTATATAATAAGAAGATAGATTCCACATTGCTCACATGTGTGCCTTTGTATGTGAATAAACTATGACCATCAAGTACAGAGACAGTTCATCGAAGCATCACTATATGCATTTGTGAACCATAGCCATCCAAAACACAAGTTAACACTGTACCGCGGGTTTAAAGATTATTTACACAAAACTAGAGCATGAACGATTAGATATTGACCATGCTAAAAGCTTCCATGTTGCCAATTATTCTATGCATGTCACATTTAGTGAATTTGTCTAATAAAATATTTGTATCCTAGCTTGTGTATCACAATACCTAATGGCTTGTAACTCATCATTCCCCTTGGTATCCAATATTTAATAATGAAGCTAAAAACACACTAATCTTAATAGGATCATCAATATCTACTCATTGATCTACTGATCAGGAATAGTCTAAAGAATTAGACTAACCATAAAGGTCTCACACATATTCTTAACGCATTAAGAATAAGTCAAGTAACAGCTGAACTTACATATATATATACACACACACACACACATAATTGGACAATGAATGAATACAACTTTGCTAATAAATAAATAATACAATTGAAAGTACAACCAAAATCCCTCACATGTAATTATTACAATTTCTTTATGACTAGTCAATTTTCATGTTGTAGGATAGAGGAAAGGAAAGAAAAAAGAAGAAAAGGAAAAAGGAAAAGATAGTGGACTCTCTTCTTAAAGGGGAAAAGGAGAGCACACAAAGCACGCAGGATAGAGGAAAGGAAAGACGAAAGAAGAAAAGAAAAAAGGGAAATGAGTACACGTCACGGTAGTCATGCCAAGATATATTAACTTTATTTCGGAATGCCTAGCAAAGCCCTTTGTTCATTTAATCGGAGTAGTTTAACTACTCGGATTAGAATTGTGAAATTTGAGTTGCAAAGTCGATTTTTGAGTTGTTAAGATGAGAAATTTCATGAAAATGATAGACTAGGGCGTTGTGGAGCTGTGGGTATCGATGAAAATTGATTTAGAGTCTGGCGCTCAGGTTTAGCATTATGGATAGTTTTGAATATTCACTTCAAACAATAGTTTTGTTAGTGCATATGAGTCATTTCAGTAGCCAGTGAACTTGTTTAGCCGATTTGTAGTTGAGATAGCGTTTTTACTTGTTTTATGTTGTTTCTCGTTCATTTGATTAAATTGTGAGTTCGATGGTTCAAGCAACCTTTGTAGTTTGGTTTAAGCATTTCTAGGTGAGTGATGATATCTTTTCTTTGAGTTTGTAAACTCATATTTTGAAAGCACTATGGATTAAATATAGTATAAGTTATGAAATTGCATTTTTCTTACATAAAAGTTAGGATCGAGCATTTACTACTCTTTGGTTATTTATAAATGATTTTAGAAACATGTTATGAAAGGTATTGTGAAAGTTTATATATATGTATTGCTTTACAAATTTGGTTTATGAAATGAATTTAAAAATAATTTGAGAAATACTTTACGAAAAGTACTTCTAGCAGTTAAGCTGAATTAATGATAGGTAGTCGACAATGTCATTCAAAATAAAAGAAGTGATGTTGTTACTTGAGAAATCAAGTAGTAAGCGTATCATGGCAAGGGTGGCATAGGAGTGGAGTAGTCCAACGTAAATGCAACCTAGTGTGAATTTTCGGGATGTCATTAGTCATCAAATTTGACTTATAATACTTTAAAAAATCCTAGCTATTGAAATATTATGTCACATCGCTCGACAACGAGTCATATATGTTTTTTTTTTTTTTATATACATGTGGTCTTTCTTCACCTATCAGCCTAAGTTTTTGAATTTGATTTTCTAACATGATATTAGAGCAAGAGATCCTAACTTCAAATTTTTCAGACCCTAAAGCTTAAGCTTTTAGAATGTTGCTAGTCTTGACATGTATTTGTATTCATGTGGTAAACTTTTGGGTTGGATTTTCTAGAATTAGTAGAATTGACGACATTGCATAGCAAAATGATATATATATTTTTATCATAATTATTCAATCAAAACAAAAGACCATGTTTATGTCTTTTAGGAAAAAAGGAAAAATAAAAGAAATATGCCACAGATGTTGAGATCAGAACTTTACATCACTTGACAATGCTTTTGGCTCATCTTATTTTAAGATCATAAAATTAATGACATTATGTGGTCAATGTTTGTCTTTCTACATAAACATTAACCATGCAGAGATCAATAAAAAGCAAACAATATAAATATTATATCCGATTATTTAATTAAAAAAGTAGATTGATAAAAGAAGATAAATAAAATGATTTACTTTTTAAAATTTTTATAAGACTATAAAAAGAGAAGAAATATAAACTTGAGAATTAGGGATCGAATAGATTTCCGTGCATATGAACCGAGTAGGAATTTGCAGGAATTTGAAAAACCATTGGGATTGAAATCTTCAATCCAGAAATTTCCGAGCTGCGAAGATTGCGCTTCTGGTCCCATTTGGCGGGGTAGATGCGTGAAGAATCTTTATTTTATATGAACTTGAAGAATGTTTCTGATTGAAGGACTTTCCGGTGTTAGGCAATGACGGGGAGGAAAAACAATTGAACTTACTCCAATCAAGTCTAATGACCATGGAACACGTAACAGCTTTGAGTTGACTTGACCATAGAAAGCAAAATTGTCGTTTTAGTGGTGCTCCTCCCGCTCACGAATTTCCAAAATCCCCTTTTCGAATGATACGAAATTTCATTGATGGATGATAAATATGTAACGTCGGTTGTAAAATTGAAATGTTGATGATAGCGAACACAATAGTAGATTATCACTTATTTTTTATTTTACCATTGATTGCGCAAATGTTTGTAAGTTACTAGCAAAATTAAAATTTATCATTCATGAAATCAACAGTAAATTGCCACTTATATTAGTTTGTACAAGTAGGCGCATAACTTTTTGTAGGTTGTCGATTGAAATAGCATTTCTACCTTCCACAAAGCCCCATAGCAGCTACCACTTATTTTTAGATTTTACCAGTAAACGCATAAGTAAGTGTTTGTATGTTAGCAATTAGATAACAATTTCATTGTCTGCAAATCTAATAGTAAATTAGCACTTTTTAAAAAAAAATTCAGGAAGACGCACAACTATATGTAAGTTATCAACAAAATAACAATTTTACCATCCACAAACTCAATAGTAAATATACAGTATAGGTGGTAAGTTATTAGAACATTGACAATTGTAAGTCCCTAACATTGTTGCCCAATCAAGTTAATTTACTTAATTAATAGGTAGCAAGCTGGATGATTAACACAGACCAAAAAAAAAGGTCGGATGATTAACCATTGTTATTTAAAATTTATGAATGGTGTCATAGATTTACTATTGAACAAAAACTATTCGTTATTGGCCAAACGGAATGCTGCACAATCAAGTCACTGTACTTGAGCAGTAGGTAGCCAGTCCGACGATTAACCATCATTATTTAAAATTTATGAATGGTGTAGAGATTTACTATTACACGGAAACTATTTCGTATGGGCCAAATAAAATGTTAGACACTTCCTCGTGATTCTTAGACGACTCATCATGACCAAGAAACGATTTTTATGGCATTCTCTTTGGTCCTATTGTACAGGGCATTTCTTGTGATTGCTACTTTGCAATTTTCTCCTATTTAATATTTTTTGGGCAACCACTGGCTGTGGTGGCTCTGCTGGGTAGGTTCCTGACCTTTGAAGGGAAAGGTCAGGAGTTCGAAGCCACTACAATTACAGAGAGGCTGGCAGGCCATTAGGTGATTTACGCGTGGCGCCCTGGTGGTGGGTCCTAAGCTAGCGTCACCTAGGGGTTTACGTGGTGACTGTCAGCCAAAACGGTTCCTCCAGCACCGAAAAAAATAAAATTTGGGCAACAAAGAGGATCAAGCTTTAGACAATTTTGGTCGTGAAACACAATACGGAACATTGTTCCATTTGTGAAAGACTACCATTGCAAAACCCCATCGGACGCAAAAATTGACCGGTGACTTGCCTGATCTGTCGTACTTCCGTAACATACAACCACTTTTAAAAAGGTATTGACATTGTTTGATTCTTTAAAATTATCGATTATTTTAGAGTTATGATAATTTTTTTCTTAAATTACTATTTTAATCATCAAAAACTCCAAATTAATATATTTATGATAAATTTATCTATAAGTAATTTTTTGACAACGGAAAAATACAAATTGATACATTTGTGACAAATTTACCCTCCATTAGTTTGCGTTAAATTTAATTAATATTATGAAAAATCATAAATGAGTAAATCTATGACAAATGGAGAGTAAAACTCAAATTGGTACATTTGTCATCTGTCATGTGTCATTCAACTCAATAATTTAATTATAAAATTGAACGGAAACTAATAGAGAGTAAATTTATCACATGTGTATAAGTTTGAGATTTGTCATAAGAGTATCAGTTTGATAGTTTTCATAGTATTAACCCATTATTATATAATAATATTTATTTTCTTAAGTCACCACAGTGTTAATTACTAATTCTCGAGACAAAACTACCAACCTTAATTTGAGTCGCTTAGTAACATTTATCTTACTTTTCCAATTTACCAACTATTTCAATAGTTTTGTGAAATTTTCTTAAATCAAATACCAACATAATAAACTTACCACAAAAGAGTTTATGATTTTGTATAAGATTTTAGTAATTTGTAGGTTGGTAGATTATTGAAATAGTTGGTGATTACTAAACAATCAAATAAAGGTTGGTAATTGAGTTTAAATAAAGTTAATTATTTCATATAAAGTTTAAAAGTTTAAATGCCACTGATAAATGATGGTAACTATGGGAATAGTTGATAAATTTGAAAAGAGTTGATAATTTATCTTATATTAAACTGCAAGGAGACAAAAAAAAGGAAGAAAAAGGAAAAAGACAAAATTTAAAATGATATTATCCCTTCTGTGGATCCTTGGTGTTTGGCTAAGAGGTAACCTCACTATAGAAGAGAAGTCGAAGCTCCCATAGGAGCCTTTACGGCTTGTCCGTTTGATATACAAGTTTGGCAGGCTGTACAGATGTATTCCTTATTTAACGTGCCGGTACCCACATGCCATGTGCCACTAAGTTCCCCTTGTATCTTTATCTTTCCTAGAGAGAGGGAATATCCTTTGGAAGTTTTACATCTCGAAAATTCTGAAGTCTGGAGAAGGATTAAGATGAAGCATTTTTAGAACTTGCTTAGATCTGTTTACTTAAAGTTTATAAAGGAATATAAAAAAAGGGAAAAAATTCGAAAAGATTTAAATTAAAAGAAAGGAAAAAGGAAATTGTAGGCGCATAGAATTGATCCATCGTGCACGTTGGAAAAAGTACTATGGCCCCTCCACTGGGCTATTACCATACTTTCTATTCCTTTATGCATCTTTTACTTTATATATGATAGAAAAGCACGTTGGTTGAAGTATGATGCATGGCAAATCCTGATAGTCACCTCGAGTTTCCTCCTTTGGTATTGCACATGGCTATATTTTAAGGTTTTCTTCCTTCTTTTTTCGTTTCGTTGTGAGATTTGCTATGCTAAAAGTGGTTTGATAGAGATTTTTCAGGCTCTAGCTTTTTTTCTTTTTGAATGTGCAATCAAGTACTGAGTTAGCTTCTAATAAGACAGAAACCAAGATCACAAGGAGACGAGCAAACTCCCTTACCATCTAAGATGACAACTTATTATTAGGTTTTTATTGTCAAAATCTTACAGCAACTGAAAGAGATCCTATTGAGTAATTCATAAATAACATAAACCCCAAAATGAGCACCACATCGCTCAAGCTATTGAAGAGTTCTATCTTCTCCAAAAAAAAAAACAAAAATAGCACCACATTGTATGTTTACTTACACATTTCTCTAGGGCCTGTCCCGCATGAAATGGGTTGGATTATTGCATAAACTATCCACAAAAACATAAGGTATAGGCTCAATTTCTTCTGGATGAATTAAATTACACTTGTCACCATCTAGACTTATGAATTGTTGGACTTGTTGGATTCAAGTCAATCAAAGCATTCGCTCTTGCACAGAAGAAAAGTCCAAGTAAGACAACTAAGACATTTTTTTAAAGAAATCGGCTGAAGTGTCTCTCTTGGTGTCTTGGTACCACACCAAGAGAGACGAACATAATAGAAGGTCATGGATTTGCGCAAATTCTATTGGAAAGACTCCAACCAATCGCACTGCACCCTTGAAGAATTTCCTGTATTGAAGAACATTTTTAGAACTAAGAGATAGAACCAGTCTCGAAAATCTTTAGCCTAGTCCTCTTCTTATTGATGCAAATCCAGAAATCTACTTCACTGACTACTGAGACAGCAAAGGGCAATCAATAAGAGGAGAAGATTGAAACTTATTCCAGATCAAGCACAACAACTATAATATTTGGATTTGTTGACTTGGTCAAATGAAGTGGCTAATTAAAAAAAAAAAATGACTAGTCAAAAAGAAAAAGGAAAGTGGACTCTCACATCAAAGGGGAAAAGGAGAGCACAAGGAGGACGCAAGAAAGAGAAAAGGAAAGAAAAAGAAGAAGAAAAAGAAAGAAAGGGAAAAAAGTATACATCACGAGAGCCTTGTCAAGTCAAAATAACTTCGTTTTCCAATACCCGTTAATGATTTAAGCCTTTTGTTCATTTAATGAGTAATTTTCAAAATTAAGACATAAGTTCAAAGTTACGTGAAATTTGAACAGCAAGGTCTAATTTTTTAGTTGTTAATCTGATAAATTTCATGGACATTGTAGATTAGAGCAATGTAGAGCTATGGGGTTTGACAAAAATTAATTTGGAGTAACGGTTTACTCGAAACAAAATTCTAGAGTTTCACGCTCAAGCTTCGCATCATGGATAGCTTTGAACATGTCGAGTCATTTTGTAAGAGAGTAAACTCGGTTTAGTAGATTTGCAATTGATGGGTTGCGATAAGTTTTTTTTCTTTTGGTTGTGAGCTGAGTTAGTTATATATTTCTGAGTTGTATATGACTGAGATGAGTTTCCTGGGTTTAGTTGTTAGTTGGAGATGTATATATTCTTTCCGATGGATTATGGAAACTCTGGCATTACAACAAACCTGATGGTTTATTGGATATACATACACACACACACACACACACACACACACATATATATAATGAAGATGATAAATATATATTTAGATAACATGTTGTATGTTGTGTTTGAGACTGTGTTCTTCAGGTGAAGAATGGCTATGCCATTCCCCCATTCTTGTTGGATTTGAGGTGTGACAACAACCATAGTTCAGTAAAAATCACCAATATAATCGCTAAAACCTAAACAGGAGTCGTACCAAAACTGACCGAAAAACAACCAGAAGCCAACGGCAAATCCGAGATGCATGCTCAAATAAATTTGCTGACCGGACAGCAAATTTGGCAGTGGAATTTGTCGGAGTGCTGCACAAGGACTCTCAGGGTAGATGTACTATTCAACTGGCACAGGAATACATCGTTCATCCCTTTGCATGGTACATTTTGCCAAGAAATTCGGGAGGATTCCCGTCAAGAGGTTACCATTAAAATCTAAAGTCCTCAAAAGGCACGCGCCTAGGAATGTAGGCGCAATTCCTCCAGTCATGTTGTTACTCCTTGTGTTCAACAGTCAACACCTTGAGAGTCTCCACCATTTCCCATCAAACGTTTGTAGGAAAGGTTAAGTACTACAAGAAATCGAACTTTGCAAATTGACTATGGAACGCGGCAATGGAAATGATTGTCTCTGAGAGAGAAGAAAATTGTCTAATACAGGAGTACACCAATATCATCTGGAATCAGTGAATCAAAGTTGTTCCTCCAGAAATCCAAGTAGATACCATTCGGTAGAAGAGGTAACATTTTTTCATTGAGCTTGTTGCTACGAAGGTCAATAATAGTCAGTGTAGAAGTATGAATAAATGGAGCTTCTCCCAAGTACTCAAGAAGACTACAGGAAGATTGAGATGTACAAGCTTTTCTAGCTTCCATATCCATTTAGGTTTCTCTCCATGGATTTGATTGTTTAAAAGGTCCAGCAACTTTAATGCCGATTCTTTTGCCAAGAATTTTGGTAATAACTCAGCTGGCTGGGACCCAACTTCAAAGTGTAAAGAACAGGGAAGAAGGGCAAAGAAGTGGAAGCAGTAGCATTATTCGACAAACCATTGTGGGAGATAGAAATAGGTGAGGTTTCTGAGGTGCTGAATGACATGAATACGCACGAGCCACTGAAATTGGTGAAACAAAGTGAGAGGTAGTTAAGCCCTCGAAGTTCACAAATAAATGCTGGGATGAAACCCTCTAAATTGGTGCTGCTCAAATCAAGCAATTGATAGCAAGAGACAATAAAGACACACTCAACTGACTGGAAAACTGATAGATGGGAATGTGCATCGTCTTAATCAAAGGAAGTGTAAAGAGAGACGGCCACCGTTCCCTCCAAAGAGTTGCACAGCAAATCTTGTTTCACATGGTTCCGAAGTTCATATCGTGGGGACTTCTTGGACGTCATAAAGGAACTGAACCAGTTCGATTGTTTAAAGACAAGTCCAAATAAGTCAACAACAAAATGTTCTCCATTGAGGTCCAGATCGATCCACTCAAACTGCAATTGAACAATTCTAATCTCGACAAGATTCTGAGATTACTGACTGAATCTGGAAGCCTTCCTGAAATATTCACGTAACTCAGGACCAAAGTCTCCAGAGGACTTTGCTCTGGAAAGTGATCAATGAACCCTGAAAATCACAAATCACTTGACCACAAATCTCCATTTTACCCAACTTTCTAATTATTTATAGATACTGACTGATCTTGGAAAATTTAAGTATAAAAGGCACCAGTCGGACGAGATCACATGTAAACCTAATTGATCCATGTTTTTTGGTCTGTACTATTGCATTCTTTCACATATATCACATTCCTTTTCCTTTCAACATAAATGAAGTAATTATTGTGGCTATGAATTTATATGTTTACTGGTGGAACACATTCTTTGATTATCCTGTCACATAATTCGAATCTAAACTCCTCAGGTACATTTCAACTGACGAAATATTTAACAGCATTGTTAGGATTTGGAACAGTGCTGCTGCCACAGTTCCAAGCACATCAGTCAAGTGATCCTCGTGAGATGATGCCTAGTGAGCATGCCTAGGGATCAACCTTTTTGTCTCAGTGCATTTTAATTCTAGGAACTGGGCAATAGGTCGCAAGAGTCTTCGGTGATCTAGCTAAGGATGTCAAGTTCCATAGTGGCGTATGCTACTTGTTGGATTTCTTCAGGCAAGCGACCCAATACCACCAGAACCAATGGCACGTGAGATGGACAGGGATCGAGTGTGCGTACTTCAGCAGCATGTGGTCCTTCATCTCGCCTACTGCTGCTTTCACTCTCTTGGTTTTTTCTGTCGTTCAGGCCTTTTATGCCATTTGCATGTATTATCGTCCCAACAAGTAACCAACCTCAGAAACTCAGTTTCAGAAGCAAATTTAAAGAAATCTTATCAAACCTATCAAATTTTATGAATGTACCAGTTTCATTTCTGGATAATGCTTTGGCTGCTACTCATAATTGTTTTTCAGATCATGTGCTAGTCCATGACCCAATTTAAGGCATGGTGCAGAGCATTATATTATTAACTGCAGGATTTAATAATTCTAGAGAACTTAATACTGCTGATTGAAATTAACAGACTACATTTCATAAACAATGTGATTGTTGACTTGAAAGCAGCAGAATCACTAATCAGACCATTCATTAAACGAACGAGTCACCCAAGTTCTGATTGCAAGCACCAAGCTTGTGAATTCCATGTACCTTGACCGAGCTGGAAGATGGCACCCTCGGTCCAGTTTGGCACAGTACATATTTCAAGAAATTTTAGTTTTTCTTTATTTAAGGACTTTCCTACCAATACACATATAGGTCTTGAATTTCAAGTCCAGTCATCTTTTTACTAAATGCACGTCCTCAGTTCTATGTGGACAGTTATAATGGACAATCATGGAGAGGAACAACTATGAACTTACTCCAATCAAGCATAACGACCAAAGTTCAGCGAAAATGATAACATTGCAAAATTATGAATAGTAAGTTATCCCAAAACTGATAATACACGCTTCCATGACCGGATATATATTAGGGAACGTCATAGACATTTCGTCGAACAGATCGCGGCCAATCGATTAAGGAGCAGATTTTGTGATTTCAAAGTCGTGTTTGTGACCATACGCAAACGGAATTAACAGAATCGAATAAAAGACTCTAACATGACCAATCCTAATCGAAGCAAAACGAGCTTTACATTCACTTCACCTTCACCAGAATCATGGCTTGATGGAGAATTGGAAATTACCCAGTCAATGAATCGCAGTAGCCAGCACAATCAACTATTGGGATCTTTCATGATCGTCGTCAGCTAAAATGAAGACCAGTGGAAGAGCTTCAAGCGAGTTTTGGCCCCCGAAACAGAGTTGAACAGGGCTTCTCGGAAGCGGCAGTCCGGCGATGGCTAGTGGCCTTAGGCTCGGTGATGAGCCAGAAATGAGAAAGAAGTCTCCGGAAATGGATTCCCCGAGGTGAAATTTTCGGTGAAATCTCTCTCAAAAGTGCTCTCCGGAATGTTTTGAACTCAATTCGAGGGGAGCGCGTCTCTCTAGTCTCTACCGGGCGATCGACGATGGTAATGAAGTTGCAGCGGTCGAAGGTGACGACCAGCGGCGATGGAGAAGGAAGAAATTTAAGTCACATGGGCCTTGTTTAAATCCAAAATGGGCTCCGACTGGAATCGAGGATTGAGGTTTTATGGGTCGAGTAAGCCCACTGAGGACTTATGGGTCAAATTCATGAGCAAACGGGTTCAGGTTTGAGTTGATGGGTTTGGATCAAGCTATCGGGTCAATTTGAATTACAAGTGAGTCATATAGTTTTGACAACTAGGAAAGTTACAAAGAGGAATAGCTTGATGCAAAAAGAGCTCCATAAATGCAGCATTTACATGTTGCCGTTCTTTAAAGTATGGTATGTCAAACAATGCCACCATGAGATTTTTTTGTCTAGAACATTTAGACGATCCACAAGCACGTCATGAAAGCATGTGAGGGAGGTGATAGAGTTTGTGTTTTTGAGCACTAGAATCCAAGGTTGAGGTGGTTGTTCATAGAGAGAATATTGGGAAGTTGTTGCCCTTTTGGGAGGAGAGAGATGGTGAGTACATGAATGTGTTGACCAACCATTGCTTGAATAAGTGGTCAGACGAGGCTCTGACAGTGTTTTTGCAGATCAAAGAGGCTTGGATTAGACTCTCACTTCGACTTCTTTGATTGCCTTCTTTTTTTCTTTTTTTGTGGTGCTATATTCCTAGTGAGCCCACCTGGAAAAACCCTATAAGCCCATGAACCTCCCATTCGGAGGAGAGGATATTGGAACTCCCCACCTCCTCATTTCCATGTGAAAATGGTGGCCACTGGAGAAAACCCGGTGGTTTCTTTGATTGCTTTTGATAAATTTGGTACTTCAATATCATCCGGATTTGGGCCCGATAGAGTTGGTGTAAACGCGGTGAACAATGTGGGGATCAAGAGGTTCTATTTGATTTGGCTAAGAGAAAGGGTAAGATGGGTATATCCACTAAGGGGGTCTCTCAAATTTGAAAGAAGTTAAAACAAGAAACACTAGTTCGACTAGCAATTGGAAGGTGACATCTTCGAGTTTAGATGATGAGACATCCAATGTGCCCAGCACGAAAAATCGACATTAGTTATGTGCCCTCCATTTGTGGTTTCCACTTGGATCATGCAGCTAAGTGAGCATATTAAAATAATAGGCTTGAATACTTGTCCCACATTGCAATTCACAATTGATTTGGCTTGTCAAGGTATCTCGGATGTGAACGCGGGAAATTTGTTCTCTTTTCCCCTTTTTCTTTCTTCATCGGCAAGCTCCCTTCTTCATTATTGTCGATGGGGCTCTTCTTGCGCCATCTACATAAGAAGAAGGAAATAAATGGGCTAATGGGCTGGGCTTTAAGAGACTCGGGTTGGCTAAGCCCATTATTGCAATAACACATCACATTATAGTATAAAGAATTGTCGCATAAAGAGTGAACAGTTTGAGTATATTTCTAGCATCCATGATTGCCTTTCATAATTGAGAAGCTGAAGCCTCAATGTCATGATTTAAAAAAATTGGACTTTGGAAATACTTCCCTTCAAGGACTCAAACCCATGCGGTGAATATTAGGTTGATCAGTTTCATTAAAAGCACACTAACACAATTTTGATAAATGTGCATTAAAGATTGTTTTTACATGGTATATAAAACCCAGAAAAGTGATTGTTGGAATTTGATCTAAAATTGCTTAACAATACAATTGACCTTTTGGTCCACCAATAGTGAGAGAATATCCTTGCGTAACAAAACAATACTACAACATACTTAGATATATTAAACTCTGAATTTCTGTTTTCAAGATATTTTATTCCTTCACAAAATTCTGAATCATTAATATATAAGCTGCTTTTAGATTTTAGCAAGTTGTGACAAGTGACAATATAGGCAAGTTAAAGCAGAGGAAACGCTCAAGATTCATGCTAGGGAAAATACACTATGCAAACCCAACCGCAATTATTTCTATGTAAAGTTCTAAGAGGTATTGAGTGCTTGCAATTATATGAGTCATGACAATACGCAATGATCATAAACACATAAAATTTTCAGATTCGTACTTAGGAGACATTTTGGGGAGTATGCATACCCTAGTTTATGAATTTCTGTTGGGAATAACGGATCCCCGAAAACCGGATTCGACACTAAATCGAACCCCTAAGTCAATGCGGAAGACGAAGCCCGGGAAAACACGCATCACCGATCGTAAAGCACACCACGGATTCGAGCGTACCTTGTTAGCCACAGATTAAACACCAACGCTGAAGAAGAGGAAGAAATTCTGGCCCTATTCGATCCGATGACGCCTTGAAGGGAAGAAGAACGAATGCCTTGTGCTTACTGTTCTTTTTGGAGAGAGAGAGTGCGCAGGAAAGAACGTACGTACGTTTAATTGTCCAACCGGTGTCTTCTCTCTCTCTCTCCTCCCTTTTATACATTCCCCCATCCACGGGCCCTATTCCCATGGGCCGGGCTTTTTGGGCCCAGCATGGGCAGACGGGCCTTAAGCCCATCTCATATAAAACCATCATCTCCCACTTGCACATGGTGGTCCAAAACCAACATGGGCGGACAGGCCCTACTCAACCCCATCAGAGAAAAATTCATCATAGACTCTTATTTAACATGGTGGGCCAAACAGAATTCTCTTTTCCTCTCTTCAACATTCATACCGGTGAATAATCCGTGCGACCAGCATACTTTGAGAGCTCGTTGCCATACATCTGTTAGGAATATATAGCAGCTCATAATGGGCATCACATCCTGAGTAGATTTAGTATGCAGTTGCCCAGATCGATCGATCACATTTATATCTCTCTTGATCTCTTTCAAATAATGATATATATATTGTATTCACAATTATGATTATCACAAAGACAGTCATAATTGGTTAACCGGTGAATACAAAACTACAATGTGATTCTCCAAAATCGATCTTCCTCTTTCCTTCAAACTCTCAATATCAGTCCAGCTTGCTTTTCTAGAAATGCCCCATTAGATCGAATCAAACTCATGACCATTGGCAACATCCTAAGATAGCAAACACTAAATAGAAATCTTGAGAATAAGTAAGAGTCATGAGGGGACTAAGAAATTGAGGAACTATCTTCTTCAAGAGTCTCACACGACATAAAAGTTGAGATCAAACTTTTGCCACTCTTATTGGTCGTCTCATGCATACGTAGTATGAAATACGTATTACGGTATTAACTCATTTCCCATGGAGCGTATGTCTACACTTTTTATACTGTACAGATGATAGTTCAGACATACCCAATGTCTAACTTGAGTTCACGTATCAACTCATTCACAAAATTCATCAGAACTCACATCTGGCATCTTAGACAGATAAAGTAAAACATGTGGGGTATTTTACTTTCAGACATAGTAAGTATTATGTCCTCATCTTAACACTCAGTTAAGGCGACATACGTGTTTTAAGCTTGAGCTCTCGATTATCACCTAGATAATAAGCTTTAAAACAGTCTCATCTCTATTTATCACACAGTAAATAGAGGTGATTACCCGTGTGAGTGGGCTAATCTTATATCTGTCCGACATACTTCTCAACTTAAAGTAATGCACTAAGCATTAAGATGCATAAAGATCAAACAAAGATTCATAGGCATTAATGATGAAAACACAAATTCATCAAATTGTGAACACTTAGGGAAAATACAATATTCAGTACATCAGTCTCTACGCAATCCTAGAGATTTCATATGGCCACAAAACACATCTCTAGGTATTGGCTTTGTCATAGGATCTGCTACCATTCCATGCGTAGTATGTACTCTAAGTTCACATCTTTTCGTGCAACCATATCCTTGACAAGATTCTACTTGGTATCTATATGTTCGGTCTTGCCATGATATTTTGGATCTTTGGTGTACACTTTTGCTGCTTGGCTATCACAGTTAACCAACAATGAATCTGCAGCACTTCCAATAACACCTAAATGATCCAAAAAATCTCTTAAGCCAAACATCTTCTTATACTGCTGCTGATAATACCACGAACTCAACTTCTATCGTAGACAAGGCTATACACTTTTGTTTCTTATTGCTCCAACATATGGTGCCATTATTCGGTAAGAAAACAAACCCAGAGATAGATTTTCTTTCATCTAAATCTCTTCCCCAATCAGTATTAGAATAGCCTTTGAGTTGCAGATCCTTTCCTTAATAACTCAACGTATAATCAGCAGTCCCCTTTGGATACCTTAGTATTCTCTTAACGGCTTTCCAATGTGTTTGACCTAGATTGGATTGGTATCTGCTCACCATTCCGACTGCAAAGCATATGTCGGGTGTTGTACACATCATAGCATACATCAAGCTCCCAACAGCACTAGCATAAGGAACATGTTTCATTTGTTCCTTCTCTTGTGGAGTCCGTGGATACAGACTATGGCTCAATCCTTCACCTTTTGCAATAGGAGTGTCTATGGGTTTACAGTCTTGCATACGAAATCGTTCAAGAACCTTATTTATATAGGTTTCTTGTGAAAGAGACAATGATCTCTTCAAAAACGATCTCTTGAAGTCTTAACTTCAAGAATGTAGGCAGCCTCACCCATATCCTTCATCTCAAAGTTAGAAGACAACTATCTCTTGACAGTATTAACCAACTCCATATTGCTTCCGGGAATTAGTATATCATCAACATATAATGATATGATCACAATTTGATCATTGGATATATTGATATATACACATTGATCCTCGTCAATCATTGTAAAATCATATGCCACTATGGCATTATGAAAATGTATATACCTTTGTCTCGATGACTGCTTAAGGCCATATATCGACTCCCAAAGTCGACATACATTTTCTTCTTGGCCTTTCACTATGAAACCAGCAGGTTGTTCCATATATGTTCCTTCCTCTAATTCTCCATTGAGGAAAGCAGTCTTTACATCCATTTGATGTAACTCAAGATCCATACTAGTCACTATTGCCAGAATAATGCGAATCAAGGTAAATCTCATTACAGGAGAAAATGTATCTTCATAATCAATTTCTTCATGTTGATTATACCCCTTCGCCACAAGGCGAACCTTATGCCTTTCTATTGAGCCATCAGCCTTTCGCTTTATTTTGAGAACCCACTTGTTCCCAATAGCTCTGCGTCCCTTTTGGAAGATCAACTAGTTCCCAGACTTGGTTTGATTTCATTGACTCCATTTCCTATTTCATTGACTCCATTTCCTCTTTCATTGCATGAATCCATTTTTCCTTATTAGGGCAATTCAGAGCCTCATTAATATTTCTTGGCTCATCCTCATCTTGTGGAGCAACCATAAAAGTTTCCCTTTCAATGTCAAAACATCGACAGGGAATACTTTGGTGACTTGTTCACCGTATGGGAGATTGTACACTTAGCACATCATTCCCCATCATGCTCCCACTTGAATTAGATAATGATGATGTCATCTCATCATGTGGTTGCAATTGAGAATGAGTCGAATTCAATTCATCACATCTCATATTACTCCCACTTGGACGAACTCCACTAACATCATTATCTTGATCCAAGGTTTCAAATAGGGAGTTATTTTCCCTTATTTCGCCCCTCTTAGGAAATTCATCCACTAAGGATGTGACATCCCGTGATTCAAATTCAGTTATACTCCCACTTTCCTGCTCATCTATTGAACACATACCCTTTTGAGTGTTCGAAATATCTCATTAAAATACTCTTCTTTCCTTCGGGACCCAATTTCCCAAACTTGTGAGAGGACTCATGAGTATAGGCAGCACAACCCCATGGCTTAAGAAAACTTAAGTCCGGTTTTCTAACTGTCCATAACTCATATGAAGTGGAAATAACTGATTTGGAAGGCACCCGGCTAAGTATATAGGCAGCAGTTAACAACACATCACTCCAAAAAGTGATAGGTAAGTTAGCATGCGCCATCATGACCTAACCATTCCAGTAGGGTTTTGTTTATTCTCTCTGCAACACTATTTTGTTGAGGAGTATATGGAATAGATAACTATCTTTCTATTCCTTTTTCATCACATAATTTTCTGAAACTTATCAGATAAATATTCTCAACCTCGATCGGATCTAAATACCTTTATTTTTTTGTCTAATTAATTTTCTGCCAGGTTCATAAACCTTCTGAAACAACTTATGCTTCAGATTCATGAGAAATCAAATAGACATATCCGACTTGAGTATAATTATCTATAAAGAAAGTGATGAAATAAACAGCCCCTTGCCTTCCTCTCTCATTCATTGAACCACAGACGCCCAAATGGATTAAATGCAGAGGAAATTCAGCTCTTTTACCTTTTCTAAATGGTTTCCTTGTTGTTTTCCCTACTAGGCAATGCTCACATATGGACAAATCGACTTTTTTAATGTTGCCCCAACAAGCCCTCTATGGCTAGTCTATTCATACGTTGTTGGCCCATATGACCAAGTCTAGCATGCCACACAATCACATCATTGTCATATAAAGAAGAAGACGTGAAACAAGGGAATAACAAATATTGACATCATCATAGTCAACATTTAGTACAATAAAACCATTCAGTAAGTGACCACAACCATAGTAGTTTGTATCTAAACACAAATCTATACCTTTATTATGGAAGTTCATATTAAAACCAAGCTTAATCAACACTAAGACAGACACTAAATTTTGACGAATCTCCAGAGCATATAGAACATCAAAGGTGCGTCCACCACTCATGTTCAATTGGCTGGTGCCAATTTCTTTACATCAGCTCTAGAGTTGTTTCCCATATGGATCCACTCAGTTCCAGTTGGTACTCGTCGGAATTCCACGAAAGATTCTCTATCCTTCCCTCTATGGTCTATCGCTTCTGAATCTACAGTCCACAAAGGATTGGATTCAGCCAATAATATTGAACTTGACACATAAGCAAAGTTCTCAAATGTACAAGAGGTGTATAGCTTCTTTGGCTCACGACAGTCGCGAGCATAGTGACCTCTCTTGTCACAATTGTAACATCTCACCCTTGACATTTTCTTCACTTGAGGACGTTTTCCTCTCTCTTGTTGGTTAATTCTTGATTTCTTGCAATAAGGACTTGATCCTTTGCATTCTCACATATTGAACGAATCAATACGCTTGCGCTTAGAGCACAAAGCCCTTTCTGAGCTAGAACCAGCATAGCAAATGTCTATTTTCGGCTCAAATACCGTTAGGCGGTCCTCTACTAGCTCAAGGTGGTGCACGACACCCTCAAGATCTTCCATAATGTGGTCAAGAGCTTCTAGTGCTTCTTGCTTTTCCAGCACATATTGAATCTTCATATTCAATATTTCACAATTGTTACCGTTCATATCAGCAATCACGTTCTTAATTGCTGAAACCATCGATCTGAACACATCAGACATATATGCATGAATAATTAATGTCTATCATTTATGCATCCCTATTTGCATAGACCCATCATATTAATGAATAATTTCAAGTAAGGCTTTAGAATCAAAAGGTCACTATATTTCCAATCATCCTCCAAAAATCCTAACTCAAAATTATTATTAATATAATTATCTTATGCAAATAAATTCTATAAAGTTACAAAAACTTCTATTACTACCCACAACTAATTACCCACAGCAACCAGCAATAGCAGAAAGCAAATAAAATCTTAACATCCAATAAAATAACAATGCTTTCACATGATACAACTAACATATCAGTTGTTACATCAACAACAATCAGGTAGTAAACATTACATAATTAATCAAAGAAATAAATAGGGAATGTCCCTTCTAATCTATCAGTCAAAACATCTGAGAAATTTGAAGGCACATTTGCCAACCATGGAAAAGCTTTCGGAGAGCTTTCATGTCGCCTCCAAGGCGCATTCACTCGGTGCCATGTGGCGCTCAATCTAAGGGTTGAAGTTTTGGCCAACTCAATCCTATAGTGCTCTCTTACAAAAGCTTCCACCAGCCTCCTATAACCCGGGACCACGTTGACCTCCCATAGCCGATCCAACACTGCTTGCCATTCAGGTGGAAGAGTGTTCATCAAAGCCGGCACCTTCTCAAAATCTGGCATAAGATAACCATTCCAGATGATTTCCTGTATCATCTGATTGACCCTGACCACATGTGATACTAAATCACCATCATGCCACCGATAATTAGCTAATTCTGACATCAGCCTCTTAAGTCTTGCATTTCCCTTGTCCGTTCTTGGGATTGCAGGTATCCTTGCATAACGCATCATAGTTCCTGCAACAAATGCAGAATTTAAAAAATGGATCACTTATAATCCATAATTAATATAAGGGAAAATACATAATTTTCCAAAATTCATGCAACAAATGCAGAATTAAAAATGGATTACTTATAACCCACATAGGCATGACTGAAAAAGAAAACAAATTCTTTTTTTTTTCTTTTTTTTTTTCGGTCAACGGTCAAAGTGAAAATTATGTGCCGGGCACGTGCCTTTGTCAGCGAGTCGGGTCGGGTCTCCGGTCGGGTCGGGTCGCCGGCCGGTGACCGTCCAGCGAAACGTCGTCGGTGATGACGTCATCGGTGACGTCATCCGAACGGTTACCAACCGTTGGATGACGTCATTGCGTGACGTCAGCACGCGTCGGTCCGCGGACCGGCGCGTGCCGTTTCGCCGGTCGCCGGCGCGTACGTGCCGGTTCGCCACCGGCGCGTGTGGCGCACACGCTGGCGAAGCCAGCGCTTCCAGGCGCGTCGCGCCCACGTGCAGCGGCTTCTGGCTGCGCGTGTGGGCGCGTGCGGCGTCGTACGACGGCGTGCGACATGTCGCCGGCCTCGTCTTGACGTCGCCTTTCACCCAGTGCCTTCAGAATTTGATTTCGACTTACGAAAACTCAGAAAAATGGCCGAACAACGCTCGGGTGTCGGGATTTCTCGCCCCGATCCGTACGGCCGAAAGTTTTTCGCAAAAAATCAATCAAAAAACATCAAATTGATCGGGAAAACGTGAACTAGGGCTCTGATACCAATGTTGGGAATAACGGATCCCCGAAAACCGGATTCGACACTAAATCGAACCCCTAAATCAATGCGGAAGACGAAGCCCGGGAAAACACGCATCACCGATCGTAAAGCACACCACGGATTCAAGCGTGCCTTGTTAGCCACAGATTAAACACCAACGCTGAAGAAGAGGAAGAAATTCTGGCCCTATTCGATCCGATGACGCCTTGAAGGGAAGAAGAACGAATGCCTTGTGCTTACTGTTTTTTTTTTAGAGAGAGAGTGCGCGGGAAAGAACGTACGTACGTTTAATTGTCCAACCGGTGTCTTCTCTCTCTCTCTCCTCCCTTTTATACATTCCCCCATCCACGGGCCCTATTCCCGTGGGCCGGGCTTTTTGGGCCCAGCATGGGCGGACGGGCCTTAAGCCCATCTCATATAAAACCATCAATTTCGTTGACCAAATTTCGGCCCTTAACTCTGTCAGATCGATCTCACTCCACTTAATAAGTTGAGGGATAGTCATCATTAGATTTTTTTTTGAACAGATAGTCATCATTAGATTAACTGGTTATAAATTGCCCAGCTTTGACCTCAGTGTGAAGAAGAGAAAAGAACAACAACATTATAGATATGCTCACTCCTTCAACAAGTTGATGGGGAAAAAGTGTGCCTTTAAAGATTTAGCAGGTAATATAAATGGTGACAAAATTGCTAAATTGTGCCGTTAGGAACAAAAAGTCAAGGCATTGATGTTCCGAGACAGCAAAAGTGAGAAAGTAAGATGGAAGCAACGAAGGAGGATATGAAAAAACTGATAATGTTATCAAAGTAAACCTCGCACATAACATTCTTCCTACCTTTGGAGAACTGCAACATTAGAAACCTATTTTTGGGATAAACTATGGTCCCGAACAACTCCATCTGTCCTTACAATTTAAAATTAGCGAAAGAGATTTTAAGTCTGAAATGATTTCAAAACGGCATTGGAAATTTTGGTGGTAGATTGTTTCCCCTTGACTATGTGTCGTTTTCTTAATAACAGCAAATATTTGGTTGTTTGTTAATGACAACCATCTAGAACCATCGATTTCTTTTTCGTAAGATATAAGTGATACCATTTAAAATACATTTCCTTGACATGGTTAACATCTTCCCTTTATGCTAGTCCCTGCTTTCCCTTCTTGTATGGTTTCGACTCGGTTGCATTTCTGATCGAATGTAATCTCGAGGCAAAGTTAAAAGAATATATCAACAAAGCCATGTAGATCGAGCTCCAATTGAAGTTGACCTCTCGAGCTCGAGAAGTCAAAGCTCAATTGCGCTCGAGTTTGGTATCTTGACAATTTAGTTTAAAGATGAAGTGGGGTTTTGCAGACGACAAATTTGCATACGAAATCTGTGTACGAGTATTTTGGTTCATATCGGTAAGGATCTAGCCAGGGAGTTTGTCCAAACTAGGGAGCTTAATGATGTCATTGAGTGAACACGAAAAGTATTTGTTAGAAGAGCATGATCTCGTACATTGCATTAGCCTTCTAATTAATACTCCACCGACTTTTAATTGTGTGTGCATTCCAAAAGTTCGGATCACAAGCTTCCCAGTGATATAAAAGTCGAATCAACCAAAAATTAGATGAAATTATCATAATCGATTAAGGTTTGGCCAAATTTTGATAAAAATGAATAACACGTATAAAATCTCATATGTTAAAAAAAAAAAAAAAAAAAAAAAAACTGGGGGCTAACCCACCTGGGATTGAGGAGGATTTATCTATAAAGAAAAGACAGAACAAAAATATCTAACAAAATACAGTACCGATCTATAATACGAACTGCAAATCAGCCTTACTCAAAGCAATGAGAGAGGTACGATGAGTTGCACTAAAGTAGTGCAAAGCTCTAAATAGGTAGCTAAGAGAAACCGCCACGGCTGTCTAACTTCCGACAGTATTGCCGAAAGATTGTGATTTTCAGCTTAATCTCGTGCTATAACTGCCCCCGTTTGCTCTCTCTATTAAAAGTGATTTTCAGCTTACGCCCGATACGCTCATTTTCTTTTTCCATTTTTCATTTTCCCTAAATTTTTCTTTTAAAAATTAACACAATTACCATTTCCCTCAACAACGATAAACATTTTCCCATTTCAGCCTCATTTCTCAACCTTCACAATCTCATACCAAGGTCATTTCACCAGAGGCAGTGCTGTCTGCGGCAAACTCTTCCAAGTGAATGGACTCTAGGAACATAATGAGTCCATTGGCTCCATCTTCCTCTATTTGCCGCAACTTTAGGATCACCGATTTCTATTGCGACAAATGCCAAGGCGACGGTGAAGCTCCTATGCCAAAACTAACGGTGGAGCTGGAGCTGCAGCAACGAACTCAGAAGCTAGAGTTGTAGCATTGAACGTTGAATAGTGCAGAACTAATGGCATGGTGCTGCTGCCGCGGCCTCCTCCACCTCTAGCTCCTCCTCTGATGGTGAATTGTCTCGGTTCATGTTTTCTCTATCTTTTTTTTTTTTTTTTTTTTTTTTTTTTTTTGGTTTACGTCAAAGCTACAACTACGATTCTCATTGTCTCCACGGCTGCCTCCATTCCAGCTCCCTCTCAGGTGGTGGACAAGTGATGGTCTTGGTTCATGTTTTCTATATTTTCACGGTAAAATTTGAAGGAAACTAACAAAGGTAAATATGTTATGAGTGTATTTGTTTGAGATTTTTGGTTGATCTAATATTAATTTGAGATAAATCTGTCATAGGTATCCCGGTTTAGGGTTTTTGGTGATCCAAAAATGAATTTAAGGTAAATTTGTCACAAGTGCACCAGTATGAAATTTTATATAGTATTAACAATATATATATATAAAAGAAATGCATAACAGAAAATCATCCATGATTATGATCACGAGTCTGCCAACTTTGCCATCGAGCAATGGAGGGGAGTCTACAAAACGTCATTAGCAGATTTTCGAAATGCACAAGACTAATTTGTAAAATGGAAAAATTTATTACTTTTGTACAATACATAACTAAATTGATTAGTTGTCGTTACATAATGAAATCAAAGAATTTATACCACACACGGGAGGTAGAGTCTATTTTTCCTTATACAAAAGTGATTATTCGTTTTTCATTTTACATAGCCTTTAGATTACTTGGTTGGATTCATTAATCCCACTTTAAATATCAATTAATTAGCTTTCCAATACTGCCAAAATCATATTGATTGGATATTTGACGGAAAAAAATATCATAACTTTCCACTCCAGTAGTCCATTCGACCCAAATTCCAAAAATTTGCGATCTCGACATATCTTTGAAGATTGAATTGCATCTTTAATAGTTTGAATCATGAGCTTTTTGTTGATATAAAAATCAATCCGATGTAAAAGTTATAACCAATTGAAATTTGGTCAAATCTAGATAAAAAAAAATAATACATATAAAATATCATCTCTAAAAAAAAAAAATAATAGTTTGGCTGTGCAGCAGGTTGGCAAAGCTTGCAGCAGAAATAAAGGTAGTGCATGAACTTGTATGGGATTTCAATGGAGCTGTGTTTGGTCTAATTCATATCACATCTTATCATTAATTTCAGTGATTCTTGGCTGTGGATGCAAATTCTTCAATGATCTCACCTTTGATGTTGACTCACTTATTTGATCAAGTAATTGGGGCAAATGACCAAATACCACCATAACAAATGGCGTGTGAGATGCACGGCGGTGACAACGCTCTTGATCCTTCATAATGGTTGATGTTTTTTACTCAATTAAGACCACCTTCGCTACAAATTTGACTTGACTGGAGAAAGCAAAAGTGCCGTTTTAGTGGTACTCCCCGATAGGCTGATTTTACGACCAAAATGGATTTTGTTCCGTCCGCAGTAAACACCTAATATAGATAGTAAACTAAAATTGGAGGGTCACACTTTTCCATGCCTATTTTCATTTATCCGCGCCCTATGATAGTGTTGACCCTATTGCCCCCTTTTGTGACTTTTTTTTTTGTTGGTATTTTTTTATCCCACTTTTCTCTTCCTTATTCTTTATTCTCTCCGTATTGCTTCTCCTCCTCCACATCAGCCACTCCTCCAAAGTAGGAGGAGATGACATGATCCGGCTGATGATCATCACTGCTGTGAATGATGCCTTCTCCATATATTGATGCTAATAAAGTTGGTCAGAGTAATAACCCCTATATAAGTTATGCAAAGGCCTAAATCTTCTAATCAACGCTAGAATGATAAAGATAATCAAACTATTATTGGTCAAAATATCCAGATTGGTAACAAAAATTTGACAAATCTAATTGGCCAACAAATCAATCAACAACCAAACGTTGAAAATATAATGCCAGTGGTTCCATTTATACCACTCAATGTGAAAATTCTTGTTGGGCCTAGCATGTCAAATAACATAAATAATCCGGCAAGACCAGCATTATTACCTAGGGGCAAGAGGGCCATTTAAATCCACACAAAAACTCTACATTATTTGCCAAAGAAGTTTGACAACAATTAGGCTTACAAATGAGTGCTATTGTACATGTTTATATGAAACCAAACACGAAAGGGTCAATAATCAGCCTTTTCAAAAAGTTTCTATTCGGAAAATTTCTATAATATTTTGAAGATGACAAAATAATAAAAGATTACTAATATGTGTATGGGTCAAATAGACCATGTGATAGAAGTACAAACCATTATCCTAATAGGATATCTAGAACTTATGAGTTATCTATTGCTGACACCTGAATTTTTGTCCAACAAATCATACATGCAATTATTGATAAAAAGTCAACAAATGTGAATGAAAAAAAGAAATGAAGTGAACGAAATAAATAAACAGATGCATAAAAATAAAAGGGACCTCTCGCGCGCTCTCTTTATCACGTACACTCCCTGTGCATGAGGAACGCACGCATAGACTGAGACAATCTCCTTCTCTTCTTCAGCGCTCTGAATCAAATCCAGTGCCTTAGCCCGCGGTGGCTACTCTCCGCAGGATGCTTCGATCCTTCTCGAATTCGTTACATCCGGTTGAAGCTTCTTCATCTATCTCCGACCAGAGCCAGTTGCAGATGAACTCCGTTGGATGGATTTTATCACTGCCGGGCATCGCCATTGGAGATTCTCGTAATCTGCGTCTGATTTCTATCATCTTCGTCTTCCGATGGAGGAAAACGGCGGTGACTGAAGCTTGATCAAAATCGAACTCTTCACTTCGAGCTCCTAATCATTAAATCGAGCACAAACGGATTAACAGCCGGTTTCCGATTTAGATTCGATCAATACCACTGATTTCTCTGTATCTTTCTTGGATCACCAGTGCTCGTCTCAGTCCTCTCCAGTCACTGAAGAACCTCCGGACGGAGTTAAAAATAAAATCCTCGCAGTCACGAGAAGTGCTCTGTTTTGCCCTCGCCTTTTAGTCAAAATCGTTGGAGCACTCAGATTCAGGTTCCGTCCTTCATCACCGGCGTCGAAACTCATTGGTGACATCTCCAGGACCCCTTCCATCTTGTCTAATCATCAGTAGCGCTCAGTTATTGTTCTTATTCAAGGTCGCGAATTCGTTCGAAAGCCAATCGTGTCTGAGTTGATCTCTACAATTGTGAATGTCGTGCATTGCTTTAGTGTTAGTCTGGTATTGATTACGTGCTCACCGTCGTTTCGTTTTGTTCCTCAACCAGACGCTCACCACCTGTTTGCTAATTTGCTACTTGAGACTGTTTTGATGATGCGGAGATGTTTTGGTTATGGATTCCTGTTTTGTAATCGCAACTGGATGCATATTGCCTGTTGGATGATATGTTTGAACCAGAGGGGTGCGGATTTGTTCTTGTTGTCGATCAACATAAGAACATATTGACATGATATGCACATAGCGATCTTATAATGCAATTACCATGACGTTATTTGCTGGCCAAGATGCATTACATATTGGTCTTCATTACTTTGTGTTAAGATTTGATTGTTCATTCGTTCTCGTATAGGTTGTTACCTTGCCTCTTGCCTCTCATGTAAGATTTACTGTTTGGAATCCCTCTGTGAATTCAATTCAGCGTACTTTCTGGGAATCCATGAGGACTGAAAAGCATGGACAGTATAGTATTGAGAATGGATACGTTTGATGCTTAAATGCTCATATATGTGTAATTTTAAAACTGATCAGTGAAAATCAGCCCAAACAAGTCAACCTAATAGTAATATGGTTTCAATCATGTCAATTCACCCATTTCTGATTTTGGTGGATTTGGACCGCAACCGGTCCAAAGATCGCTTTCATGGGCTGCGCAAACTAGACTAAGACTGAATTAAGCCCTCTTTTTATTTATTTATATTTTATTTATATTTTATTTATATTAAATTTTCATTATTTTTCGAATAAAGATTGCCTAATTGTCGACTGAAAATTAGGTATCAACCGTCCTTCCCTTCTCAACATGGCGAGTTCCCTTTTGTAACGGTAGTTGCACACTCTCAAATCTCGTATTAGAGACCTGGATGTTGACTTATTGTCACGTGAGCCTATGACCAACACGAGGCCATGCACTCTAGATGGATGTCCGTAAGAGAGAGAAATGTGTGCGTGTGAATGCATCCATGTCAGTTTGGCCCCAAAAAAGCAATCAACATTTTCCTTAAACGGCATATAATTCAGTTGAGAAAATATCGTCACCAGAATGACTCAAAATTGGATAGAGACCTTTTTAAAAGTACAAAGACCATTTTGAACAAAAGAAAGTGAAGGAACTATTTTGAATTTCAAGTAAGAGTACACGATTTTGATCCCACTCTTCTTCTAACCTACTGCATGGGGCATTGTTTGTGATAGCTGCTTCGCAATTTTCTCCCATTTAATATATTTTTTGGCTATAAAGAGGATAAGTGTTTGGACAGTTCCAGCGTTCATGAAACAAAATATGAACAGTATTTTATGTTGTTGAATTCGGGAAAGAGTCGACAATTGGAAAACCCCATTGGTAGCAAAAGTTGATAGACTTGCTTGTCTGTCATAGTTTGTAATTGGGATGGTGATACAAATAGTCCTTAAACCTTGGTCTAATGTGTAATGTGGTTCATTAACTTTTAATTTGTTCAATGTATCTTTGAATCGTCCAATGTGCGATGTTGTCCCTAAACTTTGATACATGTTCAATTTAGTCTCTAGACTATATGAAAATATTCAATGTTGCTCTTGAACTTGAATTAATTGAATGAAAATATTTAACATTTTCATATTTTTTAGGGAATAAATTGAATATGTATCAAAAGTTCAAGGACCACATTGCACATCAGGGTAAAAGTTTAGGGATCATATTGCACATTGGACCAAAGTTTAAGAGTTATTTGTATTATTATCCCTTAGTTATTTACAATCACTTGATAATTTCTTATAAGAATTAAAAAATTCAAACCATAAAAATAGTATAGTATAAAGCTCATATTCATGAGTTTTTAAAATGGTATGAAATAGTTGTTGTCTACCTAATAACATTTACCGAGTCCTCCACCCCTTCTTGCGGCTCCTCTCGGTCTCCCACTCTTGTCTTCGACAATTCACTTGAAAAATTAGTTTCTTTTGATTTTGACATTATCGACTTTTACCTTCTTAATAACCAAAAAAAAAAAAAAAAAAAAATCATTTTAGCGTTCTACACTTGACATACTAAAATTTATTCAAGGACTTGATTGAGAATAGGGCGGAGTTATAGGAGTTGATCAAGAAAAAGAAATAAAGCATCCAATTGCATGAGCAACATAAGAGTAGATACTACAGACAAATACCTACTTTTTTGTAATGGCGGTTTCTACGATAGACGCAGACCCACTTTCTATTTTGATTAGTAAGCAAGAGTTCTATTGATCAATAAACAAACCTGTCTTTTTAATGGTGATGAAGAACTATGAAGAGAAGAAAGATAAAAAATGCTCTTCATGGACGTAAGTGTCTAAACAATACTTTATCCCATAATCGATAATAAGCAAACCTCCATGATCTGATAAAGGCTAACGGACCACAAAATACCCAAAACCCAATCACAAATCCAAGCGGTATGCCCATATAAAACCACTTCCTCTCGTTATCATGGTTGTCGCCAACATCATTTGGGTCACTTTTAGATGGAACACAACCCGCTCCGTTTGTCTTGTTTGTGGTCATTGAGCAAGTTTTCTCAAGCGGAATCCTGCACAATCCATGGTTTCCTCGGAAAGAACTTGAGCAATCTGTTCCCAGCTGTGCTCCACACAATCCGGCATTGCCTTCAAAGGAACTTGCTGAAAAGGTGAGAAACTGTTTGACCGCTGGGATGCATCCCACAAATTTATTGTATGAGAGGTTCAGTACAGAAAGAAAATTAAGGTCTGAAAGCTGTGTGGGAATCGTCCCATTGAGGTCGTTCCGTGAAAGGTCCAAGGACTCAAGCTGTTGCAACTGTCCTAGGGATGGAGGAATTGGCCCTGTGAATGCATTGTTTGATAAGTTGAGGAAATGAAGCACTTTGAGAGCCCCCAGAGTATCAGGTATTGGACCTTCGAAATTGTTGCATGAGAAATCGATTGAAGTGAAAAGAGTAAAGATCTTCACCAGCTCCACTTGCAGACCTTTGACGGTGACACTTACCGTGTCCAGATAATAGAGTCCACTCAAGCGAAGGACTGGATACTGGATCTGATTAAAATCTACATTAACCTTCATAGCCCTTAAACTTGTGAGCCATTGAGCAGGCAGAGTGCCTCTGAAATTGTTGGAAGATATGTCCACAATTTGAAGCATCGTCCAATTGCCATTATTCCCTGGACAACCAACCTCTCCATGGAACTTGTTGGATCGTAACACAAGTACACGTAGACTTGCGATTCTCTTCAATTCACACGGAAACACATCATCAACCCGGTTGTTTCCCACGTCCAAAACCTCCAGAGTTGTGCAACTTGCCAATGACTTTGGGAACTTCCCGTGTAATAGATTATTGCTGAGATCCAAAGTCTTCAAAGCACATGTTTCAGGGAAATTGAAAATGCTTCCATTCAAAGCATTACCTCGCAGATTTAATACGTTGAGAGACTCCATCACTAGGCAATCAGGAATATTTCCCCTCAAATTATTATGAGATAGGTCAAGCACCTCGAGAAACTCTGCTTCGCAAATTGATTTTGGGATAGACCCCTGGAAACTGTTATTGGACAGGGAGAAGAACTTTGCCACAGAAAGGCTTGTAACAATAGCAGGTGGAATGACTGAAGTGAAGTTGTTACTGGAGAAGTCCATGTATATGGCAAATGGTGGCAGGGGCAACGTTTGTCCATGGAGCCTGTTCTTATGGAGGTCAAGAACCGTCAGAGAAGAAGTAAGATTATGCGGCAGTGTTTCAGTATCTTCTAGTAAATTAGACGAAAGATCGAGATACATAAGATTTTGAAGCTCCCATATCCATTTCGGTATAGTGCCCTGAATTTGATTGTGAGAGAGGTCTAGATATATCAAGCTGTGTTGCTCAGCTAGGAACTCAGGTAAAGTCCTCAGCTGGCAAGAAGCCAACTTTAAAGTTGTAAGGTCAGGGAATGAAGACGCCAGGGAAGCAGTATCTGTGGTATCAATGGACAAACGATTGTAGGATAGATCCAAATCTGAAAGATTTCTCAAAACCAAATTAATATGAAATGAGCCACTGAAATTATTGGAAGAAAGTGAGAGGTACTTGAGCCCTCGGAGTTCCCATATAGACATCGGTAGTTCTCCTCCTATATTGTTGTTACTCAAATCAAGTGTTTTTAGTTTGTGCAATGGAGCATTAAAAGATCCCTTCACTAGATTAGAAAATCGGTTGTTGGAAAGTCGAAGCTCCTGAATAGATGGAAGTGTAAACAGAGATGAAGGAATATTCCCTTCAAGTAAATTGAATCGCAAGTCAAGAATAAGAAGACTCGAGAGATATTTCCATTCGGTCGAATTAATTAGACCAGTAAGATTATTGTGGGACAAAGTGATTTGTGTCAGATTCTTGGACTTGCTTAGTGATGGAATTGAACCACTAAAATTGTTGAATGAGAAGTCCAAATAAGTCAGTTGCGAAAGATACATGAAAGAGCTTGGAATATTTCCACCAAAGCTACAATTCACCAGTTCTATTCTTGACAGATTTCTGAGTTTACCAATTGAATATGGGAGCCTCCCGGAAATACTTGTGAAACTGAGAAGCAGTGTCCGAAGAGAACCATTCTCCGGAAATTCTGGCAAAGACCCCTGAAGAAGTTCGTTGAATGATAGGTCAAGGGTATGAAGTGTTTGTACCTGGAAGATTTTTCGAGGGAATACTCCCTGCAGGCCACAAGAACTGAGATGCAGAGTACTTAAATTGTAGAGTTGGGCAAGGAACTCCGGGACGGTGGTAGACAGATTATTGCCATCCAGTTTAATCACCGACAGAGAATGAAGTTTCACGAGGGAAGAGCAAGACTCAATGGGACCTGATAAATTACAATTCATCATGCTCAACACTTGAAGTTTCGGCAGTGAAGAAGACAAGGCATTGCACAATTCATTGCCTGTAGCTGTGACGTTCACTCCATCAAGGTACACCTCTCTCAGCTCGCTAAGATTCCCAACAAGCATCTTTAGATTCGGATTCTCGAGTTTCAGTGAAATGAGCCCAGGAAAATAAATCAGGGATACATCAAGAGTAACCAACCTTGTCAAATGTGATATTCCAATCGGAACCTGTCCCGTGAACCCTGCATTTGAAAGATTCAGGTAGACCAAATTGGTGAGATTACCGAACCTGGATGGAATCTCCAAAGACCGGAAGTTGTTGAAAGCCAAATTCAGCCTCTGAAGATAATTGAGTCTGAAAAGACTCGATGAATCATCAAGTCTACCAGTGATAAACTCGTTGCTCAGATCAAGACCTGTGACTTGGCCACCTTTGCAGGTCACGCCGTCCCAAGAATCATTGCTCTGATTCCATTTGATCAATTTCGTGGAAAATGAAGCAGAGAAGTTGAGGCTATTCTTCAATTCCAGCAGCAGCAATTTCTGATTTTCAAGACATTGGCCCGAGGCCAAAACCGTGCCTATGCTGAAAGGGTTGGTATGTGCGAGTATTAAGACCAACCATAGGAGGAGCCAATTCCTCATTTGTTTCAAGCAGATTAGGAAACGCTATTTTACAGAGTTTGTGAGTGAAGACATACAAGGAGGAGTTGTGTTCTTAATGGAAGGCAGATGAACATAAACTTCCTTGTGTGAGATTCCAATGGAGCTTGTGTTTGGTATAACTCATATCACATCCTATCATCAATTTTTCAGTCCCTACGTGTGGCTATCAAAAGTTGACTTGACTTGCGAATGCAAAATCGTCTAGTCACTTGGATGATTTTTCAGTGGTTCTCGACTGTTGATGAAGAAAAGCCAAGAAAGAAAAAAAAAACAAGAGCAACTCTTTTCCTTGCGTATCATTTTCCGCTTTCTACAGTACAAGTTCCCTTCTAGAGAACCGGTATTCATTTCACTCCCATTTTTTTCTACAAGGTTCATTGTTCTTGGAACCTGATTTTCTGATTAATGTTCGCCATTGGTAAAATAAGACACTCAAAGGAGCTCTCGCTACTCATTTTCATGTTACATTTTGACTGATCTTCAGAAAATAAGGAAAATGGTGATATCAGTCGGAGGACATCACCAATAAAACTGAGTGATTCGTGGTTCTTGGTCTTTACTTTTGCATTAATTCCCATACATCAGATTTTTTTTCCTTTCAAGCTAAGGTCATGTCTTTATTGTGCCTATGGAATGTATGATCAGAGGTGGAACAGTTTCTCCGATTATACTGTCTGATGATTCAGAACTGAACTCCTGAGGTACACTTCCACCTTACAAATATTTAAGCAATGTCGGGATTTTGAGCGGCGCTACACTTGCTACTGTTCGTATTCCAAGCATTTCTCCTCCAACGTGATCCTCATTGAGTACAAATTTTCTGGGGACTGACCAGGGGCTTGCGAGAACTTCCATGATCTCCCTAAGGACGTCAGGTTCGATATTGGCTAGAGCTACTAGACCGAGTAAAGCGGGGAATACGCCAGATACCACCGGAACAAATGGCATGTGAGATGGGACGGGCATCGAGCCCGAGCACTTTGGCAGCCCTTAGTCCTTCATTATGGCTATTGCTGCTTTCATTTTATTTGTTTTTTTTACCATGGTTAAGGCCTTCTTCACCGCTTATGCCTATTTTCACCCCCAAGAACTAACCGACCTCAGGAACTCAATTTCAGAAACATAATTAGAGAAATCTTATCAGGCCAATGAAATATGTGCTATGGCCACTTTTATTTCTTGGTTTCATTTCATTTACAATTAGATCATGTGCTACCATATGGAGCTAGTCCATGACAGACAAAGAACATCATATTAATGCTGGGGTTGGCAAAGTCTCCTTATAGGTCGAGATGTACTAGAAGCTGATATGAAATGGGAGGTAGGGGATGGCAAATCTATTAATATAAGGGAAGATCGTTGGTTATCGTCAGGAAAGATTGGAGGTCCAGCAAATCAAAATGATCCAAAGCTGGTTGCAGATATTATTGATCCTACTGTGCGTGCATGGAATACTCAGCTTATAAATGATATTTTCGACAGCAATATTTCAGAAGAAATTCAGGCAATACACCTCAGCATTACCCCCAGACCCGACCATCTAGTCTGGACAGGGCATATCTCGGGACGGTATCAAATCAGAAACGGGTATCACAAATTACGAGAAAATCATGCAATCACCACAGCAAATCAGGCATCCTCCTCATACCAAGTTCCGAAACGATTATGGAAAGAAATCTGGAAGCTACAGACTTATCCCAGAATCAAACATTTTATGTGGAGCTTATGTAATGAAGGCCTTCCTACCAAAACTAACCTACATCAGCGTCATATCATACCTGAGCCAACTTGTTCCTTCTGCCATCAATTTCCAGAATCATCCGAGCACCTCTTCGTGCTGTGCCAGTGGACAAAAGAGGTATGGTTAAATTACTGCGGAAATATGGATGTCTCTCAAATGTCTATTACACGCATGGACAGATGGGTAAGCAACTACCTTTTCTCTGGGATCTCAGCACACCAAAAGACGATCTTTGCGCATCTTCTTTGGCTAATATGGAAGGCCCGCAACACCTTGCTCTTTCAAGGCCGCAAATCATACCCAACAAAACTTATCAGCGAAGCCCTTCTCTCCCAGCAGTTATATGAGAAATGGAATCCACAAAAGGAACCGCTTACCTCTAAACAGGACACATGGGTACCTCCAGATCCGGGTTCGTTGAAGCTCAATGTTGATTGCTCTTGGCAGGGAAGAAATCTCGAGTGCTCTGTCGCTGGTATATGCAGAGGAGCGAACGGGATCTGCATCGATGGCTACGCCCAATCGGCTTGTATCGGCGAAACCCTAGCCATCCTTCAAGGGCTTCTGTGGTTGAAGCAGTTCCGAAGTGCTCTGACAGGAACTCAAGACGCACGAACTGAACTGCCCGTGACTCTCTCCAGCGATTGTCTTCAAGCGGTGGATTCAATTATGGGCCGACAAGAACCGTCTTGGGCTTCTCTTCCTTTGGTGCTTGATTGCCGACAGATGCTGGCCCAAATGGAGAATATTCACCTGCAGTTCGAACCGCGACAAACAAACCGGGCGGCTGACTGGATCGCAAAATCCTTTCAAACCGGTTCTCTCCCGTCTAATTGGATCGCTACGCCTCCGCATGATCTTTATCTTATTTTATGTTTAGACTTTTCCACTACCTGTAATCCACCGTCTTAGTTGAATTAATGAAGTATCTTTGATCAAAAAAAAAAAAAAAATGCTGGGATTTGACATTTCTAGAGAACTTACGAAATGTCATTGCAGCCATTCGAATTTAGCAGATCTTACCTTTCATACAAGATGATTGTTGACTAGAAAGCAACAATAATCGCTGGTCAGACCAATAATGAAGTGAACTAGTCAACCGGGTCCAACTTCAAGCCCATGAACAGACCGGGAATTCGAAAACCTTCTGGGATTGAAATTTTATTCCCCGAAATTTCCATGCACCTTCTTAGAGCTGGGAAGGTTGCACCTTTGGTCCAGTTTGGCCGGGGTTACACGCTTGTAGAATCTTCATTTTTATCCGAACTTGAACTTTTTTTATTGAAGGACTTTCGTACAATAGACAATTATCAAGAGGGAAAACATTGAACATGCTACAATCAAGCATAATAACCAGAGTACATGCGATAGTTTTCAGTTGACGATGCAAAATTGTTGTTTTGTAGAGCTCCCCAATTTGGTGATCTATAAAATTACGTTGACAAGTAGAACGGAATTTTGTCTGTGGACGGTAATTTCGTAATGTCAATAGCAATATCAAAATTCCGATGATAAGTAAAAAGTGGTCAATAATTCGTTAATTCGGTTAGCTTGTTTGTAATTAGCGATCATATAACAATTTTACCATTGATGGACTCAAGGGCATATTACCACTTGTTTTTAGATTTTACAAATGGACACGTAAATAAATGTTACTAGTTTTATTATCCACAAATATGATAGTTGACTAACACTTATTTTTATATTTTACAAGTGGGCACATAATTATTTGTAAGTTGCAAATAAAATAACAATCTTACTATCCATAAACCCCATAAGAGAAAATCATTTATCATGATTTGGTTTCGATTAGTAAATATATAAGTAGAACGTTTATGGTTATAAGCCACAAATATTGTTGCAAAATATCATCAATATACATGACCAATAAGGAGTGCGAATTTACCACCATTATTTACAATGTTGACGAATGGTATTACAAATTTACCATTGAAAGGAGCATTATTCTGTATGGAGGAAATGGCATGTTGAACACTTCATCGTGATTGTTAAAGGACTCATCATGATCAAGAAACAAAGAAAACAGCCGCCCTTCCCTTGTCTCAACATGGCAAGTTTCCTCTTGAAGCGGTAGTCGCAAGCTTAGAGATCAAAGATATTAATGGTGCTTAATTTCACGATAGTTCAAAATTTAGAATACATCTTCCAAAGAATAATCGTTTGTATTGCTTAAAAAAAATAAATGAATGAAAACTATTTTCATTACCTACCAAAATAATAAGGTATAAATTGTTGTCAATTATGAAATCATTCTCGGTTGAACTTTTCTAAGCAAGATAATTATTCATTTTTTGAAAAATATTTTTCTAGATCTTGAAATTTTTATAAAACAAATGCACTCTGAATTCCGAAAAAGAGTACAGGCTCCGATGGCATTTTACTTTCGTGCTACTTTACAGGGCATTGTTTGTGATAAGCTACTTTGCAATTTTTCTCTTGGTTTCTGGGCTACAAAGAGGATTAGTTTCTGGATGAGTTTGGTGTTTCATGAAACAAAGTATGAAACACCATAGGCGACGCTCATGAATGCAGTAAATAACATCGCTGAAACCACCCTCAGTCTGTCGCCAATAATCTCGCGGTTGCTGCAAAGACCTCTGGGACAAAGCTCACATCCATTCAAGCTTGGCACGGAGATCTCGTGAGCATCGATGGATGCAGCCATGGGACCCGATCTGGTCCAGTGGTCGGGGTCGTCCAACCGTGGATCTAGAGCAGATTCGAGGCTGTCCAACCTTGGATCCGGGCTCTTACACGAGGCTTGCAGCAGTCACGATGATCACGCCCCCCGACAACTCTTCAAGGGAGGATATCTAATGCAATGATATGAGGAAGACGATTGTATAACTCAAACATCTTTCAGCTTTTTCCAATATTTTTTGGCCAACATCATTTAGCTTTTAATTTGTTAATCTTTTACATTATAATAATTTGTTAATTTTTTATATTTTAAAAATTAATTAAAGCGCCATGTCAGTGCACCACTTAAGCACCGCTAGCCATGTCATCCGCCACAAAAGATCCCCTGAAAAATAAAATTATCTTTCTTGGGATTTAGCCTGACATTTTAAATTAAAAGTAAGAAATCTTATGTACTTAAGAGAGATGGATGAATATTATAGACAATTATTAATTTTCTTTTTAAGTATTACCAAAGGAGATGGTAGAAATCCAACTTCCAAGCTCTCAACAATCTCAACAAGGAAAACATCGATCAGGACTTTTCAACTATTCAACAATAAAAATGGACCAAGTGAACAGTGACAGATCAGTATGGGACCAATGGATTCTTAGTTGAATTTTACTATATATTGCATGATATACAGCTGACAATAGCTCATCACAAGCATCTTTTGCTAAGGATTTGCAAGCTCTCTATCTTCATAGACAAAACAATAGCAAACTCTCTTATTAACTATTAATTACAAACAAGTGACGGGAGGATGATTAGTGAATTTGTCACCTTTGCTCAGCCCGATGAGGCAAAAAACCACAGCTCCCATACACTATCCTCGGCTGCTGCTGAGCGCTGACTCCAGCCACTAAGGGCCTGTTTGGCAACGTGCCAAATAGTACCAGATTCTGATTTTTTGTTCTCAGAATCAGTTTGGGATGAGAATCGTGTTTGGTAAAATTTTTGTTTCTAGGAACAATTTTTGACAAGATTTGAGAATAAAAAAATTTTTGATTCTCCATCCGAGAATCTGAAAAAGAATCAAAACGGTGAAACCCTCGCTCTTCCCTTTCGTCATCTCGGTTGTTGTCTATCACCGCCCGCCACCGTCCTTCGCCGTCCGCCGCTAGTCACTGGAGGCTCGCCAGGCCAGGGCGAGGTCCGGCGAGCTCATTGGAGGCAAGCCCAGCCACCGATGAGGCTCGCCTTGTCGGCAGTTGGGTGAGGCTCGGCCTCGCTAGATCGGGCGAGGTCGAGCCTCGCCGGTGGCTGGGCGAGCCTCGCCCAGCTGCCGGTGAAGCTTGCTTGGCCACCGGCGAGGCCGAGCCTCGGCAGGGCTTGGCGAGTGTCGCTCAGCTACCAACGAGGCTCGGCCCACAAAGGCCGACCTCGCCGAGGGCTGGCGACGCTCTGGTGAGCGTCGCCGACCCTCGTCTGGCCGGTCATCGGTCCGGCGACCGGCCAGATTAAGAAGAAGAAGAATAGGAAAAAAAGAAAAGAAAAAAAGAAAAAAAGTAAAAAAAAAATTATTTAAAAATTAAAATAAATTAATTTGGAATAGAATCAATTAACACGATATCAAACGCAATTCTATTCCGAAAAAAAAAAATTTGGACAGTTACCAAATGCGTTTTTTACTCGAATCGATTCCGGAAACATAATAAAAAATAATCATTTCTAGTCAGAATCAGCTCCTGAGAACAAAATCATTACCAAACGCGCCCTAATCCGATAAGAAATCTCGCTCGTTGGGTAAAGTAACTCTTTTTTGCAGTAGGGACTTGATCATTGGACATTTCCTCTTTCTCCCACCTCTAGGCCTGGATAGAAATTGCTCATCAAACTTATCAAAATCACCCTACACCCAAGAAGCCAAATTGCTAGGTATGAGGATCATCCAACTCTCGTGTAGTAAAAAGCTAGATTTCAAGAGCAGTAAAATTGTATTTCAATTTTTGAGAGAATGAGAGAATGGGGCTCACTGGAGTGTAAACATGGCAACCAGTTTTCTTGTGATGGTCTCTCACATGCTTATACACAAACTTCTTGCCACAATCCCGCATACAAATGGCCTCAAATCTGAATGCTTCCGGATCAGCTGATTTTTTTTTTCTCATGCGTGCGAAGATGCCATTGGATATTCTTCCTCAACTGGTTAGTCCCACATATGTCGCAATTGACTAATTGGTGAGCCGACTACACATGCTACTTCGAATAGTCAACATTGTTGAAGTATTTCATGCACTCATAACAGAATGTCTCCACAGTCTAAAGTTTGACTGCAGCAGTTGAAATGACATTATTATCGAATAGCACATTAAACGCCTTGTAGATATCATTTGGCTTCACTAGGACACCTTCATAATTAAGTGACTTACGATGAGAATCCTCATGCTTTTGCAACTGTGACGCAAACTTGAAAACCTATCCACACCCAACCTCTGGACAAACATGCTGCTTTGGACTCTTAAATTCACCAGATGTCGATGGTAGCTCATCATTATGAATTTCATTCACGTGCCTTTTGATATTCCCTTGACATGCAAATGACTTATTGCAACCACCAACAGGACAGCTGAAAATCTTGCATTATGCAGAAGAAAGTGACAAGCCAAATGGTCTTTTCTCCTATAGTTGGCAGGGCAATCCTCTATAGAACACTTGAAAGGCCTCTGCAAATGAATTTGGCATATCGACACATAGATACAAAGCATACCAAATCTCTAGATATCAGTACAGAAAAACAAACGATGCTTCAAACCTCAAAATAGAACATGCGTGGCCAAGGTTGACTTGATGGATCTTCTCAAGTGGTCCCCCAACCTGACACTAGTCCAATCAAGATTGCGGCCTCTTGCATTTTGGAGTTCTTTTCAGTGGGATCCAATGCTTCACGCCATTATCATATCATAATCGGATGAGCCAACATACGTTATCCTACAAGACCTTTATTTCAGTATGGGTGAATTTACACTAGACAAGTGGAAAAGAACAAACCAGCTTCATTTTTAAGCCAAAGTCTAAACTTTTTTTATCATAGAAACCTATTTGCGTAACCAGACCACACTAAAAGATTGATGCCTTCTCATGGGTTCTTCCCATGTGATGATGCTCCACAAGTTCATGGCACCATATTTATAGGTAATCACCATTCCACAGCCCAGAAAATCATGTACATCTCCCACGATAATATTCGGATTGCTGTTTCTGACACCTAGAAGTTATAAATGTGAAAATTTTAAGAGCAAAGACCACAACCGAGCATTGTACATCAAAAGCATCGGTTCAACAAGACCTGTGCTGCACATAGACAAACTTAGCCATCAACCGCTTGTATTCTTAACCAAATCACTCTGATCAGTCACCATCTCCAGCCACTGCCGTTAACTGCCATAATCCACCGTGACTCATACATGGACTCGCAAGGGAACGAGTGTGGAAGAGTAACATCATAGAAGCCTTCCTCAAGAATATCACCAGAAATGAAGGTTGAGAACAATAACTCCAGATCACATACTCATTACCGACTACCATGGAAATCACCGCAACGTAGCACAGAACAAAGAATTATAATCATTCATAAATGTATTCAGCCATTGCGAAAACATTAGAACTCGTGTTTAAATGACTTGAAAATCAATTAACATCACTTAATCTATGTCAGCATACTTTTGGATTCAAAAAATGACGAAACTAATAATCCGCATTGAAACCTCATAAGATATTTTGGCGAACATATTGAAGTTGATCGATTAAGGAACAGATTTTTGCGATTTCAAACTCGTATTTGTGACCATACATAAAACAAAACCAACATGTGAAGTTCAAAATCAAATAAATGACTCTAACATGACCGATCCTGATTAAAGCAAAACGAGCTTTACATTCGCTTCACCTCCGCCAGAATCATAGCATTATGGCGAATCGGAGATTACCTTGTCAATGAAGCCAAGGTAAGTCATAGCATGCAGTCCGATTAACTACTAGGAGCTCTCACGATCGTCGTCGGCTAAAATGAAGACCAGTGGAAGAGCTTCAAAGCGAGTTTTGGCCACTTCAATCTTCATGGCCGCGAAACAAAGTGGAACAGGGGCTTCTGCGGAGGCGGCAGTCCGACGATGGCTACGTCGCCTTGGGCTTGGTGATGAGCTAGAAACGAGAAAGAGAGTCTTTGGAAATCGAATCCCTGGAGGAATTCTGGTGAGCTCTCCCTCAAAAGTGCTTTCCGGAATGTTTCAAACTCAATCTTATGGGTCAAATTCACGAGCAAACGGGTTTGGGTTTGGATCAAGCTATCGGGCCAAATTTGAATTCAATGGCCGAATGGGCTTCAAATATTATATTTCTCTTCTTCTTTCTCTCATTCTTTTTATTATTTATTGGGTTAATACCCTCAAAAACCCCAAACTGGTACACTTGTGACAAATTTACCTAAAACTATTTTTTTGACCACAAAAAACCCAAAACTGGTATATATTTGACAAATTTACCCCAAACTGGTACACTTGTAACAAATTTACCCTCTATTAGTTTTCGTTAAATTTTATTATCAAATTATTAAGTTAAATGACATGTGACAATTGACCGGTATACCAATTTAGGATTTTATACTCCGTTTGTCACCGTTTACAATTTTTGTGATTGTTTTTGTGGTATTAATCCAATTTAGCATAGAGTATATTTGTCACAAATTTACCATTTTGGGGTTTTTTGAAATCAAATAAATTAGTTTGGGGTAAATTTGTCATAAATGTACCAGTTTAAGGTTTTTTATAGTCAGTCGGGGTAAATTTGTCACAGGTATATCAGTTTGGGGTTTTTCATTGTCAAAAAAGTAGTTTGGGGTAAATTTGTCACAAGTGTACTAGTTTGGGATTTTTCAGGATATTAACCCTTATTTATTATTTATATTTTCCAATTTTCCGATTTATATATCCAATACATGCATATACGATTTTGTGGACAAAAAATTCCAATGTCAACATCACTTGAGTGTCATAAATTATTTTCAGATCACTTAAGTGTTATATAACTATTAATTGATTAATTAAGTTCTATAACGTCTTTTTTCCAATCATTTGAGTGCTATATACCTTTTCAATCGATCACTCGCGTGTCATAATTTTTTGAAAAGTTTCATCACAAGTGCTTTACCACGTTAGGTTTTTAGCACTTATATAAATGTTTTTAAAAAATTGATGGCACTAAGTGATCAATTGAAAATTATGGTAGTTAAATGATTTTTTTAAAGAAGTTATGACCCTCAAATGAGTGCCGTACGTAAATTATGACACTTGTGTTGTCCTTATCCAATAGTAAATCAATATCTTTGTTGCAAAATAAAGTCAATATACACACCAACAAAAAAAAAAAAGTCAATATACATGAGCAATGGGTAAGAGGTTGCACAATATATTATTAAATTAGCGCAATATATTTAATAATCAGTGTGCAAGCAATCTATTGTTGGAAAGTGCACTCGATGATGATTGGTTTGGTGCCTGAAACTTAGTCATTTGAGTTCGTATGGACCTCAGAACAAGCAAGAGAAGTTGCCAAATCTGCCATGTTGGATTAGAGAATTCATGAACTGTTCGTGCAGAGGAGTCCAATCCCGGCGCACCTCATCTAACATACCAAGAGTTAGTTAAGAAGGACTTGATTAAGAATTGGGTAGAGTGAGAGGAGTTGATTCCAAAATAAAAAATAAAAAATTGAAGGATCCAATTGCACAAGCAGCAGAAGTGTAAATACTCTAGATGCGGATCAATAAACAGAACGTCTTTTCAAAAGTGATGGAGAATTATGAAGAGAAGAACAAAGAAAAATACTTCATTTTGAGTTTAATAACTGAACCTTAGCTGAAATCTTCATGGACGATAGTGGCTGAACAACACTTTATCCCAAAAACGATAATAAGCAAACCTCCAAGATTTGATCAATGCTAATGGACCACAAAATATCCAGAAGCCAACCACAAATCCAATTGATATGCCAATGTAAAACCACTTCTCGCTATCATCATTGTTACCATGGTCATCTGTGTCGCTTTGAGCCGGAATGCAACTTGCTTCTTCCACCCCGTGTGCAGCAATGGACCGAGTTTTCTCGAGCAGATTCTTGCATGATTAGTTTCCTCCAAAAGGACTTGAGCCATTTGTTCCCAGCTGGAATCCACACAATCCGGCATTGCCTTCGAAGGAACTCGCTGAAAAGGTGAGAAATTGTTTGACTGCTGGGATGCTTCCTTCAAGTGTATTGTATGAGAGGTTCAGGAAGGAAAGAAAAGTAAGATCTGAAAGCTGTGGTGAATCGTCCCATTGAGATCGTTCCATGAAAGGTCCAAGGACTCAAGCTGTTGCAAGTGTCCTAAGGATGAAGGAATTGGCCCTAAGAATGCATTGCTTGATAAGTTGAGGAAATTAAGCCCTTTGAGAGCCCCCAGAGTATCAGGTATTAGTCCTTCGAAATTGTTGCATGAGAAGTCAATTGAAGTGAAAATAATCAAGATCTTCACCAGCTCCACTTCCAGACCTTTGACGATGACGGTTACTGTGTCTTGATATTGGCGTCCATATGATAGGAATCCAGCAGAGTGAAGGAATGGATATTGGATACGATTAATGTCTACATTAACCTTCATAGCCTCCCAAGTTGTGAAATATTGAGGAGGCAGAGTACCACTGAAATTGTTGGAAGATATGTCTACAGTTCGAAGCATCTGCCAAGTGTTGGGACTATGCCGACATCCAATTTCTCCGTGCAATTTATTGGATCGTAAAACAAGGACACGGAGACTTGATATAGCTTGAAAATGGCATGGAAATGTCCCTTCTATTTGATTATCCCCAATGTTCACAATCTCCAACCCCGTGCAATTTGCCAACGACAACGGAATCTGCCCCTGCAACAAATTCTAACTAATATCGAATGTCCTTAGATAGCATGTCGCTGGGATGTTTTGCGGAATATTGCCACTCAACTGGTTATTTCGCAAATTCAATACACTGGGGGACACCATCATTAAACAATCAGGAATAGTTCCTTTCAAATGGTTATGCGATAAGTCAAGCACTCCAGGATAATCAACTTTGCAAATTGACTTTGGGATGGACCCATGGAAGTTATTCTTTGAAAGGGAGAAGAAAAACGCGTCTGATGATATGTGGTCGCCGATGTTATCCGGGATAACAGAAGTGATGTTGTTACTTGATAAATCCAAGTACTTAGCAGAAGTAACATTGTGTGTAGCTATTTCCAACTCTTCAAAGAAATTAGCGGAAAGATTGAGAATTAGAAGTCGTTCTAGTGTCCATATCCATCTCGGTATCTCCCCTTGTAGATGATTATGGGAGAGGTCGAGGTTGACCAATTTGGACTGGTTAGCCAAAAACTGAGGTAATATCCGCAACTGGCAGGAAGCCAACGATAACGAATAAAATTCAGGGAAAGAGGATGCAGTAGTACAAGCAGGCACCTTAGCATCAATGGACATGCCATTGTATGATAGATCAAGATCGGTTAAATTTCCTAATCCTTGAAGCACATCGATATTCATCGAGCCAGTGAAATTATTAGAAGAAAGGAAGAGGTAGCTAAGCCCTTGCAATTTGAATATGGATGCTGGTATTGACCCTTGTAACTGGTTGCTGCTCAAATAAAGCATGCTCAGTTGATCCGAAGAGGCATTCGGATGTATGATAAGCCGACCATTAAATCTATTGTATGAAAGGAATATCCTCTCAAGTCGGGGAAGTGTAAACAGAGCTGGGGGAATGTCACCTTCCAATGAATTGTTTTGCAGGTTCAGCAATTCAAGATTTAGAAGGTCTTCCCACCCAACGGAGCTGATATGACCCCTTAAAGTGTTATCACATAAATATATTTGGGTCAGATTTCTGGATGCACCAAGTGGCGGAACTGAACCGGTAAGACTATTAAAAGACAAGTCCAAATAAGTAAGCTCTGATAAGTTCTTCATTGAGCTCAGGATTGACCCACTCAAATTGCAATTACTCAGGTCTAACCACAAAAATATTTCTTAGATTATCGATTGAATCGGGTATCCTCCCTAAGATATTGGTACTAGGCATGACCAGAGTCTCAAGAGAACTATCCTCCATAAAATCGGGCAAAGATACCTAAAGGAGTTCATTGCCTGATAGGTCAAGGTTCTGAAGTGTTTGTACTTGGAGAACTTTTTGAGGAAATTCTCCTTGTAGGCCACAATCACATAGGCTCAGTGTTTTCAAGTTGGAGAAATTTGCTAAGAAACTAGGAACTGTGGTGGACAAGTTATTGTCATTGAGTTGAATGACCGACAGATTAGCAAGACTCATAAGAGAAGCGCCAATAGGACTAGACAAAGAACAGTAAGACATGCTTAGCACCTCAAGTTTTGGAACAGAAGAAGACAATGCGTCGCACCACTCACTTCCCTCAGCAGACAGATTGACCCCATTAAGGTACAACTCCCTCAACTCCCCCAAATCCTCAATCAGTGACCTCAAATTGGGCTTCTCAAGTTTCAACAAAGTCGAACTGAGATCAAGAGTACGTAGCTTCGTCAAGCGCGATAGCTTTGCGGGAATTTGCCCCGCAAATCTTGCGTAGGACAAGTTGAGATTTTCCAAGCGGTTGAGATTCGCGAGGCCTGATGAAATTGCTGTGTAGTTGAAGTTGTTGAAAGCCAAGTTCAAGCTCTGAAGGAACACAAGCTTGAAGAGACTTGATGAACCGTCGATTCCACCAGAGATCGACTCGACGCTCAAATCGAGTCCCACAACAAGGCCATCCTCACACGTCACACCGCTCCATGAATCGGCACTTCGGTCCCACTGTACTAATTTGGAAGACTTGGAGGCAGTGAAGATGAGGTTGTTTCTCAGCTCGAGCAAGAGCGATCTCTGGTCGATGCCAAGACACTGGGCTGAAGCTGAAGCCCTAGCTTCGTTGGAGAAGATGGAGATCGTGGATATAGCAAGAAGAAGTCATGAAAAGATGGAGCCGTTCATTGGAAGAGGTGTAAGAGGGGCGCGGGAAGAGGGAGCAGGGAAGAGGAAATCAACCGAAAAGAAGAGGATACTTTGGAGTGGAGGAGTCGTCCTACTTTAAGTGCATTTCAGGGTCAATTTTGGGATATCAGTAGGCGCCGAATTTGACTTATAACACTTTCAAACATTCCTAGTAAAAATCGGCGACATTGCCAACAAAGTGACATTCTTTTTTATCCTAATTTTCCAATCGAAACAAAAGACCATATTCATGTTTTCTAGGAAAAAAGGACAAATAAAAGAAATTTGCCTAAGATATTGAAATTAGCACTTGACATCCCTTGAAAATACTTTTGGCTCACCTTATTTAAGATCATAAAACCAATGACATCATGTGATCATTGTTGTCTTTGTACGGGAACATTAACCATGCAGAGATCGGTTAAAAGCAAACAACATAGATATTATATCCAACTATTTTATTAAATATGTTGATTCAAGGAGATAAATAAAATAATTTACTTATATTTGAGTTTTATTTGTAAAATTTTATAAGACCGTGGAAGAAGCCAAAAAAGAAGAAGTCTAGAATCATTTCAACTTTAGGATTTCACCTTTCATAAAAAAAAAAAATTGTTAAGTTTAAATTTCACTGATAAATTATGGTAATTACGGGAATAGTTGGAAGATGATTTCTCTTATATTAAACTGAAAGGAAGAAAAAGGAAGAAAACGGAAAAAAGGCAAAAGTAAGACGATGAAAAATGGGCGTTATCTTTACTTCGAGTGGTATAAAGAGTAGTACAAAGGAAAATAAAAAGAGGACAAATCCACAAAGGTTTTAAATTAAAAGAAAGAAAATAAAAAGCGCACTAGTGTAGATGCAGGGGATTGATCCATCGTGCACGTCGGACGATTCCCATGGCTCACCTGTACCCGGCCAATGGATAATTACCATACTTCACTCCCTTCATGCAACTTTTACTATAATTAATAGAAATGCGTGTTGGTTGGCTAAAGGAGCAGTCGACGCATGGCACATCCTGATAGTCGCTTTGGAGTTTTTCTTTTGGTATTGTATACTGATACATTTGAAGTTTTTCTTCCTTCTTTTTTTGCTTCGTAGAGAGTTATCCTATGCTAAGAGAGGCTTGATAGAGATTTTTTAGGCTTTTAAATTTTTCTTTTTGGATTGAGCAGAGTTAGCTTCCAATAAGACTCAAAATCAAAACCATAAAGAGAGGAGCAAACTCTCTTGCAATCTAAAACAGCACCCGATTGTTAGATTTTAAATATAATTAAATTGTCAAAATCTTATCTTAATTGAAAGAGAACTCATTGAGTAATTCATAAATAAAAATCAACCCTCCAATGAGCACCGCATTGCTTTGGCTATTGAAAAGCTGTCTTCTCTTTTGGTCCAAGATTTTGACAAGATAACAAGAGAACTAGATACTAACGCGGGCTGATGAAACCGTGGATATCGTGGATATCGCAAGAAAAAGCCATGAGATGATGAAACCGTTCATTGGAAGAGGTCGAGGAAGAGCGCAGGAAGAGGGTAGGGGGAAGAGGGAGAAATGAAACAAAATCGACACTTATGGAGTCGTCGTCCGAAGTCATTGCCAGCAGGAGTCGATTTTCGGGATGTTATTAGTCACTAAATTTGACTCACTTCACTTTCGAAATTACTAGCGAAATCCCGCTATTCTTTGCAACAAAACTGTACTCTTTATTTAATATAATTTTTCAATCGAAACAAAATACCATATTTTTATCTTATGAGAAAAATAGAAAAATAAACAAGTCTGCCAAAAATGTGGAGATTAGAACTCGACATCTCCTTTGAAGATGCTTTTGGCTCATCTTATTTTACATCATAACGCAAAATGACATATTAAAATCAATTTTTTTCTTGGTGCATACTCTAAAAATGTAGAAATTGGTTAAACATAAATAGACACTAATGCGGGCTGTATTCAAGACCAACTTGTTCAACTAAGAAGATCCACATGCATTCAATATTGACGATACTCTCATCATAAACCTAATATCAATAAGCTTCATTCACAAGTGAAAAGTCTCATCATTGACTTTATCATAAAAATTTATCATTTCCCATGCATCGAAACTTGCATTTACACACTTTGGGATGGCTACAAGCATTGAAAATGTTAGCTATGACGATTTTCCAGAGCTAGCACATAATTGAAATTTCTGCTCGATTATATGACTGAGTTTCCACTTGCGTAAGTCACTCTTCTGATCCTATTGTTTGAGTAACCGACTTTGATCTACATCACATACCTAGCTTTCCACGGTAACATCAGAATGTGTCATCCTATCCTTATTTTTATTAAATAAGTAGGTTGAAGAAAGTAAATAAAATGATTTATTAACTTTCGAATGCAACTTCATCGTAGTTTGTGAGTGAACACATAGGAAGAGGAGCTGTGTACTTATTGGAAGGCAGGTGAACATGAGCTTCCTTGGATGGAATTTCAATGGGGCTGTGTTTCGTCTCGTTCAAATCACATCCTATCATAAATTTTTGGTCCCTATGCGCGACTATCTTGAGTTGACTTGAGCTGTGAATGCAGATTCATCAACTTGCTTATTGAGCCGGTGGTGGGCTTCAATGGTTCGTGACCGTCGATGCAAATTCTTGAATGACCTCGCTAAGGATGTCGTGTTCGATATTGGCTCCAGTTACTTGGACCGAGTAATTCGGGCAAGTGGCCAGATACCACCGGAATAAGTGGCGCATGAGATGGCCTAATCAAGTGTGAGGACTTTGGCAGCCCTTGGTCCTTTCTTTACGGCAACCGTTGCTTTCACTCTGTCTTTACCCAAGTTAACGCGTTTGTTTGCCTTGACTAGAGAATGCAGAATTGTCGTTTCAGTGATGCTCCCCGATGAGCTGATTTCTAAAATTCTGTATACGACAAAAACAGAATTTCTTTTGTGCGCGTCAAATACGTAGCGTCTGTACCGAAATTCAACAGAACCACGTAAAGCTTTTTTACTCATTTGTTGTTCATGTCTTTGGTAAGCTTCAATCAAGGATAACTCATACTCAACAATATGTGCATGAAAGAAAGTGATCTCATTTAACAAGAAATTTATCTTTATCTATCAAGGAAACTAGTTGTATTAGGAACTAACGAAATATCAAATAATATCTCTCACAATATTTTTTTTAATAATTCCTCCAATATCAATAAATATACCAAGAACAAAGCCCATAAACATGATGATCCGTGAGTGAGAGATCTGGAAAATTTCGTGCGATATGGGCGATTCAAGAACGGAGAATTGCTGGTAGGAGGAGAAAAACAGGGGATGGTTGAGATTGGAAACAGAGTAGTCAAAGTAAACTCCTGCTGGGGAATATTATGTCTGATGTCTACGTTATCGTGGGACTGACGATGCGATATGGCCAGCTTTGGGAATTGGAATCTAAGCTAGCCAATGATGAAAATAGAGATGGTTAAATATTGCCCAAATCCAAAGTGTGGTTTGGTGTAACAATGATTGAGATTTACGTGTCAAAAAGGCTAAGTTGTTATGTTTGGTCCACAATCCTCGCAGCCACCAAAGCCAAGATTGAATGGAGACAAATTCGATTTTCATGTGAATGGGCCCGTTTTTTGTTGGATCAAAGATGACATCAGTGGATGGACAAAATGTTGCTGAAAATAGACAGAAATATATTAGAAGTGCTAAATATTATGTACGACACTCACTTTAGTATCCAAAGTTTTTGTTGGATTACTTAAGTATCAAATCGGAATAAAAATCAATCACTTAAGTGCCAATGGTGAGAAAATTCGGCCAAAAATAATATGTGCCTTTCATAATTAAAAATTTGACATCAAGACACTTGGAGTGCCAAAAGTTGGCACAAAGGGACACTTAAGTGCCAAAATTAAAATAAAATGAATCACTTAAGTGCCACTGGTAAGAAAATCTAGTTAAAACGCTGATATGACAATTTTCTGATGAGCTACATGCAAACGACGTCGTTTTACACACTAATATGGCTAAACAGTGTCAAAATGATATCGTTTTAGTGTCGACATGATAAATAATTAATATAATAATTAATTAAAAAAAGCAGGGAGGAGGACAAAAGTGGGGAGGAGGGGGAGGCAACTCGTGGCTGAGGGCTTAGCCCTCGCTGCCGTTGCCTCCCCTCCATCGCCGGAAAGATGGGAGAGGGTTAGCTAGGGCCGATGGCAAGGGCTTGTGTGCCCTCACCATATCTAGGGGAGGGTCGTGACCTTCACCCCAGATTTGGGCAAGGGCATGTAGGCCGTCACCGCCGGTTGGTTGAGGTAGCCGGCCCCAGCCGACCCTCTCCCATCTTTCCGACAACGGAGGGGAGGCGGCAGCGGTTAAGGGCTCAGCACCCTCGGCCCAGGCTCAGCAGCCCCGACCGACCCTCCCCCACCTTTCCAGTGACAGAGGGGAGGCGGCGGTAGTGAGGGCTGAGCCCTCAACCGTTGGCTGCCTCCCTCCTCCTCCTCCTCACCCCTCCTTTAAAAAAATTAATTAATTAATTATTTTAAATTTAAATTAATTAATTATTATATGAAAATTCGAATTATACTAAAACGATATCGTTTCTATGTGTGGTTTGCTGAGTCAGCCTTCTGGCGAGCCACATAAGCAAGAAAATTAATAAAATATTGTCATGTAGGGTTTTCGACAAGGTTCGTCGAATGTGGCACTCAAGTGTCCATTTTTCATAGAAAGTGACACTTAAGTATCAATTTCGTAAGTTTTGACACTTAAGTGTCCATTTGTGCCATGTTTTGACACTTGTGGTGCTCTTTTGTCTTAAAAATTTTATATGACTTGTCATATTATTTAAAAAATCCAGTCCACGTGCCATTTTCATGTGGTATGCTTGGCATTGAAGTGATTATATTTTAACAACGACCGATACTGAAGTGATCACTTTAAACAAAATTTGGTATTCAAACAATTACTATTTACAACTTTTAGACAATGTCATTTAAGAGTTATATACTGACTAAGCATGCTGACAAGCCACATAGGACTGAAAAACTATTAAAATATTACCACGTCGGATTTTCGGCTATCCAAATCAAAGTTAGTACTTAAGTGATACAAAAAAAAAAAAAAAACTTTTGGTATGGAAGTGAGCTCTATACATAACTTTTGGTATTTCTAATATCCTTCTCCCATTGAAAATATCACATAATCTCCTTTAAAATGAAGTACCTTTCAATCACTTATGTTGTACTTGTATTGTGGTTTTATAAGGAGAATGTAATTGCTGGGCTACTTCCGTGGTAGATCTAAAGCAATTTACCGTGTCACAATTTTCTTTTGCTGTCCCCGCTAAGTAGTGTCATCTTGCACAAAGTCACGATCATGTGCTAGATTGTCTCTTTGAGTGATGACCAAGATTGAATCGACTTGACTTTCATAAATCAGTTTTTGTTGAAGCTTGAACCCAAATTTGACTTCCGTAAAATCCAAACCGATGAGGCTCGGACTTGAGTCGGCGTCGCACTTAAACTCGTAAATAATTTAGGGGAGCATGGTAGCATGATTCTTTTGCACGTGAAGAAGCAATTAAAACCTGATTTTGAAGAGGCGTTTGAGAAAATGCTGGTAAGCGCATAATTGTTTCGGTCCTGAGCCTCGTGGGTCTCATCCTAGTTAAATCCATTTTGTTTCGTAGTGGGTTTTCCTATGTTAAGAGTGGTTTGATAGAGTTTTTTTTAGGCTTTTATTATTTTTTATTTTTTTGGATTGAGCAGTCAAGTGCCAAGTTCTTCCAATAAGACTCAAAACCAAGATAATAAGGAGAGGAGCAAACTCTCTTGCTATCTAAAACAACACCAGACCGTTAGATTTTTAATGTAATTAAATTGTCAAAATCTTACATCATCCGAAAGAGATCCCATTGAGTAATTCATAAATAAAAAGCAACCCTCGAGTGAGCACCGCATTGCTCTTCCTAATGAAAAAGCTATATCTTCTCTTTTGGTTCAAGATTTTGACAATGTAACAAGAAATCTAGTTATTGCAATATTGACAAGCACTAAAGAAACATCATAAATTTGACACTTCTTTTTTGGACAACCTTGATAAAACTGAATGGAAATCCAACTTGATTGCAACATGCTAAACTAAATCACCCCATGGTGCTCTACTTCTAAATGTTCGACTCGCTAGTTTGGGGTTTTTGATGATCAAAAAATTAGTTTGGAGTAAATTTATCACATGTGTACTACTTTGGGGTTTTTTAAGATATTAACCCATTTTTTTTTTTTCTATTTTTGGTTGTTCATATTAATATATTTAATATTTTTTAATCTATAGATAGAAAATTTGCGGAAAACCATGATCATGATAATCAGGATCAAATGTAGAAACGTGTAAATTATGTACTAACCTCCAGCCATTTATGACATCGAGAATAGATATGCGGAGCCTGAATGATCATGAATAGACACTTCTAGCCAATCGCCCCCCTTTCAAACATTGATGGTGTGTTCTCCAATTATCAAATAATCAGAATAATGAGAATTATAAGAGGGTTTGGCTTAGGTAACCTATGTATATGCCCATACAAATCCTAATAGAAATAGTCTTCCATCAAGACTAATTTTAGTAGATATGAACAATCTCTATAGTTATCATCAACTATATTTGGATAATAAATTTTCAATGAAATCTAATGTAAGTAATTTTAAACTGAATGTGGGATCATATTAAATAAAATCATAAAATTCTCCCACTTGATCCTAATATTTCATTGAACAAAATATTTAACCAAATTCACAAAATTTCATGCTAAAATAAAACACATGAATCATTGTGATAAGTCCTCATCTTCTATGTATCACAATGGGTCTCTCTAGCCCATATGTGATAACATAACATAATAAATAAACTTTATGTTTATTCTAGGTCAAGCATGATTGTTTTTCTCAAAATAATTAAATGTATACAACTGTATTGAGAAAAACATAATAAATGAATAAAAGTTTCACAAATTCTTTTATATAATTTTTTTTTACATGATTAGACTAATGCCCAGTTTGACTATATGATCCTTATAACTCAATGGTGACATACATTTAGTTAAAGAATCAATTATCATCAATCCAGTGTTTACGTGTTCTATGATCACTTTCTTCTCTTTAACACATTTTCTGATGGCTAAATATTTGATGTCGATGTGCTTGTTTCGACTATTATTTTTGTGGGTTTTAGCCATAAAAACTGTAGCTGAATTGTTGCAAAATATTCTTAATGATCCAGTAATGGAATCTATAACTTTAACTCATAACATGAAACTTTTTAATCACACCATGTGAGGTGGTCTCAAAACAGAAAACAAACTCAGCCTCCATAGTAGAAGTGGCAACCAAGGTCTGTTTCGCACTCCTCTGGGACGCAGCTCTGCTAGCAAACATAAAAATAGAACCCAATGTTGATTTTCATGAATCAACACAGCCAGCAAAGTCTAAATCTGAGTAACCAACTACCTTCTAGCTATTAGTCCGTTTATACAAAAGCACATGTCTCTTTGTATCTTACAGATATCTCATCATATTCTTTGTAGCTCTCTAGTGATTCATACCTAGATTACTCTAAGCATACATCAAGTTTTCGATAGCAGAAGAATATGGGATGTTCTTCATTTGTTTCCTTTCAAAACTGTTCTTTGAGCAATGGTTCAAATTAAACTTATCACCCTTAACAATAGGTGTTATACTTGGTGAACAATCTTTCATCCAAAATCCCTCTAAGACCTTATTAATATAGGTTTCTTGAGATAGTCCTAATATACCTCAAGGTCTATCCCCGTGCATCTTAATGGCAATGATATAAGATTCCTCACCCATATTCTTCATCTCAAAACTCTTAGAAATTAATTGTTTCACTTTATGTAGTAACTCCTTATCATTGGTTGCAAGTAAAATGTCATCCACACGTAGGACAAGAAAACAAATCATGCTCTCATTGGCCTTCTAGAATATACATTGATTCATGACATTTTCTACAAAATCGAATGAAGAGATGACCTCATGAGTATTATTGATAGGATACTTGCTTCGAGCGATATAAAGACTTCTTAAGCTTGCATACCAAATGTTCACTGTCACTAGAGAAGAATCCTTCTAGTTGTTTCATGTAAACCACTTCTTCTAGTTTTCCATTGAAGAATGCAATTTTCACATTCATTTGATACTAACTCTATATGAAAATGAGTAACCAATGCCCAAATAATACGAAGAGAATCTTTCTTAGATACAGGAGAAAATATCTCTGTGTAATCAATTTCCTCCTTTTGAGTGAATCCCTTAGAAACGAGTCTGGCTTTGTATCTCCCAATGTTGCCTAATGAATCCATCTTAATTTTGAAGACCCATTTACATACAATGGCTTTCACACCATAAGGCAACTTAACTAAATCCCAAATTTTGTTAAATGCTATAGAACTCATCTCCTTTTTCATGGCATTGTACCACAAATTAGATTTATCATAACTCATGACTTATGAAAATATTTTAGGATCATTTGCAGCTCCAACATTAAAGTAAGGTTCTTGCAAATACACAATGTAATAACTACGGATTGCCGATTTCTTTATTCTAATAGACCTACTTAATGTTGTATCAACATACTCTTGAGGAGTTTGTTGTTCAATAAGATGCTCAACTATTTCTGGCAATTGCTGAACAGTTAGGCCTACCGTATCAATATAAGTCGGTTATGGGTTTTCAATTATTGGTTGTTCAACGGTCGATTAAACTGAAGGGCATTGTAAACAACAACCAATCTAGTACTTGAAGTAGAAGGTCAAGTATCTGAATAATCTTTTTAAGAAACAAAGTCACTAAATTCATCACTCCCACCGATCAGTTTGACTTATTATTTGATTGGAGAATTTCCAAGTTGGCATACGTGCCTTTTTCGAGCAACTCGTTTGTGTGTAGTCTAGGCTAATTCAAAACGAAAAGGTTTAGGAAGATGAACATTGAAAGGTCTGAAAGGGTAGCCGCGTGATGTAGATGTTGATTTTTGAGGACTTTTCCAAAAGAATAACTCTTAGTGGGATCTAAAAAAATCACCTGTAAACACATTCCCAAACAAAGGTCATTCTAAAAATACTTAGCGTTTCTTGATTCCACAAATCTATTGACATGGCATGGACAATAAAACCTGTCTCCTTTGAACTTTTCGACATATCCAACGAAATACTCACTTATAATCATTGGGTCTAACTTCTTTTCTTATGGATTGTATAGTCTTACTTTAGACGGGCATCCCCAAATGCGTACATGTCGCAAACTCGGTTTCCAACCTTTGAATAACTCAAAAAGGCATCTTTGGGACAGCTTTGGGTGGAACTCGGTTTGATATATATACTACCATTTTAAGAGCCTCAGTCCATAAGGATTTAGGAAGTTTGGAGCTATTACACATACTTCGCACTATGTTTAATAAAGTTCGGTTTGCTTCTTTCTATTATAAACTGGGCATAGTGTATTGTGCAATAATCTCATGCTCTTCAAGAAAGTTCGTAATTGACTAGGTGCTTCTAGTGTATCTACCATAGCATTCTCCACCTCTATTTAATCTCACAATTTTAATTTGCTTACCATAATGTTTCTTTATTTTGGTTTTAAACACCTTAAGGGCATCTAGGGCTTCATGCTTATTACAAAGTAAGTAGAGATATATAAATAGTGAATAATTGTCTATGAAAGAGATGAAGTATCTCTAACCATTTGAATCCATATCTAGACTATAAATATCTATATGTTTGATTTCTAAGATTTCCGTACTCCTCTGGCATCTTTCTTTGACTTGTTTGTTTGCTTTCTATTTGTGCAGTTCACATAAGTGTCATAAACAGTAAAATTCAAAGTACCAAGTACTCAATTATTTACTAATAACTTAATTCTATCTATGAAGATATGTTTCAATCTCCAACGCCATAATATAGAGTAATCATCATTCACAACACATCACTTTATCACAGCATTATCATGAATGTGTATTGCATTATAAATAGTATCGTAAATTAATTTAAAAAAGACCATCAGACAAAATATCACTCCCAGCAATTTCAAATTTATACGATAAACTGAATGTTGAACTTGAAAATTCAAAGGAGTATTCTAATGGTACAAGTTTTGAAACTGAAATTAAATTCCTAGAGAAACTAAGAATATAAAAGGGTTCTTTCTAAGTTCATAACAAAACTACTATTGAGACTAATCTACATGTCTTAATAACCTCCACATGCGAACGTATCTTGCTTCCTAGATAGATGCTTTGTTCATTTACGCTGGTTTCTGCTCGTTTTAAAAACCCTACAAGAAATTCGAAATGTGGATTGTAGAACCATAATCAATCCACCAAGTATTGTGACCCACATCAACCATATTAGATTCATAATAAACACATGAGAGTGTGTTACTTTTTTTCTTAAGTTAGACCTTAAATTTGGCGCAATCTTTCTTCATGTGTTCCCTTTTTTTTTTTTTACAGTAGAAGCACTTGGATTCCTTCTTAATGCTAGCTTTGGAAGGTATTTTACCTTTACTCTACTGTATGCCTTGCCTTTTATATTTACTTGTGTTGCCATATGAGCACTTTTTGTCTTTTCTATGAGTAGTCTCTCTTCCTAACACATGGTCATGAGTTCATTAATTGACCATTTAGTATTATATGTGCTGCAAGAGATCTTGAAAAGGGCATACTCTTTTGGGAGAGTGTTGAGGATACAGTATACAAAAAAAAGATTTTGATATTCCAACCTCAAGATTCGTCAGCTCAACTGCAATATCCCTCATTTTCATGGTGTACTCACGCACACCTCTTACACTTGTAAGCTTCAACAATGAGAACTTCATAATCAATGTCATGGCATGCGATTTATCTGAAGACTCAAATTGCACATCAATAGCCTTTAGCTATTCCTTGGTATTGTTATGCTGAATGACTGAACCACGAATGCTCACAGAAAGTTTTGTCTTTATGTACATAAAGAGTAACTTCAGCTGAAGTGCTAGCCTCAATAGGAGCAAGTGGTTCATCTAGTCATATAGCATAATTAATATTCATGCACCCCAATTGGAGAAGAATTAATTTCCTTTATTCTTTATAGTTATCACCATTTAACTTAGAAACAATTATACCATAACTAATCCTAGGTGGTAAAACTATATTATAATCAAAATGAAAACTTATGTATCATATATTTGAGGCAAGTAAACTTAAATCATATTTTACAAATGTAAAACATGTTGTAAAATATGAATCACATAATCTCAAAAATTGCATGTGGACTAAGTTTCCAATTTAAATAGATTCATAATTACTTCGTGATGAAACTCCCAAATTATACTCTCTTCTGTAATCCTTGTGATAAGAAAGATAAAATGATCTTTCATCCTAATTAGTCACATTGATATATTGAAAATTCATGTGAGATAAAATTCATAATACTAATATGACTTATCACAATTAATGTCTTTGATAATATGTGATCCACAAGCTCTTAATATTTATAATTTATTATAATCAAAGATGCTATGGCTAATCTTCAATTAATTAAATATATACTAATCACTAGACATTTAAATTGCACAAGAAAATATTCACAAAAATTCATGAAGGGCAAAACAATAAATTAAGACCACCAATGGCAAAACCGTAAGTAAATAAATCGATCAAGGGTAGAGTCGTAATATCAGTGGCCAAAAGGGGCAAAACAATAAATAAAACAGGAAATAACATAATCGTAATATCGGTGAAAAGTGGGGGCAAAAAAGTAAAATAAGTCGTAGAGAGGGAGGAGCTGCGTCAGGTGTGTGCCGTGCACACGTGCCCTCTTCACCATGCAGGCGCATGGCGCACACGCGCTTGGTGGTTTGGCACGTGTGGGGATGCATGTGGCATGCGAAATCCACGTGCTTGCAACCTTAGCATGCGTGTGGATGCACACGCCTTTTTTCACTGTTTTGCCATGCCTTCTGCCGCCTGGTTCTCCTTTGGTAGCGCACCTTAGACCAAAAAAAGTGATGGGTTTTGGAGACCACGCTGGCACGGCCACACAGGTCCAAGATTTGGTGAAAACAGCCAAAAATTGCTTGAGCTCAAGCATAATTCCCCAAAATGCAAACCCTAATTTCCATGACTTCCACTACACAATTTGCCTTTGGCGCTCACTATAATGTCGAAATACCTTAAGGCTTTTGTTGCCCATGGCACTGCCACAGTACTCTTTCAAAGACAGGTGGTAAGTTGCCCAAATTTTGTTGAAATCACCAATAAGATTTTGTCCCGATTTTTTTTTTATTCAATCAAAAACCCCCATGAAAATCATCAAGGTAGAGATATAAACATGCTCCAATACTAATTGTTAGAAAATTTGTGAAAAACCATGATCCCGATAATCAGGATCAAATCCGGAAACATGTAAATTATGCACTAACCTTCAGTCATTGATGACATTAAGAACAAATACGCCTGAGCCTGAACAATTGTGAATAGGCACTTCTAGCCAATTGCCTTTCGACATTAATGGTGTGTTCTTCGATTATTAGATAATCAAAATAATGAGAATTATAATGGGTTTGACTTAGATGACCTATTTATATGCTCATATAAATCCTAAAAAAATAGTCTTCCATCAAAATTAATCCTTGTAGATATAGACACTCTCCATATTTATCAGTAACTAGATTTGGATAATAAATCCTCAATGAAATCTAATGTGAGCAATTTAAAACTGAACGTGGGATCCTATTAAATAAAATTATAACACCACTCTCACATACCATGGGCCTATTCTATAAGTTCAATATTTTTTGAATTAGTGCACTAGAAGTCTTAAAGTTTGTTAAAAAAAAAAGTACAATCAAATCATAAACTTGATTGTCCACACAGTCTTATGCATAGAATTATGAATTCTAAAGGTGTCGTTCACTAAGTGTCCATGCAATGTTTTTGTTTTTATTGTGATAGTGAGACATAACCTAATCATTTAACCGGATCAAGCAAGTCATGACACAAATGTAATATAAAAATATCACGACAAATTCGGCAAGAATAATAATAAAATAACAAGAGATTGAGCATGATAAAGTAGACTAATATAAGTTAGTCAAAAAAATAACATGGCCTTGTTGTTATTAAGACGTAGGATAGCAATCCCCATGAACTAAATTCAAATCGAGTCCAATTTTTCTAATAGTATAAACTATTTAAATCAGGATCTCGGTTTCTAATCATCTTTCAGTTTTTTTCTATTTCTTTCGAAATTATTGATTTTTTAGTTAATTTTTTATTTTCAACATGCACCCAATTAAAGTCTGTACTGTTGTAAAATATTGCGTTGCGAATATATAATAGAGAAGAGATTGAGAAGAGAAAACAAGTGAACACTAAAGATAGTAGAGAAAACCAGATATTTTACTGTATTGTGATTGTTGTTCTTATAGTTATTATTGTACATCAAAACTAAACTCCTATTTATAGGAAAACAAGAATGCACTTATCATTAATATCAATGTATCGAATGATACATGTACTGGATAAGGGAGATTAACATTCATTGTATAGGGAAATGTATTTAGAACGTATGATACAAATGTACCATAATAAGTACATTAAGTAAGATGAATATAATGAATATTCATTCATGTATTCTATTCATTCATGTATTTCATAACACTCCCCCTTGAATATTTATCATATTTATTACGAATGTGCATCGAATGATACTGTCTCATTAAAAACCTTAAGCCGGAAAAACCTAGTGGGATAAAAACCGGACAAAAGGGAAAAAGAGTGCAAAGCACAAATGTTATGATTTCTCCCTTTTATGAATGCATTAATTGTCTCGTTAAAAACTTTAAGCCAGAAAAAACCCTATAGGAAAAAATTGGACATAAAAAAAAAAGAGTGCAATGCATATATAGCCACTTTTGAGGCTAATCATTATTGCATTTTGTGAATTCGTCGCATATCAATGCTGTAATGTATAGTTTATAATATCTCCCCCTCAATTGAGCCATATAACTACTTCTGGGGTTAATCAATATTGCATTTTAGTTATAGAGTCAAATAAATATTATATAAGGTTCATAAGCATTTCATAACCATATGAAAGAATAATAATAAATATATATCTAAAGCAAAACAACTAAAAAGAAATTATTAGAATCATAAAATTCGAAATTCAAATCATCATCCACCAATCTGATGTCTCATCAAAGTAATCAGAGGTCTTCACATTTGCTATATCAGGAGCAAGATGAGTTCCACCAACGGAAATATTGTTGGTATCAACAGTGGTTATGGCAGTAGGATTAATTTCAATGGCATGAGATTCACCATGCTTGCCCGTATTCTTTAAAAATGCCTAGTATAAGTCAACAAAATGTTTTGGTGTACGACAGGTACGTGACCAGTGCCCAGTCATGCCACAGCGATGACAAGTACTTTCATTAATCACTTTCTTTGGATTTTTTTCTTTGCCATGATTCAGGCCAAAGTTTCATTTCCTAGGGGCGGTTAAATTTCTTGCCATCCATTCTAGGATTATGTTCTTGCCTGCGCTTATAATTCTTAAAATGGCCAGTATTTTTCTCAAAGTTAGCATGTGCTTCGGGCAATACTTTTGAGCCAACAGGTCTAAGATTATGATTTTTTAACAGTAATTCATTGGTTTGCTCGGCAGTAAGAAACACATAAATTAATTCAGAATATGTGGCAAACTGACGTTGCCGGTATTGCTGTTGCAATACAATATTCGAAGCATGAAAAGTGGAGAAAGTTTTCTCTAACAATTCCGCATCAGCGAGTTTGATACCGCATAACTCAAGTCAAGAAACGATATCAAATAAAGCAAAATTATAGTTAGACACTGATTTAAAATCATGCAGTCTAAGATTTTACTAATCATATTGTGCTTGAGGGAGGATAACAGTCTTGGTATAATCATACCTATCCTTCAACCTCCTCCACAAGATATGAGGGTCTCGAACGGATAAATATTGAGTCTGCAGGCTCTCATGCAAATGATGGCGAATAAAAATCAGCGCATTTGCTTTATCATTTTTATTTGAGGTTCCATCCTTTATAATTGTATTAGCGAGACCTTGCCCTTGGAGGTGCATTTCCATGTCAAGGCACTAGGATAAATAATTCTTTCCATTCACTTCGAAGATGTGGAATTTGGACTTTTCAATATTTGCCATAATCCTTGCAAAAATAAATCCTTAAATTAATTAAAAGGATTTCTAAATATTCACCGCTACTTCAAGAGTAGAATGATACTTTTAGATTTGAATTTTGGCTTCGAGCCAAGAAAAATAAAAATGAAGAATTGATAGAAGAAGATGAAGTATAAGTTGATCAATAAAAAGAATACCCACCTTGCAAAAATTACTTACTCAATCGGTAGATCTTCGTGTTGATAACGTATTGTAAAATATTGCGTTGCGTATTTCACTGTATTACTAATAGAGAAGAGATTAAGAAGAGAAAGCAAGTGAATACCAGAGATAGTAGAGAAAGCTAGATATTTCACTGTATTGTGATTGTTGTTCTTATAGTTATTATTGTACATCAAAACTAAACTCCTATTTATAAGAGAACAAAAATGTACTTATCATTAATATTAATGTATCGAATGATACATGTACTGGATAAGGGAGATGAACATTCATTGTATAGGGAGATGTATTTAGAATGTATGATCCAAATATACCATAATAAGTACATTAAGTAAGATGAATATAATGAATATTCATTCATATATTCTATTCATTCATGTATTTCATAACATGTACGATCAGTTTTTGAACTTTTTTTTTTGTATTTTTTTAATTTTCACCCGGACAGGACCCCTTAGGCCGGGTCCAAATAGGGCTACATGGTGGTCCCACAACTGGGCCCATATATTGAGCCCTCTTTTCAATTAGAAAATAAGCCTATTTTTTTTGAAAATGAGATTCAACCCTAACCCATCTAAACTAAGTTAAGCCCAAACTTAACCAAGCCCTCAACTCATTTGAGACTGTCACAAACCCAAATTTGAATATGGAAACTCCCAAGTCGGTCTCTATCGAAATCACCCCATAACCCATACCCAATTCCTATTATTCTTATTTCTCTCTCTTTATTCTTGTTTGGTTAAAGACAAAAAAAAAAACCCTAAATCGATACACATATAACAAATTTATCATAAATTATTTTTTTGACTACCAAAAATCTCAATCTGGTACACTAGTGATAAATTTATCATTTGTAAATGTTATCGTTAAATTATCGAATTGAATGACATGTAGTAGTTGATAGATGTATCGGTTTGGGATTTTACCCTCTGTTTGTCACAGATGTATTGATTTGTATTTTTTCATGTTAATAATCCAATTTAACGGAAATTAATGGGAGGATATGTTTGTTATAAATATAGTGGTTGTGGGTTTTTATGGTTAAAAAAAAAAAGATAACCTAGGGTAATTTTGTCACATGTATAGTAATTTGGAGTTTTTGGTAGTAAAAAAAATTAGTTTATGCTACATTTGTAATAGGTACACTAATTTGGAGGTTTTTTTTTCTTTCTTTTTATGGTGTTTTCTACCACCGTCTTGGTGGCCATGATGGTTTGGGCTCTCTACCCCTCACGAAGGGGAGGAGTTCAAATCCCCTCACGGTCGCTTGGGGTCTTAAGTGGGACGTCGAGGGTGGTGGGTCCTCCTGCTTACGTGTCTCCCTAGATTTACTTGTCGGCTGCCGACTATACGGGGTTCCTAGGTCACCGAAAAAAAAAAAAAACCTTTCTAGTTTTCTTTTATTCACTAATATATGCCCCTCTTGCCTTTTTCCTCTTCACAGATTAAAAAAAAAAAAAACCACCAGATTATACTCAAGAACTACATTTGAGATCAAGACAGCCCAATTCTGAGATGTACATAGACAAACTTACCCATCAACAACTAGCATTCTTAAACAAACGATTGCAATTAGTCACCATCTCCAGCCACCACCGAATGACCGTTATAATCCACTGTGACCAATACATGGACTTGCAAGGAAATTGAGTGTGGAAGACTAACATGGTAGAAGTCTCGATCATGAATATCACCAGAAATGAAGGTTGAGAACAACAACTCATATCACATACTCATCGTCAATCGCCACTAAAAAGAAGTGTAATGATTCGGAAATGTATTTGGCCATTGTGAAAACAATAGAACTCATGCTTAAATGACTTGAAAATCAATCAATATAGCTTAATCTAAGTTAGCATATTTTCGAATTCAGAAAAAAGGACAACTAATCTGCATCGAAACCTCATAGAATTTCAGCGAACAAATTGCAGTCAATTGATTAAGGAGCAGATTTTTGTAATTTCAAACTCATATTTGTGACCATATACAAACGAAATTAACATATGAAGTTTAGAATGAAATACATGACTCTAACATGACCGAACCTATTGAAGCAAAACGAGCTTTACATTCACTTCACCTTCACCATAATGATAGCATGATGGAGAATCGGATATTACCTTATCAATGAAGCCAAAGTAAGTCGTAGTTGGCAGTCCCATTAGCTATTGGGAGCTCTCACGAATCATCGGCTAAATGAACACCGGTGGTAGAGCTTCAAGCAAGTTTTGGCCACTTCAATCTTGGCCGCGAAACAGACTTGAACAAGCGCTTCTCTAGAGGCGGCAGTGCGGCGATGGCTACACTACCTTGGGCCTAGTGATAAGCTAGAATTGAGAAAGAGGTCTCTGGAAATCGATTCCCTGAGGTAAATTTTTGGTGAAATCTCCTTTAAAAGTGCTCTCCGGAGTGTTTCAAACTCAAATCAATGCGGAGTGCGACTCTATCTACTGTGCGAGCAACAATCGGCAACAAGGTTGCGGCGGTCGAACGTAGTGACTAGTAACGATGGAGAAGCAAGCAATTAAAGTCAAATGAGCCTTGTTTAAATCCAAAGTGGGCTCATATTGGCAATTGAGGACTGTAGTTTTATGAGTTAAGTAAGCCCACGCATTGATCGAAGTCTTATGGGTCAAATTCACGAGCAACGGGTTTGGGTTTGAGTTGATGGGTTTGGATCAAGTTATCGGACTACAGAAGAAAATGGCCGAATGGGCTTCAAACATAATCTCTCTCTCTCTCTCTCTCTCTCTCTCTCTCTCTTTCTTTTTATTATTTATCATTTATATATATATTTTATTTTTCTGATTTACTTATCCTATATATGCATATACGATTTTGTAGACAAAAAATTCGGTGTGAACAATACTTAAGTGTCATAACTTAGTTTCTGATCACTTGAATGCCATATAATTTTTCGATCAATCCATTGAGTGTCATAACTTTTTTTTCCTAATCATTTGAATGTTATATAGTTGGTTCTTCTGTACGGCAATTGTATATTATCTTTTCGTGGAAAAAACATTTTAGACACTTTCTTAATAAAATCAATTATTTCAGATTTGACCATTTTTTTTTTTTTAATTTACAAAAGTTTCCAACAACGTTAATGGGACTATGCTCACGGTAGCAACCATGGTGGCCGAGCAATGGCATTCGTCACTTTGTTAATGGATTCAAGATACAAGTTATTGGGGTGCACTAATTTTAGTACTTTCTCATTTGCTAATATTTATCATGTTTAATTTGTCTTATTAAATTGGTTAGGTCTTTTTTCAGTATGCTAATTTCTGTATTTGAGGGGGAAAATTGCTAACAATTGAAACGTAGATTGGATTGGATATGGGTGTGCTTTGGATTTTTTTTTTTTTTTGATTGAAATAGATAGCACCTTCTATTCTTACTTAAAAGGAGTCTTACAAGACGAATAAGGACTAAAGTCCGAACATAATATATTCCATAAAAGGCAAAGGAGGAGTATTCCACCAATTAAGAGGAAGCTTGTTTGCTTGGTGGGTTTGTGCTATCCAATCTGCGGCGTAGTTCTCTTCTCGGGTGCAACAGCTTACCTTAACATTATCGCAGTGGTCCAATTCGCGTTTGCACCGTAGAACAATTTCTTTTAGATTCCAATGAATTTCGGCCCGGCCCAAAACTTGTTCAACGGCAGGGGAACATTCATTTTCGCAGATCCATCGAAGTGGTTGACTCCATAAGCCTCCCACGTGCCTCATATGAAGTTCCTTAGTATAAAAGAGTCCATGTAAAATCACTTCAACTTCGGCCTCTTGCGATGAAGAAACCCTAGAAGTACAGGCGAAGCCTTCAAGCACCCGCCCTGACGAATCACGCATGATACTAGCAACAGAGCAAAGAAACTCACCCGGAGTCCAAGAAGCATCAACGTTCAACTTCAGATCTTGTTGATCCGGTGGTTACCATCTACTAGGTATGTTTCGATTATGGTTTAATTGTTTCTGGGTCTTCTGTCCTCGGGTGAAATTGAAGTGTTGATCTTGTACAATACTCAGGAGATCTACAGAGTTCGGGCTTTTGCTCGAAAAATCCATCCATTTCTTGCCTTCCATATGTGCTAGAGAACCAGGCCAGTGTATTCTCGTTCAGGTATGTTCGTGTTCGCTCGGAAAGCTTCCATAATCCACTGGTCCATCCTTCTGATTGTGCTTGTGGGATTGAGGCCTCTAAATGTTGGATCTTCCCATATGCCTTTTGTCCATTTACATAAAAAGAACAGATGCTCTGTTGTTTCTACCTTCGTGTGACAGACTTGGCATAATGGGTCATGAACGATTTTTCATTTATATAGGTTTTCTCTCGTGGGAAGGGCGTTTTGATAGAGAGCCCAAGGGAAAGTTTTGATTTTTGGTGGCACAGCGAGGCTCTAGATCTTGGTTCATAAGGTACGTGGTGGTTGGAACGAACAGGAGGCCCTATTGTGGTTTTGGCTTGTAGTTTCTGAATATGCTCTGTTGTAGCCACTCTTTATAGAATATTTCCCTGTATTATTACCTGTCCAGACTAGGTAATCTGATTGTGGTTGTGGGCTCAATGGGATAGCTAAAATTTCATTTACGATACTTTCATTATAGAACTGTTGAATCTTCTGTACATTCCATTCTTGGGACTCTACATGTATTAGCTCATATACCATCAGAGGTTCTATTGGGTTAATTCGTCCTCCAATTACCCCTTGCATTAACCACTTATCTTCTCGAATGCGAATAGATTGACAATCCCCAACTGACCATTTGATTTTTATTTTTTATTTTTGTATCTCGGCCAATTAACAAACTCCGCCATCCCCATGAGGGGCGTTGGCTCGTGCATGCTGTCTAGAGATCCCCTTTTGGAAAGTAGACTCCTTTCAACTCTCTACTCCATAGGGCAGAGGGAGAATTTCATAGTCTCCAGACTTGCTTACCTAGCATGGCACAATTAAAGGTAATCAAATCTTTGAAACCCATTCCTCCTTCGTCCTTTTGGGTTTTCATCACATCCTAATTTTTCCAATGAATGCCCCTCTTATGATCACCTTTTTGCCACCAGAATGATGCAATTCGTTGTTCTATTGCTTTGCAGATAGAGACTGGCAGCTTGAATATGGACATAGCATGCATAAGTATGGACTGAACAACACTTTTGATCAACACCTCATTCCCGGCCTTAGTAAGTAGTTTCTCTCTCCACCCTTCTAGCTTTGTATTGACCCTGGCTAATATCCATGCAAACAGTTCTTTCTTAGATTGACCCCATTCTGTGAGGATGCCCAAATACTTCCCCGTTTTTTCAAATACAGGGACTCTTAATTCTGTGGCCATATTTTTCTTCAAAGGTAAGGGACAATTTGCACTAAAATACACTCCTGATTTGTTTAAGTTGATTGCTTGTCTCGAAGCATAGAAGTACTGTTTAAGTATCAGTGCCAGGTTCTGACATTCCATCATAGTACCATCCAGAAAAAAGATAACATCATCCGCAAATGGCAGATGTAAGAGTTTAGGACAAAACCTGTTTATCTGTATGCCTTTGATGCTGCCATCTGTGATAGCTTTGTTCATCAGTCATGTTAGAACATTTGAAATCAAGATAAATAAATAAGGTGACAGGGGATCGCCTTGTTTGATTCCTCGCCAAGGGTGGAAAGAAAGGGGTGGATTCTCCATTTATCTTCACACTGAAAGACACTGTAGACACACACTGCATTATGAGTGTTACCCACTTTTCACAAAACCCCATGTGCAACATGCAATCCTGCAAAAAATCCCATTTGATTCTGACGTATGCTTTTTGCATATCTAATTTAAGTATGGCCTAATGTTTTTTCCTCTTTTTTTGTGATGTGCAGCTGGTGCAATACTTCCTGCACAATGAAGATATTGTCTTGTATCTGTCTACCTTGAATAAAAGCACATTGCTCCAGTTCAATAATAGATGGCAACCACTTCTTTAGTCTCTTTGCTAGAAGTTTTGAAATTACTTTATACTGAAATTGCATAAACTGATAGGTCTGTATTGGCTAATATTCTCAGGGTTCTTCACTTTAGGGATTAAGGAAAGATGTGTCTGGTTGAGGAGGGGATCAAGAATACTTGTCTAGAAAAAATTATGAGCTAACTGTAATAGGTCAATTTTCATGGTATCCCATGATTGTTGATAAAAAATGCCACTGAAGCCATTTGGGCCAGGTGCTTTGAGTGCTCCCATATGAAAAACAGCATCCTTAATTTCCTCCATCAAAGGTACAGCCACCAGATCTTCATTAATGTGCTGTGTTATAGGTGATGGACATTGGATAAAGACAGGTTGGTACTGCCTTGGGCCCTCTGATTTATATAGCTCTTTGTAAAAGGATAGAATATGGTTGTGGATCATTATAGGATCTCTACACCAGTTGTTATCTTCTAATTGCAACATAGTGATTCTATTTCTTTGCCTCCTCTGTATAGTTGATGCATGAAAAAATCTGGTATTCTTATCATCCCATTGCAGCCACTTAATACATGACCTCATACCCCAGAATTGTTCCTCCTGCCTTCGCAATTTCTCTATTTGATAGATAATGCTTTGTTTTTGCTTTCTGCTGGTGTGCTGGTTAGGCTGATTAGTAAGCGATGTTGGGGCCATATTTAGCTCTTTTATCTGCAACCTTGCATTGGCAAACTTCTCTTTGCTCCATTGTGCCAACACTTTTGATGTCTTCTGTAATTTTTCTGAAAGAGTGCATGGCTGGATAGATTTAGTTTTCCATGTTTGTTGGATAACTTCATAATACTCCTCATGCTCTGTCCAGAAAACCTCCAGCTTGAAAGATATTTTTGTCTTCTTCTTCCCAGGATAGAGCCGAAGAACCAGAGGGCTGTGGTCTGGGCCAATAGCTGGAAGGGCTTGGACTTCAGCTTTAGGAAAGGTAATTCTCCACTCTAAGGTGCATAATACTCAATTTAGTCGTTTCTTAATGAGATCCTCCCCATCTCCGTTGTTTGCCCATGTATATGCACACCCATGACTGTCTATATCCATTAAAGAAAGTTCATTGATCATGTTTTTGAATCCTGCTATACGACTGTTATCGGCTTCTTTTTTCCCAACTTTCTCCCGTACATACAAAATCTCATTAAAATCTCCCATGCAGATCCATGGGCAGGAATTATGGGGTTTAATGTTTCCCAACATTTGCCAAAAGGTCAGTCTCTCTCCGAAATTGGTAGATGCATGAACAAAAGTAATTTGCATATGTTGCCTACTATTTGGATAAGTACAATCCACATTGATAGAGTGCTTTGAGCTGGCTTTCACCTTCAAAGATACTTCCTCATGCCACATAAGAGCTAAACCCCCCACTATGCATGATGGATTCACTAGAAAAACATTATGGAAATGTAACTTTTTGCAAACTTTTTCCACCATTGCTTCTTTATTCTTAGTCTCCATTAGAAAAAGTAAACTAGGCCTTTTTTGAGCCGTTAAGGCTTTTAGTTCTTGGATTGTCAGGGGGTTGCCCAGCCCCTGACAATTCAAACTAACGATTTTCATGGCGTCACTGATGGCTTATTAGGGCTAGCCACCAAAGCTCATTCTTGTCCTTCTACAATCAATTTCATAGGGGTATCTAGGAGTTTAGTATCATCAATCAAGAGAGGGGTTTTCTCAGGTATACACTTATGTTTTTTAGCCTTCTGAACCTTCATATTCTTCTTACTACATTTCCCGACTTTTGATAGAACTTGTTTATGATTTTCAGAGCATTGCACCTGTTTGCCATAGTCTCTGGCTTCATTAGCATACACTTTATTAGCTTGGGCTATCTCTTTTCCGTGAGAGCTATCTAGTATTCTTTTGTTGCAGGCTCCTAGTTGCATATCAGGAATTGCCTCATGAGCTATGATATCCATGCCACTAGATTGGGAAGGTGTAACAAGTACTGTCTCTTCCACAACAATATCTTCTTCAATTTTACCATAAAATGTTTCCCAATAAGGGCTGTGCTCACATGCTTCTGCCTCCAGCCGGGGCCCGTATGGTCCTATTTTGTTGTTTGCCCAAGGTGATTGCGCATAAGGAATTTCAGCACAGTCAAAACCATAGTGCCCTATTCTCCCACAAGAATGGCAATAATGTGGGAGACGCTCATACTTGAATTCCACCCAAAGCCATTTGGAACCAATATCCAAGATTGCCCCCGATTTCAGTGGAACATTCAGGTCAACTTCTATTCTCACTCTTCCTCCTTTCTGTTGATGGTTACCTGTTGTATTAAGGTGAACTTCTATAACTTGTCCGAGTCTATTTCCTAGATCTTTAAAGACTTGCTCTACTCTCCAGCCAGGGGGAATACCTCCAATATGCACCCAGAAAGCAGCTTTAGTAAAATCATAACAGTGCTCTAGAACTTCCGGCTCGCATTGTCTTAAAACTAGCAAGTTACTAGAATAAGACCAAGGTGATGTCTTCATGACCCTCTCTTTTTCCTCCTCCATTTGAAAGACAAAGGTAAATAGCCCAGGTTCTTTTTGTGAATAGGTTACAGTTTCAGTTTTCCATGCTTTTTTCATTGTGGAGAAAAAGGCTAGGTAATTGACATTGGGTTTGGAATAGAGCTTACCAAAGAGTATACGTTTACATTCCTCCCTTTTTTGTGGAGAGATTTCAGTGGAGACTCCAACAACATCCTCCTCAAACCAAAGGTGACCCAGGCATTTACATAGTGCTGCCACTCGCATTTCATTTTCTTCTTTGCTTTCCATGGATACTGATTTAACACATTACTAGATCTGTAGTTGTGACAGAGAACAAGGCGGATTACTGAAGTGGCTAACCAAGTATGTCACCTTTTTCGATACTTAGAACTTCTGCCTTTGTGAAATTCATCGGAAAACTAAAATAGGATGATGTCTTAGAAAAAACAAAGAAATATCTACCGATCTGCCAGCACTAAAGCATCGAGAATGCTCATCTTCCTCAAAAACAGATCCAGGCATCAACTACTCCTTTACCACAACCAGGACTAGAGACTCAAGGAAAATCAGCCAGAGACGGAAGATCCAAGCTAATCAACTAATATCCAAAGAGACCCAAAGTGATTTCGAAGGAAAAGCTGCGATATCCACCCTATACAAGACTGCAATTGCTAGATTGGTGCAACCCAATTGTTCAATTGGTGGCTCGGAGCTCGACACAGCAACATCAAAAGAGAGATCTTTTTTTTTTTTTTGGTTTTTCAGTAGGGTTACTAAAAGGAGAAATGCAAAAAAAGGGAAAAAAGGTTATGGAAAAGCAGGTGGATCTTAGGGTTTGGGGAAGGGAAGCACTACCATGGCGGTAGAGAAACGCTCGCATAGACGAGAGAGGTGTGCTTTGGATTGAGTCAGGTATGGATTGCCAAAATTAATTCATCCAAATCTAATCAAACCCATCCGCTTTTTTTTTTTTTTTTTTTGAACATAATCAAACCCATCCATTTAACAGGTCTAATTTTGGCTACTACTACTTTTCATTCTCTTTACCATCATGAAGGCCCTCTTTGCTATTCACACCTATTATCATTTCAAGAATTAACCATCTTCAACAAGTCAGTTTCATAAACATATACAGAGAAATCTAACCAGATCAATGAAATCTGTGACATGCCTAATTTCATTTCTTGCTATCACTTCGGCTGCTACTCTCAATTTATTTTAGATTGCTCAAAACTTACGTTCTTCACTGTAGTTAGATCATATGCGACCTCAAGGAACTAGTCTGCAACACAAACGTACAACGAAGAGCATCATATAATGTTAGGATTTCAACATTTTTAGAGAATTTATAAATGTTAACACGGCCAATCAAATTTAGCAGATTGTTTTTCATATATAACATGATTGTTGGCTTGAAAGCAGCAGCAATCGCTAATCATACCATTGAGCGAGTCAACCAGATCCAATTTCCCGCACCAAGCACACGAATTGATCAGGATTGTGAAAACTAAATTTTCAAAAACAAAAAATTCCGTGTACAATCTTTGGTCCAATTAAGGGCTTCATCATGCTCCGATCACTCTTGAATCAGACTGTAGTACTGTTGTTGATGCTGTCAACGGCGAGGAACCGCCGCCATGGGAGACGCGAGTTTTGCTTGCGGAGGCAACTGCTTCCCTTTCTTTTTTCGCAAACCTAGTTGTTCGATTCTGTCGGCAAGAAACAAACGCTGTGGCTGACTGGGCTGCTAAGGCCAAGCTTTCCAATTTCTCGGCCCACGATTGGAACTTAGATCCGCCTTATCTGTTGCTAGACCTTGTAAATGTTGATGCCTTAACGTATGGTTGGAAGCTTCCAAAATTATAATATATCTTCTCGTTTTTCGATCCAAAAAAAAAAAAATCTTTGATCCAATTTGGTGGGTACACGCCTGAAGATTTTTTTTTTTTTTTTTGTCAAAAGAAATTTCCTTCCATTATTAAAATAATACATGAAAGGATTTATGAAAAATCTCATAAGTCATCAATAAAAAGACAAACCTGTAAAACTCCAAAATAGACCAAAAACTAGAAATCAAGGTACATAATTAGAGTATGATTGGCAGAAATAATTATACACTTGAAGAATGTTTATTTTATCCAAAATCGAAGAATGCTCCAGATTGAATCGCTTTGCCACAATAGACAGAACAAGTCTTGAAATTCTTAATTAAATCATATGACTTATTCCATTCAAGCATGACCACCAAAGTTCACGCAATGATTTCTAGTTGACTTCAGTATAGAATGCCAAATTGTTGAGATGCGGTGACTAATCATTAGCTCTTTTCGCTGTTAGCACAGAAAAGAATTTCATAGACGGTGGTAGTGCGTTAACTCACATCAATCAGATTATAAGGAAATTGTCCAATCAATCCCGACCTATTATAAGTATATCAATTTACTTCTAATCATTCCAATTTTTCCAATTTAATCATAAATATCTACACAAAATTCCAATATAGTCTTTTTGTCCAATTTTCGTTGAAATCGCTAGCTTGACGGTATGCCACATAGAATCGTCAGTGAGGACTAGACCATCATGCTAATGATTTCAGGTGAACATTAACCTGAAGGAATACATTAGAACTTTGCATATAGGTTTATAATTAAATTGACAAAATTTAAAAGTTTAGAAATTGATTGACATATGTACAATAAATTTCTTTCTTTGTCCCCACTAAGTAGTGTTATCTTGCATAAAGTCAGGCATGTGCAAGATTCTCTTTGAAGAATGTCCAGCGATGACCAAGACTGATTTCTACTGAGTGTTTGGAATGTTTTTCAAAGTGTATTTGCAAAGACAGGTGTAATCGAGTTTAGTCGAGTTCATATGGTCTAATGTTTGAACTGAGCTGGAATTCAAAATGCAATACTGGATACTACATTTAAATTCGATCTCAACGAAGCTCAACTTTTCTGGACGGAGTTTGACTCATTTAATTATTTTATGAGTTTGAAATGACTTGATTTGATTCGACTTGTTTATTATAAATGAACTTCATGGGAGCTTAATTCAAGTTTGAGCTCAAATTCGGCTTCCCGGAAATTTAAACTGATGAGAACGATTTTGTCTAACGTATACGTTAGTTGTCGAACTGATGATGCTACTTTCTTTATGGACTTGTGTAGGGAATGGGAGCAAAAGCGGATTTTGTGTTTGTCGGCTTTTCTTTAATCGTTTGCCGATTTCTTTGTGCCAAATTTGTCTTAATTTCAGACGCTGGCCAAATCAGGAAAAATCAAACTTCGATAGGGTGGGGGATATGACCAGCTTCGGGAATTGGAATGTGAGCCATAGTCAATGAAGAAAATAGAGATGGTTATGAGTGCCCAAATTCAAAGGGGGTGGTTTAAGGGTTAGAAAGATGGAGATATTGCGCTTCGAGAACCGGCGAGGTTTTATTTTTTGTCCAAACTCGAGTCGTCACAACTCGCTGGTGCCAAGATTGAATATGAGATGGATTCAGTTTTCACGTGAATCGACTCGTTTTTTTATTGGATTGGAGATGGATTCGGTAGATGGATGAAAATGTCGTTGGAAATATCACCTGATCTCTACCAAAATAAAGTACATTTCAATCACTCATTAAAGCTTGATAACTGATTGAAATCGAAATTTTTTCTGTCGATGATGGCTATTCTTTTCTTATTTGTGCTTGGGTCTACTTAAATGTTCTCATCATTTTAGTAATCTTGACTAGTGTGATGTGATTGTTGTTAAGAAATTCAAGTGAATGATATTTTAATTTTATTGCGGGTTTTTAATGGGAATGTAATTGCTGGGCTTACTTCCATGGTAGATGTAAGGTAACTAACCATTGTCCCAATTTTCTTTCTTTTTCCCTGCTAAGTAGTGTCATCTTGCAAAAAGTCATGACCATGTGCTATATTGCCCTCTTTGAATGAATGTCCAGTGATGAAAAAGACTGATTTCCAAGTGGTGTTTGGAATATTTGTCGGCAAGTGCTTAAAAGACGGGTGTAATTGAGTCTAGTTGAACCGATATAGTTTAATGTTTGAATGGGACTTGACTAATAAATTCAAGATTGGATACTCAATTAACACTCGATCTTGATCCTGCTCAATTTTTCCGAATTGAGCTCAACTTGTGAAATGCTTTTAAAAGCTGAAAAAGACTTGGTTGATCCGACTTGATTATCATAAATGAATTTTTGTCGAAGCTCGATTCAATTGTGAGCTCAAAGTTGACTGTCGTAAAATCTGAATTGGTGAGGCTCAAACTTTATTCAATCTTGCGCTTCAACATGTAGATAATTTAGGCGTGTTTGAGTAACTTTTTTTTTTTTTTGATCGAAAACAGAACATATATTATACGCATAGTGTTGAAACTACAGCAAATATCAGTTCGGAATACAAAAGATCCTACAAAAAAAGAGGAGGATAAAGCATCCAATTAGGAGGAAGAGAGGCCCGATGGGCCTTCGCGGCCTGGTCCGCAACAGAGTTCGCTGCCCTACTGCAATGTACGAGTCGGAGATTAGGGCATCGAAGCATCAACTCCCTAATTTCGGCGAAGATAGATCGGAGCTCCTACGGCGTCAAGGCAGGATGGTTGACGGCGTCCACAAGGCTCAAGCAATCGCATCGTTGGTTCGGGAAGAAGCAACTAAAACCTGATTTCGAAGAAGCATGTGAGCAAATGCTAGTAAAGCGAATTGTTTCAACCATCACCTGGCATATCTCTCCTCCCATTCTCGCCTCACTCGCTCTCCTACCCTTCTCTTATGCATTTTACTTTCCTTTCTTTCTAGAATAAAATTTAGTTTCTTTCAATTTGACATTATTGGCTTTTACCTTTTCTTAATTATGTAAAAAATATATCATCTTAGCATACCACAACAATATGCTAAGAGTTATTCAAGAATTGATTGAGGATGGAATAGATTCCAAAAGATCCAATTTTACAAGATCATAGATTGGTGGACTGAAAGTGTAATTCTTCTAAATTATTTTTTTACTAGCAAGGGAACACCTATTTGCTGGGGCACGCAAAATTCAACAATAGTAAAAGTACTTAGATCATTGATAAAGAGAATAGAAAAATATGCTGGTAAAGTTTCAGCATTATAATATAATCTTTATATATTGAAAACAAATAAGTGCCAATTTTCGTTATAAATTCCAACATCATATTTGATAACATGACTTTTTTGAAAAAAAAAAGGGGGGGCATCTCTAGTCTTTTTTTCCTATACATCAGTCCTTTACTCCTTTCTCATCTTTCTTTACACACAATTTTTCTTTTTTTCCTATTTTTGGCTGGTCATTTTAATCTTTTTTAACATTTTGTAATTTCTTGGTGAACAACTCACACATACGATGGGCCTACTATATAAGTTTAATAATTTCTCTTTTGGGAAAATTGCACAAAAAGTTCTTAAACTTGTAAAAAAAGTGCAATCAAATTATAAAAAAGTAAAAAAGTACAATCAGATTCTATAATTTGTGCAAAAAAAGAGTTACGAAGTACTTCCATTAATTAGGATGAGATTGACCTATTTTAAAGTTCTAATACTTGGTTATACTTTTGCTATAGGATTTAGGACTTATGATATGGTTAATCCTCAATATTACCTAGTTTTCCAATTCGGTGGATAAGTAATGTTGCGAAGTAAAATTTTCAAATCCAAACTGAGGAGCCTTCAACTATGTTCAATTTTGGCTTTAGATTTAGACTTTACCTATTCATGCATTCCATCTTGGTTTAAAACAATCTTCACTGAAGAATCTTCTTTATTGCAAATTTTTCATTCCAAAACTCCGACAAAATGGCCACATAGTTCTGTCATTTTGTTTTCTACACTAGATGCAAATCAACTTTTTCTCCCGATTGGTAAGCAAGAGTTCTATTGAACAATAAACAAACCTGAATTTTAGTGGAAAGAACGAAAATACTCCTTTTCAAGTTTAATAACTGAACCCCAGTGGAAATCTTCATGAATGTGAGTGTCAACAACACTTTATCCCAAAACCGATAGTAAGCCAACCTCCATGATCGAATAAACCCTAACGGACCACAAACTGCCCAGAAGCCAACAACAAATCCAAGCAGTATGCTTAAGTAAAACCACTTCTTCTCACTATCATCATTGTCACCATCATTGCCAGCTTCTCCCGTCCTATTCATGGTAATTGAGCAACTATTGTTGAGCGGAAGCCCACACAATCCAAGGTTCCCTTCGAAAGAACTTTCAGAAAATGTGAGAAATTGTCCGCTAGCTGGGATGCTTCCCTCAAGTTGATTGTTTGAGAGGTTCAGGAATGAAAGGAAATGAAGATTTGCAAGTTGAGTTGGAATGGTTCTATTGAGGTAGTTCTGTGACAAGTCCAATGACTCGAGCTGATGCAGATTTCCCAAAACAGGAGGAATTGAACCAGAGATGGCATTATGTGATAGATTGAGGAAATGAAGTGCATTAAGATTTCCAAGTGTGTCTGGTATTGGACCCTCCAATCTATTGCCTGAGAAGTCAATCAACGTGAAAACAGTAAGAATCTTGACAAGTTCTAGCTGCTGACCTTTGAATGTTGCAATCACTCTATCTTGATAATAGACCCCACTCCGTGGGGAAAATTCATGTAGGTAATTAAAGTCCGCGTTGGTCTTCATAGCCTCCCAAGATGTGAGGAGACTCGTAGGTAGTGTGCCGCCAAAATCATTTGAAGACAGGTCAACGATTTGAAGTTTCTGCCAGATATGGGGACCATATGGACATCCAATTTCCCCGTGCAATTTGTTAGATCGTAAAACAAGGACGCGGAGACTCGACATAGCCTTGAAATGGCATGGAAATGTCCCGTCTATTTGATTGTCCCCGATGTTCACAACCTCCAATGTTGTGCAATTTGCCAACGATAACGGAATCTGCCCCTGCAACAAATTCTCACTAATATCTAATGTTTTCAGACTACATGTTGCCAGGATGTTTTGTGGAATATCACCACTCAATTGGTTATTTCTCAAATTCAATACCACGAGGGACATCGTCAGTAAACAATCAGGTATAGTTCCATTCAGATGGTTATGTGATAAATCAAGCACTTCAAGATGACTAAGATAACCAGCTTTGCAAATTGACTTTGGGATGGACCCATGGATATTATTCTTCGAAAGGGAGAAGAACGACGGGACTGATGATAGGGAGTTGCCAATGTTATCCGGAATTATAGAAGTGATGTTGTTTCTTGATAAATCCAAGTAGTCAACGTGTAACAGCATGGGTAGCATATATCCTCGGAGCATGTTTGAATGGAGGTCGAGGACACGTGCAGAAGTAAGATTGTGTGGAGGTGTTTCGAAATCTTCAAAGAAATTAGAGGAAAGATTGAGAACTAGAAGTTGTTCCAATGTCCATATCCATCGCGGTATTTCTCCTCGAATATAATTGTGGGAGAGGTCGAGGGATCCCAAATAGGACTGGTTAGCCAAAAACTGAGGCAATGTCCGCAACTGGCAAGAAGCCAAATTTAATGAAAAGAATTGAGGGAAAGAGGATGCAGCAGCAGAAGTAGACGCCGAACCGTTAATGGACAAGCCACTGTATGATAGATCAAGATCACTTAAAATTCCTAATCCCTTAAGCATATCAAGATTTATTGAGCCACTGAAATTATTGGAAGAAAGTGAGAGGTAGCAAAGTCCTCGCAATTCGAATATGGATGCTGGTATTGACCCTTGTAACATATTGCTTCCCAAATCAAGCTTTTTCAGTTGATACGAAGAGACATTCGGATATATGATAAGCTGACCATTAAATCCATTGTGTGAAAGGCTTATCTCCATAAGTTGGGGAAGTGTAAACAAAGCTGGGGGAATGTCGCCTTCCAATGAATTGTCTTGCAGGTCCAGAATTTCAAGATTCAGAAGGTCTTCCCAACCAACGGAGGTGATATAACCCGTTAAAGCATTATGAGATAAATATATTTGGGTTAGATTTCTAGATGCACCATATGGCGGAACTGAACCAGTAAGATTATTGAAAGACAAGTTCAAATAAGTTAGCTCTGACAGGTTCTTCATCGAGCTTGGGATTGATCCACTCAAACTGCAATTAGACAGATCTAATATCGACAATTTTCTAAGATTACCGATTGAATCTGGAAGTGCCCCTGAAATATTCGTGTTACACAGGGACAGAGTCTCAAGAGAACCAACCTCTGGAAAATCGGGCAAAGAACCTTGAAGAAGTTTGTTGTATGATAGGTCAAGGATTTGAAGTGTTTGTACCTGGAAGACTCTTTGAGGAATTTCTCCCTGCAGGTGACATGCTCTTAGGCTCAGTGTTTTCAAGCTCGGAAAATTTGCTAATAAACTAGGATCTGTGGTGGACAAGTTGCTGCCGTCGAGTTGAATGACCGATAAATTAGCAAGACTCATAAGGGAAGCGTCAATAGGACCAGACAGACAACAGCCTGACATGCTCAACACCTCAAGTTTCGGCACTGAAGAAGACAGCCCCTTGCTCCACTCACTTCCCTCAGCAGACATATTGACCCCATCAAGATTTAGCACTCTCAACTCCCCCAAGTTACCAATCAGCGACATCAAATTGGTCTCAAGTTTAAGCAAAAACAGTCTAGGGAAACGAATACTAGAGAGATCAAGAGTACGTAGCTTTGTCAAGCGCGATAGCTCTGCCGGAATCTGCCCGCCGAATCCAGCCCAGGACAAGTTGAGATGTACCAAGTGGCTGAGATTCGCAAGGCCAGATGGAAACGCTGAGGAGCCGAAATGGTTGAACGCCAAGTTCAGGCTCTGAAGGAATTCGAGCTTGAAGAGGCTCGACGAACGGTTGATTCCGCCAGAGATCGACTCTTCGCTCAAATCGAGTCCGACGACAAGACCGTCCTTGCACGTCACGCCACTCCATGAATCGGCGCTTCGGTCCCACTTTACTAGCTTGGACGACGCTGAGGTGTTGAAGATGAGGCTGTTTCTCAGCTCGAGCAAGAGTGATCTTTGGTCGACGCCGAGACACTGGGCTGGCGCTGAAGCCCTAGCAAAATTGGAGAAGATGGAGATGGTGGATATCGCAAGAAGAAGCCATGAGATGATTGAACCGTTCATCGGAAGAGTTTGAGGAAGAGAGAAGGGAGAGGGAACAGGGAAGAGACAAAGTTGAACTCTTGGGAGTGGAGTCGTCCAAAGAAAGTGCAAACCGCGTGTTGATATTCGGGTTGTCATCAGTCACCAAAGATTGACTTATTTCACTTTCGACAATACTAGCACAAATATTCTTTATTTAACATTATTTTTCAGTCGAAACACGAGGCCATATTTTTATTTTCAAGGAGGAAAGCGAAAATAATGGAAATCCGCCTAAAATGCTGAGATTAGAACTTGACATCCATGGGATATATTTTTGCTTTATTTTATTTTAAAAATCATAAAACAAATGATATTTATGTGATTGGTTTAGTTTTTGTACATCACATTAACATTTAGAGATCCATTAAAAAGAATAATGGATATATATATAACAGCATTTGATCATAACACCAAAATACATATATGTCTAATAAGTAGATTCAAGAAAAGAAATATAACGATTTACTTATATATGAATGTGATTATGAATATTCTATAGTACTATCTAAAAGCAAAAAGTATAAATGATATAATCAGAAAATACAATGAATTAATGAAGAAATATGAAATAGAAAAGTAAAATAATATGTTAAAAAAAGAATGAAAAACCAAATAAGCCAAAAAAAAAAAGGAATAAATTTCTCTTATATTAAAGTTATAGGAAAAATAAAAAGGAAAAAAAGGAAAAATGCTTGAGTAAAATGATGAGAAATGGGCGCTATCTTTACTTCGAGTGGTATAAAGGAAAATAGAAAAGGGGAAAATCCCAAAAGATTTAAAATTAAAAAGAAAAGAAAAGAAAAGGTGAACTGTAGGCACATGGAATTGATCTACCGTGCGCACTGAGCAAGTACCATGGCCCACCTCCACTATATATACAATCAAGGAACGACGCGTGGCAAATCCTGATAATCACCTCGAGTTTTCTCTTTTGGTATTGCACATATATAGTTTAAGATTTTTTTTCCCCCTTTTCTTTGTTTCGTTATGAGTTTTGCTATGCTAAGAGTGGTTTGGTAGAGATTTTTTAGGCTTATTTATTGTGCAGTCAAGTGCCAGGTTAACTTCTAATAAGACTCAAAAACCAAGACCATAAAAAAGAAAAGCAAACTCCATCACCATCTACAACAACTATTTATTGTCAGATTTTCGATGTAATTAAATTATTGAAATTTTACAACAACCGAAAGAAATCTTATTGTCACACTTCGACCCTCAGACGCACGTCGACCCCTCTCCTCTTTGGTCATTGGATTGTGACATCCCAGGGGGTGTTGATGATCCATTCAATTTATCTTTCAATTATACACAAGCGGAAGCAGAATTAACACCACCTAAATATTCATATCAAGAGGGATAACATAGAATACATATCAAAACACCCTTTCATTTAATATGTACATTTCACTTCAACTTAATCATCAGAAGTTCTCATTTACACGTTTGCCTTGTGGATCCTTTCCGATTTGTCAAAAATGTGGGTTGGGGTTAGCCTAGCACCTCTATACTATGAGGGCGACCTCTAAAGTGATATCCCCTACGAGCCTAGCACTTGTCCATCTCAAAGTACCATGGCTTAGGCTTGAGTAGCTATGATTAGGGCTTAAAAATCTTAAACAATTAATATAAACTCAACGAGTAAGCTCCCTAAACCTCACATAGGAAGGTACATCGCCTCAGAGATACCCTAAACATGCAGCTTGACAAATCAATAGTAAAGCATAAGCTTTACTCTAACTATAACATGAAGGGATCTACCTCGACCTACATTCCTTGAGTCCTAACACTAGCATGCAAATCCACATACTTCTCAATTTATAGATAGGATTAATTGGGCATGCATGTGCCATATAAGCCACCAAAATGCCATGTAATTCATGCACGCGTCTCATGCAACCCATATAAATCCATGCCACATGTGTGTAGGCTATAGCATCACTCTTAAATTATGCATTTAGCACTCATTCACTTTGCACACGTGACATCTCGAGAATCACATGGTATCCCATATTACCATGCAATTCTTGAGACCATGAGTTCACATTATTATGACTGCTCTTGACACAACCGACACTCGTGTCAGTGGTCTTTCAACATAATAGGGCATCATCCCGTCCCATCGAGCAACACATCGTCTTGATTCACTAGAAGACAACATTCCAATTAAGGAGTTTCATTCCAAAATCCATCCGCGAACGGCATCCCATTGACGTGGAGGCATTTGAAATCCATCGGGCATCGTGCCTTGTAATCATATGATTATGGAACCATTATGTGACCACATGAAAATATTAACCATTCAAGCTAATTTTTATCTTTCTCATTAGCCAATACAAGAGTGTTTAGTGCTCACATTATACACTAGCAATCTTCGCATACAATAATGGCATGCAATATTTTCACGTGATCACCCATTGATTATTTATCCACCAAAACAGTCATGCTTCAACCTCATAACATACAATCCCACACCATGAGTTCATTTATCGACTTAGCATCTCACTTTTCAAAATAACATTTTGCAAACACTTATCATTTATGAAAATATGATACCATGAATTTTATCATTTTTGAAAATAAGGATTTCATAAGCACTTATTATTCCAAAAATTGAGATTTAATAAGTACTTATCACATTTAGAAATAGAAATTAATAAGTACTTATCTCTTATAATTAGAAAATAGTAAGCAGTTATCACAATCATGATAGCTTATCGCATCCAATTATCAATTATCCCGATAGCTTATTGCATCCAATAATCACTTATCATGATAGCTTATCGGATCCACTATCACTTATCATCATAGCTTATCACCTTTACTTATTGCTAATCATGGTAGCTTATCACGTCCACTAATCACTTATCATGATAGTTTATCACTTTAACTTATCACTTACCATGATAACCTATAATCCTAATCCACTTATAACATAATCTAACTATCATTAACCTTAATCTAACCCTAATCCTAAGCATAACTACCACACTTACGGATCTTCGCTTAATAGCGAGTGGCAATGGCGGAGGACTCACAGTAGCAATGGCTAGGCATGACGTGAGGGGAGGCAACTTGACGGTGAGCTAGATGGCAATGAGGCATCAATGACGAGGCAGCCATGGCGTAAGATCTCATGGCCAAGGGACGACATGAGGGTGGTGAGGGCGCGGTCATGGTGGTGAGACTACTTAGCTAGGGTGGACAGTGGCACACAGCTCGGTGAGTTGGATGGCGGCATAAGTATTGGTCGACGGCAGACAACAAAGGACATCAAACGGTGCTTTGGTAATAGCTTGACAATGGTGGCTCACAATGCAACAATGAATGATAATGGCAATGATGAGTGGCGATAAGGGTTCACAACCTGGAATGCCGATGGCTCACAGTGAGGAGGTGAGGGCGCAGTTCAGCCATGGCGACAACAAAAGTGGCGATAAGGGTGTGCGACTTCCAGTGGTTCACGATGGTACCGACCAAGAGGAAAAAGAGAGGGAGATGGGCGTGAGGTGAAGGAGAGAGATGGAGGGAGAGGTTTGGCTAAGGGGAGGTGGAGAGAGAGAAAGAGAGAGAAATGAGGGAAAAAGAAGAAAACTTGGAAGAGAAGTTGGCCAACACATTTCATGCCCCTTGAATTATTGTCCTAAAGCCATCATTGCTCCAAACTTGGGGAGCAAGAACACATCTTAGCCCTCCATTAAGCCATGTGCTTCATCCAAGATCAATGGCTAGGATTGCTTCTTTCCTATTCAATTATTGGCTATACTAAGGGCATTTTGGTCATTTCCTCTTTGGATGGCTTCGTGTGCTTGGATGGCCTAGTGGGCCCCCATGGGAGGACCAAAGTGGGCGTGTGGCCCAATGGGCCTGTTCGTGGCTTAGGTCTGCGTGGCTTCTTATTCGCAACCTGTTTCCAATTTTCCAAAATTTTGCGATCCGCTGATGAAAAATTGAGTTTTCATCCTAAAGTGGCCTTTACTTGCTTTTCCATGGTCTGTCAATTACCATCATAATTACACTCCATAGATAAGGTTCGGATTGAGGATGTCACAAATCCTCCCCCTTAAAGAAATTTCATCCTTAAAATTTGCAGAATTACTCGTCTCTTCAAACAGATTAGGATACTAATGTCTCATTACATCTTCACTTTCCTAGGTTGCTCCCTCGAGACCATGGTGTTGCCATATGACCTTGACTAAGGAAATGACATTGTTGCGCAACACTTGCTCCTTTTTCGCACTGACTATTCAACATATGACACTTTGTCATCGACTTTAATTTCCTCATAACTAAGTATGTGTGTGCCAAGTCTAGTTTGTACTTCCTTAGCATGAATACATGCAACACATTATGAACCCTGAGCAAGACTGGGCAGCAATGCTAAATGATAAGCCGAGGTCCCTATTCTTTTCAAAATCTGAAAGGGTCCAACATACCTAGGACTCACCTTTCATTTCTCACCAAAATGTGATGTTCCTCTCATTGGCTACACTTTAAGGAGTACATGATCACCTACTTGGAATTCCAAAGGGTTTTGTCATTTATCCGCAAAGCTTTTCTGAGGGCTTTGGGCTGTCTTTAGCCTGTCCCTGATAATCTTAACTGCATCTGTGGATTATTGAACTAGCTCGGGGTTAGTAATCTTCCTTCCTCCAACTCCATCCCAACAGATGGGTGTTTTGTAGGCACAATTGTATAGTGTCTCGAACGGTACCATTATGATACTTTGTTAGTAGCCATTGTTGTATGTGAACTTGATGTGGTGTGGCTGATCTTCCTATCCTCCTTTAAAATCCACGACGCACGCTTGCAACATGTCATCAAGTGTCTAAATAGTTCTCTCAAATTGACCATTTGTCTATAGATGATAGACGGTGCTAGATTGTAGCTTTGTTCCTATGGTAGCCTGTAAAATTTTCCAAAATTTGCCATGAACTTGGGGTCCCGATTTGAAGTGATCATCACGAGCAATCCACACAAACGAATTATTTGCCACAAACCAGCTCACTTCCTCCTGTTTTGCAGCAAAGAAAGCAACCCAACAAGTGGATTTCTAGCAGTGGTCCAAGCCCGTTTTGAGATGTTTCCAGGCCCCAAACCCGAGGCCCGCTTTAGGAAGAAGCGACCCTCGTGTCATCCCCGTCAGTTTGATCCGACTCGTGCACAATCAAGTGAGTAATCTCACTAATCTTTGCTTAATAGACTAATTATGCTTAAGGGTTGATTAGTATTAATAAATAGGATTAGGTGGTTAGATTAGAATGGATTAGTGATTATTAGTTAATTGCATTGCATATTAGTTAGGTGGTTAGTATACTTAGCTAGAGAATAGCCTATACTATTTATTGAATGCATCTCGGGATTTTTCCCGAACCTTATCGGGCTTCAATTAGGCATTACAGGCCTAAGTTGGATTTTTAGTATTTATTTATTAATTTTAGAAATTAATTAATTAATTAATTATTTTTCGGAAATTAGGCAAGGATAGCCAACAACCGAAATTTTATGCTGATCATCGTGGTGTAATATGTTTATTTATTTGGGCTCTACGTTATGCTAAATTGAATTGATTGCGCAATTTGAGTAATTATTCCTAAATTGATTAAAATTGAGTGAAATTGAATGATTGATTGGTAGATGGCCGAGTGTGGTTATTTAGCATTGACAATGCCTTGATGAGTTGTAAAGTGGAGAGAATCGTGAGATTGAACTGGGAATATTCTTGGCTAAAACCGATCAGGTACGAGGTATAGACATACATGGTTTAGTGATAAGGAAATCACTAGTGAAAACGACGCCTTAAAGAACACATGAGTGCTGTCTATTACCTGCATTAGTATAGACATACGTGGTTTGGTGATAAGGAAATCACTAGTGAAAACGGCGCCTTAAAGAATGCACGAGTGTTGTCTACTACATGCATCATTATAGACATACGTGGTTCGATGATTAAGAATATCACTGGTGAAAACGGCGCCTTAAAGAACGCACGAGTGTTGTCCATTACATATGTCACTTTAGTGAAAACAACGCCCGAGAGCATTACTGTAGCTCTGTGACTGAGTATACAATTGGAGGTTATATAATGAGGAGTGAAATGGCCTGGAAATGGTCCGATTGACATATAATCGACTAGGTCGATTGATCAATGATTTGATCCGTTTGTCGTGAATTGATTGCCTGTTTGATGAAATATATGAGGTATATGCGTATAACCTTAAATTGCAGGTTAGGACTAATGCCAAGGTAAGTCTTCTGATTTGTGCTGTGCTTAAGAAACCATGTGGTGCATTGGTTTCCTAATCGAGTCTTAGTGGGGTAGAACTTGCTGAGACGTGGTCTCAATGGTTAATTTATAACCATTTCAGGCCCCTAGATGGCAGCATTGATACCTCCCCCTCCTCCATAGTAGTTTGCCATTTCAGTGGACATCACCGAGAAAAAAACTCACTTCCATGTTCATCCTCATCCAGAAGGATTAGAATATGTTTTGATTGAGTCGACAGTGTGGGTTGAAGTCGGCTAGGACAACCTAAAGCCCCATGAGTATCGGCCTTGGTATCATTACTATTTTGATGGACAAAGGATAGGTCCCATCCCTGAGGAAGATATACTTTACTCCGTCCTGGAGAAAGCTTTTGTTGAGGGGACTGTAGACCCTAATGGTGGAGGCTTAGATGATGCCAGAGATCCTGCACTCGGGAGCGAGCTGACTTCCTCTGTATTTATTGAAGAGGATGAAAATTTTGAGGAAGGTGAGATCATGGAACAAGAAGTAGAAGAATCAGAGGAGGACAAGGATTGGGGAATGCTGAGGGGGAGCCAGTAGAAGAAGAGCTTGAAGAAGACGAGGAGCCTAAGGAGGAGGAAAGCAAGTCAGAAGAATCAGAAGAGGATCAGAATGATTCTGCGTACGACCCAGATGAGGATTGAGATCCCATCCTCTTTTGTGAACCTTGTTTATATGTGAATAGAGTGAGACTAGAAAGTTGTGAATAGTTTTGTGAATATACTTTGAGTTATAGTCTATGTAAAAGTATGGTTGTGGATTTCAATATGAAAAATATGGCCTTGCTTTTCTATCCCATTATTTTATTGTCTGGGGATTTACAATTACTTCGCATATTTTATCAAAAAAATGAAAGGGTCGGCAATACATAGTCTTGGGATATCGCATTCTAAAATCGATCAAGTAGAATGATGTGTGCATGCCCAAGGATCGGGGCATGACATTAGCTATGCTTTATATCTTCTCCAAACAAAAGAAAAATGAGCATCGCATTGTATGTTTACTTATCCACTTCTTGAGGGCTTATCCTATATGAAAGGGGTTGGATAATCGCTAGGCCTGTTAAAATGGATCATAAATCAATTTCTAACCTATATTCGATGGGCTAAGTCAATATATAGATTAGTTATGTTCAATAAATATGTTATAGATGAGTTTAGAAATGAAAGTACCCAAAAAAATACGAGTATTGAAAGGGTTCATAGTTTACCCAAACCCAATCCATGTTTGTGACTCTCTTTTTGCCCTTTGTAAGAAAATAACGAACTCATTAGACCATTCCAAGTTCAGAGAGGTCTTGGTGGGCCCGCATGATGAGCTTGACTTCTCCCTTATTAAAAAATAGCAAGACAGCTACTTTTTTTTAGCATTATTTTTCTATTAATATTATAAGTTTCGTCTTTTAGTTATTAGAGTATATCTATCCTTGGTTGCATTTGACAATGTTATTTTTAACTAATATTCTAATCTTAGTTCTTATCATTGCAATCATTTGTCAACTTAAATCATCTTTTTCAATATTTTACATTCCATTTAATTAAAACTCGACTCCTCCACGTTATTGTTGCTGTAATTTTATAAATTTACTACCAATTACTAACTTTCTATTATTCTTCATTGTGAATCAATATAAAAATTGAAAATTCTAGGCAACATTGAAAGCCAAATATTTAGCATCTTATAGTCTAAATAGCGATTTTATCCAACTAACAAATAAGCACAAAGAGTTTAAAGTGTGTTAACTAGGTAGATATGGATATTTAATATTGAATTAATTACGGAAGTATTTTGGTAAATACGTGTGGATCACTAAATTTACATGGCATATAAATGGGTCAAAATGGTATGGAAATCCAACTTAAATTGCGGCAAGCTAAGCTAAATCACCTCACGATGCTCAACTTTAGCTAGTTGATCAATAAGTGCTTGACTAGGGTGCTCATAGTTTCCTAGACACTTAACAGTGACTTTGCTTGTCAATAAAACTCGCAATTACTAGAAAGTCCAACATGCCTATTGTACGTAGGTGTTGCAGATTGGGGGCACTAACACCACCATAGAAAACTCTATTTTGTGTTTTTCTTCATTTGGAATTGAAAAGGAAATAATATATATATATGCATGTATGAAGAGAAACCAAGACCAAAGCCAACAAATGAAAGGTACATTGATTTTGACGAAGTAGCAGGATTAATTGAAAGAAAGCATGGAAGACAAGGAAGAACGAGGAGAAAGTTTATGGGAATGTATTTTGTATTTTTTTTTTGTATCTTCAGTGTACAATACTTTACAATTATAGTACTAGATATGCACAAGAAAAGGAAATAATGTATCTTACAAATCTATTCCAATGTTAGATTGATCACGAAATCAATCTCAATGGATATCGAACAACTCCTGCTTATCTTCCAATACTAATGACCATGATCGAGAAGGATACACGAGAAAGTGATGAGGCTGCATACAAAGGACAACTTCCTTTGATGATGAGGGATAGACTATCAACTTGTGAGATAGAACTAACCTTAGAGACAACATGAGCATATTTGTGACCATGACAAGCAGATGCCAATGGAACACTCTCGAAGATGACGACTTGTTGCGGTTGCTCTTGAAGATGAAAATACTCAAATGTTACATCTTTTCTTAATAATTCATCTTTATAGTATGTTAAATGTGTTGAGGCTAACAATTAAACCTAGATAGGGTGAATAGGTTGTTTTCAAACTTTGATGATCTTTTGCGGAAATCAACTAAATGCCGAGTGAAAAATAACCTTGACTTGATGTTTATGGGAACACTAATTGACTGTATGCCAATGTATGTAAACAGATGTAAAACAAGGGGACATAGAGAGTTACAGTAGTTCGGCTTTACAAGAAAGCCTACGTCCACTCTTGAGACTAATAGTCTCAAGACAAGCTGGATTCCACCAACAATTTGCTTGGAAGGTTACAACTGGCTAGCACCAATCCTTCACGTGATAGATCACACTATCCAAATTAGGTTGTTGCTCTTACACTTGTACACTTAATCCTTAGCAAATCACACTATCTGAATTAGGTTACTGCTCTTACACTTGTACACTTAATCCTTAGCACAATTGCTGAAACAACATGACAATCATAATGGTAAGTGTAACATTCTGAATTTTTGACCCGTCCTGATAAAACGAAATAGGCTTTACATCGACGTGCCTATAGTCATTTTTCTCTGAGTTGATCACTCATGAGTTAACTAACCTATTAGGTGAAGCCGTTAAGGGATATAACCATGGTAAAATCCCTAAAAGCTACCCGGTAAGTTAGATTGGACTAAAATCATGTCCAGTTGATTTTAACCATGAAATTGAATTCGGTTTTGGGAATCGAATTCAAGCGTGTCACAATTTAATTTTCAGACCTCGTCTCATCTTTTGGAAAAAAAATTTTGAGCCGGGAATTTTGCGGAAAAATCAATTTCGGACAAATCGGAAAAGAGTTGCAAATTCGGATGGGCATTAGAAGAATTTTGGGCCATGAAATTGAAGTAAATTGTGAGGAGATGGTGCAAATCTGTAGGGGTGATAGGCTGCTGCAGTTTGGTCCTTAATTTGGCTTCATTGGTGTGGATTTGTGAATAATTTGGCCCTTGGGTGACCCATTGGAAAGGTTGGCTGAAAATGGGCATGATTATTTACACCAAAATGACTTAAATTGGGTGAAATGGGAGCAAATTCTCCATTGGATGGGTTGAAGACTTTTGTGATTTGCTAATCATGGATTAAGATATTTATTTTGACTTTCAATCCCTCTTTCTCTTTCTCTTTTCACGCATGTTGCCCCCCTCTGCTGTGCACGTTTGGCCATCTCTCCATCTTTCCTCTCTAAGCTCACACGTGAAGGGCCCCCACCACCCGACTTCTCCCTCTCTCTCTCCTTCTCCCTTCACTTTTCCCTCCTCCCTCGCGTGCGACCAAGTCCATGCTCCGGTCGACCTTCCTTCTGCCCACGTTCACTTCTTCTTTTTCATTTCTTAATTGATATACCTTCATCCCATCTCCACCCCATTCGTTCACCCCATCACCATCATCCCCCATATGCCAACTCCACCCATCGTCTATCCTCATCCCACTCAACCGTCCATCTCCTTCAAGAGCATGTGTGGCTCAGAAGTTCCTTTTTGGAGATAGACCTCCTATACTTAGACCCTAGAGTTGACCTCTGTTTGTAAACCAGATTGTTTATAAAAGCCGTGTTGATTAATTTGAAATTTGTTGTCCTACTTTTCTATCCCACGTTTGTTGTGGTCAGGGGATTAATAATTTGCTTCCGCATGCGTATTAAAATGAATTGGTTGGTGATGTGTCCTAGGATATCGTAATTTTTATTGACCACCAAGGGATGGGCACGCGCTCGAGGTTCGGGGCATGACATCTCCGCCCGAAGTGGTATCAGAGCTGGTTGATAGTTTGAGTGATAAGGTGCAATAGGTTTATGGGATAGTTAGTAGGGTTGGCCTTTATTTCATGCCAATGCATGTCAGTGGTAATCGTTTGGTACATTGTTTGTTGGGATTACTCAGCTTCTAACTCTGTGTGGAATTGGAAAGCAGGTTTTTGTAAAGAATCTGCAAAATGAGCGATCAGGAGCAGAGGACTCCTAGAAAGCGAACCATTGGACCTGTTACTCGGGGTAGGACGTCGACGGGGGTCGGTATCCGAGTAGGTCGTGGTCGAGCGCTAACTCAGGCTAGCACTAATGGAGTAGCACCACCTCCTGTTGGTTTTGGGGTAGCAGCCCCTGGTGATCACAGGATTGAATGGATCATGCAGGCACTTGAAGTGATGGGAACGCTGATAATGTAGCAGACCTAGAATCAAGCTGCCGCGCTGCCGCCACTGCCGCTACCGCTCAAGCTTTTGCTATTGCAACAACACCTGCTAGGGTCCAACCTAGGATTGTGATCGAGGAGAGACCGATGCACAAGTTAGTTGAATAGTTTCTAAAATTGCAACCGCCGAAGTTCACGGGAACAGGTGATCCTAAGGTTACAACCCTCTAGATCCAAGCATTAAAGAAGGCCATTAACCTGCTGAGGTGTTCAGAGGAAGAAAAGGTAGTCCTTGCAGTCTACCAGTTGCAAGGTAACGCAAGCACTTGGTGGAGGGCCACCAAAGGAATAGTATTCCCAGAATGTGAGGTTCCAGTGTCGAACGCCTTCCTCAGAGCCTTTAATGGCAAGTACCTTTTGAGTGGCGCCCGAGAGCAAAAGATGGAGGAATTCTAGCGCCTTCTCCAAGGAATGCTAAGTGTAGAGCAATATGAAGCTAAATTCGCAAAGTTGCTGCAGTATGCTCCAAGGCTGATAGAGGATCCTGAAGACAAAGCTCAGAGATTCAGGAACAGCCTTAGGCTAGAGCTAAAGAACCCTTTGGTGCCATTTGATCTCAAGGATTATAACGAAGTTTATAATCAAGCCTAGCTGATAGAGAGAAGTTTGAGTGAGCAAGCCGCCACATCTGGGTCAAGGTTCGAGTCAAGCAAGGATGGAAATAGGTTTGGGAAGAAACCTATAAGCGAAGGAAGGTATCCCATTTCGCCCAACAAAAAGGATGGGATTGGAAAGTCAACGCCCAACTTGAATGATGTGTGTCTTTTCTGTAGGAAAAGACATAGGTCTGTCCTATATTTTAAAAGGACGGGAGCTTGTTTTAAATATGACTAGCACGGCCACCAGTTCAAGGATTGTCCACGCAGGCAAATGAGACCACAATAGCTACTACCGCCGCCACCGATGGGACAGAATAGAGGGAATGCACCACAAACAGGACGCCATTAGGATGGTGAACGTCACAGGATTGAACTGAGCTATGTGTCAATCAAGAGAAGGATACTTTTGAGATAATTTTATCTGAGTGGCACATCGAAATTTTGGTTAAGCTTGTAGAATTTCAATTTGTTAAAATGAAGTTGTAAGAAGGAGAATCATTGGCTAGAGTTGTACATGACTATTTTGCTTATGTATAACTTTGATGTCATATATGAAAAGAGTTGGTGTAAGGAGCATCTTGCTGAAATGGATTGTTATTGTGAAGTACTCTAGTTTAACCCGTTAACGTGTGGAAGTTTTGAGTTTGTTGGGAATCGAGAAGGACCTTCGATTAATTTAAATTCGTCACTTAAGGCAATGGGTTTTTGGATGTAGGTTGCCAAGACTATTTGGCAATTGTAGTGAATACGACAGTTGAGGAACATAAGATGGAGAACATAGCTGTGGTACGAGAGTTTTCTGAGGTGTTTCCTAAAGGATTACCTAGTCTAGCCTCAGATTGGGAGATCGAGTTTATGTTTGAGTTGGCCCCTAGGATGGTGCCAATCTCTAAAGCCCCTTATTGTATGCCATTGTCAGAGTTGAAGGAACTGAAAGTGCAGATGCAGGAATTGTTAGACAATCAATTTATATGCTTTAGTGCATCACCTTGGCAAGCACTAGTTCTATTTGTGAGGAAGAAAGATGGTTTGTTGCATCTTTACATCGACTATCAACAACTCAACCGGGTGACAATCAAGAACAAGTATCCGTTGCCAAGGATTGACGATCTGTTTGGTCGATTATAGGTAGAGTTGATATTCTCACGGGTCAACCTAAGGACGAGTTATCATCATTTGAGGATTAAGAAAGAGTTGAACATGAGGCAATATTGTTGGATGGAACTTCTTAAGGATTATGACGGCGACATCCCGTATCACCCTAGAAAAGCTAATAAAGTTACAGATGCATTGAGTCGAAAGTCATCGATTGCGCAAATGGTAATTCAAGAGTGGATTTTACTCGTAGGAGCTAGAGATCTAATTTTCAAATTTGAGGTAGGCCACCTTTCAAGCCTTATGGCCATCCTCAGAATTGAACCGGAAGTACAGATAAGAATCAAAACGTTGTAGTTGATAGATTCAGAGATCCAGAAAATTCAGCAGGAAGATACGAATAAGAGAAATACTGATTTTTCAAATTTTTGAAGATGAAACACTAAGGTTCCGAGGACGATTGTGTGTACCTAATGATGCAGAGCTTAGAGAAGAGATCTTGTCAAAAGCTCATCGTAGCAGTTACAGCATTGTAAGCCAGGAGGACTTCTGTAACCTCTTGAGATTCTCGAGTGGAAATGAGAGCACATCACAATGGACTTTGTGATAGGCTTACCAAGGAGTTAGAAGGGTAATGATTCCATTTGGGTTGTGGTCGATTGACTGACAAAGTTGGCTCACTTTATTTCCGTATGAGAGGATTATGCATCATATGGATATGCAGAATCGTACGTGCGTCAGATAGTGTGTTTACATGAGGTTCCAGTGACAATTACGTCTGATAAAGACCTGAGATTTACAGATTGCCTTGGAAACAAAGCTACAATCTAGTATGGCTTATCATCTGCCAACAAATGGCTGGTCTGAGAGGATGATTCAGACTCTCAAAGACAAGTTGAGAGTGTGTGTGCTAGACTTCAAAAGAAGTTGGGAGGAACAGTTTCATCTAGTTGAGTGCACCCACAACAACAATTATCAGCAAATCATTTAGATGGCTCATTTCGAAGCGTTGTATGGAAGAGCATACAGAACGCTATTTTTCTGGGTGAGGTCGAAGAACAGAAGATCATAGGCCTAGAGTTAGTCCAGCATTCAGCGGGTGTAGTTGTTGTCGTCGGAGACAGATTAAAGACCACTTAGAGCCACTAAAAAAGCACACAGATAAGCATTGAAGGCCCTTGGAATTCCAAGTTGGTGAGCACGTTTTTATGAAAGTGTCACCAATGAGGGGTACTTCGCGTTTCAACAAGAAAGGAAAGCCGAGTCCGAGATACATAGGTTCCTTTGAGATTCTGGAAATAATCGAGATCCTAGTGTATTGTCTTGCATTGCCGCCAGAGTTGGTGCAAGTACATGATGCATTTCATGTGTCGATGTTGAGGACATATGAGCCTAACCCGACCTGTGTGCTAAGTCTTGAATAATTAGACATGGACAACAGAGTGTTATACGTGGAAAGCCTGATTCATATTGTAGATCGGAAAGAGTAGGTTCTACACTGCAAAATGTTTCGGTTGGTTAAAGAGGTATGGTAACACCACAACACTGAAGGACTACTTGGGAAAGTAAAGAATCGATGATATGACAATACCCCCCACCTTTTTGAAGAAAAATTTTACTGGTTTAAATTTCGAGGATGAAATTTTTATAAGATGGGAAGAGTTGTGACATTCTGAATTTTCGACCCGTCCCGATAAAACGAAAAAGGCTTTTCACTGACATGCTTATGGTCATTTTTCTCTGAGCTGATTACTCATGAGTTAATTAACCTATTAGGTGAAGCCGTTAAGGATATAATCGCGGTAAAATCCCTAAAAGCTACCCGGTAGGTTAGGTTGGACTAAAATCCTGTCCAGTTGATTTTAACCATGAAATTGAATTCGGTTTCGAAAATCAAACGTTCGAACGTGTCACGATTTAATTTTAAGATCTCATCTCATCTTTTGCGAAAATTTCGTCTAGCCGGGAATTTTGCAGAATAATCAATTTCGGAAAAATCGGAAAAGAGTTGCAAATTCGGATGGGCATTATTAGAAGAATTTTGGGCCACCAAATTGAAGAAAAATTGTGAGGAGATGGTGCAAATGCGTAGGGGTGATGGGCTGCTGCAGTTTGGTCCTCAATTTGGCTTCATTGGTGTGGATTTGTGAAGAATTTGGCCCTTAAGTGACCCATTGGAAAGGTTGGCTGAAAATGTGCATGATTATTTACACCAAAATGACTTAAATTTGATGAAATTGGAGCAAATTCTCCATTGCGATGGGCTGAAGACTTTTGTAGTTTGCTAATCATGGATTAGAATATTTATTTTGACTTTCAATCCCTCTTTCTCTTTCTCTTTTCATGCACGTTGCCCCCCCTGCCGTGCACGTTTGGCTATCTCTCCTTCTATTTCCTCTCTAAGCTCACGCGTGAAGGGCCCCCACCAGCTGACTTCCCCCCTTCTCTCTCTCTCTTTATCCCTCCACTTTTCCCTCCTCCCTCGCGTGCGACCAAGTCCATGCTTCGGCCGACCTTCCTTCTGCCCACATTCACTTCTTCCTTCTCCATTTTTCCTTTTTGCTTCTTCTTTTTCATTTCTTAATTGCTACACCCTCATCCCATCTCCACCCCCATCCGTTCACCCCATCACCATCATCCCCCATATGCCAACTCCACCCATTGTCTCTCCTCATTCCACTCAACCATCCATCTCCTCCAGTCTAGCACCATCTTCATCTCTTCTACCCCAGCAACGTCGTTCACGCCTTTTGCCCATAGAACAAAACCAACACCAGCCCACCAGAATTTCCAGCACCATCAACAACACCAATTCAGCCTCGCTCAACCAGCTTTGCCTCAGTCAGCTCGTCGTCCTCGAGTAGCCATCGAATCGCCAGCTCTCTCAAAGTCGCGACCAACAATTGTGAGCCTTACGAGCCATTTTTCAACCTAGTTTGGGCTCACGTTGGCGTCACCATAAGCCTAAGTTTCGGCCGCCGTCGCGCCACCATCAATGTGAACCGGTTTTTGGTGTTAAACCAATGAGTTTACTCACTAAACTCTACTTAAGGAGTTAATGATGCTTAAGGGTTGATTAGTTTCGGCTAAGTATGGTTTAGGTGGTTAGTTAGAACAGATTAGCGATTTAATTATTCGTTTATGCATGTTAGGTGGTTAGATTGACTTAATTAGAGACTAGATAAGCTGTAGTATTTATCTAGATTGATTCGGGAATTTTTCGGGCCCGTTTTGGTATTTAATTAGGCTTTTCTGGCCTAAGTTTCTATTTATGGCATTTTTTGTATTTATTTAATTATTTATTATTTTCCGAAAATTATATCGGAATAGCCAGTGACCGGAATTTCGTGTTGATTGCAATGATGTGCTTGATTTATTTAAGTGAGTACTAATTTGTGCAAATTGAGTGGTAATTGAAATTTTAGGTATTTATCCCAAAATTGAGTAATTTTGATATTTAATCAGAAAATACCGGGCCATCATTTTTTAACACCGAAAATGTTTTCAAACACTATGGCCCTGTCTGGTAACCATCCAAATAGAGCTAAATTCTGATTCTTTGTTTCCAGAATCAGTTTAGGCCTAGAATCGCGTTTGGTAAAATTTTTGTTCCCGAGAACAGATTGGGAGTGGAATCAAGAATAAAAAAAAAAGTTGATTCTTGTTCCGGGAACAAATTTGAGAATCAAAACCAACAATTCTTTTTCTTCCTTTCGGCCATCTCACGACCGTCGTCCACCACCGCCCGCCGTCGTCCGCCGCCGCCAGTCGCCATCTGCCAGTCCGGTAACCTCGCCGGAGGCTCGCCAAGCCAAGGTGAGGTCCGACGAGCTCGCCAGAGGCATGTCTAGCCATCGGTGAGGCCGAGCCTCGCCAGGGCTGGGCAATACCCGCCAAGCCTCGCTGGTCCGGTGACCGGCAAAAAGAAGAAGAAGAATAAGAACGGGGAGAAAAAGGAAAAAATAAAAGAAGAAAGGATTAAAAAAGTAAAAAAAATTATTTAAAAATTAAAAGAAATTGATTTGGAACAGAATTAATGAGCACGGTACCAAATGCAATTCTATTCCAGAATCAGAAATTTTGGACAGTTACCAAATGGCTTAAATGACTAGAATCGTTATCGTGAGAACAGAATAAAAAAGAATCACTTCTGATCATAATCTACTCCGGGGAATAGAATCGTTACCAAACACGCCCTATATAAATAGTGGGATTTTCTAAAAGAAAGATATTGCAATTTTGGCTCAAGCTGATCGTGTATTCACATACGATTATTTTTATCGGGTATTTTTAATGCGAAAAAAATAGGCTAAGACATTATTTTAATTGAGGAATTTAAGTGCGAAGCACAATGTCCTTGGCCGTGAGTGAATAATTGTGTGATGGTTTATAGTTAAGGCATATTGACTATTGAAAGTTGAGGTGATTTGTGTCGTGTTGAGGGAACTCAATGGGTCATGAGCAAGTAAAGGACTAAGTACTATACGAGGATGAAACTTCGTGTGAGTCGCCTCTAATGCCTTATACTATTGCTTATTGAAGTCAAGGGCTAAGTGTTACATGGTGACTTAAGTTGCATGGGAATTACCTCTAGAACCTTGCAGTATTGTCATGCATAGTGAAGGGCTAAGTGCTACGCAAGGATGAAACTTCGTGTGAGTCGCCTCTAGTGCCTTATATTATTGCTTGTTGTAATCAAGGGCTAAGTGTTACACGGTGACTTGAATCACATGGGAACTACCTCTAAAGCCTTGAGTTTGATCTTGAGTCTGTTATTGGAGTATAGAGATTGAGATTGAGATTGAGTATTGAGTATTGAGATTGCAATTGAAATTGAGTATTGATTATTGTATTTGAATATTGATAGTGAATATCGGGTATGGATTGAACTACCGATATGAGTTCCCCACGCCTGATTATGGGACGAAATTGTGTGGCACAATATGAGACGTGTCATAACGATTTTGCCTTATAATCGGGACTCCTGTGTTTGATTGGTTTGATAGTGAGATACTTCAATTGATGAGTGCATTGATTATATGCATATGTTTTATGAACTGTACTAATGTGTAGGAAGGAACTGAGGTGAGGTGAGTCTCATTGGTTGTGTGTATAGGCTGCCTCTAGGTGTATTATCTTCCTAGTCGGGGTTTAGGAGGTAAACTTGCTAAGACATTATCTCACCACATCATAGGCTTAACTTTTCAGGTCCCTAGTGTGAAGAACTTGGAGCTTGAGGTAGAAGGGTCAGGAGTATGTGCAACTCAGCAGTTTGTTTTTGGAGATAGACAACTGTACTTAGATCTTAGAGTTGGCCTCTGTTTGTAAACTAGATTGTTTATAAAAGCTATGTTGATTTATTTGAAATTTTTGTCATGCTTTTCTATCCCACGTTCGTTGTGGTCAGGGGATTAGTAATTCGCTTCCACATGCGCATTAAAATGGATGGATCGGCGACACGTCTTTGGACGTTGCAATTTTTTTCATCCACCGAGGGATGGGCACGCGCTCGAGATTCGGGGCGAGATAGTAAGATAGAACACTTTTAGCTAAGGACAACAATACATAAGCTAGTTGATCTCTTATGTGGTGCACTCTCCTTTGGATCTTTATGGTATTCTCTTTTTATACTCTTCATCAATCTATCCGTTGAGAATGATTCAGAGAAGTAGATGACCGTTGGAGAGTTTCTATTGAGCTGATGTCTAGGAAGGGACTGTCCATACAACTTCTTCCTAGGACTTATGCAGACTAACCAAAAATAACAATTGCTACTATCTTCTCACTGTAGTCTCTGATTGACCTGTTAGACACTCTAGCTATTCTACTATAAGCTTTATTCTGATTTTGCTACTATGCGAATCTAGATCTTTCAATGGCTCTTTAGTTGACCCAACAAACATCAACTGATGTATTTGGTTGTTACATCATGATCAACCTGATCTTCACCATTTCAATATAAAAATATTAGTACTTGATCTTTTGGTCGGATGGTGCTATTTGTTAAAGCAGGACCTTTGCAAGTATCTTTCCAATTGATTACACCATGGATATTGCTTAGTTCTTTGGTTCAAACATTGGCACATAACATAGTACATAAAATACTAAGAATAGTTTGGCCATCATCAAATCTCTTGAAGATGTTTTCTCCAACAATCTCCCAATTTTTATGATGACAAAACTATCTTGTAGATATGAAATAATAGTAAGACTTGTTTGAAATAATTTGCATAATTTAAACCTAAGATCTCTTTAAAATGTTTCAATGTCATGTTTTGGAGATATATATCCAGATGAGTAGGCTAGGATATACTTGTACAAAAGATCTTCTTCCCAGAGTGTATTATCATTTAATTTTGGGAATCAAAAGATAACAGTTGGTTGTTCCCCCTAGCTTGATGATGCACTCGTATGCTTCCCTTATCTTGGCGAGCAGTTCAATTTCCAAGCAAAACATTATGAGAGAAATACTTAGTAGGTGAACATATTTATGATTTCCAAAGAATTATTCAACATCAATAGCATATCCAACATCATTAGTAGTAAATGTTTGAAAGAAAATTTTATGCGATACATAAATTGTTTTTAATTTTCATATCAAGTAACTCTCCCATTTTTTGTCATCGATCAAACGGATTTTGCAAGATCAATATGAGTTAAAAGATCAACTTCACTAATGGCAGGAGATAGTACAATACAAAAAGTCAGACCGTAGCAACAAACATATAAAACAGTAAGGGCAAAACAAGAGCATGTGAAAATAAGAGAGTTTTTAGGTGCAAGGGTGTTTGTGATACTGAGAAGATGCAGGTTTCTTTAGTTCGACGATCTTTGAGTCAAGGCATACAGGTTTGTAGCACTCTAAATTGAGAATCATACGCTTAATCTTGACCATGTATTGAGTTGGAGAAAGAAGGGTGTTCTTGATCTCCTTAACATATGCTTGCAATTAGTTAAGGCTGGCAGGAAAGGTAGGAGCATCCATAGCTAGTGATGGTGATTTCTCAAGGGGAAGTGGACGAAAGGCCTTAGTAGGTGCTAATTCCTTAGTATGTTTGTTTTTTTTTTTTTGGTTCATATGGTTTAGCAAGCCGTTCCTAGGGCTTTACCACTGTCATGCCCTGATCCTCCGAGCACGTGCCCATTTCTTAGCAATCGATTAAATAGTAACGTCCCAATATGCATTGCCGACCCATTCATTTTAATGCGCATGCAGAAGCGAATAATAAATCCCCAAACAACAACAAGATGGGATAGAAAAGTAGGGTCACAAATTTTCAAACTATAACATGCTTATATATACATATATCAAGCCATGTCATATACAATACCAGTCTAGAAATACAAGTCTACAAAAGAGGGGGGGTTCAAAATGCTACAAATCCTCTAAACATTTGAGTCTTCCTCGGAATACACTGGGGATCTTGGATCTGACAGACATGGGTCCACCACCGAACCACTGGGAGGATTTGCAGTGCATTTTCCAAAAGCGACCTCCAGCACATACAAAGGTACCTCAGACTCTAATATCGAACCCTCTTTTTATCCGTTCCACCCACAACGGTACCATAATCTGTATTGATGGGGAACCTTATGGGGTAGACCCACATCAACCCAGACCATGGACCTCACAAGCTCATAGACCCATCCCCTAGGGTCCTCATGCAGGGGAATGTAAGATACATGTTCTGTGACCTTCTTCGATTAACCAAAATGCTCGGGAGGAGTTGCCATCTAGGGACTCGAAAATATTATCTCACAATGGAGTGAGATGACGTCTCAGCAAGTTCACCCCCTAAACTCTGACTATGAAGGAAATATACCCCTAGGGCTACCTAAGTACAAGCACAGGTCAAAGGACTTACCTTTGCCTCAATTCCTTCCTACAAGTCAGTACATTTCATATACTCACGAATCACATTAAAAAATCAAACCATCAAAGCCGATGGAGTCATCTGTCCATCAATCCAGTCGATTCCATGTCATCAAGACCTTCTCTCAGTCAATCCATTCAATACTATCTATAAAGTCCAATCATATCTAGGACTATTCACCCTAAGCGGAAAATAGATAGTATAGCTCACCTAAAGCTGATAGATAATATAGCTCGCCAGAAGTTGACATATCCAAGCTCGCAAGCTAATATAGTATACTCACAATGCTCACCAAAAGCTGCTAAGGTATACTACTCACCAAAAGCTGATATATTATGGCCCTTAGGTTGATATGATATACCGGTATACTGCTCGCCTAAAGCTGACATATTAGAACCCCCAGGCTAATATAATTTACCATCCTGATCATTCGACAATTTCACCATTTTTATCATACCCTATAAAAATAATAGTGTGTGGGTACATAGTCGGCCTTAGCCAAAATACAATATTTTCCTTTTTTTTTTTAATAAAATCTCACTAATTTCAAAAGTCCATAAACACATTTTTGGCATTGTAAACCGACGCCTGACATTTTCTAATTAAATATCGAAATTATTTAATTTTGGGATAAATACTCAAAACTATAATTCACACTCAAATTGCATAAACCAACACTCAATTAAATAAACCAATCACACGACAATCGCACGAAATTCCGGTCACCGGTTCTCTCGGTCTAATTTTTGGAAAATAAATAAATAATTAAATAATTACCAAAATTAATTAATAAATATCAATAAATGCAACTTAGGCTGGAAAAGCCTAATTAAAAACCAAGACAGGCTCGGAAAATTCTCGAACCTATCTAGATTAATATACGAGCTATCTACTTGCTAATTACACTACTCTAACCACCTAACATGCAATATTGAACGATTAAATCACTAATCCGTTTTAACTAACCACCTAATCCAAGCTTAACTTAAACTAATGAATCCTTAAGCGTCATTAACTCCCTAAGAAAATATTAGTGAGTAAACTCACTTGATTAACGATCCGAATGAACCACAATGATGGCGAGGAGGAGACAAGCTAAAAACTCCAAAGCGGAGGCACCTTTCGAGGCCCGGAAGCGGTCCAAAAAGGGCCAAACAAAGCCCAACAAACCCAAAAATATTGATTCTACTCGGTGAGCCGAGGAGCTGCTCCAGTGGCTGGTTAGGTGAGTAAGGGTTGGCAGAGGTAGCAGTGGCTTAGGCGGGCGACTCCAGTGGCAAACGGTGGCTGAACGGTGGTCGATGGTGGCCTGAGGTGGCCTAATGACCTGTTGGATGAGTGAGCAAGGGTGGACGATGGCTGGGGACGCACAGTCCAACCGCTGGGCGTGATGGATGACTAGAGGCTTGCATGTGTGTAGGTGCGACTTCAGCGAGAGAACTATGGTCGAACGGGAGGCAAGGGGCGTCAACGGCAAGGGATCTGGCTGCTGGTTCGGTTCTCTGGTTTTGCTGTGCTAAAAAACAACAAGCAAGAAGGAGGGAAGGGCAAGGAGGAAGAAGGGGGACAACTTTGGCTTGGAGGGGGCCACTTGCTCTTCTTCTATCCTCTTGTATCCTTGGAGAGGTCCCACCGTGGGTGAGTTGTCTTCCTTAGCCAAAAGCAAACTAGCAAGCTTCCGTAGGAAGCCTTGGAAGAGGTCTAAAAGGTTGAGGCATGGGGATTACGAATTTTGTACAAATTTCCCTCAATTCCACTTCAATCCTTACTTGAATCAATTCAATTTGGTCCCTATGAATTCCACCAGTCCATGATCAAATTCACATTTTTCGACGCTAATAGAACCAACTCACATCCCAAAAATGCGATAAAAAACGGTCCCCTAAATTTCCCGGACAAAAACGACCATATCTCTACTTTTTACCAAAAATCTCAGTTTATAGAAAAATCTTTAGAAGATGAGTCGACGTTCTAAAAATGACTTGTGACATGATAAAACTTCTGAACTCGGATTTGAATCCACAATTAATTTCAATCTGGCGCGATTTTAGCGTGACCTTAGTGACCAGGTAGTTTTTAGAAATTTTTAGCTCAATTGACCCATGGTCGATTTTCTTTAAGCCACAATTTACCTTTAACATATTGGTAACTATCGGTGGTCGTGAAAATCCCGAAGTTTCAAATACGGATACAGGATACCAAAACTACAGAAAAATCAGTATAGTGCCGATCGATGAGAATTTTGCAAATCACCCATGTTTAACCACACATCTCAATCGAACTGACCTATAATTGATTTTTAACTGTGCCATAATGATCTTTGTAGATGAGCACGATCGAGTAGTCAATTCATGCTCGAATTCTTGAGTCTATTGCATTAAAATCCCTTAATGACTTCCCCAAATAGTCTAGTTATCTCATGAGTGATCAGCTTAGAGAATAACACTATAGGCACGTCGATGAAAGGCACGATTTATTTAATTGAAAGTATGATTGAAATTTCAGGATGTCACATTCACTGTTCTGTCATGGTCACCATGTCTAATGGGGACGTTCTCTCCTTTGTGATTGACCCATCCTTTAGGTGTCATCCTAAACATCATTTTGTCCAGTGTTTTCTTCCCAATCTCTACATTTGGCATGATAAGGGGTGAGACTTTGGAGTAGTCTGTCTTGAGATGCTTGAAAATTCTTGTCACCAAAAAAGTACCATAGGGTAGTTTCCCTATCTTTCTTTTAGTCATTCGGTACATGTGGATAAAGATCATGTGGGAGAAGGAAAACTCTTCAAACTTGGTCAGGATGGCCCAAATTACTCTTATCTTATACCAAGAGATGTTGTTCGTAGATGATGTTTTCGGGCGGATGCTGAGTGTAAGGATCTTTTGAATGAAATTCATTTTGAGAGGGAGGATACTCAATGGGACAATTTCTCTAGAAGTGCAAACATAGTTCGGAGTTTTTAAAACAAAGCTGTAAGGCTCATCAAGCTCTATAGGAATGTGCTTAAAAACATTGCACTTGGTTTGGATGATTTCATCTAGATTATCCAGGGACACAACGTGATTTTGTCTGCGAAAGTAAAAGGAAATGAGTCCCAATTTGAAAATTGCATATTTGAGTAAAACATTGTCACTAGTTCAGGATGAACTTCTTCTTTCATGAAGCAAAAGCATTTGATACGCAAGGTTTCGAAAAGCTTAAATAGAAAAATCCCATGTTTTTCTAAGAAATCAAAATCAACATAACGATGAGGAATGATGCCTTGATTGTAGAAGTGATGTTTTGCATGCTCATGTTCCAATGAAAGAAAGAAGTCGGATTCAAAGTTGGGATCTTTTTCAAAACCAAGAGTGGGTTTGAAATTTTGAAATACCCAATCATCATCATCTTCACAATGCTTGTCCCCAGTTCCTTCTCCTATTTCGTTTGTGGCTTCACTTCCTTCCCGCTGCGAAGTGAGTGGCTCAAGGATGATTTATGCTACTTTGAGAGTTTCCTTCCCTTTGTCTTTGGAAGTAGCAAGTTAAGATTGCTGAGCAGTGAATACGATGGTTCAGTGGCTGATTTTTCTTGAGCAATCAATGCTTTTTTTGTGCTAGAGGGTTTGTGATTGTAGAGCTTCGAACTTGAGGAGTTTCTTTAGTTCTAAACCATAGGTCTCCACGAGGGTGGCAAGGCTCTTTAATAGATCTCCTGGGAGTGATTGGGCAAGAGCTTATGGAGATGGAGCAATTGTAGTTAGAGGTGCTATGGGTGCTATAACACTTGTGTCTTTTTCTACATGCAATTTCAATTTAGGGTTTTTTCCAATAGGGGTTTCTGTTTCTGTGTAGGAAATGGAGTACTGGCAATGGTTGATCCACTAGCTTGGGCCACACTTTGACTTTGAGTGGCTTCTAGCAATTCCTCACGTTGGGTGATTTCTTCCTTCAAGGTTTCGAATGCTCAGCCATTGGTTCATGAGGACTTTCTTACTACTTTGGAAGAGGGGCAAGCTTTGGGAGCCATGGTTTAAGTGAAAAGGTGTTTGTGTGTAGAAGAGACGAGAGACTCAAGCAGATATTATAAAGTATATAAGAGAAAGTAGGTATACATAATGAGTAAAAGACTGAACATTAACTCTCTATAAATAGGAGCAAAGTATTTCACGGCGAGAGAGAAAAGACTAGCCGTTTCTTCAACGATAATTTTCCTTATTCATAAATATTTCGTATTCAAATTTGCCGATTTCAGGGGAAGTAAAATTGAATGTACAAATTCTAATACAACGATCGTATCAACTCTAGATAGGGTATAGATGATCAAAGCGGTAACAATTGCAGTATATGTAACGATAGCTTTTTTGAATTAATACCTGTAGGTGTGCACTTGTTGTTTCATCATACTCGATGTTTTTGACACAAATAATGCAATACCTTGAATGTTGTTGTTAGAATTCGAGTTGGCGGAAGACGACTTACCTGATTCCGATGTGCAAATAGCAAATAGCCCTGGAACTAAAGTTGAATTGCCGATGAAACACGAACAACACTACCTCACATTAGTCTGGATGCAATCACAAGGAAAACACTCAATTTCCACGGCGTAAATGCCGATTGTTCTTGCAAAAGTGAAAATGGAATGCCTTCTTCTTCTTCTTTGGAAAAGGAGAGAAAATTTTGGTGCGAATGATCTGCTAACCGGTGCCAACGAGTGTCTACAAAAGACTTATATACGACACCCTTCATATCCTTTCAATTGTGTCTTTCCAACGTAGCATATTAAGTCCAAATGGTGTGATCCAATCGCACCCCATCATGGATGTACCAACTAAAGTACTACATCTCCCACTCAGACATAATGGGCTTGATAGCGTTCTATCAAGAATATAAGGCATTCAACATTCATCAATTTTAAAAAAAATAATTCATACTGGCAAATAAGACGTGCGACCACTGAGTACACCTGCACTTGGGAGCTCAAATTATGCACCAATTAGAGATGACATAATGGCTACAACCCCAAATAGAAATAAACAATAGATGTCTCACAGTGCCCCAGATATATTTTGTTACATCAATCCAAGTATACCTATCCCTTAAAAGCTATACTTGACTATTCTTAAAACACCATATATTTACAATTATATCCACAACCACAAAGGGCGATATAATTGGTCGATCAGTAAATACATGTGATAGATGTAAAATAACAATAATCTTCCTTTGCACTCATGTCTCTCTCAATTTCAGAACTACTGTTTTCCTAAACACGTCCCATAGGCCATATCCATCCATGACTGCCCGTAACATGCTAAAGTAGCAACATTGATCTTTCACTTCGAGAACATAATCAGAAGTAACATAGGGCACAAAATTGAGGTAAAATACAAATTATCTCAAGGGCTCACACAATGAGTAAATAGGGATAATTTTACTCATCTTCCCTTATTAGTCGTACAATGCACATGTAGTACGAATTACATGTTATAATGGATTACTCTTTTTATAAGAGCATATGTCATTTATCAAATATATCCACCATACATATCTTAGCCTAAACATAGTCACGAGCTTCTCATGTACTCATGTTTAGCCTGAGTGCTATATCAGCTCGTTTTCAATAGTGCCCAATTAAGTACTCGCATCCGGCATCTTTCAGGCATACATAATTGTGGGAATATCATGTTTGGTCTTATTATAAACCAATCACATACCTCATCTTGACTCCAATCAATGCAACATATTTTATGTACCAAATTTGCTCTTCAGCATTTATTTGTACATAACGTCTCATCTCAACGTGCTAACTACAGCACTTGAGGCGATTGCTCATGTGAGTGAGCCAATTATTGCCTGCTGACATACTTTTCAATAATACATGTGTGTTTGTGTTAGTCTCATAGTAGATTCGTACTTATTGATAAAACATCAAATCACTAATAAATAAATAAATAAGTGCAATACATATGTTCACAAATACATAAACCAATGATCCTCTACAATAACACATGTCACACTCTACGTAATCCTAGTGACATTCTGTGGGTCAAGAATATATCTTTAAGAATAGCCTTCGTAAATGGATTAGCAACTATTTTATTGGTTGAAATGTATTGCAGGATCACTTCTTTCTGCGCTATAATATCTCTAATGAAGTTATTCTTTATGTCAATATGCTTTATCCTTCCATGATATTGACTCCAATCAAGGCAATATATTTTATGTACCAAATTTGCTCTTCAGCATTTATTTGTACATAACGTCACATCTCAACATGCTAACTATAGCACTTGAGGCGATTGCTCGTGTGAGTGAGCCAATTATTGGCTGCTGACATACTTTTCAATAATACATGTGTATTTGTGTTAGTCTCATAGTGGATTCGTACTTATTGATAAAACATCAAATCACTAATAAATAAATAAGTACAATACATATGTTCACAAATACATAAACCAATGATCCTCTATAATAACACATGTCACATTCTATGTAATCCTAGTGACATTTTGTGGGTCAAGAATATATCTTTAAGAATAGCCTTCGTAAATGGATTATCAACTATTTTATTGGTTAAAATGTATTGCAGGATCACTTCTTTATGCGCTATAATATCTCTAATGAAGTTATTCTTTATGTCAATATGCTTTATCCTTCCATGATACTTAGGATCTTTTACATAGGCAATGACTGCTTGACTATCGCAATAAACTGTCACCGATCTTGGAACTTCAGTGACAATGGTTAAATTTTTCAAAAAACGTTTTAGCCATATTGCTTCTTGCACTGCGGCAGGACATGCAATAAATTTTGCCTCCATCGTAGACAAGGCCGTGCATGTCTGTTTCTTGCTATTCCAAGAAATCGCACCTCCATTGAGCAAGAACGCATATCCAGAAGTCAATTTACGCTCATCTAGGTCTCCACCCCAATCGGCATCTGAATAACCCAATAGGCATAAATCATTTCCTTGGTAACAAAGTCGATAGTCCATGGTGCCCTTCAAGTATCTCGGAATCCTCTTCACTGCTTTCCAGTGTGCTTGACCGGGATTTGATTGATATCAGCTCACCAATCCCACGGCATAACATATGTCAAATCGAGTATACATCATAGCATACATTAAACTTCTGACCGCACTAGTGTAAGGAACAGCTTCCATCACATCGATTTCTTCTGGAGTCTTAGGACACATCTCAGTACTTAGGCCTTCACCTTGCATGACAAGGGTATCAATGGGATTACAATGCTGCATATTGAAACGCTCAAGAATCTTCATAATATAAGACTCTTGTGATAAAGTAAGGAGTTTCCTTGATCGATCTCTTTCGATCTTAACTCCTAATATAAGCAACTTCTCCCATGTCCTTCATCTCAAAATTGGAGGACAACTATTCTTTTATGGTGATAACCAAAACCTTGTCATTTCCAAACAACAGAATATCATCCACATAAAGTAATAAAATCACAAATTTATCTTTGAACCACTTGACATATACACAGTGATCTTCTTCGATCATCGTGAAACCAAAAGTTATTATTGCTCGATGAAAACGGAGATATCACTGTCTAGATGATTGCTTAAGGCCATATATTGAGCAATGAAACTTGCAAACTTTATGCTCTTAACCTTTAGCTATGAAACCTATTAATTGTTTCATATAGATTTCCTCATTTAATTCTCCATTGAGAAATGCCGTTTTTACGTCCGTTTGATGTAATTCAATGTCCAAATGTGCAACGATGGCTAGAATAAGGCATATTGAGGCAAACCCTACAACTGGTGAAAAAGTTTCCTCATAGTCTATACCCTCTTATTGAGTATAACCTTTTGCCATAAGGCAAGTCTTATACTTTTCAATGGATCCATCCGCCCTACGCTTAATCTTAAAGACCCATTTGTTTCCAATGGCCTTACGATTGGGTGGTAGATCAACCAAGTCTCAGATATGGTTTGCCCTCATTGACTCTATCTCATCTTCCAAAGTTTTTCTCCATTCATCCTTATCAGAGGACGAGAGAGCCTCTTGAACAGTCTTACGCTCAGCATTGTCTTTTTGAGCAATCATAATGCTTCCCCTTCAATCTCAAAATAACGACGGGGAATACTTTTACAATTACTTTTACGCAATTGAATTTCTCTTGAATTCAATTCATTAAGCAATGCAACACTCCCACTAGGTTTTGTGTGTTGAGGTAAATCTTCATTTCCCTCTACAACATCAGTGGGTGTGTTATCAGGATCTTCCATCTCATATAATTGGAAGTCCTTATCAATCTCACATCTATTAGGGAAGTCGTTCTCCAAGAACGCGGCATCTCGTGACTCCATTTCTGTTACACTTCCATCAACTTGTTCACATATGAACACGTACCCTTTAGAGTGTTTGAAATATCTTATAAAGATGCTTTTTTCCCTCTATGACCTAATTTGCCATGTTTATCGGAAGAATCATGAACATAAGTTGCACATCCTCATGGACGTAGACTACTCAAATCTGGTTTCCTACCAGTCCATAATTCATAAGGAGTGAAAATGACTGATTTTAAGGGCACACGGTTAAGTATATAGGCAACAATCAATAATGCATCTCCCCAATAGGAAATAGGTAAATTTGCTTACGCCATCATAGACCTAACCATTTCTAATATGGTTCTATTCCTTCTCTTAGCTATCATATTTTGTTGTGAAGTACCAAGAATAATCAATTGTCGTACAATTCCCTTTTCATCACAAAGAGCCTTGAATTGCTTCGATAGATACTCACGTCCACAATCGGTTCTCAATATCTTTATTGTTTGTTCAACTGATTCTCTACCATCGTTGTATATCATCTAAAGCAGTCTAATGCTTTTGACTTATGGGAGATTAGAAAGACATAACCGAAACGAGTGAAGTCATCTATGAAAGTGATGAAATATGAGGCTCCATGCCTCGCCCTCACATTCAAAGGACCACAAATGTCATAATGTATGAGATGCAATGGAAATTTAGCTCTAGTCCCTTTACCAAATGGTTTTTTAATTGTTTTTCTCGCCAGACAATGTTCACATACGGATAGACTAACATTAGTGAGTGATCCTAAAAGGCCTTCTCTAGCTAATCTTTGCATTATTTGCAATCTAATGTGACCTAATCTAGCATGCCAAGTACTTGCATCAATTTCAACATTATTAGAAGACACAATTAAAGAAAAACAACCATCAACATTAACATTATACTGATCATAGTCAATGTCTAACACCATAAAACCATTTGATACATGACTTGAACTATAATAAACTGTTCCATACAAAATGTCAACACAATCACCATGGAAATTCAATATATAACCTAAGCTAAGAAGAACAACTATAGAGACCAAGTTTCGTCGAATATCTGGAGCATAAAGGACATCATGCAGGAATAGGTTTCAACCACCACGTAAAATTAATTTACATGTGTCGATTCCCTTCACTTCAACTCTTGAGTTATTCCTAACATATATTCATCTTCTTCCAAGCGGTATCCGACGATACTTCACAAAATGTTTCTCGATCTCTAGCTACATGGTCTGTTACTCCTGAGTCTACAATCTACATTGGATGAGATTAAGCAAGTATTACAGTACTAGAAACAAAAGCATTACTTAAAGTAATGGAGTAATAGGGTACCTTTTTCGGCTTAGTGCATTTACGAGCAAAGTGACCCATCTTGCCATAATTGTGGCATTCCATCTTGGCCTTGTCCTTCTTCCCACCACGCTTCTTGCGTCGGAAGGTCTTAGCCCTCTTGGGTGCCTGATCAGTCATCTTCCCTTTATTATTGAACTGAAGATTCCTTTTGCGCTTGGAGCCCGAAGCCTTGCACGAACTCGATTCAGCAAACGCCACCGACTACGCTCCAATCGGAGCTCACACGTGCCCCTACGCGCCAACGAGCCAAACGGCTCCTAGTCAGTCCGACCAATTCGACCCGTCCAACCGGTGACCAGTTCGACTGGTTCGACCGGTGACCGGTCTGACCGATTTGACCAATGGACCGATTGACCGGTCCGACCATTGATAGATCAAGGGTCAGGTTAGGTCGGGTCAACGGGTCGGATCTCAGGTTGAGTCAAGTCACGGGTCGAGTCAGGTCACAGGTCTAGTCGTCGGTAGGGTCGGGTCACCGGCCGATGACTGGCCAGCCAATTGTCGCCGGCGGTGACATCATCCGGCGACCGACTGTTGGATGACATCACGGTGATGTCACCACGCACGGCTCATCGACCGGCGCGTGCCGGTTTGCCAGCTAGCACACGTCGCGCACGTGCCAGTTCGCCGACTTGTGCGTGTGGCGCACACGCTGGCTTTGCCAGCGCTTCAGGCGCGTGGAGCCCACGCGCCGCGAATTCTCACCACGATTGTGGGCGCGTCCGGCATCGTCTGACAGCGCTCAACCCATCGCCGAACTCGTCTCGACAATCTCTTTTACCCTGTATATTCAGAATTTAATTTTGACCAAAAAATTATTTTGAAAAATGGCCAAAACCGTATGGATGCACGTGATCCCGAACCTGTTCTTCGCTTCGGTTCAATTTCGAGTTTTTTATATGGCAATTCCGACTATCAAAGATCCAAACAGTGTAGATGTCATACTCTTGATCTCAATATCAAATGGTAAATGAGAAAACTCGATGAAAAATAAGGTAGAAATCACAATCGGGCTCCGATACCAATGTTAAAATTCGAGTTGGCAGAAGATGACTTACTTGATTCCGATGTGTGAACAGCAAATAGCCTTGGAACGAACGTTGAATTGTCAATGAAACACAAACAACACTACATCATGTTAGTCTGGATGCAATCACAAGGAAAACACCTGATTTCCACGGCGTAAATGCCGATTGTTCTTGCAAAAGTGAAAATGGAATGCCTTCTTCTTCTTTGGAAAGGGAGAGAAAATTTTGGTGCGAATGATCTACCAACCGGTGCCAACAAGTGTCTACAAAAGACTTATACACGACACCCTTCATACCCTTTCAATTGTGTCTTTCCAACGTAGCATATCAAGTCCAAATGGTGCGATCCAATCACACCCCATCATGGACATACCAGCAAAAGTACTACAGTTGTTATTCTAGGGCATTGCATATTCTTCATTCATCACATATATATTCAAAAGTTGGCCTGTCCAATGGTTTTGTGAAATTATCTACTAGTTGTTGTTTTGATTCTACAAACTATATGCATATATCAACATTGTTAACATGATTTCTAACAAAATGATGTCTTACCTTGACATGTTTTGCTCTTGAATGTAGAATTGGAATCTTGGTTAGATTTATAGCATTGGTGTTATCACACATGATGGGAATATATTCCTAATCTTTTCTAAAATCACTTAATTGTCGTTTCACTAAATGAGTTGAGCAATACAACTTCCAAGAGCAATATACTCAGCCTTAGTGGTTAAGAGAGCGACTAAATTTTATTTCTTTGAGAACCAAGATGTTTCCGACCATTTGATATGTACCTGATGTACTTTTTCTATTTATCTTAATAGAGCATGACATGGGTATCTCAATTTTCTTGCATCCCTCTAGACCAAATTTCTTTACTATTTCCCTTGCATACTTCTCTTGATGTATGAATGTGCTTTTAGGAGTTTGCTTGATTTGAAGTCTAATGAAGAAATTTAGTTCCCCAATTAGGCTCATTTCAAACTCATTTTTAATCATTTTTGCAAAATCTTACACATTACATCATTAGTAGATCCAACAATTATATCATCAATGTATATTTGAACAATAAGCAGATCTTTACCTTTTCTCTTAATAAAATTGGTGGTGTCTACCTTACCTTTTTCAAATTCACGATCTCTTAACAAATTACTTAATCTTTTATACCGAGCTCTTGGTGCTTGCTTTAGCCCATAGAGTGCCTTCTTGAGACAAGACACATCATCAGATTTTCCCATTTCTTCAAAACCTAGTGGTTGTTACTCAACACACACCATTTCTTTGATATATCCATTCAAAAATGCACTTTGATATATCATGAAAGTAGGCATAGGCTAATAACAAGTGTATAGCTTCTAGCCTAGTAATAGGTGCATAAGTTTTATCGAAATCAATACCTTGTTTCTATAGATATCCTTTAGCAACTAGTCTTGTCTTGTTACGCACAACATTACCTGTTTCGTCAAGCTTATTTCTGAAAACCCATTTGGTTCCTATTACAGTCTAATCTTCGGGTCTTGCAACTAGTTCCCAAACATCATTGACTTTGAATTGATGTAATTCTTCTTGCATGGCTTCAATCTAGCTTTCATCGTTGAGAGCATCTTCGACTTCCTCGGGTTCAAATTGAGATATAAGAGCCAATGAATTAATCATACCTTTGAGAGATGATCTCGTTTTGATTTCTTCATCCATGTTCTCTATTGTTTGTTCCTTGGGATGCTCAATCTTGAATCTCCAATCTTCATAAGATTGACCTTGATTTGAAAGACTAGCTGGGGTTGTGGTTGCTGCTGTCAATGAGCAATCGGTGTAGATATATGTATGAAGTCTTCACAATCATCAATTTGTATTCCTTCATGATCATTCATGAATTTCACATTTATGGATTCTTCCACTACTTTTGAATTTTTGTTAAGGACTATATATGCTTTACTTGTTGTTGAGTATCCAAGAAAAATGCCTTCACTAGCTCATGCATTAAACTTCCCGATATTGTCGTTTGCATTCTTTAGAATGAAACATTTGCATTCGAACAAATGGAAGTAATATAGAGTAGATTTTCTTCCTTTGTATATTTTACAATGAGTCTTTTCTACCATCGGTCTCAGTAATACTTTATTGAGAGTATAACATGAAGTGCTGATAGCTTTAGCCCAGAAATAAGTAGGTGCACCACTTTCGATCAACATCATTCTTGCCATCTCTTCTAGTGACCGATTTCTTCGTTCAACTACTCTATTTTGTTGAGGAGTGTACGTAGTGGAGGAGTTGTGTTCTACTTCATTTTCATTGTAGTACTTAGCAAAACTTTGGTTGTCAAATTCTCCTCCATGACAAGTTCCAATGGTAGTGATGTTGTATCCCTTCTCATTTTGAACTTGTCGAGCAAATTTCTCGAAAAATTGAAATGCCTCATTCTTATGTGATAAGAAAATTACAAAAGTAAATCTTGAGTAGTAGCATTATTTCTTTCCACCTAGACTGATAGTTCGTGTTGGTCCAAATAAGTCCATGTGTAGTAACTACAAAGATTTATTAATAGCAATAGTTTTAGTAGATTTAAAAGAATTTCTTACCTATTTTCCCAGTGTACATGCATTACATGTATCACACTTGCTATAATTGATTTTTGGTAACCCACAAACTATATCTTCGGAAGATATCTTTTGAATTTGCTTTGCATTGATGTGACCTAATTTCTTGTGCCAAAGATCACATTCTTCCTTGATAGGCATTAAGCAGTATGCATCCTTAAAGTTGATATCAAGTAGGTAGATGTTGCCATACTTGTTTCTAGTGAATATTTTTGACTTGTCCTTGGTGCTGCCTATGCACTTACTTTTCTCGAAGTTGATTTTGTATCCTTTGTTGGAGAGTTGACTTATACTAAGGAAATTATGCTTTAGATTTTGTGCAAGTGAAACATCTTCAACAACCAGATTTCCCAACATGATGTCTCTTTTCCCGATGATTCTTCTTTTATCTTTTCCTCCAAATGTTACCGTGCCACCATCTATGGATGTGAGTGTTACGAACTTGCTATTATCTCCAGTCATATGTATGGAACATCTGCCATCTAGATACCACTTGTTTTTCTTTAAGATAACTTGAAATCAAAGTAGATTTCATCTTTTCTTTGGTACCCATATAAACTTGGGTCCTTTTTGGTTAAATTTTGGTTTAGGATCAAAAGACTAGGTAGTTTTTCTGAATTCCCTTTGTTGTTTCAAGCAGTCCATTTTGAAATGATCGTATCCTTCATAGTTCGAGCACTCAGGAAATTTCTTGCCAATAGCTTTAGTAAAGTGTTTGGTGAAATGAGATTTGTAAAAGTGAACCAAAGGTTTGCGTTTTCATCTATCTTCGATTTTTGGAAAAGGATTCGACTCTTTTTCATTTCCTTCACGTCCAAGACCACTCTTGTTATAGTGAGGAATTTGAATAAAAAGAATGTGATGTAGAGTTTTTGAACCAAGAGAAAATTTGGTGCATATTTTTTAAATCCCATCCTTGACATTCTCAGTTTTAGCCTCCAGGAGCTTTACTTGATTTATTTGAGAATCAAGCTCTTTCTTCAGGTTGTCAATGAAAGTTTTGTCGGTGAAGTTTTCAGTAGTAAGATTATGAACCTCCTTTTTTAGAGTAGAAATTCATTTTAAGCTTTTTGATGTTCTTCAAACATTTTCTTTAGAAAATCTTTCAATTTATCATAAGACAATTCCAAATATTTTACCTTATCTTCTTCTAGTTCGGAGTTAGTTATGAGACAAAGATTTGATTCTTCTTCATCACTTGATTTACATTTGGCATCAATCCATGTTTCAACTTTTAGTGCCTCTTTCTTTTTCTTGAACTTCCTTTTCTTCTTCTTCTTGATGGATGGACATTCTAGTTTTATATGGCCAGGTTTCCTGCATTCATAGTACACCACATCCTTACCTTTTGATTCTTCCTTGTTCTTGTAAGGCTTCTTCTTGTTAGGATGCTTAGAGAATCTTTTTAGTTTTCTCCTTTTCTCATAAAGCTTATGAAATTCTTTGTCAGTAACACCATGTCTTCATCACATTCTTCATCATCAAAGGATATTTCCCCACTTGTATCATCATGGTTAGCTATAAATACAATAACTTTCTTATCTTTGGAGTTGCTTTCTTTATTTTGAAGCTCAACTTGATGGGACATAAATGTTCCTATAAGCTTGTCTATTATGATTGGTTGGATCCTCATGGTTTCCCTTAGTGAGGTCTTGATAGTACTTCATTCCTTAGGAATAGCTCGCAGTAGTTTGCTTACTTTCTTAGGATCTATGTATATTTTTCCTTGAAGAGCAAGTCCATTCACTATTTCAGTGAATCGTGTGAACATTTGAGTTACTGTTTCATTGAACTTCATCTTGAATAACTCATAGTTCCTAAGCAAGATGCTTAGATTCGTTTCTTTGACTATTTCGGTCCCTTCAAACGTCAACAGGATGCGATCCCATATTTCCTTCGTTGTATCACAAAAAGAAACTCTATCAAACTCAGAAGGCAGCAATGCACAATACAAGAGGTGTTTAGCTTTAGCATTTAAACGGCTGTTTTTTTGAGATTCTTCTACATTATTAACAATTGCTGCATCTTGACCCTCTTGGCGGACAAGAGCTGTTACTTTAGGACCATTTGCAACTACATCCACATATCCAGATCTGCGACTTCAATGTACGATTGAACATTGTAGTAAAAGAATTGCCAAGGTTAGCCATAATAAAAGATCTTTGTACTAAGAAGTAATTCATTTTTGATAACGAGTAACAGAGCTTTGATATCAATTATTAAGGCTAACAATACAACTTAGAGGGGGGTTGATAGATTATTTTCAAGCTTTGATGATCTTTTGTAGAAATCAACTAAATGTTGAGTGAAGACCACCTTGACCTAATGTTTATGAGAACACTAACTAACTGTATGCCAATGTATGTAAACAAATGTGAAATAGTGGGGCACAGAGAGTTATAGTTGTTCGGTTTTACAAGAAAGCCTACGTCTGCTCTTCATACTAACAACCTCAAGATGGGCTGGATTCCACTAACAATCTACTTGGAAGGTTACAATCGGCTAGCACCAATCCTTTACTTGATAGATCATACTATTTGGATTAGGTTGCTGCTCTTACACTTGTACACTTAATCCTTAGCACAATTGCTGAAACGGCACGACAATCATAATGGTAAGATAGAAAGCTTTTAACTAAGAACAACAGTACGAAAGCTACTTTAGATCTTTATGGTCATCTCTTTTATACTCTTCCTCAATCTGTCCGTTAAGAATGATCCAAAGAAGCAAATGACCATCGGAAAGTTTTCGTTGAGCTGTTGTCTAGGAAGGGATTGCCCATGCAGCTTCTTCCTAGGACTTCTGCAGACTAACCAAAAATAGCAACTGCCACTATCTTCTCACTGCAGTCTCTGTCTAACCTATCAGACACTCTAGCTACTCTGTTATAAGCTGTATTCTGATTCTGCTGCTGTGTGAATCCAAATCTTTCAATGGCCCTTTAGCTGACCCAGTGAACATCAACTAATGTACTTAGTTGCTACATCGCCATCAATGTGATCTTTACTGTTCCGATATAAACATCATCAGTTTATGATCATTCGGTCGACTAATGTTGTTTGCTACAGCAGGACCTTTGCAAACATCTTTCTAATGGATCACACCCATGGACATTGCTTAGTCCTTTGGTCCGAACATCTGTACATAACATAGTACGTTAAATACTAAGGATAGTTTGGGCATCATCAAAATCTCTTGAAGATATTTTCTCCAACAAAATCAATAGGTATTCATACCCAAATAATATATATATATATATATAAACGGGAGTAATCTAATCTAATAAAGTTATTAATTGTCTTAGGAGATAAAGGAATGACAAACAATATCCCCAACATCCAATATTATCTCTAATAACATATTTTAATAGGGAACTCTTTAATATTTATAAATATAAAGCCCATAAAAATCAGGACCTGTGAGAGAGGGATCCGGAAAATTTCGTGCAAAATGGACAGATTCTCGAAAACAGAATTGCAGGGAGGAGGGGCAGGAAAACAGGGGATGCTTCAGCTTGGAAACAGGGAGCAGTCAAAGTAAACGCCTGCTGGTGGGGACCATACTGTCTAGTGTCAACGTTCGTTGAGGGACAGATGATGCTACCTACTCGGTGGACTTGCGTAGGGAACAGGTGTAGAAACGCGTTTGTGTCTGTCGGCTTTTCTTTATTCGTTTGCGGATTTCTTGGTGCCAATTTACGTTACGCCGGCCAGGCCAAGAAAAATCAAACTTCAATGGATAGGATAAAGCCAGCTTAGGGAAGTTAATGCAAGAGCATCGGGCTCTATCGATTAAGCCTCAAACTTCACTCAAATTTCATCAATTGAGCCGACCCATGCGCTATTCAATTTGGGGTGCAATTTAATTATGTGGTTCCAAGAATGAAGTTTCCAAATCATGCGACATGGTTGCTGATTTACAAGTTTATTGCTAATTTCAATACTCCCTATCAATAACTTAATGACTAGAGGCTGTTTTGGTCAATTTCTACCGTTGTTTGAAGACTTTCTACGGGGACTGTTTAGCTTTCAAGACCGGTGCACAACTTTGGAGAGTCTTATCAAGTTTCAAAGCACCTAATAATTAGTCACCCGGATCTAAGTCTCTTTATTTGCAGCTTTTTATAAGTTTTTATTGTGGTGTTGCTTTTAAGACTCTTAATTAGTTGAATTCCCCAAGAGTCTGGTTCGGTTTAGGAATTCGAAAAGTCTTTTTCTATTATCAAGTATTATCTCTATCGGTAGTGGTGTAATATCATTTCTAAGGACAATGATTTGAGTATATGAATATATTAACTTTTTCTTTATTGTGAGGGAATATCTTTGGGAGTGAATAGCTCCTATCTTAGTTTATTTATCCTTGGAGAGTGTATTACTCCTAGATGTTAAACCAAGAAACCCTTTATCCTTGACCGGTGACTTGTCTTTTAGGCCATGGTCCCAAAGTCCTTCATCCTTGGTGGATGATTCGTCCTTTAAGCCTCGGTCAGGATTACTTAGCTAGGGGTACGTCCTTTAAGCCTTGGTGGTGAAAAGAAATAAAACAATTTACTTAAATTTGAATTTGATTGCAAATATTCTACAGTACTATCAAAAAGCAAAATAGTATAAACTATAGAATTAGAAAATATGATGAATTAATTATGAAATATGAAAAAAATACAATAATATGTTCAAAAATAGAATAAAAACCAAATAAGCAATATATATATATATATATCTTACATTAAACTTAAAGGAAAAATAAGAAGAAAAAAGGAAAAAGACATGAGTAAAATGATGAAAAATGGGCACTCGCTTTACTTCAAGTGGTATTGATGAAAATAAAAAGAGGAAAAAATCCGAAAAGATTTAAAATTAAAAGGAATAACAGAAAAAGCAAACTGCAGGCACATGGAATTTATCCATCGTGCACGTTGGGTGAGTACCATGGCCCAACTCCACTATATATATAATCAACATATGACGCACGGTAAATCCTGATAGTCACCTTGAGTTTTCTCTTTTGGTATTGCACACTGATACATTTGAAAGTTTTCATTTTTTTCTTTTTTCTTTTTTGGTTTCACTGTGAGTTTTGCTATGCTAAGAGTGGTTTGATAGAGATTTTTAGGCTCACTTATTTTTTTATGGTGTAGTCAATTGCCAGGTTAGCTTCCACTAAGACTCAAAACCAAGACCATAAGAGGAAAAGCAAACTCCCTTGTCATCTACAACAACAACTTCGACCCAAAAATAAAAAATAAAAAAATAAAAATCTACAACAACACCTTTTTGTTAGATTTCAATGTAAATAAATTGTCAAAATTTTACAACAATTAAAAGAGATCCTATTGAGTATTTCATAAATGAAAATCTACCGCAAATGAGCACCACATGAGCTATGCTCTATATCTTCTCCAAATAAAAGAAAAATAAGCACCACATTGTATGTTTACTTACCCATTTCTTGAGGGATTGTCCTACATGAAATGGGTCAGATAATTGGTAAACCTATGAAAATGGGTCATAAATCAATTTATAATACATATTTGATGGGCTAAGTCATTATTTGGATAAGTGATGTACAATTAATGTGTTATAAATAAGTTTAAAATGACAATACCAAAAAAATAAAATATATATATATATATATATATATATATATATATATATATGAGTATTAAATGGGTTCACAGTTTACCCAAGCCTAACTCACATTTGTAGCTCTCTCTTTGCTCTTTATGAGAATATAATGGACTCGTCATACTGTTCAAGTTAAGAGAAGTCGAGGGCTCGCAAAAGAGCCTGACATCACCCCTATTAAAAAAAAAAATAAAGATGGCTTTTTTCCCATTATTTTTTACTTTTGTTAGCATTGAAAGTTTCATTTATTAGTTATTGGAGTATATCTATCCTTGCATGACATTGTTATTTTTACATAATATTCTAAATTCTTATCATTGCAATTCACGGTTAGTATAAATCATCTTCTCTAATATTTTACATTTCATTTGATAAAAATTACAATCGTCACATTATTTATTGTTATAATTTTATAAATTCACTACCAAATACTTTAATAGGAGGTCGAGTTGTGTTCTCATTGGAAGGCAGATGGACCGGCCCAACCCTGCCAGTCCTAGTCCGGTTCCCAAGGGGATTGGGTCGGTGTTGGTCCTGAAATTCCAGGACCAACACTGTGCGGGTTGGTCCTCGGTTCTAAGAATTTTTGGTTGGTCCCACCCTGAACCAACCCTATATATTATATTATATTATTTATAATTCTTTTATATATTCAAACCTAAGTAAAATGTCTTTTATATTATATTATATTGAGATGTTCTATCAATAACACTAATAGTAATTTTAATTTAAAACTTTTGTTGAGTATTAATTATGTGTCGTTTGTTTTGCTTTCGGGTGTATAGAAGTTCAAGTGAATTAACAAGATGTGAAGTTATATATTGATGGTTTTTTTTTTTTTTTTGGTAAATGTTATATATTCATGGTTTATATTAAGTATTTTGAATTTTTTATGGTTTAATTGTATTTTGCTAATGAATTTTAGATGCACTTTGCTTTTCAATTTGTGTCAAATGGTAAAAGTTTTTGAAAAGTAGAGTAGTACTACGGTTTCTACGGTGATTTGCTAGTCAAGTGGTGTGAAGCTCATTTTTTGGTTGAGTTGACTCTACATAATCAAATGCAGAAAAACGCTTTTGTATATGATATTATGAATATTAAAGATAGATGATTACAAGAACTTTCCATCTTGTCCCATATCTCGATGAGCGGTTAGCATGTACGGAATTTCTATTATTGTATCATCTTAAATTTGCTAAATATGTATTGGTATTTATAGTTTAGTTGCACAATACCGCATTGTCGATGGATGTGTAATTTGAATTTGTAGGTTTGCTTTTTTAGGGAGTATAAAAAATAAGATGAAAAAAATTATTGATCGGTCCCGGATTGACCTTGGAATCGGACGGAACCCATTGGGTCGGTCCTTGGTCCCAGGCTCAATAGGGTCGGTCCTCGGTCATAAAAATTGAGGACCGACACTGTACGAGTTGGTCATAGGGTTAGGGGATGGCCCGAACCAACCCGGACTATGCTCATCCCTAATTGAGCCAGTGTTGGGTTTCAGTGGGTCTTGACTGTGGATACAAAGTCTTGAACGATCTCCCTAAGGATGTCATGTTCGATATTGGCTCAATTTACTTGACCGAGTAATTTGGACGAGGGGCCAGATGCTATCGGAATAAGTGGCGCATGAGATGGACTGATCAAGTGCGAGGACTTTGGCAGCCCTCGGTCCTTCCTTTACGGCACATGCTGCTTTCACTGTCTGTCTTTACCCAGGTTAACGTGTTTGTTCGCCTTGACTAGAGAAAACAAAATAGTCGTTTCACTGGTGCTCCCCGATTGGCTGATTTCTAAAATTTTGTATACAACAAAAATGGAATTTCTTCTGTGGTCAAATACGTAATGTCTGTACCGAAATTCGACAAAACCACGTAAACCTTTTGTACTCGTCCTTTGTTGATTTCTCCGGTAAGCTTCAATCAAGGGTAATTCATACTCGAGCAATATGTACATAAAAGAAAGTGATCTCATCTAACAAGAAAATTATTTATCTTTATCTACCAAGGGCACTAGTTGTATTAGGAGCTAATGAAATATCAAATAATTTCCCTAAAATCTAATAATATCTCTAATAATATTCTCTAATAATTCCTCAAATATCAGTAAGTATACTTAGAACAAAGCTCATAGACATGATGATCCGTGAAAGAGGGATCTGGAAAATTTCGTGCGAAGGGGGCAATTCAAGAGCAGAGAATCGCCGGTCGGAGGAGAAAAACAAGGGATAATTCAGATTGGAAACATAGTCAAAGTAAACTCCTGGTGGGGACGATTTTGTCCGTTGCCTACGTTATTGTGGGACTGACGATGCTACTTTTTTGTGGACTCATGTGTAGCCAATATGATCAAACTTCGATAAGATGGGATGTGACCAGCTTTGGGAATTGGAATCTAAGCTTGTCAATGATGAAAATAAAGATGGTTAAATAGTGGCCAAATCCCAAGTGCAATTTGGAGTTACGATGATTGAGAAACTTCAAGAAGGGTGAGTTCTCATGTTTGGTCCATAATGGTCGCACCCACTGGAGCCAAGATTGAATCAGAGATAAATTTGGTTCTCATGTGATAGGGGCCTTTTTTATTGGATTGAAGATGAGTTCAGTGGGTAGATAAAATTTTGCTGAAAATATCACATAATCTCTGAAAATGTCTCAAATTTTTTATGGACTTGGGCCAACTTAGCGTTTGAGAACAGTATAAATATTATTTTTCTCAAGTTATTAGGTCAAAAATTGAGATAGAAAGAGTTTTAGTTTTTTGATCCACCTTTTGTAATTCTTAGATTTCTATAGTGGATTTTGTTTATTCTCTCTCCGTGATTTATTCCTGATGGATTTATAAGATGGGCTCAAGGTCCATCCGTTCAAGTTATTTATAAGATGGGCTCAAGGTCCATCCGTTCAAGTTGGGCCCAAAAGGGCCCGGCCCACGGGAATAGGGCCCGTGGAGGGGGAAGGTATAAAGGGAGGAGAGAGAGAGAGAAACGTACCTTTTGGCACAATCAACGTACGCTTCTCTCCCCGCGTTTTCTCTCCCGAAGAACACGTGGGCATACGGCTTCCAATTTCTTCCCTTCAAGGCTTCATCGACCGGATTCTCTTCCTCCATTAACGACGGTGTTTAATTTGTGGTTAACAAGGTACGCTCGAACTGTGTGGTGTCTTTAGGATCGGTGATACGTGTCGTTTTTCTTGGGCTTCGTCTTCCGCTTGATTTAGGGATTCGATTCGGTGTCGAATCCGGTTTCCGGGGATCCGTTTTTCCCAACATTGGTATCAGAGCCCTAGTTCACGTTTTTTCCCGATCAATTCTGATGTTTTTGATTGATTTTTCGCGAAATCACTTCGGCCGTACGGAACCGGGCGAAAATCCCGACACCCGAGCGCTTTTCGGCCCTTTTTTCTGAGATTTCGTAAGTCGAAATAAAATTCCAAAACACTTTGGGAGAAGCGCGACGTCGAGCCGAGTCCCGATGTGTCGACCGCCGCCGGAAGCCACCGCACGCGCCCCACGCGCGGCCGGAAAGCGGCTGCGCGTGGGCGCGCAGCGCTGAAAGCGCCGCCCGGCGCGTGCGCACGCGCGCCCGGTCGGCGAACCGCGCGTGCACGCCGCCGGCCGGGCGAACCGGCACGTGCCGGTCCGCGGACCGACGCGTGCTGGCGTCACGTGATGACGTCAGCGTGACGTCATCCAACGGTCGTAACCGTTCGGATGACGTCAGCGTGACGTCACGTGATGACGTCACTGATGACGTCATCACCGACAACGTTTCGCCGGACGGTCACCGGCCGGCGACCCGACCGGCGACCCGACCCGACTCGCGGACGAGGCACGCGCCCGGCACGTGCCGGATGACGTCTGCGTGACGTCATCCCCCGCACGCGTGAGGCACGTGCGGTCGGTCCGCGCGAGCGGTCCGATCGGCCCGACCGGTCCGACCTGTCCGACGACCGAGGAGCGTTGACCCGCGACGACCGTTGACCGTTGACTGACCGTTGACCGTTGACCGAACATTGACCGCTGACCGTTGACCGAACGTTGACCGTTGACCGTTGACTTTGACCGTTGACCGTTGACCTGAAAAAAAAAAAAAAAAAAAAGGAATTTGTTTTCTTTTTAAGTCATGCCTATATGGGTTATAAGTAATCCATTTTTAATTCTGCATTTGTTGCATGAATTTTGGAAAATTATGTATTTTCTCTTATATTAATTATGGATTATAAGTGATCCATTTTTAATTCTGCATTTGTTGCAGGAACTATGATGCGTAATGCAAAGATACCTGCAATCCCGAGAACACATGAGGAAAATGCAAGACTTAAGAGGCTGATGAAAGAGTTAGCTGATTATCGGTGGCATGACGGTGATTTAGTATCACATGTGGTCGGGGTCGATCGGATGATACAGAAATCATCGGAATGGTTATCTTATGCCGGATTTTGAGAAGGTGCCGGCTTTGATGAACACTCTTCCACCTGAATGGCAAGCGGTGTTGGATCGGCTATGGGAGGTCAACGTGGTCCGGGTTATAGGAGGCTGGTGGAAGCTTTTGTGAGAAGCACTATAGGATTGAGTTGGCCAAAACTTCAACCCTTAGATTAAGCGCCACATGGCGCCGAGTGAATGCGCCTTGGAGGCGACATGAAAGCTCTTCAAAAGTTTTTCCATGGTTGGCAAATGTGCCTTCGGTTTTCTCGAGATGTTTTGGTGATAGATTAGAAGGGACATTCCCTATTTATTTCTTTGATTGATTATGTAATATTTACTACACGATTGTTGTTGATGTAACAATTGATATGTTAGTCGTATCATGTGAAAGCATTGTTATTTTATTGGTTATTATTTTTTATTTGCTTTTCCGCTATTCTTTGGTTTTGTGGGTAATTAGGTTGTGGGTAGTAATAGAAGTTTTTGTAACTTCATAGAATTTATTTGCATAAGATAATTATATTAATAATAATTTTAAGTTAGGATTTTTGGAGGATGATTGGAAACATAGTGACCTTTTGATTCGAAGCCTTACTTGAAATTATTTATTAATATGATGGGTCTATGCAAATAGGGATGCATAAATGATAGGCATTAATTATTCGTGCATGTATGTACGATGTGTTCGAACGATAGTTCGGCAACTAAGAATGTAATTGCGATATGAACGGCAATAATTGTGAAATATTGAATATGAAGATTCAATATGTGCTGGAAAAGCAAGAAACACTAGAAGCTCTTGACCACATTATGGAAGATATTGAGGGTGTCGTGCACCACCTTGAGCTAGTAGAGGACCGCCTAACGGTATTTGAGCTGTAAATAGACATTTGCTATCTTTGGTTCTAGCTCGAAAGGGCTTTGTGCTCTAAGCACAAGCGTATTGATTTGTTCAATATGTGGGAATGCAAAGGATCAAGTCCTTATTGCAAGAAATCAAGAGTTAACCAACACAAGAGAGGAAAACGTCCTCAAGTGAAGAAAATGTCAAGAGTGATGTGTTAAAATTGTGACAAGAGAGGTCACTATGCTCATGACTGTCGTGAGCCAAAGAAGCTATACACCTCTTGTACATTTGAGAACTTTGCTTATGTGTTAAGTTCTGCATTATAGGCTGAATCTAATCCTTTGTGGAATGTAGATTCATGAGCGACAGACCATGTAGCAAAGGATAGAGGATCCTTCGTGGAATTCCGACGATACCAATTGGAACTAAGTGGATCTATATTGGAAACAACTCTAGAGCTGATGTAAAGGAATTGGCACCGCCAATTGAACATGCATGGTGGACGCATCTTGATGTTCTATATGCTCGGAGATTCGTCGAAATTTAAGTGTAATGTCTTAGTGTTGGTTAAGCTTGGTTTTGATATGAACTTCCATAATAAAGGTGTAGATTTGTGTTTAGATACAAACTACTATGGTTGTGGTCACTTTCTAGATGGTTTTATTGTACTAAACGTTGATTTGTGATGATGTCAATATGTTATTCCCTTGTTTCACGTCTTCTACCTTATATGATAATGATGTGATTGTGTGGCATGCTAGACTTGGTCATATGGGCCAACAACATATGAAAAGACTAGCCAAAAAGGGCTTGTTGGGCAATATTGAAAAAGTTGATTTGTCCATATGTGAGCATTGCCTAGTAGGGAAAATGACAAGGAGACCATTTGGAAAAGGTAAAAGAGCTGAATTTCCTCGGCATTTAATCCATTTGGGCATATGTGGTTCAATGAATGTGAGCGGAAGGCAATGGGCTGTTTGTTTCATCACTTTTATAGATGATTCTACTCGATTCGGATATGTCTATTTGATTTCTCATAAATCGAGGCATAAGTTGTTTCAAAATGTTTATGAATCTGGCAGAAAATTAATTAGACAAGAAAATAAAGGTATTTAGATCCGATCGAGGTTAAGAATATTTATCGATAAGTTCAGAAAATTATGTGATGAAAAAGGAATAGAAAGATACTTGTCTATTCCATATACTCCTCAACAAAATGGTGTTGCGGAGAGAAGAAACAGAACCCTCTTTGGAATGGTTAAGTCCAAGATAGCGCATGCTAACTTACCTATCACTTTTTGGAGTGATGTGTTGTTAACTGCTGCCTATATACTTAACCGGGTGCCTTTCAAATCGGTTATTTCCACTTCATATGAGTTATGGACAGTTAGAACACAGGACTTAAGTTTTCTTAAGCCATGGGGTTGTGCTACCTATATTCATGAGTCCTCTCACAAGTTTGGGAAATTGGGTCCCAAAGAAAATAAGAGTATTTTCATGAGATACTGCGAACACTCAAAAAGGTATGTGTTCATAGGTGAGCAGGAAAGTGGGAGTATAACTGAATTTGAATCACGGGATGTCACATCTTTAGTGGATGAATTTTCTAAGAGGGGCGAAATAAGGGAAAATAACTCCCTATTTGAAACCTTGGATCAAGATAATGATGTCAGTGGAGTTCGTTCAAGTGGGAGTAATATGAGATGTAATGAATTGAATTCAACTCGTTCTCAATTGCAACCATCTGATGTGACGACATCATCATTACCTAATCCAAGTGGGAGCATGATGGGGAATGATGTGTTAAGTGTACAATCTCCCATACGGTGAACAAGTCGCCAAAGTATTCCCCGTCGATGTTTTGACATTGAAAGGGAAACTTTTATGGTTGCTCCACAAGATGAGGATGAGCCAAGAAATATTAATGAGGCTCTGACCTGCCCTAATAAGAAAAAAATGGATTCATGCAATGAAAGAGGAAATGAAGTCAATGAAATCAAACCAAGTCTGGGAACTGGTTGATCTTCCAAAAGGACGCAGAGCTATAGGAACAAGTAGGTTCTCTAAATAAAGCGAAAGGCTGATGGCTTAATAGAAAGGCATATGGCTCGCATTGTGGCGAAGAGGTATAATCAACAGGAAGAAATTGATTATGAAGATACGTTTTCTCCTGTAGTGAGATTTACCTTGATTCGCATTATTCTGGCAATAGTAGCTAGTCTGGATCTTGAGTTACATCAAATGGATGTAAAGACTGCTTTCCTCAATAGAGAATTAGAGGAATGAACATATATGAAACTACCTGCTGGTTTCATAGTGAAAGGCCAAGAAGAAAAGGTATGTTGACTTTGGGGGTCGATATATGGCCTTAAGCAGTCATCGAGACAAAGGTATATACATTTTCATAAATGCCATAGTGGCATATGTTTTTACAATGATTGACGAGGATCATTGTATATATATCAATAGATCCAATGATCAATTTGTGATCATATCATTATATGTTGATGATATACTAATTGCCAGAAGCAATATGGAGTTGGTTAATACTATCAAGAGATAGTTGTCTTCTAACTTTGAGTTGAAGGATATGGGATGTAAACCCATAGACACTCCTATTGCAAAAAGGTGAAGCATTGAGCCATAGTCTCGTGTCCAAGGACTCCACAAGAGAAGGAACAAATGAAACATGTTCCTTATGCTAGTGCTGTTGGGAGCTTGATGTATGCTATGATGTGTACAACACTCGACATATGCTTTGCGATCGGAATGGTGAGCAGATACCAATCCAATCCAAGTCAAGCACATTGGAAAGCCGTTAAGAGAATACTGAGGTATCTAAAGGGGACTGCTGATTATACGCTGAGTTATTAAAGAAAAGGATCTGCAACTCAAAGGCTATTGTGATACTGATTGGAGAGGAGATTTAAATGAAAGAAAATCTACCTCTGGATTTGTTTTCTTACCGAATGATGGCACCATATGTTGGAGCAGTAAGAAACAAAAGTGTATAGCCTTGTCCACGATATAAGTTGAGTTCGTGGCATTATCAGCGAGTAGTATAAGAGAGTGTTTGGCTTAAGAGATTTTTGGATCATTTAGGTGTTATTAGAAGTGCTGCAGATTTATTGTTGGTTAAGCTTGTGGTAGCCAAGCAGCAAAAAGCGTATACCAAAGATCCAAAATATCATGGCAAGACCAAACCTATAGATACCAAATATAATCTTGTCAAGGATATGGTTGCATGAAAAGATGTGAACTTAGAGTACATACTACGCATGGAATGGTAGCAGATCCTATGACAAAGCCAATACCTAAAGATGTGTTTTGTGGCCATATGAAATCTCTAGGATTGCGTAGAGACTGATGTACTGAATATTGTAATTTCCCTAAATGTTCACAATATGATGAATTTGTGTTTTCATCATTAATGCCTATGAATCTTTGTTTAATCTTTATGCATCTTAATGCTTAGTGCATTACTTTTAAGTTGAGAAGTATGTCGGACAGATATAAGATTAGCCCACTCACACGGGTAATCGCCTCTATTTACTGTGTGATAAATAGAGATGAGACTGTTTTAAAGCTTATTATCTAGGTGATAATCGAGAGCTCAAGCTTAAAACACATATGTCGCCTTAACTAGGTGTTAAGATGAGGATATAATACTTACTATGTCCGAAAGTAAAAATACCCCACATGTTTTACTTTATCTGTCTAAGATGCCAGATGTGAGTTCTGATGAATTTCGTGAATGAGTAGATACGTGAACTCAAGTTAGACATTGGGTATGTCTAAACTATCATCTGTACGGTATTGAAGGTGTAGACATACGCTCCATGGGAAAGGAGTTAATACCGTAATACGTATTTCATACTACGTATGCATGAGACGACCAATAAGAGTGGCAAAAGTTTGATCTCAACTTTTATGTCGTGTGAGACTCTTGAGGAAGAGAGTTCCTCAATTTCTTAGTCCCCTCATGACTCTTACTTATTCTCTAGATTTCTATTTAGTGTTTGCTATCTTAGGATGTTGCCAATGGTCATGAGTTTGATTCGATCTAATGGGGCATTTCTAGAAAAGCAAGCTGGACTGAAATTGAGAGTTTGAAGGAAAGAGGAAGATCGATTTTAGAGAATCACATTGTAGTTTTGTATTCACCGGTTAACCAATTATGACTGTCTTTGTGATAATCATAGTTGTGAATACAATATATATATCATTGTTTAAAAGAGATCAAGAGAGATATAAATGTGATCGATCGATCTAGGGTACGCATACTAAATCTACTCGGAGTGTGATGCCCATTATGAGCTGCTATATATTCCTAACGAGATGTATGGCAACGAGCTCTCAAAGTATGCTGGTCGCACGGATTATTCACCGGTATGAATGTTGAAGAGAGGAAAAGAGGATTATGTTCGGCCCACCATGTTAAGTGAGAGTCTATGATGGATTTTTCTCTGATAGGGCTGAGTAAGGCCTGTCCGCCCATGTTGGTTTTGCACCACCATGTGCGAGTGGGAGATGATGGATTTATAAGATGGGCTCAAGGTCCATCCGTTCAAGTTATTTATAAGATGGGCTCAAGGTCCATCCGTTCAAGTTGGGCCCAAAAGGGCCCGGCCCACGGGAATAGGGCCCGTGGAGGGGGAAGGTATAAAAGGGAGGAGAGAGAGAGAGAAACGTACCTTTTGGCACAATCAACGTACGCTTCTCTCCCGCGCGTTTTCTCTCCCGAAGAACAGTAGGCATACGGCTTCCAATTTCTTCCCTTCAAGGCTTCATCGACCGGATTCTCTTCCTCCATTAACGACGGTGTTTAATTTGTGGCTAACAAGGTACGCTCGAATCTGTGGTGTGCTTTAGGATCGGTGATACGTGTCGTTTTTCTTGGGCTTCGTCTTCCGCTTGATTTAGGGATTCGATTCGGTGTCGAATCCGGTTTCCGGGGATCCGTTTTTCCCAACAATTCCTGAAAAGGTTTTTCACCTAAATCTGTGTGTTCCTTATTTTTCTCATTTTTAATTTCGTTATAATCTCAGCATCAGTCATCTATAAATTAAAATACCTTTTGATTGCTTATGTTGTATTGTGGGTCAATGAGGGGAATGTCATTGCTGCGCCACTTCCGTGGTATGTCTAAAGTAATTACCATGTCACAATTTTCTTTTGTTGTCCCCACTAAGTAGCGTCATCTTGCACAGAGTCGCAATCATGTGCGAGATTGTCTCTTTGAGTGATGACCAAGACTGATTCGACTTGACTTTCATAAATCAGTTTTTGTTGAAGCTTGAATCCAAATTTGACTTCTGTAAAATCCGAACTGATGAGCCTCAAACTTGACTTGGTGTCGTACTTAAACTCGTAAATATTTAGGCAAGCACGACTGGCATGATTTGTTTGCACGTGAAGAAGCAATTAAAACCTGATTTTGAAGAGGGGTTGAGAAAATGCTAAGCGCACAATTGTTTCAATCTTGAGCCTTGTGGGTCTCATTCTAGTTAAATCCATTTCTAAGTGGAAGGCAATGAACATTAGCTTCCTTCAATGGGGCTGTGTTTGGTCTCATTCACATCACAGCCTATCATAAATTTTTTGGTCCCCATGCACGACTATCTTTAGCTGACTTGACTTGTGAATGCAAATTCATCAAATCACTTTTTGATCCGGTGGTGGGTTTAGGTGGCTCTTGACTGCGGGTGCAAATTCTTCAATCTCTGCTAAGGATGTCATGTTCGATATTGACTCTAGTTACTTGACCGAATAATTCTGGTGAGTGGCCGGATACAACCGGAATAAATGGCGCGTGTGATGGACAGGGATCAAGTGTGCGGAATTCGGCAGCCCTTGGTCCTTCCTTAGGCAACTGCTGCTTTCTATTTGTACCCACGTTAACGAGTTTGTTCGCCTTGACTAGAGAAAACAAAATTGTTGTTTCAGTGGTGCTCCTCGATGGGCTCATCTCTAAAATTCTGTATAAGATGAAAATAGAATTTCTTCTATGCTTGGCAAATACGTAGTGTTTGTACCGAAATTCAACAAAACCATGTAAATCTTTTGTAATTATTCTTTGTTGATTTTTCTAGTAAGCTTCAATCGAGGCTAATTCATACTTGAACAATATGTGCATGCAAGAAAGTGATCTTATCTAACAAGAAAATTAGTTATCTTTATCTATCAGGGAAGCTGGTTTTATTAGGAACTAATAAATTATCAAATAATCTCTCTAAAATCTAATGATATCTCTAACAATATTTTTTTTATAATTCCTCAAATATCAAAAAATATACTTAGAACAAAGCCCGCAAACATGATGATACGTGAGTGAGTGATCTGGAAAAGTTCGCGCGAAATGGGTAATTCAAGAACAGGGGATGGTTGAGATTGGAAACAGAGAGGAGTCAAAGTAAACTCCGGCTGGGGAACGTTATGTCTGATGTCTACGTTATCGTGGGACTGACGATGCGATATGGCCAGCTTTGGGGATTGGAATCTAAGCTAGTCAATGATGAAAATAGAGATGGTTAAATATTGCCCAAATCCATAGTGTGGTTTGGTGTAACAATGATTGAGATTTACGCGTCAAGAAGGGTAAGTTGTTATGTTTGGTCCATAATCCTCGCAGCCACTAAAGCCAAGATTGAATCGAGATAAATTCGATTTTCATGTGAATGGGCCCGTTTTTTGTTGGATCAAAGATGAGATCAGTGGATGGACAAAATGTTGCTGAAGATAGACAGAAAAATACTGGAAGTGCTAAATATTATATGCGACGCTCACCTTAATCTCAAAAGTATTTGCCAAATCACTTAAGTGTCAAATCGGAGTAAAAACTGATCACTTAAGTACCAACGGCAAGAAAATTCGACTAAAAATAATGTGTCTTTTATAATTAAAAAATTTATATGACTTGTCAAATTATTTAAAAAATCCAGTCCACGTGTCATTTTCATGTGGCATACTTGGTACTAAAATGATTACATTTTAACAAACTAAAGTAATCACTTTAAATAAAATTTGGTACTCAAACGATTACTATTTACAACTTTTAGACAACGTCATTTAGGGTTTATATGCTGACTGAGGACTGAAAAACTGTTAGAATATGACCACATTGGATTTTCGGCGACCCAAATCGGAGTTAGCACTTAAGTAATCTTTTTTTTTCAAAGTGGCACTTAAGTGATACAAAAAAAAAAAAAAAAAAAAAAGACACTAAAATGAGCACCATACATAGCTTTTGGTATTTCTAATATCCTTCTCCCACCAAAAAATCACATAATCTCCATTAAAATGAAGTAATTTACCATGTCCCAATTTTCTTTTGTTGTCCCCGCTAACTAGTGTCATCTTGCATAGAGTCACGACCGAGTGCTAGATTGTCTCTTTGAGTGATGACCAAGACTGAATCAAATTGACTTTCATAAATCAGTTTTTGTTGAAGCTTGAACCCAAATTCGACTTCCGTAAAATCCAAACCGATGAGGCTCGGACTTGAGTCGGTGTCGCACTTAAACACGTAAATAATTTAGGGGAGCATGAGAGCTATCAATAATTTATTGATTAGCTCATTTGTAATTAGCGATGGAATGACAATTTTACCATTGACAAACTCAATATTATATTTCCACTTTCTTTTTAGATTTTACAAATGGATGCGTAAGCATATGTTGCCAATGAAATAACAATTTTATCGTCCACAAATCTAATAGTTGATTGACACTAACTTTTATATTTTACAAGTGGGTGCATAATTGTTAAGTCACCAATTAAATAACAATCTTACAATCCACTAACTCAATATTATAAAACCATTTATTGTGATGAGATTTAGTTTTAAGTGGTAAATATATAACTAGAACATTGTAAATTATAATTAACTAATATTGTTGCAAAATATCATCAATGTACACCGTTATTTGAAATTTCATGAATGGTATTACAAATTTACTATTGCAAGGAAAATTATTTTATTTGGGCTAGACGTTAGGTTAAACACTTGTTTGTGATTATAAATGACTCGTCATCGTCAAGAAACAAGAAAACAGCCGCCCTTCTCTTGTCTCGATGTAGCAAGTATCCTCTTGGAGGGGTAGTCGCAAGCTCAAAAAGCAAAGGAATGATTTTAAAGTTGCATTTGTTCCATAGAAAACACAAAATTTAGAATACATTTTTTCGAGAAATAATCTTTTGTGTTGCTTACAAAAATAAATGAATAAAATATATTCCCATCACAAACGAAAATAGCTAGGCATAGCTTGCTATCGATCATAAAACCATTTTCTATTGATTAACTTTTCTAACTGATATAACCAATAATTTTTCAAAAAATACATTTCACATCTTGAATTTATCTTAAAACAAATGCATCTTGAATTTCAAACAATATTACGGGCTCCAACGCCATTTTCCTTTTGTGCTACTTTACAGGGCATTGTTCGTGATAGTCACGTTGCAATTTTCTCTTGTTATATGGGCTACAAAGAGGAAGAAGTTTTTGGACACCATCGCAACGCTCATGAGCGCAGTTGAAAACTTGGCTGAAGCCGCTTTTAATCATCACCGACAAGCCCATCCCCCTCGTTGCGCACACACACTCTCTCAGTCGAGGTATTGCTCATGGCCGTGAGAACTCCTGTGGCACGAGCCTGAAGCTCAGGGTGGCTGCGCAGCCCTCTGGGATAGAGCTCACATCCATTGAAGCTCTGCCCGAACAGCTCGTTGGCATCCATGGCTGCGGCCATAGGACCTAATCTGCTCCACTGGTTGGGGTCGTCCAACCTCGATTTGGACCAGATTCCAGGCAGTAACCATCGTTGGGCTCATAATTGGGGTTTGGGTGACGCTCACGAACGACTCTTTAAGAGACGATCTTAGGCAATGATCTGAGGGAGATGATTCTATAATCCAACCATTTTCAAATATTTTCATTGGCACTTGACAGTTTTTTCATCCCTTAAAACTCTGGTTTACTTTCCAACATATTTTGGCCAAAACATTTTAGTTTTTAATTTTTAATTTTTTATTAATTTTAAGAACAAATTAAAGCGCCAGCATCATCTGCTATGAAAAAAGATAATGATGGTCACTTTCGTCCCTCGAGTAACTCCATCATATTTTCAGGACATTTGGTGAGGTCATTTTTATCCCCGGAAATGTGTACATTATCTTTCTTGGGATTTAGCCTGACATTTAAATTAGAATTAAGAAATTTTTATGTGCTTAAGAGAAATTATTTTTATAAAAAAACTATTACTTTTCTTTTAAAAGTTACCAGACGAAAGAGTACAAATCTGACTTCCAAGCCTTCAACAATCTCGGGAAGGAAAATATCGGCCAGGACTTTTTAACTGTTCAACAATAGAAATTGATCAAGTGAACAGCGACTAATTAGTATGAGACCAATGGTTCAGTTGAATTTTACTATTATACTGCATGATTTATAGCTGACAATAGCCCATCACAAGCATCTTTTGCTAAGGATTATTAACTCGCTCTCTTATCTCCATACACAAAACAATAGCAAGCTCTATCGACTAACTACAAATAGGTGACAGGAGGATGATGAGTGAATTTGTCACCTTTGCTCAGCCTATAAAGCCAAAAACCACAGCTCCTATACATAACCCTCAGCTGCTGCCGGGCGCTGCCGAGAGATCCAGCCACTAATCCAAAAGGAAATCTAGCTCATTAGGTAGAGTAACTCTTTTTCGCAGTAGGGACTCGATCGTCGGACATTTCCTCTTTCTTTCGCCTCTAGGTCTGGATCTAAATTGCTCATCTAACTCCTCAAAATCACCCTGAACCCAAGGAGCCAAATTGCTAGGAATGAGAATCATCCAACTCTCATGTAGTAAAAAGCCGGAATTTAACAGCAGTAAAATTGAACTTCAATATTTGAGAGAACGAGAGAATGGGGCTCACTGGAGTGTAAACATGGCTACTAGTTTTCTCGTGATGGTCTCTCACGTGCTTATACGCAAACTTCTTGCCACAATCCTGATGGCCGCATACAAATGGCCTCACCTCAAGATGAACAGCCTTCACATGCTGACGTAAATTTGATTTCTGTCAACAAGAAAATAATCAGCTAATGTACACTCAGCAGGCACACGATAAATGAGCTCACGGTCAACATCACATCTTACTATTGAAAAAATGCAGAGATAACCCTCAATATCACATTTGAATGCTTCTGAATCAGCCAAATTTTTCTTCTCATGCATGAGGAGATGCCGTTGGAAATTCTTCCTCAACTGCTTAGTCCCACATGTTGCAATTGACTAATTGGTGAGCCGACCGCATGTGCTCCTTCAGATAATCAACATTGCTGAGGTATTTCATGCACTCACAACAGAAAGCCTCCACAGTCTCTAGTTTGACTGCAGCAGTTGAAATCACGTTATTATCGAATAGCATGTTAAACAGCTCATAGATATCATTCGGTTTCACCAAGACACCTTCATAATTAAGTGACTCACCATGAGAATCCTCATGCTTTCGCAACTTCGATGCAAACTTGAAAACCTTTCCAGACCCAACCTCCAGACAAACATGCTGCTTCAGACTCTTACATTCACCAAACATTGATGGTTCCTCATCATTGTGAATTTCATTCAAGTGCCTCTTCATGTTCCCTTGATATGCAAATGACTTATCGCAACCATCAACAGGATAGCTGAAAATCTTGCCTTTATGCTGAAGAAAGTGACGAGCCAAATGTTATGTTCTCCTATAGCTGGCAGAGCAATCCTCTATAGAACACTTGAAAGGCATCTGCAAATGAATTTGGCATATTGACAAATAGATACAAAGCATACCAAATCTCTAGACATCAATAGGAAAAAAAAAAAAAATATGAACGATGCTTCAAACCTCAAGATAGAACATGCATGACCGAGGCTGACTTGATGGATCTTCTCAGGTGGTCCCCCGACCTGATACTAGTCCAATCAAGATACAAGATTGCAGCCTCTTGCATTTTGGAGTTCTTTTCGACGGGATCCAATGCTTCACGCCATTATCATATCACAATCAGATGAGCCAACATACTTTATCCTGCAAGGTCTTGATTTCAGTATAGGCAAACTCGCAGTAGACAAATGGAAAGGAACAAACAGCTTCATTTTTTCAACCAAAATCAAAACTTTTTTTATCATAAAATATCTACCTGTGAGACTAGAACACACTAAAAGATTGATGCTTTTTCAATGGTGCTTCCATTTTATGACGTTCCACAAGATTACAGCACTATATTTATGGGTAATCACCATTTGACGGCCCAGAAAATCATGTACATCCCCAACGATAATATCCGAATTGCTGTTTCTGACGCCTCATTAGAAGTTATAAATGTGAATATTTTGATGGCATAGACCACAACCGAGCATTGCGCATCAAAACCATTTGCTCAACAAGACCGGTGCGACCGTGATCAGGACCTGTCCACTTTACAAACTGTACCTCACAGTCGACCACCTCCATGACAGGTGTAATCTAATCGAAACTTGACTAAAATTTTCAAAGAACTCGCTTTCATGTTGCAGCATCAATAACAAAACGGAGAACTCAACATACCTCGAGCGAATGGCCCTGCATATGCTGCCTCAAGTACGTGGGTTTCTTAAAAGTGGCGCCGCATTCTTCGCTGGTATTATTAGCCTTCGCTCCCTTCTTCCCCTCGACACCCTGAGCCATTGCCGCTTCCACATCATCCTGGTAAAGACCGAAGCAACACGAAAACCACTTCACATCGGTCCCCATCGCGGCTTACATTCGAACCCGAGCATATTCCACAAACGCAAAACCAGCAATTGCCGATTGAACTAGTCAAATCGTAGCGCCAGAACTCACAGCCCAAAACGAACCGAGCTTCTTGGGAAGCATCGGAAGGCAATGAAGGGAAGAGAACTCACCTCGTGGCGCGACTGGATGTGAGAAGTGACGAGGGACTTCCTGGACCTGCAGTTCCCGCAGTGCTCGCGGTAGTAAAGCCACCAACTGGAAGAGACGCTTGGATCGGTGTTGTTCTGGGCCTAACTTGACTGGGTTCAAAGCTATGATCAGTTTGGGCCCAAATTAGGCCCGGCCCGGTAAGCTTTCCATCGAACGAAATTAGATCTGCGAACAGGAAGCTGATTGTTGCGTACATTATTAGATACAAGCATGAAGATGTATAGAGAGCAACCGTGAGGTTTTGTTGCAGAGATTGCTGAGGTAGATTTTCGTGAAGGATATGGAGGTTGACGACGGTTTGGAAGCACGAGGTAACAAGAAGTACTGGCACGAGGTACATTATTCTTGTTTTCTTTCATTCACTGATACTTGTCCTTCTTGACCTTTTCCTCTTACAGATCAAGAACCACCAGATTATACTCAAAACACTACATGAGTTTCAAAGCTACGATTTGAGAACAAGACACCCAGACTCCAGGCTGCACATAGACAAACTTAGCCATCAACCGTTTGAACTCTTACACAAACAACTGAGATCGGTCACAATCTCCAGCCTCCGCCTTTAACCGTTATAATCCACCATGACTCGTACATGGACTCGCAAGGAAACCAAGCGTGAAAGACTAACACGGTAGAAGCCTCGGTCAAGAATGTCACCAGAAATGAAGGTCGAGAACAATAACTCCAGATCATATACTCATCGCCCACTACCATGGGAATCACCATCAACGTAGCACAAAACGAAGAATTATAATGGTTAAGAAATGTATTTGGCCATTGTGAAAACATCAGAAGTCATGCTTAAGTGACTTGAAAAGGACAAAACTAATCCGCATTGAAACCTAATAAACATTTCGTCGAACAGATTGCAGTCAACCGATTGAGGAGCAAATTTTTTTCGATTTCAAACTCGTAATTGTGACATTACGCAAACGAAATTAACATGTGAAGTTCAGAATCAAATACATGACTCTAACATGACCGATCCTAATCGAAGCCAAATGATCTTTACATTCGCTTCACCTTCGCCAGAATCGCAGCATTATGGAGAATTGGAGATTGCCTCATCAATGGAGCCAAGCTAAGTTGCTGTCGGCAGTCCGATCAACTAAGAGAGCTCTCATGATCGTCGTCGTCGTCGGTTAAAATGAAGACCGGTAGAAGAGCTTCAAGCGAGTTCCGGCCACTTCAATCTTCACGGCCACGAAACAGAATTGAACAAGGGGCTTCCCGGGAGGCGGCCGTCCGGCGATGGCGGCGTCGCCTTGGGCGGTGATGAGCTAGAAATGAGAAAGAAGTCTCTGGAAATCGATTCCTGAGGGAAATCCGAAATGGGCTCCGATTTGGAAATCGAGGAGTGAAAGTTTATGGGCCAAGTGACCCCACACGTTGGTTGAAGTATTGTGGGTCACATTCATGAGCAAATGGGTTTGGGCTTGAGTTGATGGGTTTGGATCAAGCTATCGGGCCCAATTTAAACTCAATGGTCGAATGGGCTTCAAAAGTGATCTTTCTCTTCCTCTCTCTTTTCTCATTATTATTATTATTATTATTATTATTATTATTTTCAGATTTATTTATCCTATATGTGCATTTATGATTTTGTCGACGAAAAAAAATTCCGATTTTAGTAGCACTTGAGTGCTATAACTTATTTTTTGATTATTTGAATGTCATATAATTTTTTAATTGATTACTTGAGTGCTAAAATATTTTAAAAACAATCCATATAAGTGTCATGCCACGTTAGATTTCTTGCACTTGGATATATATTTGGAAAATTTATGGCACTAAAGTGGATGAAAAAATTTGACTCTCAAGTGAGCATCGTACAATGACATTTGTGGTGTGTATATCCCCAAATCTAATAGTAGATTAGCTCTTGTTTTAATAATTCACAAGTGGACACATAACTATATGAAAGTTACAAATGAAATATCAATTCTACCATACCCAATAGTAGATTACTACAACTCATACTGTGATTTAGTTTTATGTAGTAATTATAGAACATAATCGGTTAGTTATTAGACCATTAATTGTAGATCATAACTTTCGTACAACACTCACTTAAGTGCCGTAATTTTCTATTTTTTAATCATCATTTTAGTGTCATATACTTTTTCTCACTTGAGTATCATGATTTTTTGAAGATATTCCTTAAAAAGTATCATGCCATGTTAGATTTCCAACGCTTAGGTGGATGTTCTAAAAAAATTTATGACACTCAAGTGATTGATAAAAAGTTATGGCACTAAAGTAAGCGTTACCCAAAAATTATGATACGTAATATTGTAATTATCCCAAAGTAAATCACTAACATTGCTGCAAAATCAAGTCAATATGCATTAGCAGTAGGTAGGGAGTTGCGCAATGTATTGTTGAATGAGCGCAGTAGGTAGGGAGTTTCACGAATTGTTCATGTAGAGGAGTCCAATTGTGAAGTCCAATCCTCCAATCCCAGTGTCCACGCTCACGGTTGTGGTGTTCTCGATGTCAGTGTTCATTGAAAGTACGCTTTTTAATCCCTTACACTTAGAGTTGCTGAATTGATTTTACATTAGGAAAACCGGGATAAGCGGACTCTCCATCAACTATTTGATGAGCAGATTATGAATGACATCCTATAAGGTTAATCCTATCAGTACCCTTAAATGCTCAGACTCTACAGGACAATTTGGTATGGACTGTTACAAAATGATGGATTTTTACAGTGAAGAGTGCATATAATTGGATGTGAGCACAAAGGAAAAATCACTCAACAGCACAAGCATTATCATCATTCCAGCTACCCCGCATGGAACCAAATTTGGCAATTAAAGACCACCCAAAAAAAAAAAAAAAACTCAGAATCGTACTGTGGAGCATTTACCAAAACGCCCGGTCACTAACGACAACTTGCTTAGGTGAAGAATATTACCTGACTTGGGGTGCACCCCCTTCGACATTGCCCCTAGACTACTTCCGTTTAGACAAACCTTGTCATCCAAATCCATATTTCGAGTTATAGCATCTCACGAATAGAAGGTTGGTTGTGTAATTTTTTCAAACATTTAAACCACTCACCTCCCTTTGACACAATCGCGGCTACTTTTCTGGTGTATCTGGAAGGCGAGAAACAACTTTGTATTCCGGCTTCAAACAAATCCAAAAGCCTTAGTTAACTCAACCCTCAATATAATCAGCAACTTCAGTAAATGGAACCCCCAAGAAACAATTTCCAATTCGATGAACAAGACTCATCTCATGCTTGGCTCCCACTAAGGTAGAATACTCTGAAGATGAACACTGATGCTTCTTACATGATGGGGTCTCTAACGGAAACAGTTTCATGCTTGATCCGAGACGATTTAGGGGTTATTTGTGATGGCTCTGCTAGATCTGTCCAGCTTCATCCCCTGTTCAACTAGAAGCCCTATCTCTTTTCGAGGGATTGAAGCACGTGCAAGAGAGAAAAAGTGAAGCCTTGAGTTTGAGTTAGATTGTCTGGAAATAGTCAACGCTGTCAAGTACTCAAATAAGAATTTATGGGAAAGCCACTGCACTTATCTTGGAAGCTCGCGACTTATTGGGCCGACTTCCTAACACTACCGTAGCTTATGTGGGGAGAAGTGCTAACAAGCTGCAGTTTGGGTGGCTAAAGCCCAGAGACAGAATGCCCTTACCTCAAATTGGGCTATCAATCCACCTCAAGACCTTGGGAATTTACATTATTTTGATGCCCCTTCGATGGGCTCTTTTGTTTTCAAAACTCCTTAATTCAATAAAATTTGCTTTTTCGACCCCCAAAAAAAAAATCCCTTACACCTAGGAATTGAATTTCCATCTAGTCTCGAGCGCATATTCATCTATTCGTGTCCATGATCCAATTGCATGTCTATGGCCAAGTATTGATCATGATTTACGTTCAGGTATTGTTGATTCCATGTTTGTCTCTAAATTTCTCATGTTAATAGGATTGAGAGATTGCCATGTTTCAATTTCTTCATGCATGAACTTAATCAAAGAAAGGTCACATCTTTATTACTTAGGGTGCATTTGTTTCATGAAAAACTCAATGATTAAGGAAAATGCTTTCTTGAAAAATACTTTTCAGGAATACGATTAGTTTTCTTTTATTTGGTACATATCATTGAAAACGTTCTTTCCCGTTAGGACCTCATTGGAAAATGCTTTCTCTCAGATAAAAAAATCAAAATTTTAAATAAATATATATTTTTCTTTTTTCCTTTTTTTCCTTCTCTCCTAGCCGCCTCTCCACCTAACCCATCGCCCCTTCCTCTTGTTCACTGCCATCACCGCCATCTTCAATGACCTCACCTCCCTCTGCAGTGATTCCGTCCACCGAAGCTCAACCGAGCTCCAAGCACAAGCACAAGCCGGCGAGCCTTGACCATGCTCGAGGCGTAGGCACACGCATTGCAAACAAGGACGAACCTGGGCACGCACTGGAAGAAGGTGCAGCGCACCGAACAGAGAAGCAGCAGAGCTCCCCAATGAGGCAAACAATGGTGAAGGGGAACTCGACGTGAACGGCGACAGACCAGAGCTCGCCGTAGGCTGAGCCATTCCAAAGGGCGACGATCCTCCGAACACGACCGACGACAGCGTACCAAAGAGCATTGGCGCCGAAGTCACTGGCGTGGAGCCTAATCCATTGGAGAAAGAAGGTGCAGAAGACGCCAATGAAGAGGAAGAGGAGGGAGCGAAGCCAACGGGAGCGCAGGAGGGGCTAGGGTTGGAGGCAGTGGCGATGATGAAAGGGAGGGGGCGAAGAAGAAGGAGAGAGGGGAGGAGGGAAAAGAGAAAACAAGAAAAAAGAAAAGAAAAAAAGATATAATAATAACAAATTCAAATTTTTTAATTAGAATTTTTCATTAAGCAAGGACTTTAAAACATTTTGGAAAACGTTTTCTACGATTCTTTCAAAGGGGAAATCGTTTTCTTGAATTTAAGCTTTGAAAGGAAAATCTTTTTTGTTGTTAGGAAAATATTTTCCGTTGACTCATTTTCCTAAATGAACCAAACACTTGAAAATGAGGAAAACGTTTTTTCGGAAATTGTTTTTCGCAAAACAAACACACCCTTAGATTAATCTCTTTTTGCGTGGATTTGCCCTTGATAGAATCATATGGATGATCTTTTTGCATGTTAACATTGAATCGGGTCGGATTGACGATTCCTTTGCATGTTGTTCATGGCCGGTCCCCTTGGTGCTCTTGATCACGCCCCCTCCTCGTTTGATAGCATGGGTTTAATGCTGTCTCGCATTGATGGCCCTTACTTTAATTCCTTGCATCTAGGTTAGGGTTTGTCTCGCTTGGAAGAATTTTGATCATCTGTTTTGCTATGATTCATGGAAAATAACCTAAAGCTTCGACCTTTGATCAATACTTCTTACGTCAAAAAGATACAAATATTTCAGGGGAAGATCAAACATTTACTGCTTTTTATTCATGCATATAGGATACAGTTTGCTAGTTCATGTAGATTAGTGAGAAAAAAATTCATTAAAATTGCATCTTTTATGATAATGTGGCATTGGAGCACTGATGGCACACTCTAGAAAACACGGTTTTTTTTTTTTTTTTGAATTGAGAAGTATATAAACAAGAACAAGAGAATACTTAGACCAAAACTAACAAACAATCGAGGATAAAGTTTGATTTTTATGGAAAAGCAGAACCAATTATCTCAATCGAGAAGGATGCACGATGGAGTGAAGCCAGAGAAAACAGAGGTTTGTCTTTTGGCAGATTTCACCAGCACAAGGATGGCAGCGATAAGATTAGGTCGCAATGAAATGACGACTTCCCGTGAGGATAACGAAGATACTCACGACATAGAGCTGCTCTCAAAGACAACTGGACGTGACTGCGACGCGCTGTGGCCGCTAATGCTACTCTTGAAGACAATTGGATGTGGCCACTCTCGAGGATGAAGATAGGTGGACAATTAACAGAGGACTTGGACCGCCGAACGGTTGTGGTCTTACTGACAAGATGGAAACAATGATGGCAGAGACAAGGCTTTTGTTCTTCAAGACTAAGTTAAGAATAAAGATAAAACTATATTACTTTTCTTGATTTTCTATTACATTTAGATTGTGTAAATATTCTACGATCTTCAAAAGAGAGGGAGAGAGCAAGGGGTATTTATATCCGAATAGTATGTACAGGTTAGGAAATAATCTAATCTAACAATAGAATAAGTTATCTTACTCCAGCAAGGAAACTATTTGTTTTAAGAAATCATAAAATATCAAATAATATCCTTAATACCAAATAACATTTCTAACAACATTCTCTAATAGAGATTTCTCAAATCTCAATAAATAAACTTAAAACAAAGCCTTAGACATGATGATCTGTGAGAGAGGGATCTGGAAAATTTTGGTTGAGATGGGCGATTTAACAACAGAGAATTGCAGACAGGAGGAGGAGAAAAACAGGGAATGGTTCAGCTTGGAAAGAGGGAGCGGTAGTCAATGGTAAACGCCTCCCGGTGGGGACGATTTTGTCTAACGTTAATGTTAGTTGTGGGACTGACGATGGTACTTTCTCTGTGGGCCATGCGTAGGGAATAGGAGCAAAAATGCGTTTTTATTTGTTCGCTCTTTATGGGTGCACATGATAAAATTTCTTAAAGCGGAAATTGATTTACGATTAGAAATTGATTTAATTTTATTTCGGGAAAGCTTAAAAATTGAATTTTACCATTTTTTCTTCTTCAAATCTATTACGAAATGAAATGTTTTCGAAATAAAGAAATCAAATCGTTCAAACGATTGCGTCCAAATCTGTTTTTTAACAAAAAAAGCAGAGAATCGAAATAAATTTTATCACGTATAAATTTTATATGTTCGCGGATTTCGTGGTGTCAATTTTTCTTAATTTCGGACGTTGGCCAAACCAAGAAATCAAAATTCCAATTCGATTGGATATGACAAGCGTTGGGAATTTGGATCTAAGCTAGTCAATGATGAAAATAGAGATGGTAAAATTAATGCCCACAATTAAAGGGTGTTTTAGTGTTAGAAGGATTGAGATTTGCTCATCAAGAGGCGTAAGTTTTTATGTTTGGTCCATTATCATCGCAGCAATTGAAGCCAAGATTGAATCGGAGATAGTTTTTTTTTTTTTTTTTTTTTTTTTTTTTTGGTTGAAAAGAAATTTATAGCATTTCATTCAAGCAAGGTTTGGATAGTAGAAGCACTAGCTTCAAAACATAACAAGTCCAAAAGACAAGAAGAGGGATAAAAAAACCCAATTAGCTGGAAGGGCCTTTCTTTGGTGGGCCTCGACGAACCAGTCCGCCACTTTGTTATGGGCTATTTTCAGATTTGGGAAAGTATCAACATGTGCCTTCACTTCACATATTAACGCATCTACTTCCCAGTTGCTCTACAGTGTACTTTCCACTAAAGCTTTCGCCAGTTCAAGATCATCTGACTCCAACTCCATCTGCTTTTCTTCTCTTCCTTCAAAAAACTTTAGGGTTTGTAACACAACCTGTGCTTCCGCCTAGATCACTGAAGAAACTTTGACCATGCGCACAAAACCATCAATGAGGACTCCTCGGTTGTCTCTGTAGATGCAAGATACAAACGCTTCCCTTGTTTCTTGAAGAAAGGAGCCATCGAAATTGATTTTTATCACATCACGCATCGAGGGAGTCCAGATCTGAGGCAAGCCGTACTTCGGAGAGGTCCCAGTTTGAGGCGAGATGAACTTCGGAGGAGTCTGATGTAAGCGCTGCAGCGAAAGGTTCTGGGTTTGCGGTAAGGCGTGCGTCGGAGGGGTGGACATTTGAGATGAAGCTTGCGCTGAAGACATCTAGATCTGAGATGGGGGGTCGGCACCTTCTCTTGATGCGGGCGCTGTAGCGAAGGAGTCCAGTTTTGCGTCGAGCCGTGCGTTGGAGGAGTCGAAATTTGAGGTGAAGCCTACAGATGCGTCCAGATCTGAGATGGGGGAGTTAGCACCTGCTCCTGATGCGGGCGTTTCAGCGAAGAACTTCGGGTTTGCATCGTGCTGTGCGTCAGAGGAGTGGAGTTTTTGGAAGAAGTCTCCGTTGGAGCCACCTAGAACTGAGATGGGAAGGCCGGCACCTGCTCTGTTTTGGTCTGTTTTTTCATCCACATGTTGAAGTTTTCTTCCATGGCCATTACTGAGGTGATTATGTGCTGGGAATTCAACGGTTTTGCTCTGAAACACCAATCGTTGCATGATTTCCAGATGTGCCACAGCAAGAGGGCTAATCCCTTAAAGGACACTAAGGTGTGTTGAAATTTGGCTAGCCATTTCTCTATCCAAGTTATCCCATGACCATCTCTTTGTATTGTCACTATAGCGGCCTCCCAAACTTGGTTTGTCCACGGACAAATGAGGAAAAGATGCTCTACTGACTCTGGATGTTTGTTGCATATTGTGCACATAGCCTCAAGTATAATATGTCTCCGATATAAATTCTCATTTGTTGCTAATGCATTTTGACACATTTGCCAAAGGAAAAATCTGATTTTAGGCTGAATTTGGGCTTTCCATATTATATTCCACAATGATCATGGAACTTGATAGGACAAAGAAGCATGGTTTTGCTTATGATTTTCTCCTTGTGCCTTGAGCTTGTTATATGCACTCTTGACTGTGAATTGACCTGTTTTGGTTGGCTTCCAGACTAATTTGTCCTCTGGAAATTGGGGGTTTAGGTGGATTGCTAGAATTTCTTTACACACGTCATGGTTGAAAAGTTCTAGTACTCTATCTTCCTTCCAAGTAGCAGAATCTCTGGTTATAAGTTCCAAAACCCATGATGGGTCATCTCTATTTGTAGGTCCTCCAATTAAGCCTCTCGATAACCATTGATCTTTCCTGATACTAATTTTTTCTCCACTTCCAACCACCCACTGTAATGAAGGACTTATAGCATCTCTTCCCAAGAGTAGACTTTGTCAACCCCACGATGGTCTTGAGCCTTTCTCTACATGTAATGCATCTGTGTATGGAAAGTATAGTCCTTTGAAAATTTGACTCCAAAGAGAAGTCGGATTATGAATTAGCCTCCATGCTTGCCACCCCAATAATGCCTTGTTAAATTTAATTAGATCTCGAAAGCCTAGCCCACCTTCATCCTTTCTTGTATTAAGAATATCCCATTTTTTCCAATGTAAACCTACCCTATTTTCATTGTTTTTCCACTAGAAAGCTGCTATTTTCCTTTCAATGGCACGACAAATAGATAGGGGAATTTTAAAAATGGACATAGCATATTGTGGTAGAGCCTGCACCGCAGTTTTAAGTAGAATTTCTTTCCCTGACTTTGATAAAAATTCTCTTTCCAGTCCTCTAGTTTCATATTGACTCATGCAAGAATCCAGTTAAACATTTGCTTTTTAGATCCACCCCAATCAGAAGGTACCCCCGAGGTATTTCCTAGTCTTTTCCAACTCTAGTACTCTTATTTCTTTAGTCAAGTTACTCCTCAGTTCTCTGGGACAATCTTTACTAAAGAGCATACCAGACTTGTTCAGATTTATAGCTTGTCCAGACACAAAGCAATATTGGTTTAGGATCATTGCTACATTTTGACACTCAACCAATTTGCCTTCCAAAAACAAGATTAAGTCATCCGCAAATAGTAGATGGGTTAGTGATGGACAAAAGCTATTCAGCTTAATACCCTTGATGCTGCCATTTTCCATTTCTCTTTTCAGCATCATAGATAGGATGTTTGCCACAATAATAAATTGGTAAAGAGATAGGGGTCACCTTGTCTTATCTCACGAGTAGGCTTAAAAGAAGCTGTAGGTTCCCCATTTATTTTGACGCTGAATGATACCGTAGAGACACATTCCATGACCCAGGAGACCCAAGTATCGCAGAAACCCATTTTCAACATACTAGCTTTGAGAAAATCCCATTCCACGCGATCATATGCCTTCTTCATATCTACCTTCAGCACTGCATGAAATTTCCTTTTCCGTTTTTTGATGCGTAGCTGATGAAGCACTTCCTGCACTATTAGTATGTTATCTTGAATTTGTCGCCCATTTACAAATGCACTTTGCTCTGTTGCTATCAAGTCAGGCAACCACTGTTTTAGTCAATTTGCCATGATCTTTGAAATGATTTTATAAACAAATTTACAAAGGCTAATAGGGCGAAACTGTTCTAACCTCTCTGGATTGTGCATTTTCGGTATAAGGGTGATATATGTGTGATTCAACTCAGGATTAAGTGTTCCTGAGTTAAAGAAAGACTTGACCTCCCTAAATACTTATTTTTGAATTTCTTTCTAGTGATGTTGATAGAATTTTCCACACAAACCACCTAGTTCAGGAGCTTTAAGAGCACCCAACTGAGAGGTTGCTGCGATAACCTCTTGTAGGGTCACGTCTTCAATCAAAACTTGGTTCATCTCCTCTATTACAAGGTATGGGATTTGGTCAATGACTGGTTGGACATTTCTTTGCCCTGTAGAAGTCTCTTTGAATACTCGACTGTCATCTCCTTTAATTGTATGGGGTCTCGACACCATTCATTGTGCTCATTTTTCAGCATTACTATCATGTTTCTTTAACGCCTTTGCACTATGGTTGCATGAAGGTATTTGGAGTTCTTATCCCCCCATCTGAGCCAATTGATCCTGGATCTCATACCCCAATATACTTCTTCCTGTCTCCATAGCCTCTCTATCTCCATTTTCAGCCAATTCATTCTGTTTATGTCATAATGTGAATTTGAGTTATTTGTGATGACCCGCATCTCTCTTTTCAGCATTGAGATTTGTTTTTCTACATTTTTGAATCTCATTTTACTCCAAAATGCTATCTCTTCAGCCACCTTTTTAAATCTAATTGATATACTTACTTTCTCCCCTCCAAAAGAATTCTAGGTGTCCAATACAATCTGTTCATAGTCCTCCTCAGCTACCCAGAAAGCTTCGAATTTAAATTCTTTTTTACGTTTAACTTGTTGGGAAAAAGGTTTAATAAAATGGGACCATGATCAGACCCTATAGCTAACAAAGCAATAACTTCCGCAGAAGGGAAGGAAATCCTCAAATCCATACTACACAAAGCTCGATCCAGCCTCTTCTTAATCAGCTCATCCCCTTCTCTATCGTTTGCCCAAGTATAGGCACAACCCTTACTTTCTAGATCCATAAGAGCACAAGCATTTGTAAAATCTTGGAAAGCTTTACATCTATAGTATTCAGCCGCTCTTCCCCCTACTTTTTCCCACTAATACAAGATTTCATTAAAATCCCCAACACACAGCCAAGGGTCCCGATTCAGCCTAGTCATCTGATAAATTACCTCCCACAGCTGTAATCTTTGCTGAAAATCAGTTAGTGCATAAACAAAGGTGATACGCATTCTTTGCTTTGTCTCTTCCAAATTGCATATTAAGTCGATAAAAGACATAGTGCTAGATATAATGGAAATGGTAGCTTGTTCATTCCAGAAAATTGCTAATCCCCCTACCAAGCCTCTTAGATTTACTGTGAAGCCGTTCTGAAACTTTAGTCTTTTTTGCATTCTTTTACGACATCTTCTTTATTTTTCGTTTCCAATAAACATAGGACCGTAGGCTTTTCTTGAGCTACTAAAGCTCGTGAAGACTGAATTGTCAACGGGGAGCCTAAACCCTGACAATTCTAGCATATAACTTTCATGTGTAACTTGGTGGCTTATTAAGGCTAGCCACCAAAGCCCATTTTTGTGCTTCTTCCCATGTTTGAATAGGGGTCTCCATCAATTGAGTCGCATCTAAGATTTCGTTGCTGTATTGCTGCACTTCATATGGAGAGTATCTCTTCTATTTTTTTATTAACATGTGTTTTCATGTTTTTGGATATTTTCAGGTTTCGAGCTTCCAGTGATCCTTGCTTGGTACTTTCTAAAGATACTCCTCCACTCTCTCTCAGTTCTTGTGAAGAATTCGACACATCCATATCCTCTTCCCAAATCATGGGTTCCTTCATCTTGGCCTTCCCACATTCATTTGCCCTGCTGGTGCTTATATTCTTCAAATCTATTGGATTGCCCTTATACACCACAATAGGTGCTGCATCCAGTGGTGTTTTAGGTATGACTTATGTTGCCATCAATTCTTCAATCGACTTCCTGTAAAATAGATCCCAATAAGGGCTAACTTCATTAGCTTTCGCCTTCAACTAGGAGCCAAAGGGCAGTTCTTTCATGTTTTTAAATTTATCCTCAGTAAAAGGAAACTCCTCACAGTATTAAGAATAATGTCCCAAACACCCACATGAGTAACACTAGTGAGGCAATCTTTCATATCTAAAATCCAGCCATAATTTCTTTCATCTATTGCTAAAAATCGACCCTGAAATCAAAGCGTTCAAGATGTCTAGCTTGACTCTGGCCTTTCCTATCTTGTAGGACGTATATCCCCTAGATTCAATCTTAACCTCCAAGACACTACCTATTTCCCTAGCCACCTTTGTTATCACCCTCTCCAATATCCATTCAATAAGCAAACCATGTATATGCACCCAAAACTCATAGGTTTTAAAGTTGTAACATGCAGGAGGCATATTAGGCTCCCATAAATTCAGCAAGAGTAAGTGATTTGCAAACAACCAAGGACCCTGTTGAAGAACCCTATCCCTGTCTATTTCTGACCAAAATCGGAATTCAAAAATGCCTTGGGCTATTGGGGATATCTCCACATTTTTCATTTTCCATACTCGACGCATAGTATTCTAAAATGCTTGAATATTTACCTTTGGATTTTGATACAACTAGCTGATTAAAGATAATCTGCATTCTTCAATCTTCTCTGGGGTTATTTCATCATCAACTGTTGTAATCTTGTTCTTTGGCCACGGATTTCCCAGTCACTTGCAGAGGGCAGCAAGACGGACTTCAGATTCTTCCAAGTTGTCCATGAAGAAAGCTTATAACATCTCTGAGAGCATACGCTGGTTGAAACACAAAGCAGGTCAAAGGAGATGAAGGTGGGAAAGGATTAGGGTTTTGTGGTGGAGAAGAGGTGGCGATTTTAAGGGGGAAACGTGATTTTTGGGTAGCTATTGGGTCAGCCATGAATCAGAGATAGATTCGGTTTTCATGTAAATGGGCTCTTTTTTTTTTTTTTTGGATTGAAGATAAATTCAGTGAATGAACAAAAGGTTTTTGGAAATATCACTTGATCTCTAAAATAAAGCACCTTCCGATCACTTATGTTGTACTTGTATTGTGGTTCTAAAAAGGGAATCTTATCGCTGGGCGGACTTCCATGGTAGATGGAAGGTAATTTACCATATCCCAAATTTCTTTCTATGTCCCCACTGGGTAATGTCATCTTGCACAAAGTCCCGACCTTGTGCAAGATTCTCTTAGAAGAATGTCCAGTGCAAACCAAGACTGACTTCTAAATAGCATTTGGAAGATTTTTCAACAGGTACTGAAAAGAGTGATGTACTCAAGTCTCGTCGAGTTGATGTAGTTTAATATTTGAATCGGACTGGAATCCAAAATTCAAGACTGGATACTCAGATTCGAACTTGATCTCCATGAAAATCAACATTTCTGGATCAAGTTTAGCTCGTGAATTTTAATCTTTTTAATATTTTGTAATCTCTAGATGAACTCACACATACCATAAGCCTACTATATTAGTGAGAAATTTTTTTGGTTAGAAGTCCTAAATTTGTATAAAAATTACAATCAAATCATAAAATTGTCAAAAAGTAAAATGTGGGGGGAGGGGGAATTTCTATTAATATAAGCATTCCATATTAGTTATAACAATCCTCACTAAAGAATTTTCTTCATTGCACTTTTTTCATTTCAAAACTCCAGGAAAATAGTTAAATAGTTATGTCATATTCTCATTTCTATACCTACTTCTATTTCTCCCATTGTTAAGCAAAAGTTCTATAGATCAATAAACAGAATCGTCATTTAATAGCGAGGAAGAAATATGAAGAGAAGAAGGATGAAAATATTCTTATTCAAGTTCAATAACTAAGATACAGTGGACATCTTCATGGACATGAGTGTCTGAACATCACCATATCCCAGAATCTATAATAAGCAAACCTCCATGATCTGATAAAGACTAACGGACCACAAAATACCCAAAAGCCAACAACGAATCCAAGCGACATGCTCATGTAAAAACCACATCTTCTCGCCATCATCATTATTGCGATCGTCACCCGCTTCTTCCGTCCCGTTTGTGGTAATTGAGCAACTCTTGTTGAGCATAAGCCCACACAATCCGAGGTTTCCTTCAAAAGAACTTTTGGAAAACGTGAGAAATTGTCCTCTTGTTGGGATGCTTCCTACAAGTTGATTGTTTGAGAGGTTCAAGAACGAAAGGAAATCAAGATTCACAAGCTGAGCTGGTATGGTTCCGTTGAGGTAGTTCCATGATAGGTCCAATGACTCAAGTTGATGCAGATTTCCCAAAACAGGAGGAACTGAACCTGAGATGGCATTATGTGATAGGTTCAAGAAATAAAGTGCTTTGAGATCTCCAATGGTGTCTGGTATTGGACCCTCCAATCTATTGCTCGAGAAGTCGATCGATGTGAAAACGGTCAAAATCTTGACGAGTTCTAGCTGCCGACCTTTCAAGGTTACACTCATCGTATCTTGATAATAGACCCCATGCAGTTGGGAATATTGATACTGTAGGTGATTGAAGTCTACATTAGCCTTCATAGCCTCCCAAGATGTGAGGAGACTGGCAGGCAATATGCCACCAATATTGTTTGAAGACAAGTCAATGATTTGAAGCTTCTGCCAAGCGCCAGGACTCTGTGGACATCCAATTTCCCCATGCAATTTGTTGGATCGTAAAACAAGGACACGGAGACTTGATATAGCCTTGAAATGGCATGGAAATGTCCCGTCTATCTTATTGTTCCCGATGTTCATAACCTCCAACATTGTGCAACCTGCCAACCACAAAGGAATTTGCCCCTGCAAAAAATTTTCACTCAAATCCAATGTCTTCAAACCACATGTTCCTAGGATGTTTTGCGGAATATCGCCATTCAATTGGTTTTTCCTGAGATTCAATACCTTAAGGGACGCCATCATTAAACAATCAAGAATAGTTCTGTTCAAATTGTTATGCGATAAGTCAAGCACTTCAAGATAATGAGCTTTGCAAATTGACTTCGGGATGGACCCATGGAAATTATTCTTCGAAAGAGAGAAGAACCCCGTCATTGATAAGTATCCACCGATGTTATCCGGAATATCGGAAGTAATGTTGTTACTTGAGAAATCCAAGTACAAAGCGTATGACGACAAGGGTAGCACATTTCCTCTAAGCATGTTTGCATGGAGGTCGATGACAGACAGAACAGAAGTAAGATTGCACGGAGGTGTTTCAAAACCTTCAAAGAGATTAGAGGAAAGGTTAAGAAATTGAAGATCTTTTAGTGTCCATATCCATTGAGGTATCTCCCCTTGAAAATAATTGTGCGAGAGGTTGAGGTAGACCAAATTGGACTGGTTAGCCAAAAACTGAGGCAATGTCGTCAATTGACAAGAAGCCAATTTTAACTGAAAAAATTCAGGGAAAGAGGATGTAATAGTAGAAGCAGACGGCATAGCATTAATGGACAAGCCACTATATGATAGATCAAGATAAGTTAAATTTCCGAATCCCTCAAGTGCATCGATATTTATTGAGCCACTGAAATTATTGAAAGAAAGTGAGAGGTAATTAAGCCCTTGTAATTCAAATATGGATGCTGGTATTGACCCTTGTAACTGATTGCTGCCCAAATCAAGCAAGCCCAGTTGATATGAAGAGACATTCAGATTTATGATAAGCTGACCAGAAAATGTGTTGTGCGAAAGCATTATTGTCTTCAATCGGGGAAGTGTAAACAGAGCTGGGGAAATGTGGCCTTCCAATGAATTGTTTCGCAGGTCCAGAAATTCAAGATTCAAAAAATCTTCCCAGCCAACAAAGGGGATCTGACCCGTTAAAGCATTATTGGATAATATTATTCGGGTCAGATTTCTGGATGCACCGTATGGCGGAACTAAACCAGTAAGATTATTCCAAGACAAGTCCAAATAAGTCAGCTCCGACAGGTTCTTCATCGAGCTTGGGATCGACCCACTCAACTTGCAATGAGACAGATCTAATCTTGACAATTTTCTTAGGTTACTGATTGAATCTGGAAGCCTCCCTGAAATATTCGTTTTATTCAGGACCAGGGTCTCAAGAGAACTATCCTCCAGAAAATCGGGCAAAGAACCCTGAAGAAGTTGGTTAGATGAGAGATCAAGGGTTTGAAGTGTTTGTGCCTGGAGAACTTTTTGAGGAAATTCTCCCCGCAGGCCACATTCACGCAGGCTCAGTGTTTTCAAGCTGGAAAAATTCGGTAAGAAACTAGGAACTGTGGTGGAAAAGTTGTTACCATCGAGTTGAATGACCGACAAATTAGCAAGACTCATAAGAGAAGCGTCAATAGGACTAGATAGAGAACAGACAGACATGCTTAACACCTCAAGTTTCGGCACTGAAGAGGACAACGTGTTGCACCACTCACTTCCCTCAGCAGACACGTTGACTTGATCAAGGTACAGTTCCCTCAACTCCCCCAAATTCCCAATCAGCGACCGTAAAGAGGGCTTCTCCAGTTTCAGCAAAGGCAGTTCAATTAAATATAGACCAGAAAGATCAAGAGTACGTAGCTTCGTCAGGCGTGATAGATCAACTGGAATTTGCCCGGCGAATCCTGCATAGGACAAGTTGAGATGTACCAAGTGGCTGAGATTCGCAAGGCCGAACGGAATCACTGAAGAGTCGAAGTCGTTGAAAGCCAAGTTTAGGCTCCGAAGGAACTCAAGCTTGAAGAGACTCGACGAACCGTCGATTCCGCCAGAGATTGACTCATTGCTCAAATCGAGACCGACGACGAGGCTGTCCTCGCACGTCACGCCGCTCCATGAACTGGCGCTTGGGTCCCACTGTACTAGCTTGCAAGACTAGGCATTGAAGACGAGGCTTTTTCTCAGCTCAAGCAAGAGCGATCTCTGATCAACGCCGAGACACTGGGCTGAAGCTGAAGCTCCAGCAACGTCGAAGTAGATGGAGATTGTGGATATTGCAAGAAGCCATGAGATGATGGAACCGTTCATCGCAAGAGGTTGAAGAGGAGCGTGAGAAGTGGGAGCAGGGAAGAGGGAATCAACTGAAAGGAAGCTTCACATGGGAGTGGAGTCGTCGCCCAACTTTTAAGTGCATTCTAGTGTCAATTTTCGGGACGTCATTATCACCAAATTTGACTTATACCACTTTTGAAAATTCCGAGAAAAATCGGCAACATTGCGCAACAAAGTGACATTCTTTTTTATCATAATTTTTCAGTCGAAACAAAAGACCATATTTATGTTTTCTAAGAAAAAAAAGGAAAAATAAAATAAATATGCCTAAGATGTTGAGACTAGAACTTGAGATCCCTTGAAAATGCTTTTGGTTCACCTTATTTTAAAATCATAATACCAATGTCATTATGTGATCAATGTTGTCTTCATACATCAACATAAACCATGCAGAGAACAGTTAAAAGCAAACAATATAGATATTATATCCAACTATTTAATTCAATATGTAGATTCAAGAAGATAAATAAAATGATTTACTTATATTTGAATTTCATTTGTAAAATTTTATAACATTATGAAAGAAGCAAAAAAATATAAACTCTAGAATTGTATCAATATTAGGATTTCACCTTTTATATACAAAATGCTAGTTGACTATATTGGGTCAATCAATCACATGAAAAACATTGAACATATTCCAATCAAGCCTAAGACCAAAGTATATGTAATAGCTTTTAGTTTACTTGACTAGAGAATGCAAAATTATCATTGTGGAGGTCCCCTCACAAAGTCCCATTTAAAATAAAACCAGAATTTCGTCTCCAGATGGTACATGCGTAATGTTGGTATTAAACTCGATAAAAAAAAAAGGTAGAAAACGGAAAAAAGGCAAAAGTAAAACAATAGAAAATGGGCGTTGTCTTTACTTCTTTTTTTTGGTCGGCGTTGTCTTTACTTCGAGTGGTATAAAAAGTAGTATAAAGGAAAATAAAAAGAGGAAAAAATCCGAAAAGGTTTTAAATTAAAAGAAAGAAAAGAAAAAGCGAAGTGTAGGCGTAGGAGATTGATCCATCGTCCACGTCGGACAAATAACATGGCCCACCTTTTCCCGTCCAAGTGATTATTACCATACTTTCTCTCCCTTTATGCAACTTATACTATATTTGATAGAAATGAATGTTGATTGGCTAAAGGAGCAATCGACGCATGGCAAATCCTGCCTAGACATCTGACAGTAACTTCGCTTGTCGATGACGCTCACAATTGAAACAAAAACTTAACACGTCTATGGCACATAGTTGTTGCAAATTGGAGCATTAATAGCACCATAAAAAGCTTTATTTTTTTTTTTCACAATTGAAAAGGAAAAAACATAAAATAGAAAATAAATGAAAAAGAAACTAAGACCAAAACCAACAAACCGATAATAATTTGATTTTAATGAAGTAGCAAAGCCAAATGACCACGATCAAGAAAGATACATGAACAAGTGAACCTAGAGAAAAAAGAAGCTCGACTTTTAATAGACTTGACCAGCACAATGATGTTTCTGACATAACTGATGAGACCTTAGAGAGATGGCAAAGATGGCAACTTCCTCTAGCGACTAGGGAGAGACCATTGACTTGCAAGATAGAGCTACTTTTAGAGACAACGCGACCATATTTGTGACTATGACAAGCATATGCCTATGGGGCACTATTGAAGACAATGACTTGTGATTGCTGTCGAAAATGAAAATACTGAAATGTTACATCTTTACCTAATGATTTATCTTTATAATGTGTTATAATCAAGAGGTATGTATTCCTAAACAATATATACATGAAAGGAAGTAATCTAATGTAACATGCAAATTAGTTATTTTAATCTGACAAGGAAATCCTAGGAGATAATCAAATGTCAAAGCAATATCCTAATATCTAATAATATCTCTAATAAAAATCTTTTAAAAGGAAATTCTATAATATTCATAAATACAAAGCCCATAAATATGAGGGCACGAGAGAGAGGCATCCAGGAAATTTCGTGCGAATTGGGCAATTTCAAGAATAGAGAAATGTAGGGGAGGAGGAGGAAAATAGGGGATGCTTCCGCTGGGAATCATGGAGCAGTTAAAGTAAACGTCTGCTGGTGGGGACGATTCTGTCTGGTGTTGACGTAAGTTGTGGGAAATGATGTTACTTGCTCTGAGGACTCGTGCGTAGGGAATAGGAGCAGAAACGCGTCTGCGTGTTGGCTTCTCTTTATTCGTTTGTGAAATTTTTTGGTGTCAATTTATGTTGCACGGCCAGATCAAGAAAAATCAAACTTCAATGGAGAGGATATGACAAGCTTAGGTAATTGGTATATAAGCTATTGTCAGTGATGAAACTAGATATAGTTAATGTCATGTCTTGAACTCTCTAGACGCGTTACCAACCCATTCTTTTTATTTTTTAATTAAACACGAGCAAAAGCATTATATAAACACCCAGTTGAACATAATAATAGGGATAGCCAAGAAAAAACACAATAACATCAAACTAAACACCATCTTATATATTTGTTGTTAACTCTAGAAAATTTAGTAATTACAAACTCATCAGAAATGGGCAACTTCCTATGTGACCAATATACAAATAAGGTTGGAAAGGTTGGAAATGTTAATCTAATTCCTCTAATGCCAGGGCTAGCCAAAAAGTGGTGCATCTCATGCTCACCACAACTGCACATGACGGTTCTCCATACAATTGCCCTAAAAAATAATAAACAACAACAACAGAGATAAAAATCTTAGCGAGTCAACGATGTAAGCCCATATTAGGATGCTAATCATCTCAAAGGCAACCAAAACATGTAGCTATCCTTATCTCGTCTTGACACATTCCTGCATATTATCAATTAACATAGGCCAATAGCAATGCGGTATATGTAACATATAATCAGAACGCATCACATAACTTTCCATGCACAATGGATCCACATGTGTTTCAATTATTACGACACCTCGGGGCACGACCACCACAAGAGTTGGCAGTCTTCCGATGTAATCGAGCATCATCCCATCCCATCAAGCATGGCATTGTCCCACGTACTCATATGCATCAAGACAGCATTCCCATCGATCTAGTCTCAATTGCAACTTTGCCGAGCATCTGATAAAATTGAGAATCGTCTCATCAAGACGAAACTATTACCCTATGTAATCATATGCATCAGAACCATTATGTAATCACACGAGTACTCAATCACTTATGCCAAATTTCATTTCTCATCAATTAACCCAATGCAAACATGGTTCGTGCTTATACGACAATTTACTGCAACTTTCACGCGTAAAATGCCGTAAAATATTCACATGTGACTGCGTACATAAAATTTACCAATCAAATTTTGCACGCTTTTAATTTTAAAATCCCATTGCCCCAATTGACACATAAAACATGATATTTGAACATGACGCCTCACGATTTACCATTCACATGCCAATAAAACCTTCTTTAAAAATAACAAGTTAGGTTTCTAAATTGGGCAATTATTTTCATGGCATAACAAGCTTCAATCAACTTGAATTATGCATAAATTAATCCAATTCAATCATAAATTGTATATAAATTCAACTTATCGACTAAATAGTCATTAATTAGCATTAATCGTCATTAATTAAAACTGACGGCAAATAACTAACACTAACTGCAATTAATTAAAACTAAACGCAATTAGTCTTAATATAAACCATCCTTAAAAGCAATTAATACTAACCCATCATTAATTAACACTAATCATCGTCAACTAAGACTAAGCATCATTAATTAAGACGAATCCTCAATTAACACTAAACAGTTGTTAATTATCGCTAACCATCCTTAATTAAGGTGAACTACCATTAGCCTTAATCTAATCCATCCATAAATGCAATTAGCACTAAACCATCATTATCTAACACTAATCACCATAATCTAATTCTACCCCTAAACGCAATTAACTCCCTAATCAAGGATTAGGAGGTCAGCTCATGATTTACGACAACGGCAAGATTATGGTGATAGTGATGCAACGATGATGAGAGCATGATGTTCGCGGCACAAACAGTGACACCATGGCAGCAGTTTGGCAAGGGTGCATGGCTAAGGGGGGCTCAGCAGTGGTGGTGGTGACTTGCGGTGGTGAGAGTAGCGGCTTGTGGACAACGGTGGTGGTGGTGTGGATGGGCGGCACAGACGTGGCAACAAGCGACGATGGACATGGCGGCAAAAGGGGGCGGCTATGGAGGAAATGAGGAAGGAGGAGGAGAAGAAGAAGAAGAAGAAGAAGAAGAAGAAGAGAAAAAAATGAGAGGAGATGGAGGATAGTGGTGGTTGGCCAAAAAGGAAATGATGGAGAGAGAGAGAGAAAGAGAGAGAGAGGTTTTCTCCAAAATATCTCCCTAAAACCCTCCCTAAAATCCTCTCCCCCAAGCCCTTTTTCCTTTTTTGTCTTTTTGCTAACCTTCTAGAAGGGGCAAAATGGGCCTAATTAGGCCCTCATGGCCGAACTTACGAGGCGTGAAGCCCATTGGCCTACACTTGGCCCGGGTTATCTTTTTGACTTTCAATTCTCAAGCAATTAGTCCTTATTCGAAAATTTAAAGCCTACTGACAAATCGATGAACAAATAAGGTGATGTCTAATAGGTTATTCTTGAAATCTTCGAAAGTTCGATATCCAAAATCAAATTAAAAATATGTGGTTAAAATCAATCAAATGCGACTTTAGTGCAACATAAACTATCGAGTGGTATTTAGGGGTTCCGCGCAGTTGACCCGTGGTAAAAAATTTTCAATCCACATTCATACCTCTTCAAATCACGAATAACCCTTGGTTGTCATGTAATCGCGAGGAATCAATTATTAAGTTTGAGTGCAAGATCAATAGAAAATTGATTTACTGCCGTTCATAGTGCGTATTGTGATCATGCGGAATCACCCACAAATCGACTATGTATTCCTATCGAATCGATTTATATCCACTCGCTAATTGATTTATAACAGCGTAGTATTTTCCCATGTCAATCATTATGGTCGAGTGGTTTATCCTTGATTGAATTCTCTAGTCTTTCGCATTTTAATCATTTATAGCCTCTCACAATAGATTAGTTAATTCATGAGTGATTAGTTCAGAGTAAATTCAACTTTCAGTGCATTGATAAAATAACTATTTCATGTATTTCGAAAGTGATTGAATTTCAGGATATCACAACTCTTTCCCTCATATAGAATTTTTGTCCTCGAAATTTGAATTATTACAAGCTTTCCTAAAAAAGATGGGGATGCTGACTCCTCATTAACTCTTCGCTTTCCCATTTGGCTCCCTTTGTTCCATGGTGTTGCCAAATCATTTTGATTAAGGGAATCGTCTTGTTATGCAACACTTGCTCTTTTCAATCCATTATTCGCACTAGTCTTTATACGTATGACACTCTGTTGTTCACATATATTTCCTTGAAATTCAGCATGTGGGTCAGATCAAGTTCATACTTTCTTAGCATCGATATGTGAAAAACATCATGTACTTAAGCAAGTCTCAGTAGCAACACAAGAAGTTAAGCCAAAGTTCCCAATCCGTTCCAAGATCTCAAAGGGGCCAACATATCTTGGACTCAGCTTTCCTTTTTTGCTAAATTGCGAAGTACCTTGCATCGGTGACACCTTAAAGAATACATGTTCACTCTCCTGAAATTCCAATGGCATGTGTCGTTTATCTAGATAACTTTTCTAACGATTTTGGGCAGTCTTAAGCCTTTCCTAGATGACTTTGATAGCGTCCATTAATTGTTGAACCAACGTCAGACCCATAATCTTCCATTCGCCAACTTTGTCTCAACAGATTGGAGTTCTGTAGGCCTTACCATACAATGCTTCAAATGGCGCCATCCTAATATTCTACCAATAGCTGTTGTTGTAGGCAAATTTAACCAGGTGAATATGTTTCTCCTAACTTCCTTTGAAATCCAATACATTAGCTTGTAGCATATTCTTGAGTGTCTAAATGGTCCTTGCTAACTGACCATCCGTCCGTGGATGATAGACCATGCAATATTGCAGCTTCGTCTCCAAGGTAGTCCGTAAACTTTTCTAAAAAGCTACCATAAACTTAAGATCTCAATCTAACGTGATCGTCACTAGCACTCCATGAAGAAAAACTATTTGTCACACGTACAAATCAACATATTTATCCAATGCAAAGTCCTTTCATATGGTGATAAAGTGCATAGATTTCATTAACTTGTCAACCACAATCCAAATGGAATCGTTATCTTGTTGAATTCTTAGCAATCCCATCATGAAATCCATTATAATATGTTCCCATTTCTACTCAGGGATCTCTGTGCCTTAACTTGTTGGCATTTTAAACACTTGGCAACGTGTTTAGTGATATTTGATTTCATGTCATTCCACCAATAACACCGGCGTAGATATTAATACCTCTTTGTGCTGTCCGAATGAATACTATAATTGCTGCGATGGGCTTCCGATGAAAATTCTTCCTCAAGTTCTGCATCGTTAGGCATACACAGTCGTCCATGAAACTTCCATCCTTAGTTACTTGGAAATTGGCCTTCCTCTTTTCTACATCTCCTTGCAAAATCTTTTGGATTTCAAAATCCGTCATTTGCAGCATCTTAATCTTCGCCTACATTCCTAGTTCAATTCTAAGGGTAGCCATAAAACTTGAAAGGTGGCTCACCTCAAACTTAAAATTCAAATCCCGAATTCCTTCGAGTAGAATCCACTCTTGAACCATCATCTGCGCAACCGACGACTTTTGACTCAACACATACGCTACCTTATTGGCCTTTCCAAGATAATGTAGGATGTCGCAATCGTAGTCCTTGAGAAGTACCATCAAGCGGCGTTGTCCCATGTTTAGCTCTTTTTGAGAGAATAAATACTTTAGGCTTTGGTGGTCCTTGTAAATCTAAAAACTTTCTCCACATAAGTAATGCCTCCAAATTTTAAAGGTAAAGATGATCATTGTCAATTCCAAATCATGCGTTTGATAATTCAACTCGTAAGATCTTAGCTAATAGGATGCGTATGCAACTACTCTCCCATGTTACATTAAAATGCAGCACAATACTTTATACAATGCATTGCTATAAATCTTGTAACCTTCAAGACCAAACAGAATTGTCAACATGGGTGTGATAGTTAGCTTATACTTAAGCTCTTAGAAACTAAGCTCACATTTATTTGTTCGTTCAAACTTCTCATCCTTCTTTAGTAATCGTGTTAGAGGCATGGCTATTGTAGAAAATCTTTCCACGAACCGCCTGTAATAGCTTGCTAATCCCAAGAAATTTCGAACCTCAGTTACTATCATTGGTCTCGGCTAGTTCAGTTCATAATCACTTCAATCTTGGTTGGGTCCAAAGAAAAACCTTTACCAAAGATCACATGATCAAAGAAAGCTACATGAGTCAACCAAAACTCACACTTACTAAACTTAGCATATAGCTCATGTTCTCGCAAGGTCTATCGTCTTCAAGTGTTGTTCATGCTCTTCTGGACTCCTTGAATACACCAGGATATTGTTAATAAAAATGATTACGAACCGATCTAAGTACTCCTTGAGCACATTGTTCATTAAATCCATAAAAGCAGCAGGTGCGTTCATCAGACCAAATGGCATTACTGTGAACTCATAATGACCATAACACATATGACATGTTGTCTTCGAGATGTCCTCCTTCTTAATCCTTAATTGCTAGTAACCCATCCTTAGGTCTATCTTGAAAAATACCGAAGTTCCCTGTAGTTGGTCAAACAAGTAGTCTATCCTTGGCATTGGGTACTTATTATTGATTGTCACTTGATTGAATTGTTGATAATCGATGTAAAAATACAACAAACCATCCTTCTTCCTTATGAACAAGACTAGCGCTCCCTAAAGTGATGCATTGCGACAAATGAATCCCTTATCTACCATTGTCTAACAACTCCTGCATCTACACCTTTAATTCCTCTAGCCCCGACAATGCTATACGATAAGGTGCCTTAGAAATCAACTCCATTCCAGGAGCTAACTCAATCACAAACTCTATCTCCATTTCTAGGTGTAACCTAGGCAATTCCTTAGGAAAGATATCAGAAAATTATCACAATACAACGATGTCTTCCATCATTGGTTCCTCAGCTAATGTATCAACCATGGTCACCAAATAACCCTAGCAACCTTCATCCAACAATTGAGTTACTCAAGCAATAAAATTAAAGGGATTGAAGGTCCTTTTCGATTTTCAACAAACTCGAAACTAACACCCCCTAATCGGTTAAATTGGATTGTTTTACGATAACGGTCCGTCATAGCACATTGCTTGGTGAGCTAATCTATACTAATGATCACATCAAAATCATTCTTCGCCAATACAATTAAATCTATACTTTCCTCTTGACCGCCAATAATTAACTCGCAACCTGAACATCCTACCACAAACAATTTTTTTTTTTTTTTTTGGTAAAAAGTAAGAATACCACAAACAATATTTTATTCTTTAATGAGGTAGAAATACTAAGGACTGCTTCCAACGGTTTCAGACTTACCCTAATAACTTAACAAATTGCTCAGCAATAAATGAATGCATGGCTCTTGGATCAAACAAGGCATAAGTAGCATGATTGTGCAATGAGATTGTGCCTATAATCATGGCATGCGAATCTTCCTCTTCCTTTCTTGTTATAGTGTACACCTTTCCTTGTGCTTGGGGTCAATTCAAATTGTTCTGTGGAGCATTCCTAGCCTGTTGTCTCACTTGTAATTGTTGCGCTAGTGGTCTCGTTGGTCGACACGGACAATTTTTCACTTGATGGTTATGTTGGCCACATCTAAAGTAGACTCTAATCCTACTTGAGCAAGGGGCATTCCCATGCCGTTCCCACAAAATTTACATACACCATTTGGGTTGCACGCCGACTTTCCAATATTCTTATTAATAAAACAGGCGAAACGCTTACCTTCAGCCATGGGTTTCTTTCCAAATTGATGGTTATCTCGATTCGGGGCATACTGCGATCCAAAAGCGGCTGCCCTTTTAACCATATTCCTCTCGATTAGCTAAGCCCTTTCGTACAGTTCATCATAGTCCTTGAAGTTTAGGGGCACCAACTAGTACTTAATCTCTGGTTTTAAACCATCTCTGAACCTCCTCGCCCTATCCATCGAGTCTCAATCAACCTCAGCACATACTTAGACAGCTTAGTGAATTTCACCTTATACTGATCTATGGATAGCTAGTTCTGACGAAGGTACTAGAACTCAACCATCTTTTGCTCTCGAGCACAATATGAGAAGTACTTCCCATTTAAAGCTTTAATGAAAGCATCCTACACCAGGGTTGTAACTTTGGGAAACACTATTCTTTCAATAGCTTCCCACCACGTGCTCGCATTACCCTAAAGCTGGTATATGCCCATGTTATTTTATCCTCCTTCGAGCACCTCAACAGTGCGAATGCCTTCTCGAGTTCCCTGACCTAGGGGGTTGCAACATTAGGATCACCCGCCCTAGTAAACTTTGGCGGCTTCAGCTTCTTGAACTACTCCACCAATTTATGCATGGGCTGATCATCATTTCCATTCTTAGCCAATGGGACTTTAGTAGGTGCGATAGCAACAACTTGATTTTGAGCTTGCTGCTCGATTATGATCCTTAAACTCTCTAATGCTTGCGGGATTTTATCCAACCTAAGATCACCTAATGTTCTTCCTCTAGCACTAGCCTGCGTTGGTGCTCCTCTAGCACCAGTTCGAGTCAGTGCTCTTCCTCTAGTACTAGTTAGAGTCAACACTCTCCTTCTCCAAGGGGCTCTCTGATCAGGATTGCTCATCTTATAAGATTCTTACAAAAACCTACTTTTGAATTCCAACAAGGAATTAAAAATCTGAGCAACCTATGCCAAGCAAAAAATCAATCACAAGCACAAGCATAAGAAATTTTTTTTCCTAGCTAACTATCTCAGAACCCATCACACCTTATCACTCTAGACATCGACAAGGCTCTGATATCACTTCGGATGGGGATGTCACACTCCGAAGCCCCAAGGGCACGAACATCCCTCCATGGTAGATCAATTGCAACATCGTAGGACGCGTCACCAACCCATTATTTTTATCTTTTGATTAAATGCAGGCAAAAGCATTATATAAACACCAAGTCAAACATAATAACAGGGTTAGCTGGGAAAAACATAATAACATCAAACTAGACACCCTTTTATATATTTATTGTTAACCCTAGGACATTTGGTAATTACAAACCCATTGTAAATGGGCGACTTCCTATGTGACCAATATACAAGAAGGGTTTGAAAGGTCGAGGTTAACTAAACTCCTCTAATGATAGGGTTAGCCAAAAAGTGACACATCTCGCACCCACCACAATCGCATATGATGGTTCTCCATAATACGACCCTGAAAAACAATTAAAAAAAAACAATTGGTGAAAAAAAAAAATCTTAGCAAATCAACTACTTAAGCCTCAATTAGGATGCTAATTTGTCTTAGAGGCAACCTAAAGATGCAACATTTCATATCCTTACCTTATCTTGACACACCCGTGCATATTATCAATTAACACAGGCCAAAAATAGTGCAGCACGTATAACTTATAATCAGGACACATCACATAACTTTCCATGCACAATGCATCCACACATATTTCAATTACTACGACCCCTTGAGCCATGGTCAACACACGAGTTGGTGGTCTTCCTACATAACTGGGCATCATCATGCCCCATCGGGCATGACATTGTCCAGTGTACTCATACACATCATGATTCCATTAGGAGCATTGGTCTAGTCTCAATCGCAACTTGGCATCCAGACCCCCACTGGATATTCAATGAAATTGGGCATCGTCTCGCATATTCAAATGCATTAAGACGAAACCATTACCTTGCATAATCATATGCATCAAAGCCATTTTGTAATCACACGAGCACTTAATCACTTATGCCAAATTTCATTTCTCATCAATAAGCCCAATGCAAGCACAATTTGTGCTCATACAACAATTTACTACAACTTTAACACGTAAAATGCCGTAAAATATTCACACATGATCATGTATGTAAAATTTACCCATCAAACTTTGTATGCTTTTAATTTTAAAACCTCCTTACCCCAATTGACACATAAAACATGATATTTGAACATGATGCCTCACAATTTACCATTCACATGCCGATTAAACCTTTTCTAAAAATAACAAGTTAGGTTTCTAAATTGGGAAATTATTATCATGGCATAACAAGCTTCAATCAACATGAACTATGAACAAATTCATCCAATAATTTGCGCATAAGTTGCATATAAATTCCACTTATCGACTAAATAGTCATTAATTAGCACTAATCATCATTAATTAGTTTCGACCGTCAATAATTAAGACTAATTGTCATTAATTAAGACATCTATAATTAACTAACACTAACTACAATTAATTAAGACTAAACACAGTTAGCCTTAATATAAACCATCCTTAAACGTGATTAATATTGACCCGTGATTAATTAGCACCAATTGTCGTTAACTAAGACTAAGAGTTATTAAATAAGATTGAGCCTCAATTAACACTAAACCATTGTTAATTAGCACTAATTGTCCTTAATTAAGGCTAACTATCATTAGCCTTAATATAATTCATTATTAAACATAATTAGCACTAAACCATCATTATCTAACACTAACCACCATTAACCATAATCTAATCCTACCCCTAAACACAATTAACTCCCTAATCAAGGATTAGGAGGTTAACTCACAATTTACGGCAGTAGCGAGCTCATAGTGATGGTGGCGCAATGGTGATGAGGGCATGATGTTTGCAACTCAAATGGCAGCACCACGGCAGCGATTCAACAAAGGTTCATGGCTAAGGGGGACTCGGCTTGCTTGGCTTGATGGGCGATGGCGGTGGTGACTTGCAGTGGTGAGAGTAACGGTGGACACAGCAGCAAAAGAGGGCGGCTATGGAGGAAATGAAGGAAAAGGAGAAGAAAAAGAAGAGAGAAAAATGAGAGGAGATGGAGGAGGGTGGTGGTCAGCCAAAGGGGCAAAGTGGTCTTTTCACCATCTTTAGCAAAAATTTCAATTTTGCCCTTGGGCCCATTTGCTTGGATAGGCTTGAATTGGGCTCGGCTCGGCTCGGCTTGATTGGCCTAATTAGGCCCTCATGGTGAACTTAAGGGGTGTGAAGCCCATTGGCCTTCGCTTGGCCCGGCTTCTCTTTCCGACTCCCAATTTTTGACTGATTAGTCTTTATTCGAATAAAGCCTACTAACAAATCGACGGACAAATAAGGCGAAATCCAATAGGTTAGTCTTGAATTCCTTGAAAGTTCAATACCCAAAATTGAATTAGAAATTCATAGTTAAAATCGATCAAATGTGATTTTAGTACGACCTAAATTATTGAGTAACTTTAGGGATTTCGCATGGTTAACCCATGTTCGAAAATTTGCAATCCATATTTGTGCCTCTTCAAATCACAGATAACCTTTGGTTGTCATGTAATCGCGAGAAATCAATTATTAACCCTAAGTATAAGATCAATAGAAAATTGATTTACTGTCGTTCGTAGTGAGTATCGTAATTATGCAGAATCACCTATAAACCGACTACGTACTCCTGTCGAATCAATTTATATCCGTTTGTTGATTAACTTATAACAACGTAGTATTGTCCTTTGTCGATCATTATGGTCGAGCGGTCTATCCCTAATTGAATACTCTAGTCTTTCATGTTTTAATCTTTTATGGCATCTTCCAATTGATTAGTTAACTCACGAGTGAGCAATTCAAAATAAATTCAACTTTTAGTGCATTGATAAAATAATCATTTCATATATTTCAGAAGGGGTCGAATTTTAGCATATCACAGTTAAATGGTGCCCAAATCCAAAGGGTGGCTTAGTATTAGGATGATCTAGATATTGCGCTTCTAGAAGCATTAGATTTTATGTTTGCTTCATTCTTGTTGCAGCAACTAAAGGTAAGATTGAATCGGAGATGGATTTGGTTTTCATGTGAATGGTCCCGTTTTTTTATTGGAGATAGTCGACGAACAAAAGGTTGCAGAAAATTTCTCAAGTTCTCCGATAAAAGAAAGTACCTTTTGTTCACATGTTAAAGTTTGATAACTAATTGAAAACAAAAAAAAATTCTATCGATTGATGATTGTTCTTTTGTTAATGTGTGCTTGTGTCTACTTAAGTGTTCCAACTATTTTAGTAATCTTGACTAGTGGACAAATGATTCTTAGACTCAATTTAATTATATTGTAATTGTATTGTGTGTCTGCATGGGAACGTATCTACTAGGGTTGACTTCCATAGTAGACTTAAGATAATATTCCATGTCGAAATTTTCTTTGTTTTACCACACTAAGTAATGTCATCTTGCACAAGGTTGCGATCATATGCAAGATTCTCTTTGAATGAACATCGAGTGATGACCGAGACTGATTTCTAAGTGGTGCCAGCAATATCTTTTAGCAGTACACAAAAGAGGTCTAATCGATCAAATCGATATTCATATTTGAACTAGACTAGACAGAAAAAATATAAGACTAGATACTTCACTCAAACTCATCTCGTAGAAGCTCAATTATTTTAGATCGAGTTTGACTCGTGAATTTTTTTATAAACTTGAAATGACTCAGTTCAATTCGATTTGGGTTATTATAAGTGAGTCTTTGTGGGAGCTTGATTCAAGCTTGAGCTCAAATTCACCTTTCATAAAATCCGGACTAATGAGGCTCGGGCTTGACTCAATTTCGCACTTGAATTTGTAAATAACTTAGGCGATTTCGAGCAGGTTGATTGGTTTGCACATGAAGAAGCAAATAAAACCTAATTTCAAAGAAGCATGTGAGAAAATGATAGGAAAGCACATAATCGTTTCGATCTTTAGCGTCATGTATTTCATTCTAGTTAAGTTTTTTTCTTCGAATTGGGTTAAATATATTTTTAATCCTCTAATTCATAATATTTGTGCCATTGCGTCCTCAAGAAGGCAAGCTATTACCACTTCGATGGATAGTTGGAGTCCACCATGACTGCTTCTCCGAAAGTCAAGCCTGTGATAAATTCTTCAAATTTTCTAACCATCACCAATCATCGCTGGTGGTGGCTGTGGCCACGAAATCCTCCACCCATTCTCGTATCTCTCACTTTTCCGCCTTTGTCTTCTACGTTTTACTTTCTTATTTTTCCTAAAATAAAACTAGTTTCTTTTGACTTATTTCACTTTGGAAACTACTGAGAAAAATCGTGACGCTGCACGATAAAATTACTTTATTTAATTAACACAATTTCTCAATTAAAAGAAAGGGCTATATTTTTTTAAAAGAAAAAAATAGAGAAATAAAAGAAGTATGTTTAAGATGTTGAGATTAGACTTGACAACTAATGTAAATTCTTTTGGCTCATCCTATATTAACATCATAAAACAATGACATTATGTGTATCAATTTTCTCTTTGTACAGCATAGTAACTAGGTAGAAAATCTGTTAAACGTAGATAGATACCACAGCTTTTCATCGTAACACCAAAATGCATCTATCATGTCCTATTTTTGTTCATTAAATAAGTAGATTCAAGAAAAGAAATAAAATGATTTACTTATATGTAAGTGCAACTTCAATACTATTTTACGGGTTTGTGAGAGAACACATACAAGGAGCAGTTGTGTTCTTATTGGAAGGCAGATCAACATGAACTTCCTTGTATGGAATTTCAATGGAGCTGTGCTTGGTCTATAATTCTTATCACATCAAATCATTATTATCTTGTCCCTAAGCGCGACAATCTTAAGTTGACTTGACTTGTGAATATGAATTCATTCAATAACCTGGTTAAGCCTACGGTGGCTTTCAATGATTCTTGACTATTGATGAAGAAAGGTCCGAAAAGGAAAAAGAAAACATCAGCATCTCTTTCCCTTTCTGCAGTACAAGTCCCTTTCTAGAGAACAAATATTCATTTCGCTCCCACTTTATTTCTACAAGTTCATTAAATAAGTAGATTCAAGAAAATAAATCAATTGATTTACTTATATTTGAGTGCGACTTCCATACTATTTTACGGAGTCTGCAAGTGAGACATCAACATCAATTTCCCCGTATGGAAGTTCAATGGAGCTGTGCTTGGTCTGTAATTCTTATCACATCGTATAATTAATATTTTGTCCCTACGCGCGAGAATCTTAAGTTGACTTGACTTGCGAATCCTAATTCATTAAATGACTTAGTTGAGCCAGCGGTGGCCTTCAATGATTCTTGATTGTTGATGAAGAAAGGTCCAGAAAGAAAAAAAAAACATCAGCATCTCTTTCCCTTTCCGCAATACAAGTCCCTTTCTAGAGAACAGATATTCATTTTACTCCCATTTTATTTCTACAAGTTCATTAAATAAGTAGATTCAGGAAAAGAAGTATAAAGATTTACTTATATTTGACTGCAACTTCAATACTATTTGTAACATTTCGGGCCCCACTGTGTAATATTGTCCGCTTTGGGTCACCCGCCCTGGCGCGGACGAACCGCCATCCCAGCCACGGTCTCTTCCCTCACGGCTTTAAAACACGTTACACTGGTGAGAGGGACCCAAGCCTTATAAGCTAACCAAAATCTCCCTCCCTAGGCGATGTGGGACAAGAGAGGAGGCTATTACACTATTTTACGGAGTTTGTGAGAGAACACATACAAGGAGGAGTTGTGTTCTTATTGGAAGGCAGATGAACATGAACTTCCCTGTGTGGAATTTCAATGGAACTGTGCTTGGTCTGTAATTCATATCACCTCGTACAATTAATCCCTCGTTCCTATGCGCCACAATCTTAATTTGACCTGACTTGCGAATGCTAATTCATTAAATGACTTGGTTGAGTCAACGGTGGCCTTCAATGATTCTTGACTGTTGATGAAGAAAAGCCCAGAAAGGAAAAAATATTAACATCTCTTTCCCTTTCTGCAATACAAGTCCCTTCCTAGAGAATCGATATTCATTTCACTCCCATTTTATTTCTACAAGGTTCATTGCACTTAGAACCTGATTTTGTGTAAACCATTGCGTAAAAAAGGAAATTAACAATGGAGCTCTCAGACTCATTTTAATAATACATTTGGACTGAACACCGAAATTGAAGGAGAAGGGGACATCAGTTGGAGGAAGTGTAATGAGAGAGTCCCGAATGGTTCTCTCCAACGAGTTGTACCTCAAACCTAGTTTTACAAAGGTTCAGAAGTCCTTCCCATCGCAGGGATAACATAACATGTCTGAGATTCTTGGACATACTGAAAGAAGGAATTCAACCCAATTAGATTATTTAAAGACCGGTCCAAAGTAAGTAAACTCCAAAAGGTTCCCCATTAAGGTCGGGGTCGATCCAATCAAACTGCAAGTAGACAATTCTAATCTCGACAAGTTTTTGAGATTACTGATTGAAGCTAGAACCCTCCCTGAAATATACATGTAACTCACTGACCAGAGTCTCAAGATAACCATCCTCTGAAAAATCAAGAAAAATCCCGTAAATCAGCAATCGCTCAGACCAAGAGTCTCCATTTTACCTAACTTTCTTATTATTTATATTTTTATTGATCTTGGAAATTTTTTTAAAAAATAAATGTCGACATCTAATTTTTAGTCAATGAATCATTAAAGATAAAAACTCAATATTAGCATTTCGATCATGACAGAGCCTATTTCTTGAATCAAAATTGTCATTTTTAGTTTCGTTTTCTTTGGCCTATCATTTGTAGGTAATTTCCTACTCATTTTCAACAAAAACCCAAAAATCAAAAAGTTGATTTTGGAGATGACTTTTTTGTTAACCTTTGACCAAAAGTTAATTAGGGTCAAAATTTGGCTTTTTACACAAAAAGTTTCCAATCGGTCTTAATAAATTTGGCCATAAAAGTTTTGAAAATATTCAAAGTTTTGATCATAAAATTAACATTTTAGTAAAAAGTCAATTAAAAGTCCTTTGACCAAAAAAATTGAAAGATGTAAAAACTCCCAAATCATGTTGTTTTAGCTTTAATTTGACTCTAGCATTGAAGATTTTGCAAAAATCGATTAAGAACCTCATTTTTCAAATTTTTTAGTTTAAGTTAGAATCGACCATAAATTAAAATTACTTCATTTCCAGTCGTATTTTGACTTGGTTCTTTTACAACATTTGATCAAGAGGCCATTCTGAAATCACTCGTGCAACCATTTCGGTGGTTTGGCATGTCAAGATAAAAATTGCCATTTGCAACCCTAATTAGGGATCCAAATCGATTCTTCATGAGTTGCATGCTCGCACTTCAAATCAATCCATTTTCTTAAACTGAATCCAAATTCAAGGTCAATTTTGGCAAATTCACTCGCGAACTTTCCAATTAGATGGATTTAGCCCACTTGAATTTTAGAAAATTAGGTTAATGAGCTTTGATTGGTGCAATTCAAGTTAACCCATTCTAGACTAAGGTTTAATTTAAGGGGTTACGATTCAATTTCATCATTGGCCCTTAATCTAATTTGGGTATAAAATCCATGCCACTGTTTTAGTGTCAATTTGGATGCATTAAGCTACTATTAACATGGGAAATCGAACAAATTGATATTTTGTTGCATCAATTAGGTTTAATTTGGTTTTTAAAAGAAGGAACTGCACAAATTGGAAATTCCAAATTCAATTTGAGTATAATTTTCAATATTCCTGGGTTAATTAAACCAATCAAAGTCAATTGAAATGTTTTGGAAATTTTTGGTTGATTCAATTTCGGCGATCTTGGACCATTCCTCCTCAAATTAGCCCATTTTCAATTTGAATTGAACACGGATTCCTTACAATTAAATCCTTGACCTAACTGCATAAAATTTTGAAAAAAAAAAAACAAAACAACAACAGCCAAGGCCAAATCAGAACTAACCAAACCATTTCTAACTAGTTTGGGCCGATCCAATTGGTTTTCCGCAGAATTGGCCAGTTCAGCCATTTTCTGACGTACAACTTGTGAGCGGCAGCCACCACTAGCTAGCCCATGGTTCAGCCGACCTCCTCTTGTCCTTATCACATAAAAGTTATAAATTTGCCCATACTGAAATTACAAAATTATCCTCGGATTGAAATTACAAAAGTGTCCCCGATTAGCCTTTAATCCTAAAATTAATCATGACCATTCATTAAAAATTCGCCCTAGCCATTCAAATTGACATGTGCACATTATTGTCCAATCACAAGCAAGCTTAATGCTTAAATAAGTTAGTTAAGCTAAGGAGATCAAATCGTAGCCCAAGGAGATCAAATCCTAGCCCTTGGGCTAAGATTTGATCTTGCCAAGGGGTATATAACAAATTTTCCCTCCAAAAATGCAAAGGAGACCTTAAATTTCAGATCCTCTCTCTCTCTCTCCCACCATTTCTCGCCTCCTCCACTGCCGTGCGCTGGCCAAGCTTCGATCATCTGCCACTCCACCGACATCAACCAGCTTGTTCCCCAGCTGGTGGTGGTCGTCGACAACCCTAGGCGCCATAGGTGACTGTTGATCGGCAGTTTCTTCCCACGATGAAAAGCACCAGTTTTTAAGTCGATGAAGAAAACCGGCTATCCCAATTCCTATTTCGGCAATCGACAACCGTTCCTTGCTGTCCAACCGGTACTGTGGTGATCCTTGAGGAGTTGCTCAACTCACAGTGGCACTGGTTCCTTCGATTCTTCGCCGGAATACCTCAGAATCGGCGACCTCTTCTTGATTGGTTCAAAAAATTGAGCTCGGTGACAACGAAGGTATCTGGTAGCTTAGGCAGCCACTCCAGAGCTATTCCAGCGACCTTAGGCATTCTAACCTAGTGATGGACCTCCCTTGGCATATCCTAGCCTTCGGTCTAACTTGATTCAAGCTCAATCGAGCTTATTTCGTGGAAATACACAAGGTAGTACACTCTTGATCTTGAGCTCAATGAAGTGAGATTGCCTCATGCAATCGGGGCTGGAGCTCAACCCTAGGATGATCTATTATGCATATGGATGATATGTATGGTTTAGGATGATCTTATGACGATTGATGGTGAGGTAATAGTTGGATTGATCATGATTGCTTATTTGGTAAAATCGTAGGCTGATTGGACTGACTTGATAAACATCTTTATTTGAGCTAGATAATGTCGTTTTTAGGTCTTGATTTCTCAATGAGATTTGTAGAAAACTTCACAAGCTTTCCAACGATATATTGTATGCATGATTTTGACATTGTTTGCTATGTCAGAGCATGTTCGAAAGCTGGTGACTGTTGATTTTGTATGATTTTTTACATTTCGATTTTAGTCTGAGTGTCTTCGTGAAGTTTGATCTTAGCATTTAGTTTAAGTCGTGTAAAAATTTCGTAGGATTTGCAAATCATTTAGTTGGATCAAAAGTTGGTGGTCTGTTCTAAAATGTGCATGTTCTGCTGCTATGGTTGAGGTTAATCGACCTACTCTGTTTCAGATTTGACCTATTCGCCAGCTATCTTCATTTGAGCTGAAAAATAATCTTGTTTGCATTTGAGGTCTTCTAGAGATTTGTAGGAAACATCTTATTTGCAATATTTGGAGATCGTTTACTTGGTCTAACATTTTCTACAAAACTGAACTTAAATCTGGAAAATTTCCCTGTTCTGTTTTCATGTCCGGTTCTGTTGACCTCGCCGTTTGCCATTTTCATATGATTTTTTGTGCATCAAATTTTAAGTCAGTATCTTCTAGAAGTTTGTTCACAACATGTAATTCTACAACATATAAAAATTTAAAATGTTTGAGCATCATTTTGTAGGGTCCATGGGTTGTAGATTGAACGTGTTCCTTGCTGCCATTTGTGTTGCTGATTGACTTGTATTGATTCCTTGATTTTTATAAATTCGTATGTTGGAATCTGGAAATGGTTTCTTCATAAAAATTATTTGCCATACCTGTGAACCTTGTATAAAATTTTCATGAGAATTGAACATTATTAGGATAGGTCAAGCATGCTTAAACCGAGCCTTCTATTGTTGAGATTTGCTTGTTCTGATTGATTCATGCTTGTTCAATGATTTTTATAAATTCATGTGAATTGAATTGGTCTTGTCTCCATGAAATTTTTAAGACATTGTATGATTTATGTTGTGTATAAATTTCAGATCTAATAGACCATTTTTGGATGATGAAAATGGTTGTGAGCTGTACATGCATTCTTCTGCGATGCCCTGTTTCCAGAATGATGTACTCGAGTTGTTTGATTTTTAGAAGTTCGTGCATGCTGAATCTACTATGGATGTCTTCTTGAGAATTGTTTTTTTTTTTTTTTTTTTTGATTGATATTGGAGGAACCGGTTTGCAGTCGACAGCCGCGCCGTAAACCTCCAAGTGACACTTAAGCAGGAGGACCCACCACCCCTGAGTCACACTTAATACACCTAGCGCCTCCCCTGGGTTTTGAACCCTTCACCTCTTCGTTGAGGATCAGCAGAGCCTTATCCAGTGGAGCCACCGCGGCCGGTGGTTCTTGAGAATTGTTTGTCACATATTAAACTTCATTCTCACAAATTTCGGAAAATAAAAAAAACTTGTTTTGGTAGTTTTGCCAACCCTTCCTAAGTTGCAGGGTTTCTGTGAAAACCATTTTGCTGAATTGACATTTGCTTGATCTAAAATCATTACAAATTCATGTAATGCCAATCTTGAAAAGCTTTCTTCAACAAAGTCGTTTGGTATTTCCTACACTTCTTTTTTATACCAATTTTGTTGATTTGACGTTCATTTGATGGTCTAAGGAGTGCGATCAGTGTGCCAACATTATCCAAACTCGGGTTTCGGAATCCATTTCCCAAGGACATCAAACTTAATTTGTTTTTATCGTCATAAGCCTTTCTTTGCCACTTACGCATATAATCATCCCAAGAATTAACCAATACATGATTAGAGAAACTTTATCAGACAAATGAAATATGTGACATGCCCAGTTTCATTTTTTGATATCGCTTTGGCTGCTACTCATAATTGATATTAGATTACTTAAAACTTACATCTTCACTGCAATTAGATCATGTGCTATCACATGGAACTAGTCCACGACAAACGAAGACCATCATATTAACACTAGGATTTAACATTTCCGAAGAACCTACAAAATGTTATTGTAGCCAACCAAAATTAGCAGACCTACTTTTCATATAAAATGAATGCTGACTTGAAATTAGTAGTAATCACTGTCAGAACAATGAAGTGAACCAGTCAATCAGGTCCAACTTCAAGCCCATGAACTGAGTAGGAATTTGAAAACCTTTCGAAATTGGAACGTTCGAACCGAAAATTTTCATGCACCTTCTTAGAAAAAGCTGGGAACACGTTTGGTCCGGTTTGGTGGCTGGTACACGGTGGGTACCTACCTTCTTAGACAATTATGGAGAGGAAAAACATTGAACTTACCGACTACAATCAAGCATAATGGCCAGTAGTTTTCGGTTGACTTGACTAGGAATGCAAAATTGTCCTTTCAGTGGAGCTCCTCGATATGGTGATTTATAAAATTTTGTTGATGAATAAAACGGAATTTTTTATGTGGATGGTAATTAGGTAATGTTGATAATAAATTTGAAATACCGATGATAAGTAAAAAGTGACCAATAACTTGTTGATTAGCCTGTTTGTAATTAACTATGGAATGACAATTTTAACATTGACAGACTCAACAGTATATTTCCATTTATTTTTAGATTTTACAAATGGACACATAAGTATATGTTGTCAAAAAAATAATAGTTTTATCATCCACAAATCTAATAGTTGATTGACACTAACTTTCATATTTTACAAGTGGGTGCATAATTATTAAGTCACCAATGAAATAATAATCTTACCATCCACAAACTCAATATTAGAAAACCATTTATTGTGCAGAGATTCAATTTTGAGTAGTAAATATATAACTAGAACGCTTAATGGTTATAATTCACTAATATTGTTGCAAAATATCATCAACATACACCGTAATTTGAAATTTCATGAATTACCAAATTACCGTTTAAAGGAAGATTATTCTGTATGGACAAAACAGAATGTTAAACAATTCTTTGTAATTATTTAATGACTCCTCATCGTCAAGAAACAAGAAAATAGTTCCTCTTGGAGGGGTAGCCGCTCGGAGAGCAAATGAACAATTTTAAAGATGCATTTGTTCAACAGAAAATTCAAAATTTTAGAATATATTTTTCTAAAAAATAATCGTCTTTGTTGTTTATAAAAATGAATGAATGATAATATTTCCATCATGTAGGCGAAAATAATTAAATATAAATTGTTGTCAATCATGAAAGCATTTTTATTGATTAACTTTTCTTAGCAATATAACCAATCATTTTTTGAAAAATAATTTTCAAATATTGAATTTATCTTAAAACAAACGCATCTGAATTGCTTGTGATAGTTACTCGCAATTTTCTCTTGTTTTCTGGGCTACAAAGGGGAAAACGTTTCTGGACGAGTTTGGCATTTCGTGAATCAAAATACGGAACCCCATCGACGACGCTCATGAGTGCAGCCAAAAACTTGGCTAAAACTGCTCTCTCTCTCTCTCACCGACAAACCCATCCCCCCTGGCAGGCTGGCACGCACTCTCTCTCACAATCGAGGTAGTGCTCACGGCCGTGAGAGCTCCTATGGCACGAGCTTGAAGCCCTCTGGGACGGTGCTCACATCCACTGAAGCTCTGCACGGCCAGCTTGTGTGCATCCATGGCTGCGGCCCTGGACCCGATCTGGTCCACTGGTCGGGGTCGTCCAACCTCGATTTGGACCAGATTCCAAGCAGTAACCATCGCTGGGCTCAGACGTGGGGTTTGGATGACGCTCACAGACGACTCTCTTCAAGGGACGATTTTATGCAATGATCTGGAGAAGACGATTCTTTAATTCAACCATTTTCAATATTTTCATTGGCACTTAACAGTTTCTTCATCCCTTAAAACTCCGGTTTACTTTCCAACATATTTTGGCCAACAACATTTTAGTTTTTAATTTGTTATTGTTTTATTAACTTTAGGAATAAATTAAAGCGCCAGCATCATTCGCCATGAAAAGAGATGGCGATGGCCACTTTCGTCCTTGTAGTGAAACCCCGTGATATTTTTAGGACATCTAGTGAGGTCATTTTTATCCCCTGGAAATGTGTACATGATCTTTCTTGGGATTTAGCCTCTGAAATTTAAATAGAAATTGATCAAGTGAACAGTGACACATTAGTATGAGACCAATGGTTCAGTTGAATTTTACTATTATATTGCATGATGTACAGCTGACAATAGCTCATCACAAGCATCATTTGCTAAGGATTATTAACACGCTCTCTTATCTTCATATACAAAACAATAGAAAGCTCTATCTACTAACTACAGACAGGAGACAGGAGGATGATGAGTGAATCTGTCCCTTTGCTCAACCTATAAAGCCAAAAACCACAGCTCCTATACATAACCCTCGGCTGCTGCCAAGTGCTGCCGAGAGACTCCAGTCACTAATCCGATAGGAAAGCTAGCTCGTTGGGTAGAGTAACTCTTTTTCGCAATAGGGACTCGATCGTCGGACATTTCCTCTTTCTTCCGCCTCTGGGCCTAGATCGAAATTGCTCATCTAACTCCTCAAAATCACCCTGAACCCAAGGAGCCAAATTGCAAAGAATGAGAATCATCCAACTCTCATGTAGTAAAAAGCTGGATTTCAACAGCAGTAAAATTCAATTGCAATATTAGAGAGAATGAGAGAATGGGGCTCACTGGAGTGTAAACATGGCAACCAGTTTTCTCATGATGGTCTCTCACGTGCTTATACGCAAACTTCTTGCCACAATCCTTATGGCCGCATACAAATGGCCTCACCTCAAGATGAACAGCCTTCACATGCTGACGTAAATTTGATTTCTGTCAACAAGAAAATAATCAGCTAATGTACACTCAGCAGGCACACAATAAATGAGCTCAAGCTTCAAAGTTCCAAACAATTATATTCCATGCCCAGCGAGAATCTACTTAGTAGGTGACTGCATCTTACTGTTGAAAAAATGCTGAGACAACCCTCAACATCACATCTGAATGCTTCTGAATCAGCTGAATTTTTCTTCTCATGCGTGCGGAGATGCCGTTGGATATTCTTCCTCAACTGCTTAGTCCCACATATGTCGCAATTGACTAATTGGTGAGCCGACTGCATGTGCTCCTTTAGATAGTCAACATTGCTGAAGTATTTCATGCACTCACAACAGAAAGCCTCCACAGTCTCTAGTTTGACTGCAGCAGTTGAAATGACATTATTATCGAAAAGCATGTTAAACAATTCATAGATATCATTCGGCTTCACCAAGACACCTTCATAATTAAGTGACTCACCATGAGAATCCTCATGCTTTCGCAACTTTGATGCAAACTTGAAAACCTTTCCACACCCAACCTCCGGACAAACATACTGCTTCAGACTCTTGCATTCACCAGACGTTGATGGTTCCTCATCATTGTGAATTTCATTCAAGTGCCTCTTCATGTTCCCTTGATATGCGAATGACTTATTGCAACCATCAACAGGACAGCTGAAAATCTTGCCTTTATGCTGAAGAAAGTGACGAGCCAAATGGTCTTTTCTCCTATAGCTGGCAGGGCAATCCTCTATAGAACACTTGAAAGGCCTCTGCAAATGAATTTAGCATATTGACACATAGATACAGAGCATACCAAATCTCTAAACATCAATAGGGAAAAGAAAAGAAAAAAACGAACAAACGATGCTTCAAACCTCAAGATAGAACATGCGTGACCGAGGCTGACTTGATGGATCTTCTCAGGTGGTCCCCAACCTGATACTAGTCCAATCAAGATATAAGATTGCAGCCTCTTGCATTTTGGAGTTCTTTTGGTGGGATCCAATGCTTCACGCCATTATCATATCATAATCAGATGAGCCAACATACTTTATCCTGCAAGGTCTTGATTTCAGTATAGGCAAACTCGCAGTAGACAAATAAAAAAGAACAAAACAGCTTCAATTTTCAACCAAAATTAGAACTTTTTTATTTTAGAAATCTATCTTTGAAACCAGACCGCACAAAAAGATTAATGCTTTCTCGTGAGTGCTTCCATGTGATAATGCTTCACAAATTCACGGCATCATTCCATGGCCCAGAAAATCATGTACATCCCCAATGATAATATCCAAATTGCCGTTTCTGACACCTCATTAGAAGTTACAAATGTGAAAATTTTAAGAGCAAAGACCGAGCAGTGCACATCAAAACTGTCTATTCAATAAGACCGGCGCGACTGTAATCTGAACCCTCCACTTTACAAACTGTACCTCACCGTAGACCACCTCCATGACAGGTGTAATCTAATCGAAACTTGACTAAAATTTTCAGAGAACTTGCTTTCATGTTGCATCATCAATAACCAAAACAGAGAGCTCAATATACCTCGAGCGAATGGCCCTGCATATGCTGCCTCAAGTGCGCGGGTTTCTTGAACGTGGCGCCGCATTCTTCGCAGGTATTATTAGCTTTCGCTCCCTCCTTCCCCTCGACCCCTTGAGCCATTGCCGCTTCCACCTCATCCTGATAAAGACCAAACCAACACGAAAACATTCAAACGCGAGCAAATGCCGCAACCGCAAAACCAGCAATTGCCGATCGAACTAGTCAAATCGTAGCACCAGAAGTCGCGGCTCGAAACGAACCGAGCCGCTTACGAAGCATCGGAAGGCGACGAAGCGAGGAGAACTGACCTGGTGGTGCGATTGGATGTGGGAAGTGATGAGGGACTTCTTGGACCTGCAGATCCCGCAGTACTCGCAGTAGTAACGCCTGATGTCCCTGAACACGGGCCCTGGTTTCTCGCACCTCTCTTCTCCCCCCATCTCTCTCGCGCCCGCTGTCGCCGACGTTGCAGAGCGGAGCTCGTCGTCTCTAGGGTTTGCGAAAGAGCCAGCCGAACCGACATGGATATAAATGGATCGGTGTCGTTCTGGGCCCAACTTGGCCGGGTCCAAAGCTGTGACAGGAATGGGCCTAAATTAGGCCCGGCCCAATAAGCTCGGAACATGAAGATGTACAGAGAGCGACGCTGAGGTTTTCGTTGCAGAGATTGCTGAGGGAGATTTTCCGCGACGGAGATGGAGGTTGACGACGGTTCGGAAGCACGAGGTAACGAGAAATTTCTCGAGTCGTTTCTTGCATTATTCGAGATGTTCGAGGGTTGCTGAGCTCTAACACCTTCGAAATTTTTTCTTTCCTTCTTCTGGTGCTCGTCGTCGTGGGTGTTCGGAAGTGGAGGAGAAGGGGAAGCAATTGGTGGTGGTGCTGATGGGAGCACCCGGCAGTGGCAAGTCCACCTTCTGCGACGCCGTCGTCGGCGCTTCTCGGAGGCCCTGGGTCCGCATTTGTCAGGTCCGTCTCTCTCGCACCCCATTCATTTGATGAAATGCTTCGCTGGGCCTGGCTCTTTATTTACGCTGTGGAAGGTTGGCCTTTCCCTCTTTCGTGCGCTCGTGGTGCTCTTGGGTTAAGTATGTTTGTTCTGCTTCCCTTCCTGAAATTCTTCTTGTTTTTTTTGTCACTTGTAATGTCGACAGGTTCTTGCTTTTAAGTTTTTCCATGGTGAGATTAGAGTGTTGTAGGCTTTCGCGCGAGACGGTCGATACCCATTACTTTCCGCTTGTTCTTTGCAGGACACAATTGGAAATGGGAAAAGCCGGGACGAAGGCTCAGTGGTCAAGAGTGCCTTCAGTGCGTTGGAGGATGGTAAGAGCGTCTTCATCGACAGACAGCAAGTAGGAAAATCAAATCAGATTTTCTATAATAAGCGAAAAATATTTTCAAATTCATTCTCAAGTTTCAACTAAACACCAAAAAACATTACCATTCTAAAAAATACCACATTTTTTGTGAAATAAATGGAGCCTCAATTTAAAAAGAAAAATTAAAAATTTATCCATTAAATTTGTAATTGTATAAAAGTGTTTTAACAATATAAATTTTTTTATTAAAATCACAAGAAACAAATTTTTCTACATTTGATTAAATAAAAAGTGTTTTACGATATGAGTCGGGTTGGATACGGGATTAGTCGGGTATGGGTCGGTAAATTTACATTGCTAATAAATGTGTTATAAACGAGTTAATGGGTCAATTTGGATTGAATCATTTATGACTTGACCAAAACTCGACTCAACTCACCTATTTGACAAGTCTAGCCGTTTGTAATTAGCAATGAAATAATAATTTTACCATTGACAAACTCACTGGTATATTATCACTTGTTTTTAGATTTTAGAAATGGATGAGTAAGTAAATGTTACCAACAAAATAATAGTTTTATTATGCACAAACCCGATAAAAGATTGACACCTATTTTTTATATTTTACAAGTGGGTGCATGGCTATTTGTAGGTTACCAATGAAATAACAATATTACTATCCATAAACCCAGCAATAGAAAATCAATTATCGTCTTGTGATGTAGTTTTGAGTAGTAAATACATAGGTAGAACATTTATGGTTATAAGTCACTAATATTGTTGCAAAATATCGTTAGTATACATGATCAGTAGAGAGCACGATTTTACCATTGTTATTTGAAATTTGATGAATGACATTACAAATTTACTATTGAAAGGAACATTATTCTCTATGGGCGAACGAAATGTTAAACACTTCTTCATGATTAATAAACGACTCATCATGATCAAGAAACGAAAACATCTTTGTCTCAAAATGACGAGTTCCCTCTTGGAGTGGTGCTTGCAATTTCAAAGAGCAAAGGAATTATTTAAAGGGTGCATCTGTTTCATTAAAAAGCTCAAAATAAGAAATAATCCTTGCATCGACGTTTATAAAAATGAATGAATAAAAAATATTTTCATCACTTACCAAAATAATTAGACAAAAATTGTTGTTGATAACGAAAATATTTTCTTTTGATTAACTTCTTGCAGTGATATGACAAATCATTTTGCAAGAATTTTTTTAAACTCTTAAATTTTTCGTAGAATTTTGAACAAGAGTACAAGCTCCAAAGGCATTTTCCTTTTGTGCTACTTTTATAAGGCATCGTTCGCGATAAGCTACTTTGCAATTTCCTCTTGTTTTCTGGGCTACTGAGAGGATTAAGTTACTTCACCCCTAAAAAAAAAAAAAAAAAAAATGAAGCTTATGTTTCGGGAAACAAGACGCGGTTCGCTAGGCATAACAACTTCTGACTCTTTCAAGGGATGATCCTAGGCAATGCTATGAGGAAGACAATTCCATAATTCAACGTGTTTCAGTATTTTTCAGTTTTTCATCCCTTAAAACTCTGTTGTACTTTCCAATATGTTTAGGCCAACATCATTTAGTTCTTAATTTGTTAGGTTTTAAAATTTTAAGAATTACTTATAGCGCCACGTTAGTATACCACTTAAGCACCATTAACTATGTCATCCACCACAAAGAATAATTTTACATGGAAACAATGATGACAGATCGATTTCGTCCCCCAAATAAAACTTATGTGATTTTTTTGGGACATCTAATGAAGTCATTTTTATCCCCCAAGGAAAAAAATATCTTCCTCAGAGTTTGGCTTGACATTTCAAATCAAAATAAGAAATCTTATCTACTTAAGAGAGATGGATGAATATTATAGACAGTTATTAATTTTCTTTTAAGTATTACCAAAGGAGATGATAGAAATCCGACTTCCTAGCCTTCAACAATCTCGGGAAGAAAAATATCGATCATCACTTTTCAACTATTCAATGATAAAAGTGGATCAGCTGAGCAATGACAGATTAGTATGAAACCAAAGGATTCTCAATTGAATTATACTATATTGCATGATATATAATAGTTCATCACAAGCATCTTTTGCTAAGGATATACCACCTCTCTATTTTCATAGAGAAAACAATAGCAAACTCTATCAACTATTAACTACAAACAAGTGACAGGAGGATGATGAGTGAATTTGTCACCTTTCCTCATCCTAAAAGCAAAAAACCACAGCTTCTATACATAACCCTTAGCTGTTGCCAAAAGCTGCCGAGAGACTCTAACCACTAATCCGATAGGAAATCTAGCTTGTTGGGTAGAAAAACTCTTCTTCACAATAAGCACTCAATCGTCGGACATTTCTTCTTTCTCCAGCCTCTAGGCCTAGATTGAAATTGCTCATCTAACTCATCAAAATCACCGTAAACCCAAGGAGCCAAAAATTTTAGGTATGAGGATCATCCAACTCATGTAGTAAAAAGCTGGATTTCAAAAAAGCAGTAAAATTGAATTTCAATATTTGAGAGAATCAAAGAATAGGGCTCACTGGAGTGTAAACATGGCAACCGCTTTTCTCAATGATGGTCTCTCACGTGCTTACACGTGGACTTCTTACCACAATCCTTATAGCTGCATCCAAATGGCCTCACCTCAAGATGAACAACCTTCACATGCTAACGTAAATTATATTTCTGTCAACATGAAAAAACATTAGCAAAGGCACACTTAGCAACCACACGATAAAAGAACTCAAGCTTCAAAGTTCCGAAACAATTATATTCCATGCCCAACCAGAATCTACTTTATAGGTGACTGCATCTTACTGTTGAAAAAATGCAGAGACAACGCTCAGCATCGCATCTGAATGCTTCCGAATCAGCTGAATTTTTCTTTTCATGCATGTGGAGATGTTGTTGGATATTCTTGCTCGACTGCTTAGTCCCACATATGTCGCAATAGATTAATTGACGAGCCGACCGCTCGTGCTCCCTCAGATGGTCCACATTGCTGAAGTATTTCACGAACTCACAACAGAAAGCCTCCACAATCTCTAGTTTGACTGCAGCAGTTGAAGAAGAAGAGAGAGGGAAGAAGAATAAGAAGAAAGAAGCGAAAAGAGGAAAAAAAATGGGTTGGCTTCATTCTAAAATTATTTTCGGTAACAAAGAATCATTTTTTTTTTTTACTTACCGATTTTGTTCTAAATCTACTTCTAAGAAAAAAAGATAGAAAATTGTTAAAAATAAAAATTTCTAAACGAATTTCTATTACAAATATACTCTGAAGAAAAAAAATATAAATTTTTATTATTTGGCCAATTGCCAAATGCATCTTAAACAGTTGTGGCCATGTGCCAGCGAACGAGAGGGCAAGAACGGGCGAGGCCTTGGCTCTGATTCGCTGGGGAGACTTTCCACGAAATAATAATAAAAGGAAAAAAAATAAATTGTTGGAGCCTAGACGTCCTGGAAAATTGGGTGGTGTCATTGGGCCCGGGGCATGTCGCAGCTATTGGTGGGGTAGTGGACAACGCATTTGCAAATCACTTTCATTATCCAAAACAATTCTACTGCAAAATATACGTTTTCTATATATACACACACACGTAAACTCCAAATGTGTTAATTATTTCAATATTATATTTTCAATCCAAAAAAATTATTTTAATATAATTTCAAATTATAAGAGTTGAAACCTTTCCCAAGTAATGTGTATCCAAACGTAAATATTTTCCAAACATCAATTCATCATGTCCTTGTAGTGTGGTAGTTTGATCCATATCTTGTCACAGTTACAAGCATGTATTAATAAAAAAAACAAACTTAATGGTGACCGCTTCGACTAAGGAATGGTTCTGGACGGTAGCTGCGATGTCGCCGACTGCAAGATGCGAATAGCGGCCGTTGCTAGCTATTTGCACGCTTGCTGGACTTGCGTCACAAAAGCGAGAGATGCTGGCCTCGTGGGGATTGGTTCGCTTGGACTTCACTGGTCAACGCGAATGGCCTGCAAATGGGTTTGGGTTTGAGTTGATGGGTTTGGATCAAGATATCTGGCTAAAGAAGAAAATGGTTGAATGGGCTTCAAACATGATCTCTCTCTCTAATATTCTTTCTATTATTTATCATTTATGTTTTTTTATTTTTCTGATTTATTAATCCTATTTATGGATATATGATTTTGTAAACAAAAAATTCCGGTGTCAACAATACTTGAGTATCATAATTTTTTTTTTCCAATCATTTGAATGTTATGTAGTTGGTTCTTCTATATGTCAATTGTATATTATCTTTTGGTTAGAAAAAAACATTTTAGACGTTTATAAAATCAATAATTTCAGATTTGATTTTTTTCATTTACAAAAGTTTCCGACAACTGTAATGTGACTATGCTAACGGCAGTGACCATGGTGGCTGAGCAATGGCATTCAAGATACAAGTTATTTGGGTGTACTAATTTTAGTACTGTCTCATTTGCTAGTATTGATCATGTTTAATTTGTTTTACTAAATTGGTTAGGTCTTTTTTCAATATGCTATTTTCTATATTTGAGGGGGACAACGGCTAAAAATTGAAGCCTAGATTGGATTGTATATGGGTATGCTTTGGATTAAGACAGGTATGAGTCGCCAAAATTAATTCATCCAAACCCAATTGGACCCATCTATTTAACAGGTCTAATTTCGGCTACTGCTACCTTTCATTCTCTTTACCATCATGAAGGCTCTCTTCGCTACTTACACCTATTATCATCCCAAGAATTAACCAGCAAGTTAGTTTCAAAAACATATTTAGAGAAATCTAACTAGACCAATGAAATCTGTGGCAATTTCATTTCTTGCTATCGCTTCGCTACTATTCTCAATTTGTTTTAGATCACTGAAAAATTACATTCTTCATGGGAGTTAAATCATGTGGGATCACATGAAACTAGTCTGCGACACCAACGTATGATGAAGAGCATCATATAATGTTAGAAAATCAACATTTTCAAAGAACTTACTAAATGTTAACACGGCCATTTGAATTTAGCATATGTTTTTCATATACAACATGATTGTTGCCTTGAAATCAGCAGCAATCACTAATTAGACCATTAAGCAAGTCCACCGGATGCAATTTCACGCACCAAGCACACGAGCAGAGCAGGAATGTGAAAACTAAAATTTTCAAAAACAAAAATTCCGTCTACAACCTTTGGTCTAGTTGGTGGGTACGCGATTGTAGTTTGTTTTTTTTTTTTTTGGTCAAACGAAATTTCCATCCATTATCAAAATAATGCCCGAAAGGATTCATGGGAATCTTTGAAGTCACCATAACAAGGAAAGCCTGTAGAGGTCCAAAACAAATCAAAAACCAGAATTCGAGGTACATCTTCTACCCTAATGGGCAGAGATAATCATACGCTTGAAGAATGTTTATTTTATCCAAAATCGAAGAATGCTCCAGATCGAGTCGCTTTCCCACAATAGATAGAACAAGTAAGTTTTACATTATGGAAATCCCAAATTTCGGAAAAGGATCAAGATGAAGCCTTTTATGAACTTCCTTAGATCCATTTACTTAGAGTAGTATAAAGGAATACAAAAAAAGGGGGAAAAACCGAAAACATTTAAAACTAAAAGAAATAAAGGAAATAGTGAACTGTAGGCGCATGGAACTCATCCATCGTGCACACTGGAAAAGTACTGTGACCCCCCTCCATTGGGCTATTACCATACTTTCTATTCCTTTATGCATCTTTTACTAAATAATTATAACATAAATGCGTGTCAGTTGACTGAAGGAGCAATCAATATTTGACGCATGGCAAATCTTAATAGTCATCCCGAGTTTTCTTAGTATTGCACATTGATATTTTTAAGGCTTTCTTCTTGTTTCTTTTTTTTGGTTTCGTTTTGAAATTCGGTATGCTAAAAGAGGTTTGACAGAGATTTTTTAGGCTTTCCTTTTTTCTTATTGAACGTGCAGTCAAGTGCCGAGTATCAGAGTGAGAACTTTTCGTGCAATGAGAGGTCGAGTAGCGACTTTGGTCAAGAGAGTAGTTGGACACCATAATTTGTGGATTTCTTGATGAATGGCCAAGAAAAGAACGACTCTTCTACGGGTCATGATGATAGTTCTTCAGTAGTCTCCGACGCTGCTACATCGGTCGTGAAGAAATCCGTCGAGATCAATCAGGCTGGAAGCTATAAGAGATTGAGCTTTAAGAAAAGGAAAAAGGAACCGATTGATGATGCTCTAGAGGATACAGCTAGTTCTCCGTCAAATTTCATTTTTGTTGCTCATCGAACTTTGCTCACATGGTCATGATGGAAGGGATACCTTTTCACTGGTGTATGGGTTTTATGATTCGATTGTCTAGGTTGGTGGCCTGCAAAAGACAATGGATTCCTACGCAAGACAGGAAGAAGATGAGTTATCTAAAGTAAGTCACGCCACTTTTTCCATTGTTATGCTTTCATAGTTTCTTGATATCTCTTTGGCCTGAGGTAGTTGCGTCTGATCACTAGAACTCTTGCTTTCCAATTGGGAGAAAAAGTAGATTTGCATCTATCGTAGAAATCAAAATATGACAGAACTGTATGGCCATTTTCTCGAGTTTTGGAATGAAAATTTGCAATGAAGAAGATTCTTCAGTGAAGATTGTTTTAAACTAAGACAGAATACTTGAATAGGTAAGGTTTACCTAAAGCCAAAATGAAATTTGAAACTAGTTGATGACTCCTCAGTTCGGATTTGAAAATCATTAATTTGCAACATTATTTATCCTCCATATTAGAAAACTAGGTAATATTAAGGACTAAGTATATTACAAGTCCTAAATCTTATAGCAAAAATATAACCAAGTGTTTGAACTATAAAATTGGTCAATCTCAACCTAATTAATGGAAGTATTTAGTAACACTTTTATGCATAAATTTTAGGATCCAATCGTACTTTTTTACATTTTTATGATTTCATTATATTAATTTTACAAGTTCTAGAATTTCTAGTGCACTTATGCCAAAAAAGAAAATATTAAACTTATATAGTAGGCCCATGGTATGTGTGAGTTGTTCACCATGCAATTACTTTTTTTTTTTCACCAAGCAATTACAAAATGTTTAAAAGATTAAAATGACCAGCCAAAAATAGGAAAAAAACGAAATTTTTGCGTGCAGAAAGTTGAGAAAGGAGCAAAGGACTGATGTATAGGAAGAAAAGACTACAGACACCCTTATTTTTCTAAAAAGACGTGTTACAAAATATGATGGCCAAATATATAATGAAAATTGGCACTTAACAATCTTCACCAAAGAATTTCAGTGGAAAGAACGAAAATACTCCTTTTCAAGTTTAATGACTGAACCCCAGCGGAAATCTTCATGAACGTGAGTGTCTGAACAACACTTCATCCCAAAACTGATAGTAAGCAAACCTCCATGATCGAATAAACACTAACGGACCAAAAACTACCCAAAAGCCAACAACGAATCCAAGCGGTATGCCTAGGTAAAACCACTTCTTCTCACTATCGTCATTGTCGCCATCATCATTAGCTTCTTTTGTCATGTTCGTGGTAATTGAGCAACTTTTGTTGAGTTGAAGCCCGCATAGTCCAAGATTTCCATCGAAAGAACTTTTGGAAAATGTGAGAAACTGTCCGCTAGTTGGGATGCTTCCCACAAGTTGATTGTTTGAGAGGTTCAAGAACGAAAGGAAATGAAGATTTGTAAGCTGAGTTGGTATGGTTCTATTGAGGTAGTTATGTGATAGGTCTAATGACTCGAGCTGATGCAGATTCCCCAAAACGGGAGGAATTGAACCTGAGATGGAATTATGTGATAGATTGAGGAAATAAAGTGCATGGAGATTCCCAAGTGTATCTGGTATTGGACCCTCCAATCTATTGCCCGAGAAGTCAATCGACGTGAAGATTGTAAGAATCTTGACAAGTTCTAGCTGTTGACCTTTGAATCTTACAATCACTCTATCTTGATAAAGGGACCCCCACGTGGGCTTAAAATATAGGTAATTAAAGTCTGCGTTGACCTTCATAGCTTCCCAAGATGCAAGGAGACTCGTAGGTATTGTGCCGCTGAAATTGTTTGAAGATAGGTCAATGATTTGAAGCTTCTGCCAAGTACAGGGACCGTACGGACATTCAATTTCCCCGTACAATTTGTTAGATCGTAAAATAAGGACACGGAGACTTGACATAGCCTTGAAATGGCATGGAAATGTCCCGTCTATTTGATTGTCCCCGATGTTGACAACCTCCAACAATGTGCAATTTGCCAACGATAATGGAATTTGTCCTTGCAACAAATTCTCACTAATATCCAATGTTTTTAGATTGCATGTTGGTAGGATGTTTCGTGGAAGATCACCACTCAATTGGTTATTTCTCAGATTCAATACCTTGAGGGATGTCATCATTAAACAATCAGGAATAGTTCCACTCAGATGGTTATGTGACAAGTCAAGCACTTCAAGTTGTTCCAGTGTCCCTATCCATCTTGGTATTTCCCCTCGAATATTATTGTTGGAGAGGTCGAGGATTGCCAAATTGGACTGATTAGCCAAAAACTGAGGCACAGTCTGCAACTGGCAAGAAGCCAACTTTAATAAAGAGAATTTGGGGAAAGAGGATTCAGCAGTAGAAGCAGGCGCCATAGCATTAATGGACAAGCCACCGTACGATAGATCAAGATAAATGATATTTCCTAATCCCTGAAGCACGTCGATATTCATCGAGCCACTGAAATTATTGTGAGAAAGTGAGAGGTACTGAAGCTGTTGCAATTTGAATATGGATGCTGGTATTGACCCTTGCAACTGGTTGCTTTCCAAATCAAGTATGATCAGTTGATCAGAAGAGACATTCGGATGTATGATAAGCTGACCATTAAATCTATTGCTTGAAAGGAATATCCTCATAAGTCGGGGAAGTGTAAACAAAGCTGGGGGAATGTCACCTTCCAATGAATTGCCTTGTAGGTACAGAAATTCAAGATTCAGAAGGTCTTCCCAGCCAACGGAGGTGATACGACCCGTTAAAGCGTTTTGAGATAAATTTATTATGATCAGATTTTTGGATGCACCAAATGGCGGAATTGAACCCGTAATACTATTACTAGACAAGTCTAAATAAGTCAACTCCAATAGGTTCTTCATCGAGCTTAGGATCGACCCACTCAAATTGCAATTATGTAGGTCTAACCATGACAATTTTCTTAGATTACCAATTGAATCAGGTATCCTCCCTGAGATATTGGTACCATACATGACCAGAGTCTCAAGAGAACTATCCTCCAGAAAATCAGGCAAAGATACTTGAAGGAGTTCATTGCCTGATAGGTCAAGGTTCTGAAGTGTTTGTACTTGGAAAACTTTTTGAGGAAATTCTCCCTGCAGGCCACAAGAAGATAGGTGCAGTGTTTTCAAGCTAGAGAAATTTGCTAAGAAACTAGGAACTGTGGTGGACAAGTCGTTGCCTCTGAGTTGAATGACCGACAGATTAGCAAGACTCGTAAGCGAAGCGTCAATAGGACCATAAAGAGAGCAGTCTGACATGCTCAGCACCTCAAGTTTTGGAACTGAAGAAGACAATGCGTTGCACCAATCACTTCCCTCAGCAGACACATTGACCCCATCAAGGTACAACTCCCTCAACTCCCCCAAATCCCAAATCAATGACCTCAAAGAGGGCTTTTCAAGTTTCAAAAGGTAATGGTAAGTGAGATCAAGAGTACGTAGCTTCCTCAGGCGAGATAGCTCCGCAGGAATCTGCCCAGCGAACCAAGCGTAGGACAAGTTGAGATTTTCCAAGCGGCTAAGATTCGCAAGACTCGACGGAATTGCTATGTAGTTGAAGTCGTTGAAAGCCAAGTTCAGGCTTCGAAGGAACTCAAGCTTGAAGAGACTTGATGAACCGTCGATTCCGCCAGAGATTGACTCGTGGCTCAAATCGAGTCCCACAACAAGGCCATCCTCGCATGTCACACCGCTCCATGAATCGGCACTTTGGTCCCACTGTACTAGCTTGGAAGACTTGAAGGCATTGAAGATGAGATTGTCTCTCAGCTCGAGCAAGAGCGATCTCTGGTCAATACCAAGACATTGGGTTGAAGCTAAAGCTGAAGCCCTAGCTATGTCGGAGAAGATGGAGATCGTGGATATGGCAAGAAGAAGCCATGAAACGATTGAGCCGTTCATTGGAAGAGGTGTAAGAAGGGCGTGTGAAGAGGGAGTAGGGAAGAGGGAATTAACCGAAAAGAATATGACACTTGGAAGTGGAGGAGTCATCCTACTTTAAGTGTATTCTAGGGTCAATTTTGGGATATCATTAGTCGCCAGATTTGACTTATAACACTTCCGAAAATTCCTAGTAAAAATCGGTGACATTGAGCAACAAAGTGACATTTTTTTTTATCCTAATTTTCCAATCGACACAAAAGACCACCTTTATGTTTTATAGGAAAAAAGGATTTGCCTAAGCTATTGAAATTATAATTTGACATCCCTTGAAAATGCTTTTGGGCTCACATTATTTAAGATCATAAAACCAATGACATTATGTGATCATTGTTGTCTTTCTACGTGAACTTTAATCATGTAGAGACTGGTTAAAAGCAAACAATATAGATATTATATCCAACTGTTTTATTAGATATGTAGATTCAATAAGATAAAAACTTATATTTGAGTTTTATTTGTAAAATTTTATAAGATTGTGAAAGAAGCAAATAAATAAATAAATATAAATTCTAGAGTCATATCAATCTTAGGATTTCACCTTTCATATATAACATTTTCATATATAACATGATAGTTAAATGTATTGAGTCAAGCAAATGCGTGAAAAACATTGAACTTACTCTAGTCCAGCTTCAGACCAAAGTACACGTAATAGCTTTTAGTTGACTTGACTAGAGAGTGCAAAATTATGGTTGCGGTCCACCACCACCACCAAAAATATTCGACTTACTCCGGTCAAGCCTCAGATCAAAGTACACGCAATAGTTTTTAGTTAACTTGACTAGAGATTGCAAAATTATGGTCGCGGTGGGGTCCCCCCGCCACCATAATAGTTAACTTTAGGATTTCACCTTTCATATATAACATGATAGTTAACTATATTGGGTCAAGCAAATGCGTGAAAAACATTGAACTTACTCTAGTCAAGCTTCAGACCAAAGTACACGTAATAGCTTTTAATTGACTTGACTAGAGAGTGCAAAATTATGGTTGCGGTGGTGGTCCACCTCCTCCACCTACCACCACCACCACCAAAAACATTAGACTTACTCCAGTCAAGCCTCAGATGAAAGTACATGCAATAGTTTTTAGTTAGATTGACTAGAGATTGCAAAATTATGGTCGTGGTGGTGCCCCCCCTTGAAAATGCTTTTGGGCTCACCTTATTTAAGATCATAAAACCAATGACATTATGTGATCATTGTTGTCTTTCTACGTGAACTTTAACCATGTGGAGACTGGTTAAAAGCAAACAATATAGATATTATATCCAATTGTTTTATTAGATATGTAGATTCAATAAGATAAAAACTTAAATTTGAGTTTTATTTGTAAAATTTTATAAGATTGTGAAAGAAGCAAATAAATAAATAAATATAAATTCTAGAGTCATATCAATTTTAGGATTTCACCTTTCGTAGATAACATTTTCATATATAACATGATAGTTTAATGTATTGGGTCAAGCAAATGCGTGAAAAACATTGAACTTACTCTAGTCAAGCTTCGGACCAAAGAACACGTAATAGCTTTTAGTTGACTTGACTAGAGAGTGCAAAATTATGGTTGCGGTCCACCACCACCACCAAAAAAATTAGACTTACTCCGGTCAAGCCTCAGATCAAAGTACACGCAATAGGTTTTAGTTAACTTGACCAGAGATTGCAAAATTATGGTCGCGGTGGGGTCCCCCCGCAACCATAATAGTTGACTTTAGGATTTCACCCTTCATATATAACATGATAGTTAACTATATTGGGTCAAGCAAATGCGTGAAAAACACTGAACTTACTCTAGTCAAGCTTCAGACCAAAGTACACGTAATAGCTTTTAGTTGACTTGACTAGAGAGTGCAAAATTATGGTTGCGGTGGTGGTCCTCCTCCTCCACCTACCACCACCACCACCACCACCACCACCAAAAACATTAGACTTACTCCAGTCAAGCCTCAGATGAAAGTACATGCAATAGTTTTTAGTTAGATTGACTAGAGATTGCAAAATTATGGTCGTGGTGGTGCCCCCCCTTGAAAATGCTTTTGGGCTCACCTTATTTAAGATCATAAAACCAATGACATTATGTGATCATTGTTGTCTTTCTACGTGAACTTTAACCATGTGGAGACTGGTTAAAAGCAAACAATATAGATATTATATCCAACTGTTTTATTAGATATGTAGATTCAATAAGATAAAAACTTAAATTTGAGTTTTATTTGTAAAATTTTATAAGATTGTGAAAGAAGCAAATAAATAAATAAATATAAATTCTAGAGTCATATCAATTTTAGGATTTCACCTTTCGTAGATAACATTTTCATATATAACATGATAGTTTAATGTATTGGGTCAAGCAAATGCGTGAAAAACATTGAACTTACTCTAGTCAAGCTTCGGACCAAAGAACACGTAATAGCTTTTAGTTGACTTGACTAGAGAGTGCAAAATTATGGTTGCGGTCCACCACCACCACCAAAAAAATTAGACTTACTCCGGTCAAGCCTCAGATCAAAGTACACGCAATAGGTTTTAGTTAACTTGACCAGAGATTGCAAAATTATGGTCGCGGTGGGGTCCCCCGCAACCATAATAGTTGACTTTAGGATTTCACCCTTCATATATAACATGATAGTTAACTATATTGGGTCAAGCAAATGCGTGAAAAACACTGAACTTACTCTAGTCAAGCTTCAGACCAAAGTACACGTAATAGCTTTTAGTTGACTTGACTAGAGAGTGCAAAATTATGGTTGCGGTGGTGGTCCTCCTCCTCCACCTACCACCACCACCACCACCACCACCACCACCACCAAAAACATTAGACTTACTCCAGTCAAGCCTCAGATGAAAGTACATGCAATAGTTTTTAGTTAGATTGACTAGAGATTGCAAAATTATGGTCGTGGTGGTGCCCCCCCTTGAAAATGCTTTTGGGCTCACCTTATTTAAGATCATAAAACCAATGACATTATGTGATCATTGTTGTCTTTCTACGTGAACTTTAACCATGTAGAGACTGGTTAAAAGCAAACAATATAGATATTATATCCAACTGTTTTATTAATATGTAGATTCAATAAGATAACAACTTATATTTGAGTTTTATTTGTAAAATTTTATAAGATTGTGAAAGAAGCAAATAAATAAATAAATATAAATTCTAGAGTCATGTCAATTTTAGGATTTCACATTTCATATATAACATTTTCATATATAACATGATAGTTAAATGTATTGGGTCAAGCAAATGCGTGAAAAACATTGAACTTACTCTAGTCAAGCTTCGGACCAAAGTACACGTAATAGCTTTTAGTTGACTTGACTAGAGAGTGCAAAATTATGGTTGCGGTCCACCACCACCACCAAAAATATTAGACTTACTCCGGTCAAGCCTCAGATCAAAGTACACGCAATAGTTTTTAGTTAACTTGACTAGAGATTGCAAAATTATGGTCGCGGTGGGGTCCCCCCGCGACCATAATAGTTAACTTTAGGATTTCACCTTTCATATATAACATGATAGTTAACTGTATTGGGTCAAGCAAATGCGTGAAAAACATTCAACTTACTCTAGTCAAGCTTCAGACCAAAGTACACGTAATAGCTTTTAGTTGACTTGACTAGAGAGTGCAAAATTATGGTTGCGGTGGTGGTCCACCTTCTCCACCTACTACCACCACCCCCACCACCACCACCACAAAAAACATTAGACTTACTCCAGTCAAGCCTCAGATGAAAGTACATGCAATAATTTTTAGTTAGATTGATTAGAGATTGCAAAATTATGGTCGTGGTGGTGCCCCCCTTGAAAATGCTTTTGCGCTCACCTTATTTAAGATCATAAAACCAATGACATTATGTGATCATTGTTGTCTTTCTACGTGAACTTTAACCATGTGGAGACTGGTTAAAAGCAAACAATATAGTTATTACATCCAACTGTTTTATTAGATATGTAGATTCAATAAGATCAAAACTTATATTTGAGTTTTATTTGTAAAATTTTATAAGATTGTGAAAGAAGCAAATAAATAAATAAATATAAATTCTAGAGTCATATCAATTTTAGGATTTCACCTTTCATAGATAACATTTTCATATATAACATGATAGTTAAATGTATTGGGTCAAGAAAATGCATGAAAAACATTGAACTTACTCTAGCCAAACTTCGGACCAAAGTACACGTAATAGCTTTTAGTTGACTTGACTAGAGAGTGCAAAATTATGGTTGCGGTCCACCACCACCACCAAAAATATTAGACTTACTCCGGTCAAGCCTGAGATCAAAGTACACGCAATATTTTTTAGTTAACTTGACTAGAGATTGCAAAATTATGGTCGCGGTGGGGTCCCCCCGCAACCATAATAGTTAACTTTAGGATTTCACCTTTCATATATAACATGATAGTTAACTGTATTGGGTCAGGCAAATGCGTGAAAAACATTGAACTTACTCTAGTCAAGCTTCAGACCAAAGTACACGTAATAGCTTTTAGTTGACTTGACTAGAGAGTGCAAAATTATGGTTGCGGTGGTGGTCCACCTTCTCCACCTACTACCACCACCCCCACCACCACCACCACAAAAAACATTAGACTTACTCCAGTCAAGCCTCAGATGAAAGTACATGCAATAATTTTTAGTTAGATTGATTAGAGATTGCAAAATTATGGTCGTGGTGGTGCCCCCCCTTGAAAATGCTTTTGCGCTCACCTTATTTAAGATCATAAAACCAATGACATTATGTGATCATTGTTGTCTTTCTACGTGAACTTTAACCATGTGGAGACTGGTTAAAAGCAAACAATATAGTTATTACATCCAACTGTTTTATTAGATATGTAGATTCAATAAGATCAAAACTTATATTTGAGTTTTATTTGTAAAATTTTATAAGATTGTGAAAGAAGCAAATAAATAAATAAATATAAATTCTAGAGTCATATCAATTTTAGGATTTCACCTTTCATAGATAACATTTTCATATATAACATGATAGTTAAATGTATTGGGTCAAGAAAATGCATGAAAAACATTGAACTTACTCTAGCCAAACTTCGGACCAAAGTACACGTAATAGCTTTTAGTTGACTTGACTAGAGAGTGCAAAATTATGGTTGCGGTCCACCACCACCACAAAAAATATTAGACTTACTCCGGTCAAGCCTCAGATCAAAGTACACGCAATAGGTTTTAGTTAACTTGACTAGAGATTGCAAAATTATGGTCGCGGTGGGGTCCCCCCGCAACCATAATAATTAACTTTAGGATTTCACCTTTCATATATAACATGATAGTTAACTATATTGGGTCAAGCAAATGCGTGAAAAACATTGAACTTACTCTAGTCAAGCTTCAGACCAAAGTACACGTAATAGCTTTTAGTTGACTTGACTAGAGAGTGCAAAATTATGGTTGCGGTGGTGGTCCACCTCCTCCACCTACCACCCCAACCACCACCAAAAACATTAGACTTACTCTAGTCAAGCCTCAGATGAAAGTACATGCAATAGTTTTTAGTTAGATTGACTAGAGATTGCAAAATTATGGTCGTGGTGGTGCCTCGCCCCCTTGAAAATGCTTTTGGGCTCACCTTATTTAAGATCATAAAACCAATGACATTATGTGATCATTGTTGTCTTTCTACGAGAACTTTAACGATGTAGAGACTGGTTAAAAGCAAACAATATAGATATTATATCCAACTGTTTTATTAGATATGTAGATTCAATAAGATAAAAACTTATATTTGAGTTTTATTTGTAAAATTTTATAAGATTGTGAAAGAAGCAAATAAATAAATAAATATAAATTCTAGATTCATATCAATTTTAGGATTTCACATTTCATATATAACATTTTCATATATAACATGATAGTTAAATGTATTGGGTCAAGCAAATGCGTGAAAAACATTGAACTTACTCTAGTCAAGCTTCGGACCAAAGTACACGTAATAGCTTTTAGTTGACTTGACTAGAGAGTGCAAAATTATGGTTGCGGTCCACCACCACCACCAAAAATATTAGACTTACTCCGGTCAACCCTTAGATCAAAGTACACGCAATAGTTTTTAGTTAACTTGACTAGAGATTGAAAAATTATGGTCGCGGTGGGGTCCCCCCGCAACCATAATAGTTAAATTTAGGATTTCACCTTTCATATATAACATGATATTTAACTGTATTGGGTCAAGCAAATTTGTGAAAAACATTGAACTTACTCTAATCAAGCTTCAAACCAAAGTACACGTAATAGCTTTTAGTTGAATTGACTAGAGAGTGCAAAATTATGGTTGCGGTGGTGGTCCACCTCCTCCACCTACCACCACCACCGGTCCACCACCACCACCACCACCAAAAACATTAGACTTACTCCAGTCAAGCCTCAGATGAAAGTACATGCAATAGTTTTTAGTTAAATTGACTAGAGATTGCAAAATTATGGTCGTGGTGGTGCCCCCCCTTGAAAATGCTTTTGGGCTCACCTTATTTAAGATCATAAAACCAATGACATTATGTGATCATTGTTGTCTTTCTACATGAACTTTAACCATATAGAGACTGGTTAAAAGCAAACAATATAGTTATTATATCCAACTGTTTTATTAGATATGTAGATTCAATAAGATAAAAACTTATATTTGAGTTTTATTTGTAAAATTTTATAAGATTGTGAAAGAAGCAAATAAATAAATAAATATAAATTCTAGAGTCATATCAATTTTAGGATTTCACCTTTCATATATAACATTTTCATATATAACATGATAGTTAAATGTATTGGGTTAAGCAAATGCGTGAAAAATATTGAACTTACTCTAGTCAAGCTTCGGACCAAAGTACACGTAATAGCTTTTAGTTGACTTGACTAGAGAGTGCAAAATTATGGTTGCGGTCCACCACCACCACCAAAAATATTAGACTTACTCCGGTCAAGCCTCAGATCAAAGTACACGCAATAGTTTTTAGTTAACTTGACTAGAGATTGCAAAATTATGGTCGCGGTGGGGTCCCCCCGCAACCATAATAGTTAACTTTAGGATTTCACCTTTCATATATAACATGATAGTTAAATTTTTTGGGTCAAGCAAATGCGTGAAAAACATTGAACTTACTCTAGTCAAGCTTCGGACCAAAGTACACGTAATAGCTTTTAGTTGACTTGACTAGAGAGTGCAAAATTATGGTTGCGGTGGTGGTCCACCTCCTCCACCTACCACCACCACCACCACCACCACCACCAAAAACATTAGACTTACTCCAGTCAAGCCTCAGATGAAAGTACATGCAATAGTTTTTAGTTAGATTGACTAGAGATTGCAAAATTATGGTCGTGGTGGTGCCCCCCCCCCCGATTTTTTAAAGTCCCATTTTCGAAGAAAACCTAATTTTGCCTTTGGTAGGTACAAAATATTAGTAGTAAATTTGAAATATGCTAACAAACCCAATAAAGTTTGAAATATGCTAACAAGCCCAATAGTATATTTTCACTCGTTTTTATTTTATTTTATTCTATAAGTGACTACCTAAATATTTTTAAGTGACCAACAAAATTAAAGTTTTATCATTCACGAACTCGACAGTAAATTGCCACTTGTTTTAGCTTCCACAGGTAAGTGCATGAGTTTTTGTAGATTGTTAATTGAAATAACATTTCTACCATCCACAAAACCCAATAGTAGTAAGCATTTATATTTTAGATGTTAGATTTTACTTGTAGACGCGTAAGTAACTGTTTGTATGTTACCAATTAGATAACAATTTCATTGTCCACAAATCTAATAGTAAAATTGGCACCTTTATATATATATAAATCGGTAGTAATGAAATAAAATTTTACCATCCACAAACTCAATTGTAAATATATAACCTAGGTGGTAAGCTATTAGAAAATTGACAATCGTAAATCCCCAACACAGTTGCATAATCATGTTAATTTACTTAATCAATCGGTAGCAAGTCGGATGATTACCCACCCTTATTTAAAATTTGTGGATGGTGTTACAGGTCTCCTATTGAATGAAAACTAATATGTGTGGGTCAAGCGGTCTGTTAGGCCCTGTTTGATAACCATCCAAACAGGGCCAAATTATGATTCTTTGTTCCCAGAATCAGTTTGGGTCTAGAATCGCGTTTGGTAAAATTTTTCTTCCTGGGAACAAATTTGTTCCCGAGAACTGATTGGGAATAGAATCAAGAACAAAAAAAAAAGTTGATTCTTGTTCCGGGAACGAATTTGAGAATCAAAATCAAGAACTCTTTTTCTCCCCTTCAACCATCTCGCGACCGCCGTCCACCACCGCCCGCCACCATCCGCCGTCCGCCACCGCCGTCCACCGCCGCCGCCGCTACTAGTTGCCAGTCTGGCGAGCTCGCCGGAGGCTCGCCAAACCAAGGCAAGGTTCGATGAGGCTCGGCGCTCGCCTAGCCACCGGCGAGGCTCGGCCTCGCCAGATCTGTTGAGGTCAAGCCTCGCCGGGGCTGGGTAGGGGCTGGGCAAGCCTCGCGACGCCTAGCCCCACCGGTGGCTAGGCGAGGCTCGCCAAGCCCCACTAGTGGCCTAGCAAGCCTTGCCTAACCCCGGCGAGGCCAACCTGGCCACCGACGGGGCTTGGCCTCGCCAGATCTGGCGAGGCCGACCCTCGGTGGGGCTAGGCGAGCCTCGCCGGTCCTCGCCCAGCTACCGGCGAGGCTCGGCCGACGACGGCCAGCCTTGCCAAGGGTCGGCGACACTCCGGTGAGGTCGCTGGCCCTCATCTGGCTGGTCACCGGTCCAGCGACTAACCACAAGAAGAAGAAGAAGAAGAAGAAGATGAGAAAAAGGAAAAAAAAAAGAAAAAAAAGGAAAAAAGAAAATGAAAAATGAAAAAATGAAAAAATGAAAAAAGAAAAGAAAAAAAAAGTGAAAAAGTAAAAATTTTATTTAAAAATTAAAAGAAATTGATTTAGAGCAGAATTAATGAAGACGATACCAAACGCACTTGATTATTAGAATCGAAATTTTGGACGATTCTCAAAACGGCTTAAAATGCTTAGAATCGAGTTCCGGAACGAATAAAAAAATTAGTTTTGATCAGAATCTACTCCCGGGAACAGAATCATTACCAAACGCACCCTTAAACACTTCTTCATGATTCTTAGACGACTCATCATGACCAACAAATGAGTACAGGCTTCCATGGCATTTTCTTCGATCCTACTATACATGGCATTTTATGTGATAGCTACTTTGCAATCTTCTCTTTTTAAATATTTTCAAAGAGGATAGCGTTTTGCACAATTTTGGTCGTGAAACACAATACGGAACATTGTTCCATGCTGTTGACTTTGTGTAAGAGTTGGCCATTGTAAAACCCCGTTGGCAGCAAAAATTGACCAGTGACTTGCTTGGTCTGTACGTTAGTAACGTTCAATCACTCTTTTTTTTTTTTTTTAAAGTGCCAGCTTTATTTGATTCATTGAAGTTAATGATTATTCTGTATTTTACTATCATTTATTTTCTTGAGCCACAAGCCTTTTAAAGTTACAAATTTTAAAAACAAAACGCCAACCCTAATTTGAGTCGCTTAGCAACATTTATCTTATTTTTCCAATTTAATAACCATTTCAATAGTTTATGAAATTTAAATAAGTCAAATACAAGCATGATAAACTTACACATAAGTTGATTACTAAATAATCAAATAGAGGTTAGTAATTGAGTTAAATAAAGTTAATAATTTCATAAAAAAGTTTATAAGTCTAAATTCCACTGATAAATTATGGTAATCACAAGAATAGTTGGTTAGGGTTTGATTGATAATTGGCCAATTCTTATTTATTTCTGCTTTTTGTTCCCGAAACAAAAAAAAAGAAGAAGTAAAAATCCATTTGTGCATTCACTAAAAATGTAGAAATCGGTTAAACGTAAATAGATACTAACGCGGGCTGTATTCAAGACCAACTCGTTCAACTAAGAAGATCCATGCACATTTAATATTAACAATACTCTCATCGATGAACCTAATATCAATAAGCTTCATTCACAAGTGAAGAGTCTCATCATCGACTTTATCATAAAAATTTTGACATTTCCTATGCATCGGAGCTTTCATTAAGACACTTTGGGATAGCCACGAGCATTGAAAATGTTAGCTATGACAATTTTCCAGAGCTAGCACAGAATTGAAATTTTCGCTCGATTTTATGACTGAGTTTCCACATGAGTAAGTCTCTCTTCTGATCCTATTGTTTGAGTAACCAATTTTGAGCTACATCATATACCTAGCTTTCCACGGTAACATCAGAATGTGTCCATCATATCCTTATTTTTATTAAATAAGTAGATTGAAGAAAGAAATAAAATAATTTATTAACTTTCGAATGCAACTTCATCATAGTTTGTGAGTGAACACATAGGAAGAGGAGCTGTGTTCTTATTGGAAGGCGGGTGAACATGAGCTTCCTTGGATGGAATTTCAATGGGGCTGTGTTTGGTCTCGTTTAAATCACATCCTATCATAAATTATTTGGTCCCTATGCACGACTATCTTGAGTTGACTTGACCTGTGAATGCAGATTCATCAACTTGCTTATTGAGCCGGTGGTGGGTTTCAATGGTTCTTGACCGTCGATGCAAATTCTTGAATGACCTCGCTAAGGATGTCGCGTTCGATATTGGCTCCAGTTACTTGACCGAGTAATTCGGGCAAGTGGCTAGACACCACCAAACTAAGTGGCGCATGAGATGGACTGATCAAGTACGAGGACTTTGGCAGCCCTTGGTCCTTTCTTTACGGCAACCGTTGCTTTCACTATTTGTCTTTACCCACGTTAACGCGTTTGTTCACATTGACTAGAGAATGCAAAATTGTCCTTTCAGTGATGCTCCCCGATGAGCTGATTTCTAAAATTCTGTATATGGCAAAAACAGAATTTTTTCTGTGCACGTCAAATACATAATGTCTATATCGAAATTCAACACAACCACGTAAACCTTTTGTATTCATTCGTTGTTCATGTCTTTGGTAAGCTTCAGTCAAGGGTAATTCATACTCAACAATATGTGCATGAAAGAAAGTGATCTCATCTAACAAGAAATTTATTTATCTTTATCTATCAAGGAAACTATAATATCTCTAAAATCTAATGATATCTCTCACAATATTTTTTAATAATTCCTCGAATATCAATGAATATACCTAGAACAAAGCCCATAAACATGATGATCCGTGACTGAGGGATCTGGAAAATTTCCTGCGAAATGGGCAATTCAATAACAGAGAATTGCGGGTAGGAGGAGAAAAACGGGGTGGTTCAGATTGGAAACAGAGAGTGGTCAAAGTAAACTCCCGGTGGGGACGATTTTGTCCGAATACCAATAAGTTAGGGCGGGACTGACGAGTGGGGACGATTTTGTCCGAATAAATCAGTTATGGCGGGACCGACGATGCAACTTTCTTTGTGGACTCATATGTAGCGAATATGATCAAACTTCAATGCGATGGGATATGACCAGCTTTGGGAATTGGAGTCTAAGCTAGTCAATGATGAAAATGGAGATGGTTAAATAGCGGCCAAATCCAAAGCGTGGTTTAAGGTTACAATGATTGAGATTTGCGCGTCAACAAGGGTCAGTTGCTGCAGCCACTGGTGCCGAAGATTGAATCAGAAATATATTTGGTTTTCATGTGAATGGCCCCGTTTTTTATTGTATTGAAGATGAGTTGAGTGGATGGATAATATGTTGCTGAAAGTATCATATAATCTCTATTAATATTATTGAGTATGTCTTGAATTCTTTATGTGCTTGGGCCAAAGTTAACATTTATGAGCAATATAAATATTATTGTTTTCAAGTTATTAAGTAAAGAAGTTGAGACAGAAAGAGTCTCACTTTTAAGAGACCTTTTGTAATTCTCAAATTTTTATAGTGAATTTTGCTTCTCTTTTCCTCGTGATTTTTCTTGAAAAGGTTTTCCATGTAAATCTGTGTGTTCTTTATTTTTCTTAGTTCTAATTTCCTTACAGTTTCCGCATCAATTATAACGAAAATGAAGTACCTTTCAATCAATCATATTGTACATGTATTGTGAGTCTATGAGGGGAATGCAATTGCTGGCTACTTCTGCGGTAGATATAAAGTAATTTACCATGTCACAATTCTTCGTTGTTGTCCCCACTAACTAGTGTCATCTTGCACAAAGTCGCGACGGTGTGTGAGATTGTCCCTTTGAGTGATGACCAAGATTGATTTGGCTTGACTTTCATAAATAAGTTTTTATGGAAGCTTGAACCCAAATTTGGCTTCTGTAAAATCTGAACTAATGAGGCTTGAACTTGACTTGATGTCGCACTTAAACTTGTGAATAATTTAAGCAAGCATGAGTAGCATGAATTGTTTACACGTGAAGAAGCAATTAAAAACTGATTTTGAAAGGGTTGAGAAAATGCCGGTCAAGTGCATAATTGTTTCAATCTTGAGCCTCGTGGGTCTCATTCTAGTTTAATCCATTTCGAAGTGGAAGGCAATGAACATTAGCTTCCTTCAATGGGGCCGTGTTTGGTCTCATTCACATCACATCCTGTCATAAATTTTTTGGTCCCCATGCGCGACTATCTTTAATTGACTTGACTTGTGAATGCCAATTCATCAAATCACTTTTTGATCCAGTGGTGGGTTTAAGTGGTTCTTGACTGTGGGTGCAAATTCTCAAATTATCTCTGCTAAGGATGTCATGTTCGACATTGGCTTGAGTTACCTGACCGAGTAATTCCGGTGAGCGGCCAGATACTACCGGAATAAATGGCGCGTGAGATGGATAGGGATCAAGTGCGCGGACTTGGTAGCCCTTGGTCCTTCTTTAGGCAACTGCTGCTTTCACTGTCTGTCCTTACCCACGTTAACGCGTTTGTTTGCCTTGACTGGAGAATACAAAGTTGTTTCAGTGGTGCTTCCCAATGGGCCGATTTCTAAAATTCTGTGTACGACGAAAATGAAATTTCTTCTATGCGCGTCAAATACATAATGATTGTACCGAAATTCAACAGAACCACATAAATCTTTTGTAATCGTTCTTTGTTGATTTCTCTACTAAGCTTCAATCAAGGTTAATTCATACTTGAACGATATGTGCATGAAAGAAAGTGATCTGATCTAACAAGAAAACTAATTATCTTTATCTATCAGGGAAGCTGGTTTTATTAGAAACTAACAAATTATCAAATAATATCTCTAAAATCTAATGATATCTCCAACAATATATTTTTTTTTTTTTTTATAATTCCTCAAATATAAAAAGAATATACTTAGAACAAAGCCCACAAACATGATGATCCGTGAGTGAGTGATCTGGAAAAGTTCGTGCGAAATGGGCAATAGAATTGCGGGTAGGAGGAGAAAAACAGAGTCGTCTCCGCCATGGAGCTTCCTCTCTACCGAATGTGTAGTCCTCCTCTACCAAATGGGTAGTTCCCTGCAGATTCACTCAAATTCCATCTTGAAACCTCTGTTTGCTTTGATTCTTCGATCCCCCCTCCCGTTGATCTTTGGGCGTTGCGACATCCAACCACGATCCCTCTTGAAACCCTAATTTCTGCCATCTTCTCACTACTCATCACTCTTCCGATTCACCCTTCTGAGCTCCCTTCAACCCATAAATCCACGAACCATCGACCCAAAACTCCATCAATCAACGAGTTATACAGAAATCCACCCCTACAAACAAAAATGGTAGATCAGAACACTGAAGACAGAAGGCTCGTGGCTCTGTGTAAAAGCATGGGAAATCTATGGAACGCAGTCGAAGTTGTCGATCTCCCAGGTACTATCTCCCCCGAAAAACTCAGTGAGTGCCGCAAAACACTTTTCGGTAGATTCTACACAAACCCAACCTTAAACTACAATGCATTCCTAACCCTAATGAGGAAAGCTTGGAGAACAGAGAACTTCACCTACGCAACACTGGAACCAGGTTTCTTCTCTTTCTCCTTTCATTCGGAAGTAGAGGCTCGGAGAGTGCTCCAATCGGGACCTTGGTCATTCTCCAGCCATCTCCTTATCCTTAGGCAGTGCGAACCTGATACACCAGAGTTTTGTTATGATTTCAATCACTGTGATTTCTGGGTAAAGTTCTTGGGCTTACCTTATGGGAGAGTTACCCATGATGTGATAGAAGAAATAGCCACCAAATTAGGAACTGTTGTTGAAGTAAAGCTCGAGGATAAAGGAAATAGCACCTACAAGGTGGGAAAAGCTCGAGTGACACTGGCATTAGAAAACCCGTTGAAAACTAGAGTAATCGTGAACCTAGACAATAAGAAGCTGTGGGTCGAATTCAAATATGAAAGACTACCCTATTACTGCTACTCATGCGGCAGAATAGGTCACTACGCGACGGAATGTACTGAAATACCTTACAAGGAGTCAGGGCTGGAACAGAAACTTACCGGCTAGATGCGGGGACTGGCTGCGTGCTGAGGTGAAGGCTCTAAGCCCTTATGGCCAAATATTCTATGGAAAGAAGGAAATTCCTCTTGATGATGTAGATGTAGTGCTTGAAACCCCACTATCTCCGGTGCCGAAAAAAGAGCAAATCAACTCATCAGCATCTCAAAGCAAACTCGGGTATGTGATCCACGCCCAAAAGGAAAGGAGATTTACTGCCCTCCTCGCTCGAGCACTAATTCGAATAGAAGAAATTAGTCCCCGAAGCGAGGAAATCCTTGTATTGACGAAGAATCAATCTTGACACTCCAAGAGGAACAGATGAAGGAAGCTGAGATTGAAATGGAGACGACCCCCCCTGCAAAGTTAAAAGGAAAGAGTGTGAAGCCAACAAATTCAAAAAAAAGTTAAGCGATTCTGTCCCTATGGAGCACAAACATCAGCTCAACTGTCAGAGAAAACCAATCAACTAGTGGATGCACCTATTCGGGTGGCAGAAAAGTCAGACCAATGGGCTCTGGTGGCTAGCCCTAATAAGCCACCAGCTTACCCATGAAGATTTTAAGCTGGAATTGCTAGGGGCTAGGCAATCCCCTGACATTCCAGGAATTGCGAGTCACTGTGACTCAGGAACGGCCCAATATCGTTTTCATTATGGAAACTAAAAACTCAGAACAGAAAGTGCTCAGAATAAAAAGGAGGCTAAAGTTCCAAAACAGCTATATAGTCAATCCAGAGGGAATAGCAGGGGGCTTAGCTCTATTCTGGGATGATCATCTACAGGTATCGATTGACTCCTCCTCAGCCACGACCATATTTACACAATGCCACCTGAAAAACAGCAACCAGGAAATGAAAATTACTTTCATCCATGCTCCAACTGTATTTAGGGAAAGAATTGAGTTATGGGAACATATCTCCTCAGTCAGTATGCATTACCGAATACCTTGGTTGTGCTTGGGATATTTTAACGAGATATTAAATCAATGGGAGAAAGTAGGCAAACACAGAGCTGAAACTTACAGGCTAACTGCTTTTAGAAGCTTCGTCAATCAATGCTCCCTCATGGACCTCGAAAGCAAGGGGTGCTCCTACACCTGGTCAAACAAACGTGAGGGAGAAAATTTGGTCAAAGAAAGACTAGATAGGGCCTGTTGCTCGCTTAGTGGAGAATCACTTACCCGAGGCCGAATGCACGCTTGCTCTCCCGGCGATAGGTTCGATCATACTCCTCTCTTGTTATCCCCTGGCTCAACCTAAGAGAAGGAAGAGAAAGCAATTCAAGTATGAAGCATACTTGGAGTGAAGATGGAGAAAGCAAAAACATAGTCAAAGAAGTATGGAACGACCCTCTCACAAAGGATCTTACCTCGGCTGATAAACTGAAGCAAGTACAGCAGAGGTTGACACAGTGGAGTAAGCATAAGTTCGGCCATGCAAGGAACAGGGTTAACTGGCTCAAAGGAGAACTCCAAGACCCACTGAACAGAACACAAACCACCGGAGAATCAGGTAAACAGAAAGAGATTATCAAAGAAATAGATAAGCTATGGCGTCAAGAGGAGATGTTTTGGGGCATGCGATCATGAATTAGCTGGCTAAAATGGGGAGATAGAAATACACGGTTTTTTCATGCGACAACAGTTCAGAGGAGAAGTCGAAACCAGATAACAATGCTGAAAAATGAGTATGAAGTATGGCTTCGTGGGGAACAACAAATACAGGGGATGATAGCACAATATTATAAGAATCTATACACCTCAGTGGGATTTCGTGACTGGTAACCTATAATACAGAACATCCTTACTCTAGTTGATGATCGGATGAACAATACCTTGACAGCCCCACTCACTGAGGAGGAAATTACCACAGCAATGCTATAGCTAGGAGCTTTAAAGGCTCCCGGTCCCGACGGATTTCACGGAATATTCTATAAAGAGAACTGGCTAGCAATCTCCAAGGGGATTTTCCAAGAAATACAGTCTTTCTTCAATTCTGGTAAGCTTGATCCTGCATTAAACAAAACACTCATTACACTGATTCCAAAAGTCCCACAGCCTGAAAAACTAGAGCAATACCGCCTAATTAGCCTATGCAACTTCCTATATAAAATCATCTCTAAAGTACTCATAAACAGGCTCAAACCAATTCTACCACACATAATTGAAGAGGAACAGAGCGCCTTTGTGGGAGGTAGGCAGATTCAGGACAACATGCGATGGTTCGGGAGGTCCGCATAGATCGCGAACCAAGAATAACGGGGAAGAAAAAATTTCAAGCAGTCCTAAAACTAGACATGCAAAAGGCGTACGATCGCATTGAGTGGGACTTTCTACAAAGCTTGTCTAACACGATTAGGCTTCTGTGATTTCTGGATTCAGAGGATCATGCAATGCGTTAGCACAGTAACTCAGCATAAAATTAAATCGAGAGCCTTTACCATCATTCAAACCTACCCGTGGATTGTGCCAAGGAGACCCCCTCTCACCTTACCTCTTCATCATTGTCGCCAATGTGCTCTCCATTCTAATGAAGAAAGCAGTCCAAGAAGGCACCCTTACTAGGATAAAGTTGAACAACCATTGCCCTACCTTATCGCATCTACTCTTTGCCGATGACTCTATCTTCTTCCTACATGGAACAATTGTCGAATGTCAAAACTTGGCTGGCCTCTTAAATCAATATTGTTTCGTCTCTGGCCAGGTAATAAACCTCAACAAATCAGGTATCTATTTCAGTAAAGGATGTCCTACAGCTCTAAGGAGAAACATGGCATCAACACTTCGAGTGCCAGAAATTACAAAAACAGGTAAGTATTTGGGCATACCTTCGACCGGGGCAATCCAAGAAAGACATGTTCGCATGGATCCTAGCTCGGGTTAACTCCAAACTGGATAGCTGGAAGGAAAAATTGTTGTCAAAAGCAGGGAAGGAAGTACTTCTGAAAGCAGTAATTCAAGCGATCCCACAATATACCATGTCAATCTTTAAAATTCCTACGTCGATTTGTAAAGCAATCGAGAAAAAAGTTGCAGCATTTTGGTGGAAAAGCAATGAACAAAAGGCTGGCATTCACTGGAGGAAGTGGGACTTGCTAAAAACCAGAAAAAGTGAAGGGGGCATGGGTTTCAAGGACCTACAAACTTTCAATATAGCAATGCTAGCAAAACAGATGTGGTGAATAATCACTAATCCAGACCTACTGGTAACTCAATTATTGAAAGGCCTTTATTACTCACATGGAGATTTTTGGCATGCTGGCAGAGGCTCACGGCCCTTGTGGGGATGGCAGAGCCTCATCAAGGCAAGGGATTCAGTTGCTCCTCAGGTGATGAACCGGATTGGAAATGGAAAAAAAAACATCAATCAGAACAGAGAGGTGGTTGAAAAGCGGTATAATAGGAGGAGCAGCATCAAACCATGAACCAAACAAAGTATCGGATATAATCAATCCAGACACAGGAACATGGAATGAGCCTCTTATACATTCAATGTTTGAAGACGGAACGGTACGTGAAATTCTAGCCACACCAATTGGCTTACCTGATGAAGAGGATCAACTGGTATGGATGCACACAAATTCAAGTAATTATTCAGTAAAAAACGGTTATTTCACATTCCGAAATGTCTCCGTCACATCACAGAACACACAAGCAACAGCATCTTACACATCCAATCCCGATCTCTGGAAATTTATCTGACAATCCACAACCCCACCCAAAGTAAAAAAATTCCTCTGGAACGCATGCAACAACGCCCTTGCAACGATGGAAAATCTACACCACCGAAGGATCGTACTTTCCCTGATATGCCCCCTGTGCAAACTGGAAGTCGAAACACTAGAACACATGCTCCTCCTCTGCTCATGGACAGCCAAGGTTTGGAAGTCCGCCCCTCAGCATCTACGAATATCCAGATTTGGACTCACCCGATTTGAAGAGTGGATCTGCAGCATAAAACGGAACCCAGTCACCTCGGGCAATTTTAACCACATAGTGGTCGTACTATGGAGTATCTGGAAGGAAAGAAATCGGAGCATCTTTAACCATCAAATACCCAGATCACAAGAAACAATAGCCAGAGCAGAGGCGTTCATAGAGAGCTTCACAGAACTAAACAAAAAACCGACAAGCAAGAACAAATCTGAAGCCTTATCTGAAGCCTGGTGTCCACCTCCTCCGGGATCGATACGAATCAACCTCGACGCATCTTTTGAACCAGATCCGGACAAAAATGAAGCACTCAGCGAAGTAAGAGAAATTCCCCGGCATAAAGTTGCCATCGCCGGTGTTTGCAGAGATCACAGGGGGTTCCTCGTCGATGGATTCGCCAAGACAATCGAGGCCACTTCGCCTCTTCACGCGGAAGCGATCGCGATGGAAGAAACCCTAAAATTCGTAAGAAGCCGTGGATTTCTCTCTCCTCAAGTACACTCTGATTGTTTGCCTTTAGTGCACGCATTGAAGACTTCAACTGAACTGAGTTGGGAACTGGAACCGCTTCTGAACCGGGCCCGAGCACAACTCCATCATCTACCGGGCCTATCCTTGGCCCACTGCAACAGGAGCACGAACCAATCTGCAGATTGGATAGCGAAGGCATGCCGAACAAGTAGCCTACCCCAGAACTGGATATCTAATCCCCCCCTGCCTTATTTGATCTTCTTTGCACTGACGCTCTGAGTGTAATTTTCCCTTGCATTAAATAGTAAATCAAGCGATGATGTTTGCTGATCAAAAAAAAAAAAAAAAGTAAACTGCTGGGGAGCATTATGTCTGATTTCTACGTTATCGTGGGAATGACGATGCGATTTGGCCAGCTTTGGGAACTGGAATCGAAGCTAATCAATGATGAAAATAGAGATAGTTAAATATTGCCCAAATCCAAAGTGTGGTTTGGTGTAACAATGATTGGGATTTACCTGTCAAGAAGGGTAAATTGTTATGTTTGGTCCATAATCCTCGCAGCCACCAAAGCCAAGATTGAATCGAAATAAATTTGATTTTCATGTGAATGGGCCCGTTTTTTGTTGGATCAAAGATGAGATTAGTGCCAAAAACCTATAGATTAACCATGGGCTCCCATCTCTCTCTGGGTTTTCTCTCTCGATTTGTAGAGTCTCTTTATACCGACTGGTAGCATCATCTTTCTTTAATCCCTAATCTTCATTGCTTTTCCTTCTCTTTTGGCCATTCCGTCTGGTGTTCTGGGTTTCGACTGTTGCCCCCATGGATTTCACGAACAGGTATCCCATTATCGGATGGGGAACTACTGTCTATATTTCATCTTTCCTCTCGTCTTTCCTCTCCAATCAGAACCCTAATCTTCCATTTTCGTTTTCCATCATCCTTTCTTTCCCTCTCTTATGGTGAATTTCCCTATCCAACTATGTCGTCTCTCCTTTGGCAAACCCATCTTTCCATATTTTACTTGTGCATGTTACAACCAAGCTCATCAACTCGCCCAGGTCGGATGTCCTGCATGTGAATAATCTAGTTTCCCCAACTCTCCGCCTCATCTCTAGCAGCAATTCCCTTGATGGGTAGTACGGATCCGGAAGAGGAGGCTCAGGCTCGGTGCTCTTTGTAGCCGGTTGGGGCGACTTTGGTCTGCCCAGGAGATCGATGTGTGGGATGAAGAACCCCCTGCAGGCACGATCGAAGAATGTAAGTTGAGCCTAGTTGGTAAACTTATTGCCGATACCTCTCTTAATTTCCCAGCATTCTAGCACACGATGAAACGAGCTTGGTGCATAGATAATGTAGATATTTCACAGAGGGAAACAGGTCTTTATGTATTTAAATTTCACTTAGAGGCAAAAAAACAGCATGTGCTAGAAAACGACCCCTGGTCATTCTCAAGCAACCTACTTATAATCAAACCTTGGACCCCCAAACACTCCCCTTCATTGTTATAATTTCAACAGTTGTGCCTTTTGGGTGCAAGTCTTTAGATTACCTTTAGAGAGATGTACGAAAAACTTAATCAGCAAAGCTGTTTGTGATGTTGGAAAGGTTTTGGAAGTCAGATTTGAGGCAAAACAAGGAACAACTTTACGAACAAGGAGAGTTAGAGTGGAACTCAATCTATAGGATCCTCTTAAACCTAGTAAACTTATCCGAGTGGCTGGGAAAAATATATGGCTTGACTTCTGTTACGAACGTTTACCGCATTATTGCTATTCCTATGGTGTTCTAGGTCACTATGCATCATATTGTAAAGAGTTTCCATATGACGAGGCTAATTTTGAAGGAAGGGATAAGCTTTATTATGGAAATTGGCTCCGGGCTGAAGTCAGGGAACATAGCCCTTTCTGGCAGGCTTTCTATGAGTAGAACATAACTCAAGAGAATATTGAAGAAACTGTACCTAAAACTCCTCAATCTGGGTTGCTATTACTCCCTGCCGCATCATGCGATATCAGCGGACAACTGGCTCCTATGGAGATTCATCTAAACCAGCACATCAATACCACAACTGCCATTCATATGCCTTGTTCCCCCTACTGATTCTTTACTAGTTGTTGATCAGCACAAGCTGCAATCCCCTGCACCAGAACAAAAAACAAAGCTTATAATCTCTAGAGCTGGGGCCTCTTCATCAAAGAAATCGAAAATCTCTTGTTTGCAAACCAAGACTACTCTCCTAAAGAAAGTAAAGAGACTTTCCCCCTATAGATCACATCCTACTTTACCAGGAAGTCTAGATGAGAGTGATCTTTTAGAAACTCCAATCTTTGAGGCCAAAAGAGCCAGTGATTGGGTTGTGGTGGCTTGCTCGAATAAGCCACCAACTGACAAATGAAGATACTAAGTTGGAACTGTCAGGGACTAGGTAATTCCCTGACAGTTCAAGCTCTAAGGGCCTTAATGGCTCAAGAACAGCCCAAAATTGTCTTTTTGATGGAGAGAAGGAACAAGGAACATGTTATAAGAAAAGTACAGTGAACGCTGAATTTTAATAGGAGTTTTGTTGTGAATCCCCTAGGTTTGGCTGGAGGGATGGTTCTTTTCTGGACAGACAATATTTCCCTTAGTGTTAATGCTCATATTTCATTGATGCTGTCTGTTCTGACAATACAAGTGTCACACCTATGAGCCTTGACAATACAAGTGTCACACCTATGAGCCTTACTTGCCTACATGCACCTGCGGTTTATCAACAGAGACAGTTTTTATGGGCAAATTTGCGGCGACTCAGCCACTTAACTACTTTACCATGGGTGTGTATTGGCGATTTTAATGAAATTTTACATCACTAGGAGAAAGTGGGAAAGATACCAACTGAGCAATATCGGTTGCACTCCTTTAGGGAATTATTACATGATTGTGCTTTGATGGATATGGAGACTAAGGGTTGTGCCTATACTTGGGTGAACAATAGAAGTGGAGAGGAAGTGGTTAAAGAGAGACTGGATCGCGCCTTATGCAATATAGATTGGCAATTGGCCTATTCAGAAGCTGAAGTTCAAGTTTTACCAGCCCTAGAGTCGGATCATAGTCCGCTTATTTTAACAACGAGAATCAATCCGGTACGACAAAGGAAGTCTTTTACCTTTGAATCATATTGGCTGCAAGATGCAGAATGCCACAGGGTGGTTTTAGCGTCATGGTCTTCTTTATCACTCACTCATTCCACAATCTCTCAGAAGCTTCGAGCTACAACTCAAGCACTGACTAGGTGGAGTAAATCAAAGTTTACTGTAGGTCATCATAAAATCCATCTTCTGCAGCAGCAACTTCAGCAATGCATCAATCAACCTGTTTGCAATTATAACAAAGCTCAGGTTATTTCTCTAAAGGAAAAAATTCAGCAAATTTGATCACAGGAAGAACACTACTGGGCGATGCGTTCTAGGATTAATTGGATGAGATGGGGGGATAGAAATACGAAGTTCTTTCACGCAACGACTGTCCAGAGACGAAAAAGAAACAGAATCATTATGCTAAAGGATGACAATGAAGAATGGATACGAGAGCCAAAACAGGTGAAGAACAACATGACTTTTACTTTCTTTCGCAATCTTTATACTTCAGTCAAACATCGGGACTATGGACCTATTTTAATGCAATGTCCTAGAATAGTAACAGACACGATGAATGAACAACTAACAGCAGAAGTTACACGGGAGGAAATTAAGATGGCAACATTTCAATTGGGCACCACCAAAGCGCCCGGACCTGATGGTTTGAATGGACTTTTTTATCATAGTCATTGGGACATTTTATAGGAAGATGTTTTTAGATCAATGCAAAAAATTTTCATCACAGGGGTGCTGCCCGCCAATATTAACAAGACAGCAATATCTTTGATCCCCAAGTTTCCGAGCCCTAAGAGGTTAGATCAGTTTTGCCCTATCAGCTTATGCAATTTTTTATATAAAATAATATCCAAAGTCCTAGCGAACCGTCTGAAAACTTGCCTACCTGAGTTGATTTCTAAGGAATAGAGTGCCTTTGTGTTAGGTAGACAAATACATGATTGATAGTTCAAGAGGTTCTACATCACTTAAAAATTCATAACAAAAAGAAAAAGTTTCAGGCAATACTTAAGTTGGATATGAAGAAAGCCTATGATAGGGTGGAGTGGGATTTTTTGGATGCCTATCTTCGTCAAATGGGATTTCAAGATCGATGGGTGACTTGGTTAATGCAATGTGTCACCACGACTTCTCTAAGTGTCAAGCTCAATGATGAACCTCTACCTTATTTCTGACCATCTCAAGGACTTCAACAGGGCAACCCTCTCTCTCCTACTTATTCATCCTCTTGGCAAATATGTTATCCACACTCATCCAGCAAGCTGTTGACATGGGCAATCTAAGAGGAATCAAACTTAACAGGTGGTGTCCTACTTTATCCCATCTATTTTTTGCTGATGAAGCGATCTTTTTCTTAGATGGTAGAATCTAGAAATGCCAAAATTTAGCAAATATTCTAAACTAGTATTGTCTAGCTACAGGCCAACAGATTAATAGGAATAAATCTGGTTTGTTCTTGGGTAAAAATTGCCCTCAGCATCTTAAGCAAAATCTAGCTAGAGAATTAAGGGTACCGATTCTACACAAACAAGCAAATATCTAGGCATACCTTCTGATTGGGGCTCATCAAAAAGGGACATGTTTGCTTGGATTCTTGAACGGGTCAATGCTAAGTTGGAAGGGTGGAAAGAAAATTTCATATCTAAAGGCGGGAAGGAGATTCTGTTAAAATCAGTGGTTCAGGTATTACCTCAATATGCAATGTCAATATTTAAAATTCCTGTATCTATATGCAAGTCTATTGAACAGAAAATAGCTAGATTTTGGTGGAAAAACAACAGCAACAGATCTAGTATTCATTGGAAAAGCTGAGATCTACTTAAAGAGAGAAAAGCCGATGAAGGGATAGGGTTTCGAGACTTACTCACTTTCAATAAAGCCCTTCTGGGAAAGCAAGCTTGGCGCCTCTTCCAAAATCCATCGTCTTTGTGGAGTCGAGTTTTCAAAGCCTTGTATTTTCCTTCAAAAACATTCTGGCATGCTGATAAGGGGACTAGAGCTTCCTGGGGATGGAAGAGTCTTATCTTAGGCAGAGATTCTATAATAAAGCAGATGCAATGGTCAGTAGGTAACGGTTAAATGCAATGGTCAGTAGGTAACGGTCAATTGATAAGAGTTAGAGAGGATAAATGGTTACCTATGGGAATTCTTGGCAACCAGCACCACGAGCGGAACCTGAAACAGTGGCAAGTTTTATTATTCCAGAACAGAATCAGTGGAATGTTGAGCTTCTACAACACACCTTTGATGAACCCATTGTTAAGGAGATCCTATTGATAAAGATTTGGCCAGCATCCACTGAAGATAAAATCCTATGGACAGGGACACGAGATGGACAGTATACCGTGAAGAGTGGCTACAACGTTATCAAGCAGACATGACCCACAAAGGTACAATCTTATGCATCTTCTTCATATACCATACCCGGATAGCTATGGAAGCAGATATGGAAAATGAAAATGGCCCCAAAAATACGCATCTTCCTCTAGTTTATATGCCAAAACGTGTTACCTACAACAGATAATTTATTCAGACGACGCATCACCCTTGACCTAGTGTGTAAACTCTGCTCATCTCGATTCCCTGAAACTACAGAACATTTATTTCTGTTTTGCCCATGGACACAGTATATCTGGAACCATCCACAAGTGAAAATCAATATTTCAGCCTATAGAACGCATCGCATAGAATTTTGGCTAGCTGATCTCATCAAACAAAAGACATACGTACCGGATTTTGAAATCGCTGTAGCCCTCTTATGGCAAATTTGGAAAGCAAGGAACCATTTTGTTTTTCGCCATCAACGCACACACCCGGACCACCTTGTTGATAAAGCTCTCACTCTCGCACAACTCCATATCAGAACCCAACAGCAGGAATTGAAAAAGGGAAACACTTTGCTGAACCCTAATCGAATTTGGATTCCACTGTAGCAAGGCATCGTGAAGGTAAATGTCGACGGAGCCTTTCCTATTGCAGCTCACATGGGAGCGATCGCCAGTATTGTTCGAGATCACACCAGCAAATTGCTCGGAGGCTTTACCCGCATCGTTCCCCCAATTTTTGCACTCGAAACAGAGATCCAAGCAATATTAGGTACACTCAAGGATCTATTACAGCAAGGAAGAACTACATCTCACCTATTGTTGGAGTTTTGATAATATCGTTCTGGTGGAAACCATCAATTGGTGCCGTCCACCGTAGTGGGAGCTCCGTGCTCTGTTTGTCGAAATCGAATCGATGTTGCTTTGTTTCCCCAACCTAAAGGTTCAACACTGTCGCCGTGAAGCCAATGCCCTAGCTGACTGGGCTGCGAAGGCCCACGGACGAGGCTCCCTTCCATCAAACTAGGTTCAATCTCCTCCTCAAATTATGTGAGACATGCTGTGCACTGAAGCACTTGTTAAGGGTTGTTCTTTTTTTCCCTACGTGAATAGCAATATATCCTACTTTCCGACCCAAAAAAAA